>JAWZYU010000030.1:6754200-7969200 GCA_038380435.1 Ryuthela nishihirai | reverse complement strand
CAATGGATGGAATCAGACCGAAACGTTACTTTCGCCCCCTTCTTTCGGTTTCCGACCGACATGCTTTGTCGGCATTTCTAACCTCTTTGCTTCCTCAGCGTGGACGTCTCGAACACCGAAATATCTCTATGTAAATATTTTGTAATATCACGGCTATACGACGAAGGAGGAACAAAAATCATTTGTTTATTCCAAAACTTGGTCTCGTAAGAGGGCTATTTTTGTTTAGTGTGTCATAGTTAAATTGGTAACCTAGGCAACATCAAAAGTATGGAAATTGAAGAATATTTCCTGAGGTCGTGTCTTAAGAAAAGTGGATTGTTACTTTTATTTTTATTTACTAATTTTTACCCTATACATTAAAAATTGTAACTTTTACACACATATATGTACAGGATTATTCATAGCGCTACCAAACAGCAGCAATTACCAAATTATGCAAAAAGAATGGGGCAGTGCACAAATAATAGAAATTCTGCAAATTTTTCATGTAAAAGATTTTATGTGCAAGATGTACTTAAAATATTTTGTATAGATAATTTATATGTAGTCCCATCGATACATGTCGAATTAATGATTACGTTTCTCCTTTAAGTAGGTAGTACTACTTAAGAAGTACTACTACTTAAGGGAGAGTACTTAAGGATTAGTACTACTTAAGGATTAGTAGTACTTAAGTAGTACTACTCTAGTATCTGTGGATTTTACAATACACCAAACGTCTACATTAAATCAAATTAGATTTTTGCAAAAATCGCCTGGGTATAAAGCCTTCTCCATTCATGAAGTCAAAGAACTTTCATTATACACAACACGCTCAGTAGTGTCATCCGAACAGGTTGTTAAAAAAATGAAAAAAATAGAAATAAGAATTGAACTCTATGAATTCCAAATATTAATAATAAAATAAATACTCGCTTACAAAGATAATTGTTGCGATTGCTCCTTCTTTTATTGAAATAAACGAAAAATGACCAAATGAATGAATTCTGTCCTAAAATAGGTGGTGCTCAAAAGTGGTTGATCATTACTTCATCTAACTTCATCATTACTTCTCTTTGATTATTAATTGTTTTATTCACTTAAATTGTAAATTGGCAGATTATTAATTGATTCTCTAATATATGATAATTAGCAGATTATTTTTACTGAAAATTCTACTTCGCAAATTATTAATTGCTTATTATAAATAATAAGTATATTATTAAACAGATTATTAACTGAATTTGTAGAGATATAAAATTTAATGAATTTTTAATTGATTATTCTGTATAAAATACAATGTAACTGATAACTGATTATTGCACAGAGGATAAAATTCTACAGAATAGTAGATTATAATAGTGGTGATAAAATTTAAGGGATTATTTACTAATTTTAGTACCAGAGACACATTTTAAAGAATTATTAATTCATAATTGAACTAAAAATATAATTTATCAGATTATTAATTGATAGCGGTAAAAATGATTATGGATGGATTATTGACTGATTATTGCATTTAAGATACTGTTTAGAAGATTATTACACCGTTTCTTGTATTGACGACATACAGTTTTAAAAATTTTAAAATAGGTGTGCTGAACGGATAATTTAACAAATTATGAATTGATAATTGGACAGAAAGTATTATTTAACAGATTATTAAATGATTATTTCCTTGAAATATAATTTAATGTATTATTAATTGATTATTTTGCTAAAGATATAATTTGATAAATTATTAATTCATTATTTCACTGAGGGTATACTATCACATACATATTTTTAATTAATTATTGAGTTGAAAATACAATTTAAGACAAAAGTTAAATGAATAATTAATTAATAATTTTACCCAAGGTACAATATAACAATCACCAATTTATTATTGAACTTAAAACATTTTGAGAAACTATTAATTGGTTAGAAAGGAATAAATCTCACAGTGACAGCTAGTTTGTAGTAGTTAAGAGAATGTGGGAAAAAAACTTCTGGCTATATTTATGCTTCAGTTGCGCTACCAATTGAATTAAGGCGGGGGGGAGATGTACCTAAAATATTAAAAATGAAACTTAAAGAAAGTTATAATGACTGATAATGCTATGAAGTTGTCCGACGTAGTTTCTAACAAATGGTTGCTGGCCTATTTGCTTATAAGGTGCTTAACTTGTGCATCTGAAAAACCCAAAGTATATTAATACTTAATTTTTGGTTATTGAAGTTTGGTTCACTGTCGATATAAATGGCGCCCTGACACTTTGAACTACATATAGAGCTTCATATCATATTCTTCCCTAATCAAGTGTGAATCGTTTCAACCTTAGCTCAACTAGCGAATCAACTGGGGCGTAACCAAGACATTAGAATCCAGGAGACAAATGGATGGATTTTTTTTACACTTGCTAACTACTATTAATTGATTATTGTGCTGAAAATGTAATTTAGCATATATAAATTATTTTACTTCAAGTATAATTATATAGCTTATTACTTGATTATTTTACTGAAGCTGTAATTAATCAGATTATTAAATGTTATTTTATCAAAAAATATTAACAAATATATTAATTGATTATTTTTAATATAATTTAATATATACTTAATTATTAAGTATATATTAAATAATAATAATTAAGATATAATTTAATATATACTTAATTAATAATTTTGTTGAATATACAATATAATTAATTCTTTATTATTTTATCTACAGTTTAACAAATTTTTAATCGATTGATATAGAGAAGACATATATTTTAACGTATTGTTATTTTATTATTGTAACAAAGATACAATTATATTTATATATACAAATATCCAACGGTTGAAGCATGATTATTTTTCTAACCAAAATTAGAGTTCGGGAGTTGGCTCAGTCGGTAGTGCGTCTGTCTCCTAATCCATCTGTCCCCATCTATCTCCTTCCCCAATCTTCTTCTCGTTCTTGATTATTTTATCTACAGTTTAACAAATTTTTAATCGATTGATATAGAAAAGACATATATTTTAACGTATTGTTATTTTATTATTGTAACAAAGATACAATTATATTTATATATACAAATATCCAACGGTTGAAGCATGATTATTTTTCTAACCAAAATTAGAGTTCGGGATTTGGCTCAGTCGGTAGTGCGTCTGTCTCCTAATCCATCTGTCCCCATCTATCTCCTTCCCCAATCTTCTTCTCGTTCTTGATTATTTTATCTACAGTTTAGCAAATTTTTAATCGATTGATATAGAGAAGACATATATTTTAACGTATTGTTATTTTATTATTGTAACAAAGATACAATTATATTTATATATACAAATATCCAACGGTTGAAGCATGATTATTTTTCTAACCAAAATTAGAGTTCGGGATTTGGCTCAGTCGGTAGTGCGTCTGTCTCCTAATCCATCTGTCCCCATCTATCTCCTTCCCCAATCTTCTTCCCGTTCTTGATGTCCTAGTAACGTGGCCATTCAGCCCATTCTGTGCTAGAAAGTTCCGCTCAGAGGCAAAACAACCCAGCCTTAAATAAAACTTGAGAGTTAAATGCGACCTATAATAAGTGCAAAGAATTGTTTCTAAATAATTTAAGCTAAACGCTTTGTAACTCTGCCAAAAACGCATATATAACCTTAATTCTACGGAAGCCCAATTGATTGTGAAAACAAGAACAGATTGTGAAAACAAAAAACAGAACCTAAAGTCTACGGAAGCCCAAACAGATTGTGAAATTTCAATCTGTGGATTTTTATGAGGCTTTCGATCCGATGCTTCTGATACTTTCTTCACCTAAAGCAAGGGAAACTTAATTGGCTTATGCCAGACATAAGTTTGCGCTCATATTTCAAACCCCAATCTCTCTTGAATGCGAATTATTTCAGTAACACTGAAAACAAGGTTTAAACAAAAATAAATGGTTTTATGCATTTTTTATTCTTAATTTGAATCACCTCCGAAATCTTGTCTTCCCCACATAATGTGGAGTAAGGGAATCCAGAATCACATCCCATTCCTCACACCCTCACGGTGTTACGTAATTTATGGATTCACCTAACAATTAAGATTTGTTTTTTGTCTTTTTCAGAGCTTTTTAAAGACTCCATCTGCTAAAGAGGATCACTTAAACGATGTACTTACACATTTTCGGTAAAAAATATTCATATGAACGTTTTTCTTCGAAATATCCACGTATTTTCAGTGGAAGTGGTATTTCAAAATCTAAAATATTCATTTCCGTCAAAAGCATTTGATGGGGAAAAATGCAACTAGAGATAAGTTAAAAAAGTAAATCTATCTAAATCTTAGATTTCAGTATATCAAAAGTATGGAAAATACAAAACTGAAAAGCAGCCTTTCTTGTTCAAAACATTTTCTTGAAACTAGACAGAAATCTAGCGATTAGTACGATCTTCGAACCTGTAGAAACAGGTTTAATATATAAATTTGAATTTGAATTTTAAGAACATCTTTATGACTGGAAACTGATTTGGACATTTTTACACCCTTTATCCTTAGTCTTGGTCTCTGTATATCATTTATTTTAGCTGTTTTTTATAATTAAAAAAGATGAGTTTATAATTTTTTTTCGTAAATGTCACATTAAATTTGGAATAAAAGACGTATAAGAGTGATTGAATGACCTTTCAAATAAAGAAATGGCACTTATAAAACTAATAAATTACCCCTCAAACAGCTGCATGCCGCAGAGGTATGATGGGAGCCTATCAATAAAATGCGCAGCAGAAAAGGTCTATGAGAAAAGCGAGACCTCAGCAAAAGACATCATAAGAAAAAAATCCATGCTTTATTTGACCCTCGAATGATGGTCTCTGATTCGCAGCCAAGGAAGTTAATGGCCACCGGAACGTCATAGTAGCTTGCCTGCTCACAAAAGTATGACATATGTGGTTCATGGGTTACTTTGAGCTTATTGCACATCTATTATCGATGGCAACACTGTTATTAAATGTTTCATTTTCCATAAGTTTTAAATTAAAAGATCATTGCTCAAAATTATTGTTGTATATTTTATTTGGAAAAAAAATTAGTATTTTCCACGCTATTGGTATTAATAATTGATATTAGAATTATGACAGCAGTTGTTTTCTTTTAAAGTAATATACATATATTTACATTTGCTTACTTAATCTCCTGTTTTACATGTTTTCTAAAGAATCCAAAACGATAGAACATGTTTTCGAACTGTTGCCGAGGAATTATGAATTTGTAATAGGTAGAAAATGGGGGATGACACACAGCTGCTTTCCTAGGACTAAATGTCTTGGGCGGGGCTCATTTGAGGTCCTCCAAAATTGAGAAATTGTGTCTTTTGTTCTCTGATTTTGACCTAATTTTCGTAGTGTGTGTATATAACATATGCTTACAAACATCACTTACAGTCTTAAGTTGAAATTTCATTTCTGTAAGCCTCTGAAGGCTTTATGATATTTTATAATGGCTGAAGTCTTCTTCTCCCTATTTCCGGTTGTTATCCAGTGGCGAGAGGGGAAGTGGAATACTTACTCTTACATTTAGCATTGCCCACATCTCTTCGAAG
Source organism: Ryuthela nishihirai (assembly GCA_038380435.1). Classification (NCBI taxonomy): domain Eukaryota; kingdom Metazoa; phylum Arthropoda; class Arachnida; order Araneae; family Heptathelidae; genus Ryuthela; species Ryuthela nishihirai. Next base: position 7,963,666 of record JAWZYU010000030.1, on the reverse strand, counting down.
CTCTGATAATAACTGATTAAAAGATACACTAAATATTTTATTTTTCTCCAGTCAACCTCGCTGGAAAAGAAAAGTTTGAACCAACTAGAATAAAAGCCTCCTGCAAACATTATTGCGATAAACTAGAAACTCAAACGTTAAGTTTCCACTTTCCCTGAAAGGAAAAACACGGATCTTCCTCGATGGCACGGAAAGTAATCTGTAATCTTCCCATTCCGCAGCGAATTCTCGTTGATGTAAATGCAGAAGCAATTATCCTCATGGAAGTACTGTTCAATCAGGCCGAACTTTCCTTCCTATTTTTTCCCGCTTTAGTTTGTAACATGGCATTAACCCGTTTGACCATCTTCCAAATCATCATCATCATCCAAGAGAGGCATTCAATCCCTTCCCCATCTTGCCTCTCACAATCGCAAGCTTTGAGGGGTTGAACGATCTTCACCATCAGAACCTCTTACACGCGTTCAAAACTGTTATCACATTATCATATTTAAATAATTTCATTCTACCTTTGTACTTTATGTACTTTCCTCGTCTTTTTTTTTCTTCGAAGACCCTGATTCGCTGTATTTCGCGTCTTCTTCAATTATTTAAGGGGGATTTTAATGGTTTGTTTAAGAGGAAGTGTTGCACAGGTGAAGTGCTGTCTTTCTCGAACAGACACTGCGCTTAGCTGAAATAAACCGCCATCCTACATTTCAACCCTTTCCGTCAACTTGTCGAAACCTACTTTCTCTTCGACGTCATAGTGCGTGATCTTTGACCTCACAAGTGATGGGATAAGAAACGTCGAATAACGTAGTCTCGGAGACAGCAGTTGCAATGAACAGTGACGTGCATTATGTCCCATTTAAAAGCTGTCTAAAAACTTAAGAGTAAAAAAAAAAATCAATGTTTGTTTTGTCTTCCTGAAACTAGGCGAATAAATAAAAAGTAAGTAATTGAGGGCATTTGAAGGAAACACACATCCGTCTCTTTAAATCAGAAGTGAGCGAAACAAAATGTTCGAGCTTATTCGAATAGGCATTAAAAACTCAACGGTTGGGGATGGGATGACTCGTAAACTGATACCGCAAAATTCCCGCCCTGCCCACGGTCAGTAGGGGACACCGATGGGCTTGGAAAAGGCCACCGTCCGTCGAATGGGATGTTAAGCCGTGGCCCCGTGTGCGGAAGAGCCCTACCCTGTGCACGTTAAAGAACACACTGGATGGCCTTGACGGGAGGCTACCATCTGTCTCCCAACAGCTGTTCCAGTGGGTCCCCTCCTCCAACCTACTCTGAGCCTTCGGGGTCCATGTGGCCTGGCCATTTAGCCCATGGTGTGCAAAAAAGTGCCGCTCAGAGGTAAAACTACCCAACCCAACGTAAACTGATAATTGTGCAATCTAGTCCCAATTCTGATATCACTGATATCATTTCTTCCAGATGAGCTGAAAGGTCTCATCTCTTTGATGATAAACTTCCATCTTGCACCTATCAACTGTCCGGTGATCTCGTTTCCCTACCCAGCTCTAAACCTTCGGGACCTGAGTATTTACCCATTATGAGAACCAAACTTCCGCTAGGAGGTGAAACAGTCCAACCTAAAGGTTGAAGAGGGTTTTCTGTTTGCCCATTTAATTCTTTGTGGAAAGTGTTTTAAAATTTATCTCACTGACAGATGCCCAGGATTTCCATTACTCGTTGTCTGTCTTACAGTATGCATACGTAAAATGTTTGTGGGAGCAAACAGACAGGGTTTAGTGAACACACGATAGGGAACGTCACTAAACGTTTCAGGAATAGTTTTCCGAATTTTAACAGTGACAAATGATTTTATTAAAATGGGTAATGATTTCAGTGCAGCAGTTTGGATAACTATTAAAGCAAATATTTACTACGGAAAGTTTTCTACATGTTGACAAACAGTATTTTTCGAGGATAAATCCCACAGATATATTTAATTTGCATATAATATATATACACTGCCTGGCTAAATTATTCTGAACACCTACTCAATACTTCGCTGGTTCTCGGTTCTTTGAGCATAGTTCTCGTTAAAATGGTTTTGAGGTACTGCTAGCGGCAGTAGCGAAGCGTGACGTTTTGAGTAGGGGAAACAATTAACAAATGCAATGTGCAACTAAATCGGAACACCGTTCCGGTAATCGATGTTTCCGAATAATTGAACGCGAACGCCTTTCCGCTATTTGATGTCTCAGAATCTTTGAGTGAAAGTAGTTCTATTTTTTTTAAAATCAAACACTATTGAAATACTATATAGTGCTTTTTTCCTAGGAGAAAGGGTACTGTGGCCTTCCAACAATTTTGCTGTGAGAATAGGAAAAGGAGGGGGAAAAATGGGTCAAGAGCATGAAAAAAGTTAAACAACATATATTTTAATATATTTTTATTTACTAGGGGAGGGAGTAGAACAAAAGTACAAATTTATATTATAAAAAACGTAACAAAAAATCTTTTTCAGAAACATTTTATAAGAAACTCCAAATCTGAGTCATACCTGCAGAGGTTCCATCTTCCGATTTCGCTCTTTGCTTTCGGTGTCGACACTGTGGAAGTTTAGTCCAGTCGAAGATGGTGTGTAGAAAAATATCGCCAATTGTATATTAACACTCTGCTATTAGCAAACTCTCAAATAAGTGAAAATAGTTAAATTATACATTTATACGGATGAAAAAGAGATGGATACCTGTGTAGTCCCAGAAGAAAAAAAAAACCCTTGGTGTTCGATATAAACGAGGATAATCACTAAGCTACGATGTTAATGATTCACACCTTTTTAAATAAAGTTATAAACTGTAGATTCTATTTCAGGCACTTACGAATTGCTTTAGTCAAAACGACCAAGGAATAGAGTGATTACAACTAAATAGGTTATTATTGACTGTCCTTTGACATTCATAGCTTAATAGTAATTATAACCTCAAACGCCTCTCGTGCAATCTCTAACCTTCTCCGGCATCTCTGATCTCCAGCACTTCGAGGCATCATCATCAATCATATTCCCATTTCAGCACTTGGAGTCACCATCAATCATCTTCAATTTCAGTTAACAATCCTATTCTCACTGTACCTGGGTTGAGGTTTTCTCCACTAAACACCGTTCTGCCCTCGGTGAAAAAGAGAGCACCTTTCGACTTAGAAAGGTTCCGTCCGTCGTGTGGGACGTTAAACCATGGCTCCGTGTGCAGGAAAGCCATATACTGTGTGCAGTGAAGAAAATGTTGGATAGCCTTGAGGGGAGGCTTCCCTCTGCTCCCTAACAACAGTCCACTGGTCCCCTTCCTCCTACTTTCTCTGATCCATTGGGATCATTGTTACCTGATTATTTAGTCCAACTGTTTGCAAAAATGGGAAAAAATTCGATTCAAATGCAAATAAGTTTTCTATTTAGAGATTTGTGTCGGAGAAGAGTTGCAGCTACTGAGACAAGCCCTCGGAATTATTATTATTATTAATTAGCCCTCGGAATTCTTCAGTTGAAGCACAACTAGCGAAAATGCACCGAAGGTTGGACATTGATCAGAGGTCTGTGTCATATATAAAGCAGAGGATAAACTTTACATCATTAAACAAGTATCTTATAAGAAATTCGAGATGCTTATAATAGTACTGTTTTTAGTAAAAAGGAACAGAAAGACAAAGATATGTGAGCGATAAGATTATGGGGTTTATTTCTGAAAGAAGGAATTGAAGGAATAATTTGAATCAACACCTTATTAGTCCTAACAGACGGCATTACAAAGAGCTTACTAAACATGTAGATAATCAGTTAACAGCTGAGCAGAATCTTTGGCTTGATAGTTTGGCTAGCAAAGCAGAGGAAGCAGTTAGACAGTTAATCTTCTGTAAGGGAAGAAACAGTTACACAGGGATTGAATGTTAAACTTGGTAAGGCAGATGAAGGTGAAATTCTGTCATGGCTCATCATCATCATCCTCAAGCTGCCATGGGCTACGGAGGTCCAACCAGACCGTGCAATTTAGTTCTCCAAGCAAGTCTGTCCTGAGTTACATCTGCTGCATCTGGCCACTGCACACCAATTCTAATAAGGTCCTGTTTGACATTGTCTGCCCACCGCATCCTTGGTTTCCCCCTTTTTCTGAAGCCTTTAGGCACACTGCTCATAACCCTATTCGCCAATCTATAATTATCCATACGGGCAACATGGCCAAACCAACGGAGTCTCTCTCTGCAAAATATGCTGCTTAAAGGAGGTTGCAAACTTCTTTGCCTAACCTCATCATTAGTTACAAAGTTGAACCACCTAATGCCCAAGATACTGCGTAAGCATCTAGAATCAAAAGCATCTAGTTTCTTGTTATCTTGTTTACAAAGTGTCCTAGTTTCACTAAAAGTTTCAAGTAAAAAAACGTTGTTATGGCTAAGTATTTGTAATTAAGATAGATCATTTCTGACTTTAATATTGACCCTATATCACATTCTGAAGTTACTTTGGCTATCTCTAAATTAAATGTGCATAAATCTTAAGTAGTAGATAAAAATCACTTCTGAAATGCTTAGAGCTATGAACATTGGTGTTGCCACGTGGGTGACTGAATTTTTGAATATTTTTTGCGATAAATGTTCTGTTCCTAAGGATTTTACTAGAACTATTATTACACCTATCTTTAAAAAGGGTGATAGAAGTTTTTGTGAAAATTATAGGGGAATCAGGCTACTTTCTGTTCTAGGTAACGTTTTTGAATTATTGTGCTTAACCCTTTCAGGACCATAAGGTTTCTAAGAGTAAATATTAGTATGTAACTGTTTATTTTAGTTTGTTTAGACGTAAAATAAATAAAAATCATAAGAAAAATACATAACAATGTGTAGTTTTTTTGGAATTTTATGGGAAATATTTTTCCCAATGGACTATAAAGGTAACACAAATTATAGTTAGGCTTATTATGCAATGTCTTTTATTTATTGGTTTATTAGACCAAAATGTTAACTAAAATAATACAAAATTATGAAATAAAATTACTATACAAAATGATGTGCTAATTATGATATTCTGTGAAGCAATTTCTTTTGGTAGTGAGGCAAAGATGGACATTGCACATAGTACATATATTATGCGTCCTGACAGTTCTGTTTTTGTTTTCTAAACGTTCCCGTTTACGTAATTGCGTTCGGCATACGTTCTATTTTGACATTCTGTATAAAAAATGCAGATAAGGTTATAATTAAATACGACAATCACCAATTTCAAAATGGGAAAAATGTTTCCCTTAGTTTTGAAAGGGTTAATAGAATTAATATTTGGTTGATGGACAACTACGTGACGAAGAGTGCGGATTTAGAAGTGATAGCTGCAGTATACATAAAATATTTTCACTTAGCCAGATTGTTTAGAAATATTTAGAGTTTCCGAAACCTGTGGTTACTATAGTTTTATAAATTTCTAAAAAGTCTTTTGATTATGTTTATCGATCAAGCAAAGACGACTAGGCTGATCGTTAGATCATATAAACACCTAACAAGTTACCATGAAGAAAGCCCCCTATAATAACACTGAATTGTGTGTGAAAGTTGGTAATGCTTCTAGGGATTTGCCAGTCGAGTTACACAAGCGTGCATTTTGCCTCCTTTTCTCTTTGGTTACGGAGGGCGTTCGAAACGTTCTTGACACGTGTCTGTAGATTTTCACTCGTTCCTCCAAAATTACTACGTTACGACTTATTTCAAAAGTTGTCTAAACCCGTCATAACGAGTTAAAAGCAAAGGTCGTATCATCATTGCTCTTTTCGCTGGCGGCGTTTAGAGCTCGGTCTGTGAAATCTGTGCGTGGTTGCTATGTAGCATACTAAAGACGGAGACAGATTTTGCATTTTCACAAAGTTGCAGCTTGGGGACAACGCGAAAAGAATTCATGCCGATTTATCACAAGTATATGGGGATTATCCCTGTTCATATGGCACTGTTACAGAATGGATGCGCAAATTCAGAGGAGAACGGCAGAGCTGCGAAGACCTCCCTCATGAGGGAAGACCTAAGGAGGCCCTGAACGGGAGAACAATTGCTGCTCATTAAGGAAAACCCATTCGCCATTCAGTAATAAGTTTAGATATCAAATGAAACGTGTCCCCAAATGCTCCGATAAGATTTTCGCTCAAGGAAGAGGTTGTTCACGGTTTTTTTTTTAATTCCCAAAGAGTGGTAGCAGCGGACACCTTACCTGCAAAAATACTATAAATGGCCAATACTACACTATTATTGTTTTACCCAAAATTATAAAGGAGATGAAGGAGCAGCGTCCAACAACAGACGTCTCAAGAGTTCTTCTTCATGACAATGCCAGTACTCACAAACCCGACAAGTTAATGCCTATCTGGAGCAGGAAAAAAATTAACAGCTGCCCCATCTTGCATATTCACTTGATCCTGCATATTCAACTGATCCAGCATATTCACCTGATATCTTCCACCATGTGATTTTTGGTTGTTTCCAAAAATTAAAACGGACGTGCTGGAAAGCCGTTTTCAAGGGTGCGACACCTTGCAAAATGCGTTCATTCAGAGTTGCGGAGTATTCCTCAACATAAGTACCATCAGACCTTCCAGAAATGGTGTAGACTCCTGAAACTTTGCTTAGATGTTGGAGTAGAGTATTTTGTAGATCCGTAAAGTTTTGTTGAAGTAAGTACAATGGTTTTTGTTCTGGACATGCATGTTAAGAACGTTTTTAATGTCCCTCGTTTTGATTGTGTTTTGCTGAATTCTTTGCAAGGGGGAAATGGTCTAGATATGGAAATGGTCTAGACCATATGACGACATACAAGGTAAAATGGCGTCATATGATCTAGATATTTGAAAATTTCTGATTTAGATAGAGCAGATGATTTGGCCCTGTTGGCCTAATAATGTGGATGAAGTGAATTCCTTCATTACGGCTGTTGATGAGACCTGTAATTGGGTAGGTTAATATACAAAGAGAAAACTAAAGTGACGAAAATCGGTCAGGGATTTGCTTGGAACGGTTGCATTCTTTAACAAATGTCTCAGTTTAATTACTTTGGGAACTGTTTAACAGATACTGGTGATGTGTGGCATGATATAAACTGAAGAATAGAAATCGCTGCAGGGATCTTTCAGAATATTTGAAGAGTGCGGAAAAATAGGCTAAAGGTGAGAATTAGGCTATACAATCGTTTGGTTCCTTCTAGAGTAAGTTATGTGAAACATGGACCCTTTGTAAAAAAGATAACGGGAAACTTGATGCCTTTAATTCTAGATGCTTTCGCAGTATCTTGGGCATTATATGGTTTGACTTTGTAAGCAATGGTGAAGTTAGGCAAAGAAGTCGGTAACGTCCTTTGAGCAGCATATTGTGCAGAGAGACTCCGTTGGTTTGGCCATGTTACCCGTATGCATAGTTGCAGATTGCCAAATAGGACTATGAACAGTGTGCATTAAAGTATCAGAAACAGGGCAAGTTTTAGGATGCGGTGGGCAGACAATGTCAAACAGGACTCATTAGAATTGGTCTACAGTGGTCAGATGTAGCAGCTGTAGTTCTGATTGGAGAACTAAACTGCAATCTAGCTGGATGTCCATAGCCCATGGCTTCATTATGATATTGTATATATTGTTGTAAATTAAAAGGCTGGAAACAGCGTGAGTTCAAAAAAATAATATTTAACAATTATAATTCTAAAATAATGTAATTTATTACAAAAGTATGAATGAAAACATTTATATAAACTTAACTCAACTAATATAAATTTATATTAGTATGAAAATTAAATTTAAAAAGAACTAACATCTTGTTACTATTCTTACTATCTACACAAAAAGCACAATATAAGGCTTTTACATCAGTCGATAAGTGGCACAATCATATCTGTGAACAAATCTGCAATCTATCTAGAATAACTTTACCAATTACTAAACAACTAAATATAATAATGAATTCTTCCTACAGAAAAGTTGAGATCAGCTTTATTTGTTCGACTAATATATGACTTCTTCAGTCACATTTTTAAATATCCTAAGCATCCTTCTTTTTCTTACCGTCCGCTAACAGGATCAACACTAATAAACTTATTTAATCTCCCGCGAACACCAAATAAAAACTAAAACAAACTATGTCTTTCTTCACACTCCAATTCCTCTTCATTACAACAACTTATTCCTTATGTTTTTAAGTCAAGTTCGTTCGAAATAGCTGGTGATATAATTCTCTCTCTGTAGTTCACGCGAGCATCAAGAGGAGGCATCACATCACGGTTCATTGTAGCACGTTCATCTGTCGTAAAAATATGCATGTATGATAGGTCGCAGATCTTTTGATTTTTTTTCTCTTTCCATTTTTGATACACTATTCTAGTGAAACCACTTTAATGTCTGACAGTGACGTCTCACGTAGCTGATGTTAACCAGACGCAGTTTTTATATATCATTCTATGATATTTGGTTTAATCCGTTTCTGTTGATCTCCAAGCGAAACAGCGTTGGGTGTTCTTAGGCACAGCAGGGGACTTCCAAGGCATAACTTCGTCTTTCGCAAGACAGAGCATTAACCTTCGAATGGGGTGCGATTTTCCGTGCACCAGGACGTTGTGTCTTTTTCCCGGGGATTGCATCTTATTGGATCATTGGTTGGATGATTCCCAGGGTTGCCAGAATGACATAGCCACGCTTCGACCAGAAAAAGGATTAGGTGTGGTGTGATTGTCCTTACCGGACCAGAGTTTGGTTTTACTACCAATCTTTCTTTTGCTTTCTTCACTTAAGCCCAATTTTTGTGGAGACCCACTGGACTAATTTTAGGTCGGATTACAGGGGGAAAATTTAAGAGAGATATCTCTGAATTAGAGGGATATTAAACCAATGCTTAAACTATAGCTAGGCTAAATTTACCAAAATTTTGCATTTGCTTGGGAAAAACCACGACCAGAGGAATCGGAAGTGGGTACTTCCTATATTTGTTTCCGTGTGCACTTAGCAGTACCCTAGCAGAATCCAGTTCTCGTACCTGGGAAGAGTCTTGATTTACGGTAAGGTTTCTTTCATTTAAATCTTAACGAATTGTTGTCACTTTAACTTTAATTTAGATTGTTTAAGTGGAGTTGGTGTGTACTAAAATATGAGTGTAATGCAAAATTATCCACCTCTCTAAGCCTACGGTGGAATTTTGTTGACTTTGAGATTGGCTATTGTTTTTAAACAAAATCTGCATTTTTGTCAATTATTTAAAGCTCGTCGCAACTACAGTTAGGAAATACGGAATTACGTATTACTAGCTAGTGAGTTGTTCCTGGTTCGAGTCTAAATCTTTTTTTGGCGACTCTTTCAAAATTATTTCTTAGAAAGCGATTTTCGAAGTCAGATCAACAATAAGTACTAATATGTAGTCCTGAATATTAGTAATTATGAATAGTTAATTATTTTAGTTAACGCGGATAATGCTTAGTTCATGCCGCATGTCTCAAAGAGAAAAAGTTGCGGGTAACATGTATAAGAAATACTGACTAGCAGAATTTTCCCGACATTGCTGGGGTCTCGATATAATAATTCAAAATAGCAGGCGATTCCTAACGACTGCGCAGATATTCGTTTGCGTCAGGCGGAAGATTTCGGCTTCCGTAATTTCGCAAGTAGACGACCAATCGATCCCGAATGACATGTAGTGGTCCCACTTAGTTCTGGCTACATCGGGTTTAGAGATCCAATTCCCAGCTACGATGGGTCGGGATTGAGCCTGCCACAAACGTTCGAAATCTTTGGGGGCGCTGACGTCGTCTACCTTATGAGTGGAAAGTTGAAAGTTATGAATGGAGAGTTACGTTGTTAATGCGCCAAGTTTTCAATGGGCAGACGTTTCGAGGTCAATTTTGCGGGAGAGCCTACTCTGTGGGGGTTGAAATTCTAATAGTGCATAAATTACAGTGAAATCAACCTGGAGACGTCGTTTGAATTTGAAGCTCTGACCTGCTAGATATCGAACAAACAGACACAAAGACAGAGAAACTCTATTTTATATGATTATAAAAAATTATAGATGAGTATAAGAAATTAGAGACTATTGTAAGAAATTAGAGATTATTTAAGTAATTGGAGAACTTATAAGTAATTAGAGATGCTTATAAGAAATTAGTCCAATAGAAACTGAAAAGTCATGAGCAACAGCATTGTGAAGAACGATTTATTAATGAGTGGGAGAAAAAATATCCCTAAAAAGTTAATCACTGAATAGAGGTAATTTAATTAATGAGCGCTGATTAAAAGGTTGACATCATAATTATTTTTTAGTGACAATTGTAAGCGAAACTGGAAATATAAATTGCGACAGAACCCGAGTCCAAACCCGTTTGTAATGTTTCCAGCCCGAGCTGTTGAACAAAACTCATACCCGAATTAATCTCTATAAGAAAAATATCAAATTCCTGATTTTTCAAAGCAGAAATTTTAAGATCAATAAAGGGAAGTTCTGCATTTTGGCAATGCCAACTTAACCAACAGAGGTCCGTCGTTGAAAATGAGTTTAACAATCAGAAAGTTCCGAAAAGCTCGTAGCGCTATAAACCTCTGCAAAGTCTCTCTGTGTGGCCATTCCCCAAGTCCATCCACCACCTGAACTTGAACGCCCACACCAGAGCTGGGCTTGCCATCCAAGTTGCGCCGTTTTAAGTCAAACCTAAAGGCTGTCGAAATCTTCCCTTCGCTCTGGCGTAACACGGCCCGACCCCTGAACCTCAGGTCAAGACTAGAGTCGCATCAATCACCACGGAGGGTTACGCGCTTCCTGTATGAGCGCGAGGAGCGGCCCCCGGCGATGCCCTGGATCACAGGTAATGGCGCTGTGTCTCCGCCGCTTGCCGGACAAGGAAACGCTCGTGTCGATATCTGTCTCGTATTTCACGAGTGCCATGCATCAGGACAACACTGCACATGCACGAGGCATTACGTAGGCACAGCGCATCAACAAGGTTCCGCGTGGGGCAGCCAGCATCACTTTCACCATCTAGCTGTCATCCCGAGATGCAGTGGCGGATGGAGATGAGGTGGCGTTGGCGGGGGAGAGGAGGGGAAGTGAAGGGGGGGGGAGGAAGAGAAGGAAGATCGCATTGGTTGAAGATCAACCAGATTTCAGAGGTGATAAGTAGTAGTTGTGGAGAGAATCAGATAAACTTCAGAATTGCCTGAAGGAAATAATTCTTAGGAATAGATTGCAACATAAAAGAACAAAAATTCGTTTAAGGTTCAAAATCAGAATGTTTTTGTAATGTTTGTCACAATTCCTTCTCAAGTAGATGCAAGAAAAGATCATTTATATACAGGGTATCTTAAAAATAATGATAGGGTTTCAAGAAAGTAATAATTTAATCGAAAGTTTTCTCCAAATAGTCCTGAACATAATTACTAAATTTCCACAAAATTCGCGGTATTCCACATCTTTCCATACACGTCGCAGCATATCTCTTATTACTTGCTCAGTTTCTGGCCTTTAAATGATTCAGGTCTCGAATTTTGTCTGTGTAAACACAATTCTTTACAAAGCCTCAAAAACAGATAAACCGGGGTTGTCAAATCACTGCTCCTTGGTGGCCATAGAATTGGACTACCCCCGTCAATCCCGCTACAGGAAATATTGCACTAAGAACTTCCGTAGCATTTCTAGGGAAGTGCTGCGGTGCGTTGTCTTCTATGGTGGCCGCCCATGAAACTGTTTGAGTTGGGGAATGTTAAGGTATAACATTAAATGTGCGTATGGGACAGTTCTTCCCGACACTCTATCATTATTTGTCGGGCACCCTCTCTATATATATTTTAACCTTCATTTTCAGTTTTAAAAATTTTCATGGTATTTCCTGCTTTTGTAGAGTATTTTTGGATGAATGCTTTTTGATCCATTTTCTATTATTCTGCAAAAAAAAATGTGTGGAACGTTTAAAGACAACAAAATTATGTCGAATCAATGTCTTTTTCCGGAATCGACTTATTACTTCAAATACATAAACATTCAACATTTATAACAGATAAGAAACTCACAGTTGTGAAGCCAGGATACTAATCAAATATAACTTAGAAATAAATTCCCCTCAAGCAGCAGCTTACCACATCGGTCTGAGAAGAGTCTGTCAGTAGAATACGCCAAAGAGAATATTTGCAACAAAGGCGGGACTTCGACAGAAAACAACGCAAGAAATAAAACATCCATACTTTATCCGGGGCTCGAACCCAGATCTCTTTGATTAGTAGCACAAGAGTGCTAACCAATCGGCCATAGGGAAGATAATCAAAGACAGGCAAAGGGAACAAATCAAATCATCCGCCTCCCGGACTCCAGCTCGTGACCTCCTGGTTCCGCAACATTTTTGCCGCTTGTCTCTGTCTGATTCAACATGTGTGACTGTCTGCGTCGATCTGTAGGTGGAATGGCTAATTTTGCATTGGATTAATTCTTGTTCTCTTTCTTGCGATTACACGGTAGGATTTGAATAAATGACGCAATCGAGCTGGAAAAAATGTAAATGGGGGAGAGGGGGGGAAAGAGACTGGATTGCCATTACAGTATAACATTTTTACCCTCGGTTGCAGTAGTCGTTGAACTTTTTATTGACATGAACGAAATATGAACAAATTTAATCATTTTTGCCTCCATTATTTTTACCAGCATTCTAATGGGATGGCTCCCTTGCCTCCCCCCCACACCAGATCTTGTTTGGCCTGCTGACAATGTGATTTCTTCCTTTATTGTGATAGTTAATACTCCTATACATTGTAATTGGAATCGCCCAACAAATGCCAAATGTCTACGGAAATAAACAAACAAATAAATAAAGATAGGCCTCCGAACTGGATAGATGAAACGGATCTACTGGATTTAATCATTGTCAAAAGCATCCAGCGTGTTCTTTAACGTACACAAGGTATGACTGTCCTACACATGACACTACAGTTGGTTCCATTCGTCGAATGGCGCCGTTTCAAAGCACATCGACATCTCTGCCACCGAGAGTAGGCGAGTTAGGGGAAAATCTCTCAGCGCAAATATGGCCAATCTTTTTGTAGTTGTTTTCAATTTGGAGTACTCAAACACCACTCCGCGAAATGTGGAATCGGTCATGAACAGCAGATAACGAGGCTGGCGAGTTACCAACAGAAATAACTCTCTTCTCCGATGGAACTGTTTTCGACACCCTTTGAGACAAGATGTAATCTCGGAGCAGATGTATCAGTTCAATGCTTGCCATCTGTTATCATAAGTTAAAACATCGTCACGATTCATTTAAATAAGAATTAAATCCTAAAGCCGCTGTTAGAGTAGCTGATTATCTAGCCTACATCTGCGGTGTGTTCCGTGTGAGTTATTAAAGCACTCAACTTGCTTCTGTATTCCACTGCAGCGAGACAGACACGAGCAGCGAGCTAGAGGCAAATGAGTCAACACTGCAGCCGCACGATTGTGATTACGATGAAAGTGGCGCGAGCGTGAAGAGAATGAAAACGAGGTGCAGCGTGATTACAACTGAGTTAATTAAGAGTAGTTTATGAAACATCTCTCTCTCCCAAATGCAAACCTGCCATACAACTCCTGGATTTTCGACGCTCATATTGAACTAATTGCAGCCATAAATTGTAATGTTGGTGTCTGCTTGAATGAATGTTTACCTAATGAAGTCTCGCAAATGGGTGTTAGAGCATTGGTGTCTGAAATGCAGAGCGTTTAATTCCAAATACGCGATGAATATGAAAACTTAATATGACACGTGGAAATTTCGCCTGCATTTGCTTTGAATGCAATTAGGTTACGTGAAAAGGTTTCGATATTGTCCTTTGAAAAATGTCGAATATCACTCAGGCAACTTACTGTTGGCATCACAAAGAATTGTTCGGATCAAATAGTTCAGATACTATTTTCATCCCAAAGCTAAAAGTTCAATTTTCTCTGTCAAAAATAAAATGTTTGTTTCGAGAAAAACAAAAAAATTTTCCCTTCGTCACGGAGGGGGGGGGATGTTTATGCCAACCACTAGGCGCAGATGTTTATGCAAACCACTACATTTTTCTTATTCTTTTGTTAAACTTCTACCATAAGAAGACTACTTACAATTAAAGTTTTGCTCTTTTCCGACTTTAGCAACATTTGAAAGTAAAAAATTCAAATCCACGGAAGAGTCAGAAAACCGGAATTATGAAAATTCACCTAATCAACTAAAGAGAATATTTCATTTACATATTTCTTAAAGCAAAAAAAGTTAAAATATCTATAGATGACAAAATAAAACCATCCCTTTATGAAAAAATAAAAGAGTCATATTCGCAATAAATCTAGAATGGATTATTTTACCTATTAACAGGGCTGCATTATCCAATATGCACAGTTGGCATTGTGCCTAAGGCTAGGAAAACGTTTTGGATGTTTCTTTCCTTTTTGTAACACAAATCATAAAAAAAATCTCTTCTTGAAAAAAATATTATGCTAATGTCCATATCTGCTCAGCGAAATCGATATATTCATTAAAAAAAAACATATGCCAAAGAGCCTACGAAATAAAAGTCCGGTCCTTCCTTTGAGTCTCACTTTTTGCACACATTGGGGAAAATGACGAGGTCACAAGACTTCAAGATTCAGAGTTGGGTATAGAAAAAAGGATTGAAAGGCTTTTCAGAAAGTAGTCCATTAAATAACATAGCGTTAGTCGCAGTTAAATGACATCGATAGGCACCAGCAAGAAGCGAAAGTAAGGGTTTTAGCTCCACTTTTCAGAACTCGCAATGACATCAACAGCAGGCATCTTAGAAATGCTCAAAATAACATTTGTATTCCTACCTCCTTGTGCAAAGTGGGAATGGACGCTTTGTTTCCCATTTCGTATCTTTCTTCAGGCACCCATTATGACACCTGACCTGAGTACCTAGTAATTAGCATTCATTGGTCGTTTGCTGCGAGATGTTCTAGACGTTCGAGTTACAAGGAACCCCAAGACTCAAAACAGAATAGGTATAAGGACCCACTGGACAACACCTAGGATTAAATGATAGCTTATGTTTGCACTCCTTAAAAGTTTTGCATTGCAGCTAATGGATGATAGGAAAATGCAAATAGTAGCATTTAATTAGTAATCATACAACATAAAAAATTTTATCTCTTATTGCTTAAATTTGAAAAGTTGCTTTTCTCACACCCTTGAAAAAAGGAGGCAGTTTGTTGCTGTCGCCAATACCTCTTGACAATCTATCACCGAAAAATTCAAAACTTCTACCACAAACAGATCACTTGCAACATTCGTTATAAGTTTCGCCATTTCCTTACTTAGTAACTTCTAACGATATAAATTAAAACTACCGAAGGATTTGAAAAAATACCAATTATATTTCATTTGTACCAATTAAACTAAAAAAGAATTAATCTCTTAAAACAAAACAGTTGCGTTTCCCATCCACCCTAGGCCTAAAGTTGCTGCCAATAGAAACTTCATGACCTTCACATTGCACTACCGAAATTTCAAATTTCTGACCTAAATACATCATTTGCAATATTCTTTTAAATTTTCAATTTTTCCATTGTTAGATGGCGCAATTATAGCTTCCTGGATCTTCGGAAAGCACAAATCGTAATACTTCATCAATACCTATCCAACCTAAAAAGAATTTTTAATTTATCTCTAAAAACCAACGATTTCCTCTTAAAACAAAAAAGCTGCATTTTTCCATCAAGGGAATAGGGGGCAACAAAATGTTGCCAATTGATGCTCAGTGACTTTCAGATTCCATACTATGCATATACAGTATACCTTTTGTAATATTTGCTTTAAATTTAGCAATTGTCAACTTATTCCACCGTTAAAGGAATTTCCACCGTTTCGAAACTACGAATCGTAATATTTCATCAACACCTATCCAACCTAAAAAGAATTTTTATCTCTATAAATCAAAAAAAAGTTCCATGTTTACGGAAGGGCAGACGACAAAGTGAACACATTTATCCCAATTTTTTTTTAAAAAAATGATACAAATATAGAAGCTATTTAGCCAACGATCGACTCTTTGCTTTCTATGCGTATAAGAAAGTTCAATGAATATGATTATTAGAGATTTTCTATATTACATAGAAAGTCTCTAATATTTTGGTAGGAGAATATAGCTTTGAATCATTTCTTTTTTCTTTAAGCTTTTCAATTTTTTTAATATATATATATATCTGAAGAATCTAACTTTGAAGCCGTGTAGCTTCTAAAATATGCTTTTAATGGGAAAACTCTGAAGGAAAATTAAATATCGTAATCAAATGTGATTGAATTTTTCTGAATCTTCAATATCTGAATTTCCAAAAATATTTGTAAAGTATTTAAGGATATGGAGGCTTGAATATTTAACAATAAATGATATTGTTGTATAAAAATAATTCATAATTGTCTAACATTGAAACAATCAAAAAAAATTAATTTTATCAAATGAATTGAAGCAATAATTATTTAATTTCCAATTAATTTCCGAGGTAGTCTTATAATGCATTACTTTTGTGAAATATTCTAGAACCCATAATTCTTTAAATGATTAAAGAATATTGTTGAAAAGTGAGATTTAAATAGATTTGATTATAATTTTTAATTTATTTAAAGTCACATTTTTCCATTAAACGTATATATTAGAAGTTATAGAGTTTTTAAATTAGATTTCCATTGATCAAATATGGAAATTCTCAAATATTTTGGTGGTAAGGCGGCGTATGGTTATACATTAAATACTTCTTTTTCAATAGGGGCGGGGATGGCTCAGTCGGTAGCGCGCAGGCTCGTAATCTGTAGTTCACAGGTTCGAGTCCCAGCTGGGTCAGCGTTGAGATTTATCTCCGCAAAAATTCCCCGCCCTGCCCACGGTCAGTAGGGGACACCGATGGGCTTGGAAAGGCCGCCGTCCGTCGGATGGGACGTTAAGCCGTGGCCCCGTGTGCGGGAGAGCCATACCCTGTGCACGTTAAAGAACACGCTGGATGGCCTTGACGGGAGGCTTGACTGGATGGCCTTGACGGAGGCCTTGACGGCCATCTGTCTCCCAACAGCTGTTCCAGTGGGTCCCCTCCCCCAACATTCTCTGAGCCTTCGGGGTCCATGTGACCTGGCCATTTAGCCCATGATGTGCAAAAAAGCCGCTCAGAGGTAAAACAACCCAACTCTTTTTCAATAAGACCACAGCGCAGGACCGAGTAACACAAAATGTAGTAATAAAATGATAATATTTCTAAAAAACCAGAGGAAAAAATTCTCTATTTAAAAACGAAAACACGTTTATAATGAGTAATGAATTGTAAAAAAATTATGTTTTTAAGAAATAATTTTTTTTCTTCAAGAAAAAATATATTTTTAAGAAATTAAGAAATTTTTTATTCGAGAAAATATTATTATATATTAATGAGTAATATAAATTGACAAAAACTTGACAATACCTGACTGTCCACATGGTGCAACAGGAAAGGAGATTCATCGGACCAGATTCTTCTTCCAATCATTCAAGGTCCAGTTTTGATGCTTGCGTGCCCATTGCAGTCGCTTTCAACAGTGAACCGAGGTTAGCATGGGCACTCGCAGTGGCCTGCAGTACACAGCCCCATTTTCAGCAGCGTACTGTGTGTTGTGACACATTACTCCCGTCACCAGCATTCAAATTATGGGTGAGTTGCGTCACAATATCCTTTCTGTTGGCTCGTACCATATGGGATAGCATTCGCTCACCTCCAGCATCGATGAGCCGTGGTCAGCCCACACCTTGCCAGCGGTTTGTGCTTTTTCCCTCCTCGGACCACTTTTTGATGGTACTAACCAACGCTGACCAACGCTGACCCCACAAGCCTTGCCATCTCGGAAATGCTCTGACCCAGTCGTCTGGCCATTACAATTTGGCCTTTTCAAGCTCACTTAGGTCCGCTGCCTTTTCCATCGAGAAGGAAAATAACACTGATTAACAGAGCTCAGTGTCAGGTGTTATTTATACCGTTTCATGACCTTCACATGCGTCGTCGTTTACCTGCAGTTGCTTCGATTTGCATAAAGATGTACTGGTCATAATGTTTCGACTCTTCAGTGTATGTGTTTTGTTATTGTTTACTATAATGCTATTTAATGAACAATGGACACTTTAAATAAATTGGGTACCTCTGGGCGGCACTTTTTTCTAAATATAACGAGCAAAATCAGAGTCGGAACTAGGGTGGCAAGGGGGCATGCCACCCACCCCCCTGTCAGAATGCTAGTAAGGGTAACAGTTGGGTTGGGTTGTTTTACCTCTGAGCGGCACTTTTTTGCACACCATGGGCTAAATGGCCAGGCCACAAGGACCCCGAAGGCTCAGAGAAGGTTGGGGGAGGGGACCCACTGGAACAGCTGTTGGGAGACAGATGGTAGCCTCCCGTCAAGGCCATCCAGCGTGTTCTTTAACGTGCACAGGGTATGGCTCTCCCGCACACGGGGCCACGGCTTAACGTCCCATCCGACGGACGGCGGCCTTTTCAAGCCCATCGGTGTCCCCTACTGACCGTGGGCAGGGCGGGGAATTTTTGCGGAGATAAATCTCAACGCTGACCCAGCTGGGACTCGAACCTGGGAACTACAGATTACGAGCCTGGCGCGCTACCGACTGAGCCACCCCTGCCCCAAGGGTAACAGAGTCAAAAAATCATCAAACGTTTTTACAGTATATTTCATGCATTTTTCAAAATTTCATTTAAAAACCTGTAACGGAAGCGTGTTGGCTACTGATTAAAGGGACCTGGACTCGAATCCCGGGTAAAGCATGGATGTTTGTGTTGTTCTTCTGCTTAAGTCCCGCCGCCCTCATAGACCTTCAACTATGGCGTATAAACTGGCAGTCTACTGTCGTACCTCTGTGGCAAACAGCTGCTTGAGGGAGTAAAATGGAGGGTCCCATGGAACAACTTTAGGAGACATATAGAAACCTCCCGACAAGGCTATAGAATATGTTCTGTAATGTGCAGAGGATATGGTTCTTCTATGCATAAGACCACGGAGAAACGTCCCATCTAAAGGACGAGATTCTTCCTCAGTTTGTCGGTTTCCCCTTTCTTAACGAGGATAACACGAGCACAGTAGGGACTCGAATCTGGGAACATCAGATTATGAACAGGCTGCTCTTATCAGATCTCTTCCCTTTAAATAAATGCCTCGTACCGTATCACCAGTTTTATTACATTAAGACGCTGTCTTCTACTTCAATATAATTATATTCTGTAAATAATAATATTCTGTAATAATTTGATGTTTCTCATAATCCTCGACATCATTAACTGACTTTAAAAAAAAACGAAAATATATTTCAGAATTAATTAATAATCAAATTGACAAACAACAGAAAGTAATTCTTCAGCAATTCTAGATCCTTAAAAGTAAATCACATAGAAATCGATATTCATTACTTGAACTGAAAGCAAAACTGTTTAAAAAGAAGGAATAATCCAAGGTCATTTTTATCTCGTCGTCCCCCCCCCCCCCAAAAAAAAAAAAAACAAAAAAAAAAACAGATAATGTTTTCACTTTATTTCTTTGCCTATCAGTCGGTCCGTAGACATTCAACTTTGTTCCCTTTGGGACAAAATACGTTTTTGGGTTACAACAAATTCCTTTTTGAGTTAAAAAAGTTGAAATTGCAAAACTTTTGAACGAATATTTTAAACGATGATTTATATGCTAGAAATTAAGAATTTTGGTGGTAGAGTATGTAGGTATTTCTATGACTGGGGAAAAACGCAAGTAGATAGATATATAGATAGGTTTATTTTCAGAATATTCAGTATTATTACATTTACGTTTACGTGTTTTTACCTTAGAACTGAAATTACAATGAAATGTATATCTTAGATACACAATTTTAAAGCACTATATTTTTTAACATGTATTCATCTTTATTATAATAAAAATTAATCTAATAATATTCATTCCTAACAATATATATACATAAAATCTTAATATTATATATAATTAGTGTTTTATAATTTTGCCTACACTTTTCAGTAGAAGTCTGAGAAAAAATGCTGTCTTCCACGAGAGTAAAAACTCGCTTGTGGAAGAAATTTAATAGTTATGTTTTAATTAAAATGAAAAGACAATATGCTTCCGTTTCACATTTCCTCACATTTTGTTAACCTGATCATAAAAAACAGAGTAAATATTCACCAATTTATAAGTTCGAAAATTACCATTAAGAATAAATGAAATAAAAAATTTCACTGGGTAGCAAAAAGAAAAATATGTAAAATCCTGTATTGAAATTGTTTGTTAATAAATCGTTCGGTTTGAGCACTTTAATAGTAACTTTGCGTCTAATGAAATTATATTACATTTAATTCTCTTTTATTTCGAAAACAGTCTCAATATTTTCCATATTTAAAATCCATTTTCTTAATTCCTTAAAGAAAAAGTTATCATTCCTTATTCCTTTAATGTACTCTGGTAAACGGCGTAATAACCATAAGCAAATAACATTTAATCCAAGAAAAGTATATAATTTTTAATAAAGATAAATTTATAAATTTCGGGATATAATAAATTTTAAGTATAATGCAGTTAATTTTTTTAATAACATCAGATATTTGTATTTTTCAGGACATCTTTCTATCAATAAAAGTACCCAAATATTTATAGCATTCAAACCTCTCAATTTTATCACAATTGCAATTTTTTCCAGCACAAAATTCAGAGTGGAAAATCATCTTATCATTCAAAAAATTCAATCTGATTTTCTCTTGGTCTAATATAAATATATTTCGCCTTCTTTGTGTTTAAAAAGAATTTGTTGACTTTTAGCCAAGTTCTTATTTTTATCCAGTCAATATTTATATTCTCTAAAATTTGCTCTTCGTCTCCAGAATATATTAGTGCAGCATTATCTGCAAATGAAATTATTTTACCATTCAAATCCAATGTACAGAAGTCATTTATATAAAGTAAAAAAAAATTTCACTTTTTGCTTCCTATTCATTAAATAGCTCTTAATCCATGAAAACAAATTTCCCCTAACACCACGGTTTTTAATTTTTTTAATAATATATCATGATTCATGGAATCAAAAGCTTTTTTCAAATCCAAAAAAAAAGCAACTCTTTCAACATTTTAATTTAAGTTTCTGTAGATTTGCGTGGTCATTTCTAAAATCGCAGTTTGAATATTCAAACCTTTTCGAAATCCAAATTGGTTTAGGGCAAATAAATTATGCATATCCGAAGCTACAAAAATTTCAACAATTTCTTCGAGAATCTTAGAAAAAGCTGATAGAAGAGAAATTGGTCTGTAATTTTCAATTCACTTAATAATCACCATTTTAAACAGTGGAAAAATTAAAGCAGTGTTTAAGATTTCAGTGAAAACACCTTCTATAAAAGAAAAGTTTACAAGTATACAAAATATAAATCTAATTTCCAGAAAAATATTTTTAATAGTGGTAACTGTAATTTCATCCAAAACAGGTGATATTTCCTCCTTTAGTTCCTTCCTTGATAGTTTGAAAAATTTCTTGTTCTGGTATAGAAGAGAAAAAATGGAATTTGGTATTTTACATTTTAAAATATTTATTATCTCTTCTATTTGGGTTTCATTAGGTAGGTTTTGTTTAAATAATAAGAAATTACCCCAGTAAAATAATTGCTAAATTTATTAACAAATCCTGCGGCTTTTCATCAAACCGAAGTAAATTATTTCTATCCATGATAATTTGAGGACGATTGTCCTTTACCTTTCTTCCGTCGCACATTTCATTGATAGTTTCTAGAATTCAAAAATTTCTAGTATAATTTCCATTTTTTATTAAATATTTGTATAATAATTATTTTTAGCTTCCCTGATTACATTAGTTAACATATTTTTATATGTTTTAAAATATTCATTTTTATTTTCATCCAAGTTTTTTGATTTAGATCTTTTATATAAATTTCTTTTAAAATTGATTGAATTAACAATAGCATCTGTTATCCATGGTTTGAGATTTTTAATTTTCTTTTTAGTAATCTGCGCAATTTTGATTAGTAGAGTTAATTCTCTTAGAAATCCATCAAATGCTAAATTCACATTTACCTGTCTCGCGACATGATACCATGATTTTTCTGACAATAACTTTTTCCATTTATTAATATTGAATCTTAGTAAAATTTGTAGAAAGCTTTTCTGTAGAAACGTCTCTATAAAAACCACACTTTATATTACTTTCAATAAAAAAATTATTTGAAATGTCAATTTTAACAATATATGTAATTACAGTGTCTAATCTAAAAGTTCTAATATAAAGGTGATCTAGGCAGGTTTTAGTACTTTTCCTAGTAACAGAATCATGACAGGAATGGAAACTATTTGAATTTATCATTTGTAAAAAAATTACTTTCTGTGGATCATCAGATAATAAATCAAAATTAAAATCTCATGTCATTATCATACTCTTTTGTTCGATGCAGTTCAGACATGTTGCCAATTCATTCCAAGCTCATGAATTCATAAATTCTAATTTACTAAATTCATAAAATCTAATTTACTGAATTCATGAGCTCTATAAATAGCAACAAGGTCAAGTTCGCAATTGAATGCTTTTATATGCAATTCCACACAGTCAGCAGTTTTAAAATCGGAAAAAAAAAATCTGATTCACTTCCCATTCTTCTTTAATGTAAACAATTACTCCTCCTGACCGTTTTTTCTCCCTACTTTTATAGTATTCTTTATATCCATCTATTTTATATAAGGCTATTTCCCCTTCTTTTGCCCAAATTTCAGTAAATACTATAATTTCTGGTTTAAATTCAGTTAAGTTTAGGAATACTGCAAAATGATTAAAATTTTTTCTGAGACTTCTTATATTTCCTTGTAAAATGTTAATATCCCAACAAAAATAATTTTTATAATAAACATTTTTTTTATCATTTTCAATAATATTAATTATTCATCATCATCTGTAGCACTCCCAACATTATCAGAACCAAATCAGAAAGAGTAACATCATTCTGCAGGTCATACGACAAAAAAATATCCATTGTAAATACATTTCACAATTTATAAATATTACACTCATAATACTTAACTATCTCAGTTTATCTAGTTCCTGAGATTTCTTAATTCTAATCGAACCAGAACCTTCCTCTTTTCTCACAAAAATCTTAAAATCTCTGACCCAGACGAACTTGTAACCCATTTCGCGCTGTTTTTTCTTTGCCTTATATAATAGCTGTTTATTTTCTTGTGTCAGGTGATCGTAAATATAAATTCTTCCATATTTATATCGATTATCCATATTTCTTTCGGTGTTAGTTCCTTTTTACCTTTCCAGGGCATATTCCAAAGATCTTTAGTCTTCCCTGATCCAAATTGTACGACGATTTTTTTTATTTTACTTTTGTTTGAAACTGGTGTCCTGTGAGCAGCCTCCACATCCAGATGCTTTGTCTCAATTTTCAATTTCTGAGCAAATGATTGAGCAATTTTCAGAATATTTTCTTGCCCTCTCTCAGGAAAACCAACTATCTCTATGTTCCTATTTCTGCTATATTGCTACATTTCATTTAATTTCCATTTCAATTCAAAAATCTCTCTTTCCAGTACTGTAGTATATTCTCCTAATTTTTTGGTCTGACACTGTACTTCAGAAATTTGCTTAGTAATTTCCTTAAGCATTTTTATGTGTTCATCCAGCTTATTGGAACAAAGGAAACACTTTAATTAAATTCTTCAATTTCCAACGTGATCTCCTTGAGGAAAGCTTCATTCGTTGCCATAATTTCAACTCTAAAAATGAGGAATTGTTCCTTCACCATAACCTCAAAATATTTCTTTGTAGCTTCATTGTTTCTCAAGTCACCTCCCTCGTCATTTCCAGCTCTTTCCTGGGTTGAAGTCTCAACGTGTCCCTTTCCATTGTACACGTTTTACATTTCAGTTTCTTTCTGCGATTTCGTGGCATTTTTCGGAAGTTAACACTCCTTTAGATTGAGACAATAGAAATGAAAATTATTTACACAATTACAGCATTCAGCATAGTCGGAGATTCCGAGGATTTCATTTCCAAAAGAATCACAATTCGTTTTTCTATGTTAAAATTACTTTTATATCCACAGCTATAAATAGTTTTTGTAAAATAGAAAGTTTAGTCCGGAGACAAATCCATTCTAATAAACGATCATTAACAAAACAAAACAAACGACGTCCACGAACTTGCTCTGACCTCGTAGTAGTTATGCTGCAGCTCTAGTAGACGATAGTCCTTGCTAGTCCACGTGAGAAATCGTCACTCACACGTGTCGTGTGCTTCCCCTTCCCTTCTTCCGGTACACGTAAGCTAATTACAAAATTTTCAAATCATAAATTCTCAATTACTAATCATAATAGTATTTTACTCTCTATCTTTTAAAGTCCGTTAGATGTTTATTCACACTAACAAAAGATTACCACTTCCCTATGTAATAGAAATAACTTCAAATTAAACTTTTTTACTCACATTAGAAATCACTACGTCTTAAACATTCATATCTGTTGCCACTATCAAGTGTATTGTTTTAAGATATAATTACAAATTATTTTTGAGTCAGATAGGTAGTAACGAAATATACCATATAGTTATATCATAATAATCAGTGACCAAGCGTAATAACAACTGAGAAAGATGAGACTCCGCAGTTTAAACTTTGACACCTCTCTAAGACCTAAATGGTATCTATGAAAAATAGGAGCGTCAATTGCGCAGTCTCATAGTCTACCCCACTTGACATATAGCCCACTTGATACTTAATCTATGACACTGAAAAACATAATTTATTTTACTTATTTCTCTACGCTATCAGGAAGCACGAATCAGTATTTTAAAATTACAGTGCATACAAAATGCAACTAGATTAGCTCTATAGCAGTTAATATTTTACAATAAACAAAAGTTATTACAGTATTAATGTTTTTTTTAATATTTTATATAAGCCAATTAAATGCCAAATTCGAACATCTAAAATCATTTTTAGCTTAGGTAACCCCTTTATAATATTATTAAACACATGGGAAATTTTAAAACTCAATGTTTTTCTGCAATTGGTTTTAAAACAATTATGCATAAATATGCTCCTGTAAATTTACATCTAGTATTTTCGTAATGTTCGATATATGTTTTTAGATATCACTAAAATGATATTAATTTATGATATTAAATGCCATGCTAATGGGTAATATATATTATTATTTACCTGAAAATCTTAAAGATGAAACAAAGTTTCACTATTTTAAAAAGAAGTTGAAAACACTGAATTTTTGAATATAATGATACTGAAAACCTTCTTTAAAAATGTTAATAATCATTATTCTGGTAGGTATATATGTTTTGTGTTTTTGAATTTCTGTCTTTCATTATTTTTTAAATAGAATGGAAAATTATATCACATCTACAGATTCTACAATCTTTTCTCTTTCTTATCATGGCAGTAACAAAGATTTGTCTCCTGTTCATTAAATTTAGCCATGTTTTCACATCCTTTCATCTTCAAATAATATTTTAATAATATTTCAAGCAAGTGAACTTTCTTTCATTGCCTCTACAAACAAGAGATTATTTCTAACTCTGTCTGTCACAGAGCCAATGATCAAAGCATCGTCGTATGGATAGCGTCCGTATTTACTTCCACTGTTTTCTCTTCGATGTGATTACGACTCTGAAATGGTTAAGAGTGTACTCAGCTGTGCTAACACAGAACGAGCGAGGTAAAAACCGCTGATGCGATTCGTATGTGGCACCTTTAAGACGATTACGCCAACGAAGGAGGTTCTGTGTCAACACCGACGCTGATACACGGCAAACTTATTTTCTCTATCTGGATTACAGAACGTTTTCAGGTTGGCATCCAACAAGACGAACATGAAGTAGTGGAGCCTGAAAAGAGGTGACTTGATGAGGAGGAGGGGGAGGAAGAGCAAGCCTTTGAACATCACCCTCCAACATCTCTGGTTTCCTCCCACGCAGATGCTTCCCTCCCCCACCTTGACTCCGCTGTCAGTCATGCAGATGCGGTGCTCATAAAGCAGAGGTGCCAGGAGGTATGCCCCACTGTATGTCCACCTGCACAGCAGGGACGAGCAAAGGAGGACACCAACCCTATCCTCGGAACCTCGCGAGCACGACTAGAACGTTGCACCTTCCGAGTAGGCGTTTACAGTGCCGACTTTAATGCAGGCTACGGACTTCCTACAGCGGGACGACACAAACACAGCCAACAGGACCTGCGTTTTCTGACCCCCCGCTAGCCCCCGGTCAAAGGTCATAGAAAGTATCCATTACACACCCCTCTGTTTTGTCTATCTCACCGGTGTCTCTTACTTTTCCGCGAGCGCTTATGCAGAGAGGTTAAAAATTTAGGATGCAGCGGAATCAACGGCGGCTAATACGGGAGAGTCAAAGGTTGCCTGACATCATGTAAACCTACTGCGCTTGGATGGAACCTGTTTTATGGCCAACCAAAGGCAGTAACTCTGCGGCATGACAAACTCTCGAGCACCGTGCTGCTATGAGCTGGAAGATATAATTTGCTACCGAAACGAAGTGGATCACATAAACCATTAGGTTGTCTCTCAAAGTACTGATCATCGTAATACTGGTGCAGATAACTGGCTATTTCCCCCTATTCGCTGACAGACTTGCAGAAAGACCAAGATCGGGCAGTTATTCTGTTCTCTTTGCATAGGACGCAATAAAAAAAAGCCTGCAGCAAATATGCCTTTAATGCTGCAAACGACGCAGCTAATAAGTCCATAAAAACCTTCGTGACAGGAAAATTCTTCTCAATTATGATGCGGAAATTTTTGTTTGCGTACAATTCCTTTCGCATTATAAATAACAATTGTGGACAAGATTATGCGGGCAAAGCCGAAGGCTAAATATTCTAAGCAAGAGCAAAAGGGCAAAACACCTGAGATTAGGCTAAGCCATGAAAAATACTCTAATCTGAAGACTACACAAAAAGCTCTAATCCTAAGAATATGTTAATATTAATAAAAAGCTCTACGAATAGTCTAAGCATGGGCAAGGTTTCTGATCTCACTGCATGCTTAGGTAAAAGCTCTAAGCTAAGACTATTTGTGATGACGACATTAAGCCTGGATTAAACTTAATAAAATTTCTTTAGAAATCTGCAAATGTAGGGAAAAAACTAAGAATTAATTAAAACCATAAAAAAACTCCGAAGGACACGATACACTGAAGAATGTCCAAAGAATCTATTTAATCTAGGAATATACTCTAAGAATATCCTGAGCTCAAGAAACGAACCAAATAGTGTACGTTTCAGAAAATAATCTAAAAATGATCTGTGTTAGGGGTTCTCAACGTGGGGTACGCGATAAAAGTTTTTGGCGTACGCCGTGAGAGCTCAAAAATCGCTAGATATATGTTATATATCTATGTTTTATTTTATTCCCATTGTTATACTATAACTATAGTTTTATCGTGACCCGTCAAAATAGCTCAAGACAAAACAGCCCCGACAAAATAGCCTGTCCTAAAATAGCCCAAGACTAAATAGCCCCGGAGAAATAGCTTAGCCTATTTAAATTCTAAACTTCGCATTTTAAAAATTGTATACAGACATATAAATAAAAATTCTAAATATGGTTTGGTAATTCTTTACAAGTCTTTAAGGTTTGTGTTCCTTGCCACATTCTTTACAAAAATTACATTTCAAGGTTATGTGAAATGCCACGAAGAAAGTCCATATGTTCCATAGTTGCATAATTTTCCACTAATGCTTCCAGACGTCGATTCAGTTGCATATATTTAGTTTTGCTAGCATCTAGGTTGCGAATACCTGCAGCAAGACGGGTTAAGCGGATTTCTACCATATCCTGCTCTTTTCGGAAATGGTCGATGAGTTTGTAGACGGATGGATGATGGCAATCTACAGTTTGCTGGAATGCCCTATGGCACCCTTCTACCGAATTATTTGTCCTCGGAAGACCATTGACAACGCGCTCATGAACATTCCATATATGTATTGCAAATCGTGGTTGTGCTCGGCGATTGCGTCTTATTCGTCCTATATATGTATCTTCCCAGTAATCGATAATGGGGTCTAGTTCGTTTGGGCATTTTTCAATTAATTCTTCAAATACTCCTATAACATCATGTACCGGTACAAAACTCAACGCAAACAACATTTTTATATAAGCACGCACATTTTCATTATTTACATAAAGTTCCGCTAAATTCAGTTCTTGCACTTTTCGCCATAAGCACTGTCCCAAATGAAACAAACAGCCAACAACTTCTGTGTTATTGAAAATTGTTGCACGGCGTTTTGAACCGCTTTCTCGTAATCACTTAACACACTTGTTGGATTTAAAGTTTCCTTCAACTGTAATAGTTTCTGAAATACGCGAACATATATTGCTTCACTTTTATTTCTTAACAATACATAATATCAGTGGAATACAACACTTTTCTATTAGTCCGTGTATCGTGAATAATTGAAAAAACAGTTCAGGTGATACTTTAAACGTGCCATCAACAAACCAATGATGATTCTGTTCCAATATTCTAAAATTTCCCTCAGTGCCGAACATTAGAATTCGATCAGGATCGTTTTCTCCAGAATCCCACAGAATAAAATTTTCGTTTCCTGTTGTACTTTGAAGATGAACTGGAATTGCAATATTGGCAACACTTGCAGGATTTGGATATGGAAGATTCGTTTTTTTTCGTATACGTTCTATTGCTCTTTGGGAGGCAATATAATTTGGAAGCTGAATCGATGCTTCCAAAGATATTCCACTTGTGCAGGCTTGATATTGCCTAGGCTTCTCCACAGCACTCTGTGTTCTATGTTTCATTTCAGAAACGCATTTCAATGCCTGATTTTTAGCTGGATTTGGCGCATGGTTGTGTTCCGTCACGACCCGGAAGTCAGCACCCAATGTTCTTAGACGCCCTTTACAAGTCGGAACTACACACCTCCACGATGTACTTTCATCCCGGTTTTCCCTAGCCTTGCGACATCGATGACCATCTTTCAGCAGCAGATCTTTTCCTTTTTGCGACGAGATTTTCTCCATTTTTCTTGCAAAACACAAATAATAACGAATTATCAGTTAATATCTATTAAATAGTTCTATATTATATCAATAAATAAACGCATCCGGTAAAATAGATATTAGAGTAACTTACTTATTTCCGTTAGAGATCTCTTGCAACGACTCCCGCAAGACACACGTGCGCCACGTGCGAACAAAAAACTAAAATTAGAAGCTAAACTAGAAGCATTGGTTTTAATACTAAAACTAAATCACATGGCTCCGCCCACCGGTGAGCCATGTGCCTGTCACGTGACTCATTTGTTACTATAATATTTCTAATTATAGATGCACTCAACGCAACTTGTTGCAAAGTTACCTTCATTTTATCAAAGTATAGGAAGACACATTACGCGCGTTTTCCGACGCGCAAGTTGGATTTCTACTTTGGATTTTAAATAGGCTAAGCTATTTCTATGGGGCTATTTAGTCTTGGGCTATTTTAGAATAGGCTACTTTGTCGGGGCTATTTAGTCTTGGGCTATTTTAGAATAGGCTATTTTGTCGGGGCTTTTTTTCGGGGCTATTTAGTCTTGGGCTATTTTGACGGGGTACCTAGTTTTATCTATCTATGCAAGGGGTACGTACGTCAGTTACATACACATTTCCAGGGAGTACGTGAAGCATAAAAGGTTGAGAAACACTGGTCTAAGTTTAAGAAAAGAATCCTAAGGATAAGTTAAGTCTAGAAAAAAAACTCTAAAAATAAATTAGGACAAGGGAAAGGCTGTAACCTGAATCCAAGCTTATGCAAATGTTTTAACTGGAGTGTGTAAAAATATGATTCTAAGTATATCTTAATGAATTTCCTTCCATGACTCTTAGTCAGAAGACTCCTAAGTACACATGTTAGTGTTCCTCTGTTATATTGATATTTTATCGTTATTTACGGGACGGGGGTGACTCAGTCGGTAACGCGCCAGGCTCGTAATTTGCAGTTCTCAGGTTCGAGTCCCAGCTGAGTCGGCGTTGAGATTTATCTCCGCAAAATTCCCCGCCCTGCCCATGGTCAGTAGGAGACACCGATGGGATTGGAAAGGCCGCCGTCCGTCGGATGGGCGTTAAGCCGTGGCCCCGTGTGCGGAAGAGCCATACCCTGTGCACGTTAAAGAACACGCTGGATGGCCTTGACGGGAGGCTACCATCTGTCTCCCAACAGCTGTTCCAGTGGGTCCTCTCCCCCAACCTTCTCTGAGCCTTCGGAGTCCATGTGACCTGGCCATTTAGCCCATGGTGTGCAAAAGAGTGCCGCTCAGAGGTAAAACATCCCAACCGTTATTTACAAATGTTAATGCAAATAAATGTCCTTAAGGTACCACTTACCATAGAGATTCGAAAGATTTCTGTCATTTTAAATCACCGTAGAGAGCAATTGCAAAGGAGGCGAGGTCTCAGATGAAAGAAAACACTTATAGTAATTGATATCGGAACTGAAGCCTTTACCACTTGAATCAAACAAGTTAGCCACACAGACATTTTGCCCAACGTATGGAATTTGCATTTCAAATTATCTGTTGATTTTCCTCGCTTCTCTCTAGAGCTTCCGTACAAAAATAGCCGTCCCATGGCTGAGTGGTTAGCGCGTTTGGCTAGTGATCTAAGGGACCTGGGTTCGAGTCCCGGGTAAGGCATGGATGTACGTGTCGTTTTTCTGCTGAGGTCCCGCCATCCTCACAGACCTTCTACTATGGCGTATAAACTGACAGGCTCCTGTCAGACCTCTGTGGCAAGCAGCTGCTTGAGGGGATATTTATTTCATTTTTTTATAATAAACTATGTAACAACATTAATAATAAAACAAATTGTTGATTCAAAACAACTTAATAAGTGGTGTAATTCATCACCTACCTAGAGACATCATGTCGCGATGTTTCGGATTACAAAACAAACTTGTCACGTGCAAATTACGCCCCTCCCCCACTTCGCAGAGGCACGCACTTTATTTTATCTACTTATTGTTGTGCAAGAAAGTGTAAAACTAGAAGAATATAATTGCCTCTGGCGAATAAAAGGAATTTGATTTTCAAACTGAATGCAGTTGTTCCTTTAAACACTTTTCTAATTCTTTAAAAATTTTATTTCGAACTAATGGAATCAGTCATTTTCTTTCGTTCCTTAAAATGAAAATGTTGCTTTTTGTAACACCCCTCTCTCAAAAGGGAGCAGATTGCTGCTGTCAGTGGAATATTCATTGACATGTATCATAAAAATTTCAAATTTCTACCATAAACAGATCACTTGCAATTGTCATTAAAAGCCTCTCATTTTTCTACAATTAGCACCCTCTAACAATGTATATTAAAACTTCTTAGGATTCGAAAAAATGTCAATCATAATATTTCATTAGTACCTATCCAACTAAAATATTTTCGAATTATCTCTTTAAAAGGAAAACAGCTTCCCATCCCCTGGAGGTAGGAGGGCAATTTATTTTGTGAATGCAAATACCATAAGCTTCACTTTTCATCACAAAAATTTCAGTTTTCTAGCATAAATATATCGCTTGAAATATTCGTTTTAATGTTGGCAATTTTGCAAATTTTTCTCCGTTAGAGGGCGATTAAATCTTTTGGGCGATTACGAAATTACGAATCGTAAAATTTCCTCAATACCTATGTAACCGAAAAGAGAATTTTTATCGCTAAAATGAAAGTTTAATGTCTATAGGCCGACAGACAAGGGGAAAATATTATCTCGTTTCTTTTTTTTAAACGATATAACAAGAATGTGAAAAAATATAAGATTATCCGCACTTTCGAAAATAAGGTATGCACCACATGTTATGACATTGACAAGCCACATTCGATGCTCAATAAACTATATGTATGAAAATATTTCAAGGTCACAAAGAGAGATAGAGATCTCAGTCTAATTTCTGAATTTTGATGTCAACAGTTTAGCAATTATAAGAGATTTTAGCAGCTGAAGCATAAAACAACCGGAAATAATAATAGGCCTGACACATCGATCGCTTTAAATAGTTCCCTGAAACACTGTTAAAAAATTCTCATTTCAAGCAGCTGTTTGTCATAGAGGACTGTGAAGGGCCTGTCAGTATTATACGCCATACCGATTTAAAACAACCAAATAATCACTGCACGATCTTGTAAACCACACATACGTTAGTAACTTATTGCATGTAGCAGTTATTCATGTGTCTTTGAGATGAATTATTATCAAAGATACTGGTGTTAAACATTTCAGCTTCCTTAACTCTTTAAATAATGAACGAGTAGAGTTGAAAACTAAATTTCGGAACACCTCTGCACATGAGAAACCCACTGGAAGGTATCTGCGAAGGATTCTCTCTCCCCTTAACAGCTATCTAGTAGGTTCCTTTCCCTTTCTTCATCGTACTAGTAGGTTCCTTTCCCTTTCTTCATCGTACTAGTAGGTTCCTTTTTCTTTCTTCATCGTACGCTGAGCCGTGGAGTCTTTGAGACTTGGTTGCGCGGCGACAAATCCTCGCTCAGAAATAAAACAATGCGATAATGGTAAGAGACGTATACTTCTCCTAAAATCAATCCACCCAACACAACTGCTTCTGAAATTAGTTCGTTCAATGATTCCAAATCATTGCATTCAGGGAAACTTATTCTATCACCAAGTATCAAAAATGACGTTGAGCTGCAGTTGAATGCAAAGAACCAGCGAATTGTTTTATGTCAAAATGTGCAATAATATCTTAAAACTGTGTTCAGAATATTGTATAAGGATTTAAGCAAACCAAAAAGTTGCAAATTCTTATATAATGTAGTTTCCCTTAATCGATTTCTGTATTTTCTCTGTCCCTTAACAACACAGAGACTTCACGAACTTGAATTGCAGTTCGAGCAACAAAAATTCAAGTTCGTCTAAAGAAGGAATATTGGCATGTCAGCTTCTGCTGAACATCTCATCCATTTGTATTCCCTCGTTACAAGCA
The DNA here is from genome assembly GCA_038380435.1 of Ryuthela nishihirai. Lineage (NCBI taxonomy): Eukaryota > Metazoa > Arthropoda > Arachnida > Araneae > Heptathelidae > Ryuthela > Ryuthela nishihirai. Next base: position 7,930,703 of record JAWZYU010000030.1, on the reverse strand, counting down.
GAATTCTGCTTAACATCTTAATACCTTAATCATCTCCTGCTTTTAACGGTAATGATAGAGCAGGCGAAACGTCATCATCTGATTTGCATACATTTTCGTGATATATTGCCCTGACCTTTTTGACCCGTCCATCAAAATCTGTTTTCCTACACTTGATGAATGACGATCTGAATTCCCTAAAAACTTACAAATCTTCTGTTGAGGTCACAGAGGTCAAACATCTCATTACGTTTTTTCCTTAGTTTGTTCAGGTAAGGCTACTCAAATGTCGGCCCAATGTCCTCATCCGATTACTGAAAGAAAGTGTGTAACCCGAGAGGAATGATCGAAACGAAGAAACCTTCGTTTTCCAAAAAAAAAAAAAACATTGTAAATGATATGCATAAATGTGTGGTTATATTTTTTCGTATATATCTTCTTCACTATGGCTTCACCTATGGCCCGAGAAAAAAAAGGTGAACTTAAAAAATACTTAGCTGACCTCGCTTTAAATGTATTTGTGTTGTAAAGAGATAAGCTTACGATTTACAGAGGTTAACAAGGTATAATAGCACTTCCAGCTCTTTTTTCTTTGAAAAAAAAAATACATTTCTGTATTTTTAAGGAGAAAAATAAAATTTCAATTTAACAGTGTAGTATTTAAAATTATTTTAGTAAATTTTATTAATTTATGAAAGAAAACTAATAAGGATATTTACGGTTTGTTTATTAAAATTGTTTTTACTTTTTTTGTTTCAATGTTTGAGTCCTTTTGATCGCGATTTACTTTCGTAATGCTTGCTCCGAATGTCGTGATGTTAAGAAAATATCTTTCTTTAATGTATGAAATTTCGGAATGTCGGGATGTTTGAGAAAACATATTCCTTTAAACATGAGAGATGTGCTTTTAAAATTCGCATTAGAGGCAAAAAATTTATGAAATTGAAAATATTTTTCAAGGAAATTTTGTTTTATTACGCTTGGGGTAAAATAGCGTAACACAAATTGGGTCATTTCATTTAATGGATCTTTCTAAATGGAAAAAAATAGTTTATTCCAATCAACCAAAGTGCTGATATGAAAATAAATTTGCAAAACAACGTTCGTAGACTTGCTTTTTTATGCCTACATGTACATAAAGTGATATAATAGGAAATATAATATTCTACAAGAAGAATTTGCGTCAATAAACACTTACCACTAACTGAAATTCGGTAAAACAAATAAGTCAGTTACTGAGAGGTCCGCGCACTACCAAGCCACAGCGCCATTTCCGCAACAATAGAAAATCACAGAAGTCTTACAGGACAAGTCATTTTCGATAATATTCTCGAAACGGTACCCCGTCAAAATAGCCCAAGACTAAATAGCCCCGAAAAAAAAAAGCCCCGACAAAATAGCCTATTCTAAAATAGCCCAAGACTAAATAGCCTATTCTAAAATAGCCCAAGACTAAATAGCCTATTCTAAAATAGCCCAAGACTAAATAGCCCCGAAGAAATAGCTTAGCCTATTTAAAATCCAAAGTAAAAATCCAACTTGCGCGTCGGAAAACGCGCGTAATATGTCTTCCTATACTTTGGTAAAATGAAGGTAACTTTGCAACAAGTTGCGTTGAGTGCATCTATAATTAGAAATATTATAGTAACAAATGAGTCACGTGACAGGCACATGGCTCACCGGTAGGCGGAGCCATGTGATTTAGTTTTAGTATTAAAACCAATGCTTCTAGTTTAGCTTCTAGTTTTAGTTTTTTGTTCGCACGTGGCGCACGTGTGTCTTGCGGGAGTCGTTGCAAGAGATCTCTAACGGAAATAAGTAAGTTACTCTAATATCTATTTTACCGGATGCGTTTATTTATTGATATAATATAGAACTATTTAATAGATATTAACTGATAATCTGTTATTATTTGTGTTTTGCAAGAAAAATGGAGAAAATCTCGTCGCAAAAAGGAAAAGATCTGCTGCTGAAAGATGGTCATCGATATCGCAAGGCTAGGGAAAACCGGGATGAAAGTACATCGTGGAGGTGTGTAGTTCCGACTTGTAAAGGGCGTCTAAGAACATTGGGTGCTGACTTCCGGGTCGTGACGGAACACAACCATGCGCCAAATCCAGCTAAAAATCAGGCATTGAAATGCGTTTCTGAAATGAAACATAGAGCACAGAGTGCTGTGGAGAAGCCTAGGCAAATATATCAAGCCTGCACAAGTGGAATATCTTTGGAAGCATCGATTCAGCTTCCAAATTATATTGCCTCCCAGAGAGCAATAGAACGTATACTAAAAAAAAACGAATCTTCCATATCCAAATCCTGCAAGTGTTGCCAATATTGCAATTCCAGTTCATCTTCAAAGTACAACAAGAAACCAAAATTTTATTCTGTGGGATTCTGGAGAAAACGATCCTGATCGAATTCTAATGTTCGGCACTGAGGAAAATTTGAGAATATTGGAACAGAATCATCATTGCTTTGTTGATGGCACGTTTAAAGTATCACTTGAACTGTTTTTTCAATTATTCACGATACACGGACTAATAGAAAAGTGTTGTATTCCACTGATATATGTATTGTTAAGAAATAAAAGTGAAGCAATATATGTTCGCGTATTTCAGAAACTATTACAGTTGAAGGAAACTTTAAATCCAACAAGTGTGTTAAGTGATTATGAGAAAGCGGTTCAAAACGCCGTGCAACAAGTTTTTAATAACACAGAAGTTGTTGGCTGTTTGTTTCATTTGGGACAGTGCTTATGGCGAAAAGTGCAAGAACTGAATTTAGCGGAACTTTATGTAAATAATGAAAATGTGCGTGCTTATATAAAAATGTTGCTTGCGTTGAGTTTTGTACCGGTACATGATGTTATAGGAGTATTTGAAGAATTAATTGAAAAATGCCCAAACGAACTAGACCCCATTATCGATTACTGGGAAGATACATATATAGGACGAATAAGACGCAATCGCCGAGCACAACCACGATTTGCAATACATATATGGAATGTTCATGAGCGCGTTGTCAATGGTCTTCCGAGGACAAATAATTCGGTAGAAGGGTGGCATAGGGCATTCCAGCAAATTGTAGATTGCCATCATCCATCCGTCTACAAACTCATCGACCATTTCCGAAAAGAGCAGGATATGGTAGAAATCCGCTTAACCCGTCTTGCTGCAGGTATTCGCAACCTAGATGCTAGCAAAACTAAATATATGCAACTGAATCGACGCCTGGAAGCATTAGTGGAAAATTATGCAACTATGGAACATATGGACTTTCTTCGTGGCATTTCCCATAACCTTGAAATGTAATTTTTGTAAAGAATGTGGCAAGGAGCACAAACCTTAAAGACTTGTAAAGAATTACCAAACCATATTTAGAATTTTTATTTATATGTCTTTATACAATTTTTAAAATGCGAAATTTAGAATTTAAATAGGCTAAGCTATTTCTCCGGGGCTATTTTGTCGGGGCTATTTAGTCTTGGGCTATTTTAGAACAGGCTATTTTGTCGGGGCTCTTTTGTCGGGGCTGTTTTGTCTTGAGCTATTTTGACGGGTCACGTCTCGAAACATATTGTTTCTATATTATTGGGCTATAATAAAAATGCAATTCTCAGCTTCAAATGAAGCGAAATTGTTTATTAGTAATAAGTTATGATTTTCCTACAAAAATACTCCTTATGTTTCCACCACAATCAATACATCACACGTTTTGTTCAACATCTATTCGAAATCGAAAGTTGTTTTATTTTAATAAGGGAAAATCACGGAGAGAATTATAACAATGTATATATGTATAAGAAAGATAAAGGAAATTGGAGAATTTCAAAAATCATCAAATCTCCTTCAAAATGGACCAAAAAAAAAAATAGGTTTGGTTTTGTTGCGTGCTAGGTTCGTAGCCTGATGTTTCGAGTCGCCACTGCACTTGCTTTCAGATTTCCTCTGCTAACCGGCTAACTCCAATCTGCCCTCGGTAAGAAAGATACCACCAGTGGAATTGAAAATTCAGTCATCCATTGGATATGCATTGAGTTTTAGCCTCATATACAGGAGGGTCATACCCTGCGCAAAAAAAAAGAAATAGCTGGATGGTCTTGTTAACAATTACCAACCTTCATGATAATAACAGCCATGGTAACCTTGGTAACAATAGCAATATTAGCATTCCATATGTCTGCTAATAACTGTCCAGTGGATCTCCCACCCAGTTTTGAGTCTTTTGGGTCCTTGTGACCTGATAGTCTAGTCCATTCTGTGCTCAAAACTTCTGCTAAGACGTAAAATAACACAAAGGCTAAAAATGTGAAATTTAATTTTCAGAATCAAGCTTTATATATAGAAATTAATTCTAAATAGAAAGAGAAGGGTTTCTAAATAGAAAAATAAATCTAATTTTCTAATTATCTTCCTAAATAGAATTAATTTTATAAAGCAGGTGACAAAAAATTGTCTTTCAGGATTTTTAAAAGTAATCTATACGTTTTTATTCTTCTCGAAATTTGTGAACGGATATCGCAATTGGCGTTGTTCTTGAAGCTGAAGAGACATGGTTTCAAATTTTGCCCATTTTTTTGCATCTTACTTTATCCATGCAAAGCTGCTAAAAAGCTACTAAAATGATTGGTTCGTAATCTGAATTTCCAAGATGTTACTGTTGATATTTGTTCCGCCTCAACCAAAAAGGAAGACCGAGGAATTTGTGACAAAGGCGCAATTTGTTTGTCAATTGTACATTATAATACGATTCCACGTGAAAAGACTTGAAAGAAATATTACTCATACGTGAAACAACGAAGTACTATAACTTAATGCGTCTTTCAGTAGCACTGCTCTGAGACTACACTCTGAGACTCCTATGCACTAAACGGAAGTACCATTCAACTGCAAGATTAAAAAATAAAATTCTCCTCGAATATCCCATATGCCGAGGAGGTCGGGCAAAAGTGTGTCAGTATATAATACTGCAAGATAAATGAAACATCTCTGTCTTATTCGTTATTTGAATGCTGGTCTCTTTAATCTGTAGTCAAATAAGAACACATCAAAATTATCAGTGAAACCATATTCTGAAAGATCTTCATAAGCACTTTTCTGGAGAAAATTCTGGAGTATTTTCCACTGAATATATATTTTAAACTTCTCACTCCATAGACATCAGTTATATTTCAAGCATTCTTAAATCTTCATAACTTTCTTTTATATTACTACTTTTTCTCAACCATTGGAAACAATTTAAAATTTTTAAACACCAGATCAAACTTTTAGGAATCGAATTTAAATTGACAAATCTTTGCAAAATAAAATTAACTGATAGAATATTGCTTATTTTATAAAAAAAGAAAGTTTCTTCAGGGAGCTACTTGACTCTGGCTTTTTAATGTAAACTTACTCCTGGAAAGATCTTTAACATCGACGGCCCTTACCAAGAACACGACACAGTATTTTCTAAATTCAGTTCCTTTATTTAAAGAAATGTGACTAATTTTTGTTAATGAATTATACATACATACATTCAAAATCCTTATGCACCCATGGGCTACGGAGGTTCAACCAGACTATAATTTTCCTTTCCAGATGTGGCTGCATTTGGCCACAAAAGGCCAATTTTAGCAAGGCTGTCTTATTCGTTAGACATTGTCTGCCCATCGCATCCTAGGTCTCCCTCTTTTTCTCAAACCCTTAGGCATCCTGTTCATAATCCTGTTTGCCAATTTGCAGCTATGCATACGGACAGCATAGCCAAACCAACACAGTCTCTCTCTGCACAATATGCCGCTCAAAATAGGTTGATGACTCATTCTTCTAACCTCATCGTTACGTACAAAGTCAAACCACGTAATGCCCAAGATATTGTGTAAGCATTTAGAATCAAAGGCATCAAGTTTCTTGTTATCCTGCTTACAAAGGATCCATGTTTTGCTACCATAACTAACCTTAGAAAGAACCAAACTATTATACAGACTAATTTTAGTCTTTAGGTGTATACACCTATTTTTCCGCACTCTTCATAGATTCTTAAAAGTCCCAGCAGCAATCCCTATTCTTCTATTTATCTCATGCCGCACATCACCAGTATCTGTTACATAGCTTCCAAGGTAATTAAACTGTGACACCTGCTCAAGAGTGCAGCCATTCAAAGCAACTGAATCACAGACTGCCTGACCAATGTTCATCACTTTAGTTTTCTCTCTGTTTATCACCAAACCTACTTTATTACCAGTCTCATCAACATCCCTAATGAACAGATTCATCTCATCAACATCAGTAGCAAACAGGGCCAAATCATCTGCATAATCTAAATCAGAAATGTTGTAATCTCTAGGCCATTAAAGGCCAAAATCTTTCCCTTGCAAAGAATTTCGTATAACATAATCAATAACGAAACTAAAGAGAAAAAGAGACAAAATGCAACCTTGTCTAACTCCACTAGCAATGCTAAACCAATCACTGGAAGATATATCAACTCTCACACACGACTCAGTGTTCTTATAGAGAACTTTCATTACACTAACTAACTTATCAGGTATTCCATATGATCTAACAATCAACCACAAATTATGTCGATCAACAGTGTCAAAAGCCTTTTTGAAATCTAGAAGGCTAGCAACCACAGGTTTTTGAAACTATAAACATTTCTCAAAAATCTGCCTAAGTGAAAATATTTGATCAAAACATTCCCTACCACTTCTGAATCCACACTGTTCATCACCCAGTTGTTCATCAACCAAATTCTTAATTCTATTAACTATAGTCATGCAAAGAACGTTACCTAGAACAGAAAGTAAACTAATTCCCTCATAATTATCCCAAGAACTGAGATACTTTTTTTAAAAATTGGTACAATAATAGCTCTAGTAAAATCCTTAGGAACAACACCTTTATCAAAAGAAATAAGCAAAATTTCAGTCAGCCATGTGACAACACAAATGTTCCCCGCTCTAAGCATTTCAGTGACGATTACATCCATCCCTGGGGATTTATGCAGTCTTATTTTAGAGATAGTCAAAGTGACTTCGGAATGTGATATAGGGTCATCATTAAAGCCAGTAATGCATCTATCCTCATTACAAACAATGGGAGTAGAAATAATCACATTATTTAGAACTTCTCTAAAATGCTCAACCAACCTAGCCATAACAGAATCCTCACCTTAACCACCTTGCCATGCTTATCCCTCAATCCCTGTGTACCTGTCTATTTCTTCCCATATAAAACATTAACAATCTGGTAAAAAAAAAACCTGCTGTCTAACTGCTTCCTCTGCTTTGTCAGCCAAGCTATCAAGCCAAAGATTCTTATCAGCTGTTAACTTATCCTTTACACGTTTATTAAGCTCATTGTAATGCCGTCTGTAAGGACTAGTAGGGTCTTAATTCATATTAATCCTGCGCTTCCTTCTTTCATAAATAAGTTTCATGTCCTTATAACTCAAATAATTTTGTTTCCTCTGATCCCTTTTACCCAAAAGAGTACTGTTGGTTTCAAGCTGGTTTAAACAGACCCCATTCTTTCTCAACTTCAGCAGTAAGCAAACCAAGATGGTCATAATGATTAAATAGCCTACCATGGTATGCTTTGGCTATATCTGGATCTTTCAGACCTTCAGTGTTGAAGGTAATTTTCTTAACCTTAACACAACATTTCTTACGCTTCAGCTGCAAGACATTTTTGACAAGATAATGATCAGACCCAATTTAGCCTCCCCTGTATGATCTGGTATTCCTAACTGAACTGGCCCATTTGCTGTTAATTAAAACATAATCTATCATATTCCTGTGCAACCCATCAGGTGAAACCCATATATATTTATAAATGTCCCGGTGTTTGTAGTATGTGTTAGTTATTCGTAAACTATTAAGTTTACTTACCTGTAGGAGACGTTCCCCGTTGCCATTGGAACTACCAATGCCAAAGGGACCTAAAACTCGTGCCCAAAGATTAGAGTCAGTACCAACTTCAGCATTGAAGTTACCTAGCACAAGGGAAATATCTCCTTTCTTCACAGAATTCAAAATATCCTGAAGCTGGCTGTAAAACATATCCTTCACGTTATCATCAGAATCCTCTGTGGAGGCATAACAACAGATGACATTAAAGTTTTTAATTTTCGTTTTAAACTTTGCTGCAAGAAATCTTCCATTAATACAGTCATATCCTAGAAGAGCATCACTTACGTGTCTGCTGAGAAGCAAACCTAAACCTTGGAGATGCATTCCCTCCTCTGTGCCTGAAAAGAGAAATTTAAAGTTATTTTTAAGTATCTCATCTTTACCTGACCATCTGGTCTCTTGCAAGCATAGCTCGTAATCTGTAGTTACCAGGTTCGAGTCCCAGCTGGGTCAGCGTTGAGATTTATCTCCGCAAAATTCCCCGCCCTGCCCACGGTCAGTAGGGGACACCGATGGGCTTGGAAAGGCCGCCGTCCGTCGGATGGGACGTTAAGCCGTGGCCCCATGTGCGGGAGAGCCATACCCTGTGCACGTTAAAGAACACGCTGGATGGCCTTGACGGGAGGCTACCATCTGTCTCCCAACAGCTGTTCCAGTGGGTCCCCTCCCCCAACCTTCTCTGAGCCTTCGGGGTCCATGTGACTTGGCCATTTAGCCCATGGTGTGCAAAAAAGTGCCGCTCAGAGGTAAAACAACCCAAATCTTGCAAGCATAGAATATCTAAGTTATAACGCTGGAATTCCTGCGTGAGGACTCAAGGGAATAATCTTTATATAACGTCATCACGTTCCTCGTAACTGCAGAGAAAAAAATGATTAGAAGGATTTTTAAAGAGACTAGGTTTATTGAGAGAGGTAGGGACAACAATATCAAACAGTCCCCTAATTGCAGGCATGGGGCAAAGACCTGTTCCTCCTCCGCTAAAGGCTGAAGTCACCCGATGATGAGAGGAACTTCAGGCATCACCTTTTCAAGTGGACTTTTTCAAGAGCCATATGGCCTGCCTGAGACACATTACTCCAGTTTATGATTGACGATGCCCAACTAGCTAAGTAAGGTTCAGGTACCTGCGATGGCCTCTTATCAGGATTATCCACCAGCTGATATAAGGTATCCCATGCCATTGTAAACTTAGGGCTGACAACTCAGAAGAAACAGAAAACAGCGGCAGATTCTCCCTCAACAGAGGCCCACCAGTGCAGCAAGTCCAGGATCCATAATCATGCTTAAATCCATAAAAAATTCCAGTATAGTAGGTATAAATGGTCAGCACCAGGACCCTGTGAAGTTGACCACTCTTCAGCAGGGTTGAGAAAAGTGGCCATAGATGGCCAAATTAGTAGACCGCACTGAGCTGGCAGCCCTCCACTTCCGTTCCCTTCCAAAAGAGAATATCTCTTTTTAAAGGTACTAACGGCCTGCACCACGAGAAGGCGGGGTCGGAAATAGGCGCTAGACCTAGCCAGTTCTGTACATCATCACTGGGGATTGGTACAGCCCCTCCTTTCAATTTATACCTAGCTACCATTTACAGACCTAATGAATTATATTATATCGTAATATGCCATTTCAGCTATTAAAGAAAATCTTGTCTGTTTTTATTTTACCGTATGAAGACAGAGAAAATAGTTCTTTCGGCAAAAGATGAAAAATGTATGGGATTTTAGAGTTGCTTAGTTGGAAAAGATCAGAAATCGGAATCTGTCATAATAACATGTTCTGCAATGCACTCTGCACTTTACAGAGAAAATCGTGTGACACCTGAACCAAACCGGAGTTGACAAAGTACATCTTCAAGTCCCAATCATGGATAATAGATAATCTAAACCACATTAATGTCTTCTCTATCATTGTGGTTTATGTTTCATGTCTCATCGATGGCAGATAGCTCTCTTTTTCACCGACGGCAGATCGTTCTCACCCCATTGAGGCGTCTTCTCTTAACGTGAGTAGTCCCACTGATATTATCTTCTCTCCCTTCGAAAGCAGGCGTTCTAATCATTATTAATGTACTCACTCTTATTGAATATCTCTCAGCCTTATTAATATCCATTCTCTAACCTAGAGTAAGGCGCGTTCAAGCGTCACTGATGACTCCTCTCTCATCGAGTGTATAGCACTCTCATCGCCCCTTCACCCATCCTGTCATAGAAAGTATGGAGACCTCATGTACGTTACTTCTTTAATGGAGGACAGAGAGCTCTCAACCTCATTGCCATCATCTCTACCATCAAGACTAGGGTGATTTAAGCGTTATTGAAAATTTAATCGAGGATGATACATACATTGATGCCCTCTCTCTCTAATAGAGGGGGGGGGGGGGCGCTCTTAGCTCCAGCAATAATTTCGCTCTTGTCGAGAACAGGAGAAGAGAAATGGAGGAACTCGAAAGTCCTCTTAAGTTAGGCTCTTAATTGAGTCTGCTCCATAGTCCCTTTTCGCTTTCATTTTGACAAAAAGAGTATTTTTGGTGATTGAAGTAAGTATATTATTGAAGCATAACAGAAACATGTTTCTCCATTAGATTGTATCATTCCGATCACAGTTCAATGGACTTGAAATTCGATCCCTTTTCAGATTATTAAGATCAAAAACAAATTGAAATTGCGCCAAATCTATCGAATAATTCTTAAGCAACTGATATCTTATTAGTCAAGATAGCAGCCAACACTTGTAACAGCCAAATGGAGTAAAAGAAATCTGAAATGACGCTTAGGAAGATCCTCGACTTAGTGCTCACTTTAGAAAAGTAGAGTCGCCACCATCTTAGCTCAAATGCCAAGTAATTAGAGCAACTGGTCCTTTACTAATTGATCACGTTTTCGAATTTGGGGACTGCAGGATGAATTTTTGGCACATACATAACAGACCGTCAATTCACACTGAAGTCCAATGAATGTCTCCTTTCTCATTAACAGTAGAGCGCTCTCAGTTCACTGAGGTGTTTTCTCCTAATGAGATGTAGAGCACTGCTAATCTCACTAATTATATTCTAAGTACAATTTACTAAGCTGATGATAACTGAAAAACAGTGACGTCACGCTTTAACCAGCATTGATATCAAAATTAGAAGAAAAAAATTATCTTAAGGTAAGAGTATCTGACATATCATTAGGACACTACGGAATCGTTATCCATTCTTGGTCAAAACAGTTTTCCCTCTAACCTTGATATCGATGTTTTAAGAGTGACTTCATGTGCTTTCTATTATTCTAAGCAAGTTTTTGCTCTGAACTTCGTCATATTTTGAATTGATTTTTTGGCAATATTTTTACCTCAATTGCAGATGCCAAATGTGCCACAACAATAGCCTCATGCGTCACGGAAATGATCTGTGAAATCATCTGAAGGGATAATAATTGCAGATGCAGTTCACTTACCCCCAATGTGTTCCCCTTCGCCTCACTCATTACTTAAATGATAAAATGTTCATCCTAATATAAACAGGCGAAACAAGTGTGACCCGGGCTTAGAAATGTTGCAGAACACTGCTGACGTTACAATACAAGTTACAATACAAGCTCAGGTCACAATACAAGTTAAACACTCCTCGGATTTCCATTATGAATCAATTTTGCTTTTTTCGTCGAATATTTTCATCGTTTCCAACCTGATTTTCACTTGCTCTTTCATTCCCATCGCTGCGAAGTTTGCACAGTACGTAAATTATGAGTTGCTATATCATCACCTTCCGAAGCAGCAATCGCTTCCAGGAAGCTTATTCACCGAAAAGAAAAGCTTTCCTCTTTGTTTTACTCACCCATCAATCTTCAGAGAGCGTTATTTTCTTTTTTTGCATTGCTCCCTTCATCATTTGTCACCAGTAGATGCTTCTGGACCGACGAGCACGATCAGATCATTATACTTTGAGAAAGGAAAGCTACTGGCTTTCTTCTTCGTGGTAATCAATAAATGCGAACCTTTTACAATAAAATAACCTTCACCAAAACACCCCAAGGCTTTTGCACTAAAGGAACATGTTTTCCTAGATATGTAGAACCAAATTGCAATCTCCGTTTAGGCGAAACAAGTCACTCGCATTCTTTAGAAAACGTTTAATCATTGGCGGTTTAGGAAATTGTTAGAAACCGCAACCGTTTGGAAAACTTCGCCTCCAATAATCTCCAAAAATTTAAAAGAAAAAAAACTCGAAGGGTTTAGATAACTTGAAAACTTTTGGTTTGTATTGGTTTCTCGTACACTATACAAACACTTACACAAGGAATACAACGACATGCTCGCTGGAATAGCAATCAAGTTCGCTAACCACTAGGCTGGATAGGGCCTAGTGGTTGGCGTATGTACATGCAGAAATGTCTAGGACATTTCTGCAAGCTCATTTGATTTGTTTTATCTTCATTACGTAAACAAAATGCAGGAAAACTGTATTTTGAAGCTGTATCTTCAATCAAGGCTTCCTTTTCATGCAAGAAATTTGCTGTTATGTTCTCGAAGCAATAATAAAATTGTTGCATGCGGCAATTTAAGCGCATCAATTTTTCTGACGAAAGGTTTGTCTCCCAAGACTCTTGTTTATTTTACACACTGAAACAATTACTAAATTAATCATGGCATTTAATGTGAATTAAGGAAAAGTCTTGAAACACCGAATGTTTGTTTCTTCTCCCCAATGCTTAAGAAAATGCCTTATCAGGTGTGCAATACTTGAATTCAGATTTGGATCGGTGAGTTTATTAAGTGGGCTTCCCACTAATATGCAGGGTGCAAGAATTAATAATATCACTTACTGTTAATTAAGAATACCACTAACGCGAAAAAAAAATTATTTTGCTCTGAATTTCTTCCACAGAAAAAAGGAATCGTGGTGATTATGAAAACGTTTTTTATTATTTCAAACCGAACATATACGTTTTTTTTTGGTGTAGTTTACAGACATCCGATTTCGGACATAAAATATTGGGGTAAGGGTAAGTTGTTACTCGCATTTACAAGATAACGAATATGTGCTTTAAATTTATATGATGCATAAAAATTCCTTTAAGATCTTTAATGAAGACGCATTTTATTTTTCGATGATTTCGTTTTAAAGTTCAAAAGAAGAAGAATCGATTAAAAGTATAACATTTGATAATGGTTATTTAATATTGCATATATGTATATATATTATTTTTATATATTATTTGATAATGATTATTTAATAGTTAGAATTCTCGGTCAAACCAGAGGGTTTGAAATTCTACTCCTAACTCCTTTCCTTACAAGCATTGAGATTTTCACTCCTCCTGAGGGTCGAGACCACTTTCAAGTCGAAATGCACTAAAGGGATTCCAGAGACTGTCATTCGTCGTAATTCTAGCGAACATTAGCAGTAAGCGCGTTAAAAAACACCAGACATATAGTCAGAAGATATTTTCGAAGAAAGGATACGAATAGAGATATTGGTGGAGAGAAAAATGAATAACTTAGGTTAGAGCGAAAAAACATTCGATATAGATAACATTTTTAATTTGTTTCTGATATTATTCACGTTTGCATACACTGTCCTACCAAAATATTTGAGAATTTCCAAGTTATGTCAATGTGAATCTTATTTCGTAGCTCTATAACTCATAAAATATGCATTTAATGGAAAAAATGTGACTGATGAAAAATTAAAGATCACAATCAAATGCATTTGAATCTCGATTTTCAGCAATATTCTTTTAGTATTTAAAGAGTTATGGGAACTGCAATATCAGATAGAAACATATGGTGGTGGTAAAAGGATATACACAGATAAAAACATGTGGTGGTCAAAGAGTTTGCACCAAAAGCAGAATGTAGTGGTTAAGTGGTTTACACCAATAGTAGCTTGTGCTGTTCAGGGGGTTTACACTGATAGCCAGGGTGGTTGCCAAAGGTAGTTTATATTGATTGCTGCATGTGGTTGTCATGGTGTATGCACCGATTACAGCTTGAGGTTGTCACGGGGTTTACGCCGATAGCAACGTCTGGTGCCCAGAGCTCTACTCTGATATCAGGTGTGGTGGTCAAGGCGTTAATACTGTTAGAGGCCCCCATCCCTATTGAGAGGAGACTACATTACCAATCGAATAAGCATTCTGTATTTAAAACCACCCCTCACGATTTTTCACTTACTTTCCCTTATTTGTTGCTTTAGAATACATGTCATTTTTTGTTGTTGTTTTATCCCAAATGTTCGTGACCTATCACAACGTTACCTTTATATCTTCCTTTAACATTTGATTAAAATTGTGCAACTATAACATAAGGATATGCATTTTATTGATCCGTACTTACCTTGTGACGAATAGGTATGAATATTTTCAGCAATATCCGCGTAGAATTTAAAGAATTATGAAAGCTCTAATATTCCAGAGTAGCTTTACCCAATATATGGATTTATTACTAAAGTTAAATAAAATGATTCATTACAAGAAAGTAAAAAAAAAAGAAAAACCCAAGTGTTACATCATATCAAACAATTATCGAAACAAATTTTATTATAAAACTCAAGTGTATTTTTCTACAATTTCAGTTAATTATCCTTTTATTTTTTTTTAATTTTCAAGAAAATATTTTAAGCTAAGAGACATTATTGTTTAAAAATATGGATTCTTTAACTTTTCGAATATTAAACTTAAAATGTTGAAATTCAAGATTTCCATTGATTTCGGTTTTTGACTGATCATGTAGTACAGTGGTTCTCAACCTTTCATGCTTCACGTACCACCTTGGAAATGTGTATGTAGCTGGCGTACCCCTTATATAGATAAATAAAACTATAGTTATAGTATAATAATGCCAACTTAGCTACTTTGTTACTAGAGATAGCGACCTTTGAGCTCTCACGGTGTACCCGAAAAAATTTTAGAAAAGTATTTTTTTCGGAAAAAATTCGGTTTTTTTTTCGTTCCCCGAAAAAATTAGAAAACGTGGGGTACGCGTACCTCACGATGAGAACCCTTGATGTAGTGGATAGTTTCTGGCTGATCTATCCTTTTTTCTTACAAAAACAAACTTTAGTTACTAAGTTTCGAATTTGAATTTTCATTATCCTAGTTACAAAATTTGCGCTTTTCTCTAGGCAGAGTATTTGTCAGATATGAAACTAAATTAAAAAAATATTCGATTTAAGATAAGCATTAATTTTATTCAATTCAACCCAATTTATTAAAGGTTTCAACTTGAAACCACATTGAACAGCATGAATTGGAAGGTATTCTGTATTACAAATAGTTGCTGCATATTTTAAATATTTCTCTTTACCGATTATCATCAAATTGTGGACTAATTTCTTACGGTGATGTGTTTTTCAAGAAGAAAGAATCAGAATATGGTCCAATAGGTATCCTTTACAATATTATGGCAACTGAAAACAAAATAATTCAATTAATAACACTATCATTGCTCATGTGGCTCTACATCCCTTCTTATGAATGACAAAAATGCCCAAAACCAAAAAATATCGAGGGAAGGGCCAAGAAACGCAACTGATCCAGAAAAAATGTAAGGTGGGTAGGGCAAGAGACTGGATTTCCAAGGCATTATAACACTTCCGCCTCCATTTTACAGTTCTTTATATTATTTTACTTTTATTTTGCAAAAATTCATGAAATACAAATAAGTTTAATAATTTTTGCCTCTATTATCATTATTAGCATTTTGAAAGTGGAGACATGACCCTCTCTAGATCCGTCCTGCCACCATATTCTTCACTGAATCAGTGAATAGGGATCTAGCTTTTGCTCCAACAGGCATACTTCTATTTATTAAAAAACTAAATATAACAGGCTCGCTTCGTGTGTTGTGTTAGCTCTAACAGAGGAAATGGTCAGTTGTATCTGATTTCGGTCTCAGTGGGGCATGTCCTTATACGAGAAGGTCTGTAAAAGCTAGAAGGAGATTCAAGAATTCTTCCAAAGGAGAATGAGAATGAGAGAAACCAACACTCAAGGCTTAGTCCAAACCGATGCAGAAACTTCAAAATAGAAGGATATAGAAAAAAATCGAAATACAATAATAAAAATAATTTAAATACACATCTGAAATTTAATCTAATATTTAAAACTTTTAAGTCTCTGTGTACATTTAATGTACATTCAAAGATCAGAGAATTTAAAGGAGAAATTATATCACCGAGCAGTATCCCATATCTAATTCATTGCCGGTCAAGCATGTACAATTGGAGAGACGCTGAAATAAAAGCATTCTCCTATTATTCATTATAGACTTCGATTTTTAACTACTTAACTTTATAAATAAGTTTTTTGTAAAAAAAAAAAGTAGACTGGAGGTAAATTAGAGATCTCAATAAAATCTTAATCTCGATTTTCAATAATATTCCTTTAACATTTAAAAAGTGCATCCTTAACTGGCAGAGTGTTAGGGAGCTAATCAATAATCCAGCACGCAAAACTTGTGGGTTGTGTTAACTCTTAAAAGAGAGACTGGTAAATTATATCTGATTTTGGTCTTAATACAGCTTTGTCCTTGTATGAGAAGTTTTGTAAAGGCTCGGAGTAGCTTCTAGGAATCTTTTTGTTCTTAAGTGTGCAAATGAATGCACAAAGGAATAAATGATAGTGGAATATTACCACTTTGATCAACATTTTCTTTTCGGTACATCAGAGGCTGATTACTATTAAAATGGAAAAAATTAGAATAAGCAAAAAAAATTTATTCAGGAGTAGCATATGTTATTATGCTGAGATTCCATATGCTTTAGTTGGCAATATACGAGACAATGAAGACTATAAACTACAGACAAATTAATTATTGGAATGCTTTTTCCTTTTTTCAGGACTGTGTCACAGAAAAACAGACAGCGGAAGTTGTAAATTGCCTTCAAAAGAGAATTTAAGTTTTTTTACTACTATGAAGCTTATAAATTACCCAAAATTTGATAGCAAAAGGGTAAAATTCGTTATAGCGAAGTTATTATTGAGAATTACATAAGATAATTCAATATCAGCTAACTGAAGCTTAGAAAAAGTTTTCGCTCTCTTGTTCATTTACCACTCGTAATTTCGTGTTTCAAAGAGGAACAATCCTTTAGAATGGTACATATGTGTGAGTTTTAACTAACTTTGCTGTACGTCACTGCATGAACAGAAAATACTATAAATATATTATATATCTAATGAGTTTAATAATCAATCATTAAGTTCTATTAGGGATTGTTGATAAAATATTAAAGTTTACAAATATTTATTGCACTCTTTGGATTTATTTTACTATGCCATCATCCAAATTTTACTTTTAAAATATCTTTTTCGATTTCTAGCATTTAAGACATGCAAAAACTATTTTCTATATGCGAAATTTTCAAAAAGCGATATATTTTCGGGATCTTTACCTGTACTCATTTTATTGATGTTATATGTTCTAAGTAATATACATATTTTTTAGTTTCAATGTTAAATATTTTATTCACTATATTTTTCGGAATAATATTATAACTAAAAGGAAGGACAAACGATTAGTTATTCCAGTTTTTCAATTCCCTATTATAGCCACAACTACACCGAAGCAACTTAATATAACACAGCAAGTTTTAATTAACAAAATCAAATGTTTCCTCTGCAGTTATAATGAAGAAGGGACAAGACACGCACAGAAATTGCTCATAGAGGTAACAGTGAAGAAATTCTACATGCCAGGATCAAGACTTTGAAGCTTTGCATTCTTTTGGAGGAAAAGGCAACAAGCATCGCCGTTCTTATACTAGGACTTGATATCTTGACTGATTGATTGATTATTTCATAAACACAAAAACACAGTTCTTGCCCTATATACATCAACAGTGAACGTTAATTCAGTTGAATAATGTACTAGAGAGTGCTATAATAATTAACAATGTAATAAATTTGAACAACATTTTGATTATGCACGAAATATACGTGGCAAATTTCACATTTTGATAAATATTAAAAGGGGTACTTGAATTAAAAGTTACTGTTACATAGTTAGCAAAGAGTATAAAAGATTTGCACTTGGAATATTCTAATGACGCTTCTCATGAAATTTCCTTGGAAATATTATTCCTACAAGCTACGTTAAAAACTGAAAATGTCTTAAATCCTACAGATATATTAAGATACATAATATGAAATGACCTGGAAAAAATGTTTCCAAATATGGTAATAACTAATAAAATAGCTGAAAAAATTTCTGTTTCGCGGTATTCAAACCGCGCTTCCCAGTTACATGCCAGAGGATAATCATAATACGAAACAGCAAACATACGTAATTATGCCGCAATACGAATGTGTATGGTGGAAATATTCTAAAGTTCTTTCATCGAAACTTTCATAAGAAAAACTATAAAATTGAATTTCTAACTAGCGCTTAGGGAGCACTTCTTAAATTCTATTTTGGCTAACTGGTGCCATGGATGATAAGATAATAAGATGCATGGATAGTTAAATCTAAATATTTCTGTGATTCTAACTTCATGAAGTGTATACTTTTAGCACTAAATAATTTTAATTATTCCTTTCAATACTCTGAAACAAATCGTAAACTCTGAGCGACGGTTCAGTTATATTGTGTTCAACCATATTATAGGAAAGATTAAGTGCCTTGCCATATATTATCATTTGAGAGAAAAATGGTCCAAACATGTTCATATCAAAATGCAATTCAGAACTGAGTAGATTCTAATACAGTAAAAAATTAAACAGGAATATTATTGTGTAAGCTTACCTACAGTAGTCAATTTATATTTTACATTTAAAGTCTACTAGAAATTGTACTCATATTTTTATTTTGAACTTTATATTTTCTTGTAATAAATCAAATAAAAATTTATAAGCATAGATAATTTTATTTTAATTACGTTACAGTTTTTAAACAAACATTTATCTAAAAAAATTAGATGGGGGCCCCAAATGGTGCTTTTTCTTGGGGGCCCCAGATAACTTTTCACGGCCCTGCATAGTTTCAACTAAATTATTTTTAATATGATTTATTTTCCCCTTTATTACAAAAAATGATACAAGAGCAGCAAAGGAATAGGAATAATTTTAAAAAAACTAGGTGATAATGTTGGAAACATTTTCAGCCTTAATGGTTAAACAGGTTGAACTTCTCGAGAGCAATCGATGGTCTGATGGGAAAAATAACATCGCCCACGGCTGTGATGGCCTTATGTGAACGAAGTTCACGGGCAAGCTCAGGGCTTTGAGACAATGAGTTCTGGCTCACAGGTATGAAGAAGAAGAATTTCTAGCAGGGAGATAGAAGCTGTTGACGATCTGTTATTATTCATTCAAAGCTATAGCACAAATTCCAATCTGTTCCTTTAAAATATATATTTTGTATATCATATTACTCCCTAAATTTGGTAAATATTTTTTCAGAGACCCTTCCCCGGATTGCTGGGTTTATTAGTACGACTTTGATAACCAGACTATCAGTTACTGGCTCAGGCACCACCTAATATTGTCCAAAGTCCCCAAGGCCCCTTTGCGGGGACCTGGTAAAATTAAGGATTTGGAATTCCAAAATCGTTTCTGATATTCCCTCATCAGGCAAATTCTAATTTTCCCCTGTATTTTCGTTTTCCCTATGCTGGTCACCCCTATTTTTTTATAACTTTAAGGTAGACTAAACAAGAATACTAACAAGGTCTCACTCAGGCCTTGGCCTATGCCAAGGTCTGAGTGAGAAAGAAGGAATTGAGCAATCAATAATTCAATCTTGTTTTCAAGGAACTGACCAATCTGTAAATATTATTATTAATCAAATAGCCCATGGCTATTTGATTTTACAGATAGGTCAGTTCCTTGAAACATAACTAATTTTTCATTGTGAAACCACTGAAAAAACGATAAATCGTCAACTAGGAAAATATATCCAATGACTCTTTCGTTACTTAACTTCTTTCCGCTTTCTCTTCCTCCTACGTTCCTTCTTCTGCAAAATGTATATATATATAATTTTAATAATTTATGACTACTTTTATATTTGGCCCATTGCATTTGCCTAGTTTCTCTAAAGCAAACATGGTCTGCCCGGAGCGAGATATAAGGACTGGGCGTTGGTTTAACTGCTCGCCTAAAAGAAAGACAAGAGTCGCTGGCAGGCCAAACTGGTGTTTTCCATTTATGTCAAGAGAGGAAAATGTTTTGTGCCAAATGAGATCGATTATGCTGTATTGCCGCGATTTTGCCAACTCCCGTTTATTTCACCAAAAATAATCTCAGTTTTCACAATTCACCAGGATTTTACCAAGTCGTTTTGAATTTTGACAACTCCAGTTATTTTTACCAAAAATCGCCTAGAATTTACCAAGTCGTTTGGAATATTTCAAAGAAAGATAAGACGCCGGCAAACTTGTTGTGTAGGTAAATCCCTTAATTTAACAAAAAATTCTCATTTGCACAATTCACCTGAATTTTATCAAGTTGCCTCATATTTTCCCAAATTTTTTTAATTTTACGAAAAAGAAAACTCAATTTTCTCGATGGTCTGGATTTTACCAAGTCGCTTCGAATTTTGCCAACTCCGGTTGCCAACGACAATTACGTGAATTCAAGAAGGTGTCCTTTGGGAGAGGGAGCATCATTAACTGTCTCTCCCCCCCCCCATGTCTAGGCCTCTAAACATCAGGTTACGAAACTGGTGTGCTATCGACTGAGTGCCTGAAATTCTCAACACTGATATTGCGAGTATCCAGGTTCTGAGCTGTAAACAAACTCACTTAATATAAGGCTCTTCGTGTAGGAATTTTGCTGATGACGCCCCTTTTTATTAAACGTCATTTCTAGGTGGCAATTTCATGCTATGTTGACATCATATTTAAATTGCAACTCTGGATTTCAATTATGATAACGAAATGTAAATGAAACTTGATTTTGACACCAAAAGAATCAGTTTCGAAACAATATTTGGTCTCATGGAAAGATATTGTGATAATCATCGGTATAAAGCTATTCATCTCCAAATCTTCCATAATTTCGTCATTATACTGACGAAAACTTGTCGCTCCTCTCCATTAAAATGAATTTTTCTCAAATGTAATATATCCTTTGTGTCTAAAACCATAGTTATAATTTGCTTAACTGTTGTGTGGAAACTGAAAGCTCTTTCCTTCCGGGTTGCCAAAGTAAGAATTGCAATACGAGAGAAAAAAAGAAATTCTTTACGACGACTTCTGAACTGTTGGAAGTCTTAACTTTTCATCTGTGCCCTGAACAACGATGGTTAATGCTCACGAACTTGTTCACGATTGTCTTCAAGCAAGGAAATGAAAACGAAATTAAGACAAAACGTATATTTATTTTCAAATTAAACTCGTCATGCTTCCTTCATCAGCTCTTTACATGATTCCTTCACATATAATGGCACCATTGGAGAAGCGCCAACCTCCAACATTTGCAATGATATGCAACCGATGATGAAGAAAACATCAAGTCACCATCATTTCCCGCACTCTTCTTCACTAATTCTCGGGATCCATCTCTTCCAAGTCGTATCTTCTCAACGTCGAATTCGTTATTCTTTTCTTATTTAATAATGAAAAGAAATCCTGCATCCAGATGATCTCTATATCCTGTTCGAAGAGGATCCACTTGTGTAATCGAGGACGGGGTTGTTCCTGGAACATTTATTCTACGAAGGAGGGGAAACAGCAACAAGAAATGATGTGTAGAAGGTTACGAAGTCGCTTCTAGTCAGTGTCAGGCTTCGTGAAGAATGTTTCTGCACAGCTGAATCTGGATGCAATGCAATTGAGGAAAGACAACTCAATTCACACAAATATACACTGCGTGAGCAGAGGAAATACCTCCTACAAGAGAAGGCCGTGCAACAACATCACAGAAAAATGACTACGTCTAGATCCCCTAATACCAGGCCGACCTATCCGCCATTCTTATGCCAACTGGTGACGTGACTTAGTGTTATAGTCAATGCAGCCGCCGTGTGCGCCGCAGTTTTTCGAATCCTTAGTATATAAAAAACAATTATTATCGGAAGATATTCAGCTGCGAATTGTCTAAACAGCTATAGGAACAACTGCACAGTGTTTAAATTCCAGGCTGATCCAATTAAATTTAAAAAAAAGTGGGTTGAAAGAATTCGACCGAGAACGTGCATTTGGCTTACAGCGTTCTTACAATATATACTTCTGACTATTGCTTCTGAATTTTAATGTTAATTTATGTGATATATCGATTAGTAATATGTAGATGAATGATAGCTACATTTAAGTTAGTAGTCATTCATCGTTTACGATTAAGTTTAGTTTGGTTAATATCATAAAATATGCATGCGGTAAACATCGATCGTAACGGCCGTAACCCTCCGGTTCCCGTGCGGGCATACCGAGATCGGCGACTACCGTAGTCGCTAAACGCCGATCGTCGCTGGTCGGACTGGTATATAGGGGCTCTAGACTTAGTCAGTTTTCTATGACGTAGTTGTATGGCATTCTCTGGTAGGAGGTGTTGGTAGAGGCCAACACACCTAGCTTAATTTTATCTTTTATCTAATATAATTTCATTCTGAGGCATTTCGAATTGTTCCATTTTTGGATTTTCGACCATTTTATTTGTAGTACTTGGTAAAATTTGTGAATTAGCGAAATATTTTCTGTGTATAATATAAAAATACCACAAAATTATTACTGTAGGCATAATAATATTTGTATAGCGTGTTCTAGCTGAAAATAGAATTTTTCTTAACCACTTCATAAAATGAGTTTGATAAGATAGTTCAATGCTATAAAAGTAGAAGTAATCACAAAAAACATTAATAAATTAAAAAAAATTTGAATATACCAAGTTTCCTACATGGTCCCTAAAATGCAGAAAATAAACCTTAAGCATATCGATGGTGTAATCAGTCACTCAGTTAATATTCTCTTCAAAGGAAGATAAGGCGCCGGCAATCTCGTTGAGTACGTAAATCGGCGCCCTATTGTCCTTTGAAATGAATACGAACTGAGTGGCTGATTGCACCATCAATATGCTTCAGGTTTATTTTCTTCTTTTTAGGACCCATATAGAAAGATAGGTTTTTTTTTTATATTTTGCAATTTATTTATATTTTTGTCACTAAAAACACCTTCCTTCAAAAAACTTCCCATTTTATATAAGACCCATAAACGTCGATCACATTTTTCCTCCCTTCTGGAGTCATGTTTGAGGTAGTCCATGACATTGGAGACTTCATAAGCTTTAATTTGAGATATGACTCGTTAAAATCGAACCCCGAGAAAATTCGCATTCCCCCCCCCCCTTTTTTTTATCAGGGACGAGAATACTTAGGGTAAAATTCGAAATAGTTTACGACGGCCATTAATTACATGAGGTTTCATTTGACACCTAACTGTAGGCGCGGAAGATATAGTAGAACTTTCACATTTCTCCTTATTTAGAGGAGATGAAACATGAAGGGGTCAATTTTTTATAGGTTATATGACACTCCCCGCTTCAGAAGCGTTCATTTAACGTATAACTTGTTACTTTCGGCACTAGCGTTCAAGAGATAAAGAGGCACAATCGTTTTCATATTTCCCCCTTTTCTAGGGGGAAGAAAGATTGAGGGGTCAATGCTTCGTAGCCTATGACATTCCTCGCGTCAAAACCTTTCATTGAGCTATATTATTACTTTCGGCACTCGCCTTCTGGAAATAGAGTGGAAGAATAGTTTTCATAGGGGGAGGGGGAATTTTTTTTATAGCCTATGATGCTCCACGCGTCACAAGCTTTCATTTGACACATAAATCATTAAGTTTCTCCATCGCGTTCAAAAGATATGATGGAATAACTGTTTTGTCAAAATCCACAAACCGACAAACTGACAAACCGAGAAACCAACACATGTCAAAGTGAAAAGCTATAGGAAGTTAGGTAAAAATAGATAATACTGAAAACTATCGTAGATAAGAGCAATTTTATTCTTCGCTCAGTTGCAATAGATTTTCTTTATGATTCAAATATCTCTACAGGGTTAGGATCAACACCGGACAAAATGTATTTATATGCTTTCAATATTAAGCAGTCCACTCATAAATAGATTACTATCTCCATTATGGAAGAAAAATTGTGTTGAACCAGGAGGTATATGCAAACTATGACCTGTTGATAACCGGTTAGTTTCTCTTCCGCTGGGTGCTATCCGTCGATAATTAAATACTAATATCCGATGACACTAAATCTCTGTCCCTCTGATCGAGAAAGACAAAGATGTTTCTGCAAATCGGGGTCATTACTTCCAGTCAAACAAGTATTTTTATTCACTGCCTTCATTGCATAAAGCGTGCAGATCTCAATGGGGTAAGGATTGATCAGCAGTAGATAAGTTGATTGTGTATTAAGATTAGAGTTTTAATACTGATATTTATGCATGTTCCTACAAAACGTAAGATACAATATTGTAGAGCTCACTGAATCCAAACACAAAAAAATAATAATAAATTCGTTAAAATTCTATACAAGCAATGTTTTAAAACAGAAATATTTTTATTAGCATTTCTTTAAATTTATTATTTGTAGTGGTAACATGCCGGATCAATTTATTATCAATTGAAATTCAATAATACATACATACATACATACATACGTACGTACAGGCCCGGATCTAGAAAAAATTAATGGTGGGGGCAAGAAACTCATTCGAGTCGGAAAAAGGTAAAGGGATCAAGGGACTGGATTTCCATTGTACTATAACATTGCTGCATCCGTTTTAGAAGTGTTTAAAAATTTTCTTGAAAAGTGCATGAATATAAGTTGAAAAGCGCATAAGTTTATTATTTTTTGCCTGAATTGCCATTAGTAGTATTCTCAAAGGAGAAGAGCCATGGCTCCCTTGTACCCCTCCCCTACTTAGATCCGGTACTGTATGCAAACATGCTAACGTTCATACATAGAGAGCATAATGCCTCTTCTAAACGTTACTATAGTAACAGCGTGACCACAAGAAGGTGGGTCGGATTTTAGGTGTTATGGCTGGTTCTATGCATCATCAGAGAGTATTGGTACGCCCTTCTCCTTCCAGAGTATGCCTAGCTCCTTTAAGAAAAATGGTTTTCAGAGAGAAACTGCATTGGTTTGGTCATGCGGAGCGAATGCAGAACAGAGCTAACGAGCTGTGTGTCTAAAAACCTCAGAAAAAGGGTGAGGAAGAATGCGGTGAACAGAAAATGTCAAACAGGACTTGTTACAATTGGCCAGAGTATCTGCTGTAATTGATTAGTTATTCCAACAAAATTTATAGAGCCGAGGGGGGGGGACTCTCTTTGCCTCTCCCTTGAGAATGCTAGTAATGGAGACCAATTATTATTAAAATTTTTATTAAATATTTCATGCATTTTTCAAAATTTTGCTTTAAAAACCTCTAAAACGAAGGGGAAAACGTTACACTGCAATGGAAGTCCTAACCTTTTTAGTGCTCGACTGCGGTGTTTGCCTCCCCCACTCCCTCCCTCCCTTTATTGTTTAGTAGCTCCTAACCTGTATATAGCAAAACACAATCGCTTTACGAATAAAAAAATACAATTTACAATCAAGAAACATCTGTAACTTTTCATAAAGGCAAGAAAAAGGGATACTGTTTTGCTGTTTTGATTAAATACAGATATTTGTTTTCCATTGATTCTTATGTGTTTAAAAGAAATAATACTTGATCCTACTCGATGAATGTATTCTGCGTCAATCCTGTTCTCAAAGCATTTAAAATACTTCAGCGAAAAACAGAAGCCAACAAAATGGAGGAGAATTATATGGGGGTGGGGAGCAAGATCTATTCCCACTGAGAATGCTAGTAATAATGGAGGCCAAAAATTATTAAATTTCCTGCATATTTCACACATTTTTCATGAAATTTTAAAGGTCTTTTAAACGGAAGGAAAATGTTACACTGCAATGAAATCCAGTCTCTTGGTCCCCAATTTCGCTTTTTTTCTGTCTCGATTGCGTTACTTGCTTCCTCCCTTTATTTTTTACTAGATCCGGGCCAGTATACATGTATGTATGTCCGAATCTGAAACAAAAATGATATGGAAGGACAAGAAACTCAATCGAACAGGGAAAAAAGTAAGAGGAGGAGCCAAGAGACTGGATTCCCATAGCAGAATAATATTTCCGCTCCGTTTTAGAAGTCTTGAAAATTTTCTTGAAATATATGTAAAAATATATATGTTTAATATTTGTGTGCTTCTCTTACCATTACGAGCATTTCCCTTGAAAATGCCCCCCCCCCCCCTCCTCTCGATATCTTTAAAAAAAATTCTTGAAAAATACATGAAATGTAAATAAGTGTAATGATTTTTTTTGCCTCTGCTACCCTTCCTAGCATTCCGAAAGGGAAGGGGGCATGAACCCTTTTGTTCCACCCTCCACCTCTAGATACAGCCCTGTATGTATGTATGCATGAAATAGATTAATTCCAGGATTGTGCATTTCGTTTATTCCTCATAATGGATTAGTCACAATTTGAAAGTTTATTGCAAGATAAAGCATGCAATTTTAAACAGATTCTATTTTCGTTTGCACTATTTGAACATACTGTTTTAAAATGAACCTTAGTAATAGCTCAGAAAGACACAGATGTTTTCTTCTTGCAAGCGACCGCAACTTATAAACTTCGTCAACATATATATATATACCCTCAAGCAGCTGCTTGCCACAGAGGTCCGACAGGAGCCTGTCAGTTTATACGCTATAGTAGAAGGTCTGTGAGGATGGCGGGACCTCAGCAGAAAACGATTGTAAACTGAGGGAAAGAAATTTAATTCACATATAACTGTGGGGAAATTCAGAACGAAAAATATTGAAACGAAATTACTTTGCCCTGCTCGACTAGGCTGTAACATTAACTGTTTGACTGTTACTTTAATTTGTAAAGGCGACATTTCTAAGAGGCATCCTTCCGCCCCTCTCATTCTGATACTGACTTCTAATTTCCCTGTCAACCTAACCAACTTCCGATTCGTTTCGGATTGAACTAGGAAGGGAAGATAGAGATAAAATGAATCAGTTACATAGAACGAAAGCTGTTGGGTCCGAAAGCTTTCCTCACCTCTGCTTTAAGCAATAGCATCCTTATATAGAGTCAGTTTGATAAAAATAAAGAATTATTAGAGTGCAAATTAAATGGATGTGCTCTTCTGAAAATCCCCTCTTGAACCATTCATTGAACTTTGAGGATTGAAGAGGATCAGTCGAATGCCATTCTGCGTGAATCGGCGAGAGCCCACAGCTTCCAAGTGCCGATGTGTCTAGGGTCGGTGAAGAACTCGTGACATAAGGTGACCCTTATTGACACGAGTATCCGTTCTTACCCTTCCCTCCGCAGTGTGGGGACGTGGCCAGCTTCTTAACGATCAGCCATCCCGCGTGACCTTCCACGCGTCTCCCTCCCACGTGCTGTGAGTGAAAGTACGAGGCCATGCCACCTGCCTCTGACTGCTCAACCCTGGGATGCCTCTATTTCGGGTGACTGCCGTAGTCATGGTGACCCCTCACAGCCAGACCCTTGGTCTCCGGGTGACAAGTGACGGACCGTGGTTACCTTACGACCTATGACCTCGTTGACCTCGCCCGATCGTGTCGGGCACCTCTGCTCTTTGTCTACGTGCAGGGAGCATATCGTGATTTTGGCAATAGGGCAGCTTCAAGGAACCTTATGATTTCCATTGGGGTGGGCACACAAATACGTGCCCTTGTTCTACAGTTGCCAGCCTGTGACCCCGGACTGGCTGCAAATAAACGGGTTAGTGAATGGTCACGTGATTTGCGGCATACTCCCATGTCTCCTAAAGGGTTGGAATTTGCCCTGCAATGTCAGCTACCCAACAAACCTATATACACCTACATGTTGAAGAGTTTAATAGCTAGTCACTAAAAAATATTTTTTCATGTACCACGTTTTGCACAAAGTCTCTAAGTTCTCTAAAGTTGTGAAGGTTTCCGAAATTTAATGCGCAAATAAGATCAGCAGT
The DNA here is from genome assembly GCA_038380435.1 of Ryuthela nishihirai. Classification (NCBI taxonomy): domain Eukaryota; kingdom Metazoa; phylum Arthropoda; class Arachnida; order Araneae; family Heptathelidae; genus Ryuthela; species Ryuthela nishihirai. The sequence goes on along the minus strand of JAWZYU010000030.1, from coordinate 7,902,858 downwards.
CGAAATAATATATCCTGTTAGAAATGGAAAACTGTTCATTGTTTCATGGCCCACAATGCATTTCAACAGCAATGATATTCAAACAGAGCATGCAATAAGGTTTTGAAGAAAAGGAACAGGAGAAAGTAGATGTGGTTCGACATTGCAAAAAGAGGACCTTATTGAATTATTGCAAAAAGAGGACCTTAATGGGTCAGAAATATACAAATGCACCAGCTGTTGCTGAAGATCAGGGATTTCTGTGCATGGTGCAAGGGGTTTACATCTTCGAAATTTATCAACATTCCGTGGATGATGAAATGCACACAGTGATGTTAATTTATTATATTTCATTTCGAATTTCATCAGTTTATAAAACAGAGTATAAAACAGAGCAAACTCTTGCAGAAGGTGAGGTTGCCCTTCGAGGATTCAACTATTCGGAAAAATTTCATTCGCAATCTCCGGTTGGTCAAGGTGTTGTTGGATAAAATAGTCCTAGACTAAATTTTTCTTTAATGTTGAAAGCAACAGTGGAACACAAATGCATTTCCATTCTTAATCTGTATAATCTAAAAATTAAAGTTTATAAATAATTACCAACTCCAAACATCTGAAGCACCGCTGGCAACTGCTGGTAGCAATTTAGTAAATTGCTTATATAACCGAATCTTATTAATAGCTTACAAAAACTTTACAAAACTTCTTGGAAGCTACCGGAGCTTAAAAACTCAGCCAACATGCACTGGGCGGAAGATATGTAATTGACATACAACTGTGGATAAATTCCGAAAGAAAAGATTAAACAAAATTATTTCTCTTGTTCGATGTACACTTTATTGTTCTGTCATCGTCCCCTCCACCCCCTGCGCGAATGGCGATATCCTTATTTTAAAAAGCTCCGCGGATAAAATATGAATATACGCTTCTGTGTCTCAGTGGTATCGCTTTTTTAGCTCGCGGTAACACTGCCGGGGAACGGGTTCAAATCCCTGGTGTGGTCGTTTGTTCTGTCCAAAATGTTGTGTTTGTCCCTCAGTAAAATGGAGCGGGGTGGCTCAGTCGGTAGCGCGCCAGGCTCGTAATCTGTAGTTCCCAGGTTCGAGTCCCAGCTGGGTCAGCGTTGAGATTTATCTCCGCAAAAATTCCCCGCCCTGCCCACGGTCAGTAGGGGACACCGATGGGATTGAAAAGGCCGCCGTCCGTCGGATGGGACGTTAAGCCGTGGCCCCGTGTGCGGGAGAGCCATACCCTGTGCACGTTAAAGAACACGCTGGATGGCCTTGACGGGAGGCTACCATCTGTCTCCCAACAGCTGTTCCAGTGGGTCCCCTCCCCCAACCTTCTCTGAGCCTTCGGGGTCCATGTGACCTGGCCATTTAGCCCATGGTGTGCAAAAAAGTGCCGCTCAGAGGTAAAACAACCCAACCCTCATTAAAAAAAAATTGTTCAATTCTAAATATGCCTTAAAAGTTATGTTCTTCACATATTGGGATGTAAAGCGATCATAGACTATGAATCCCATCAACCAAACAGAAAAATAAAAGAAAAATAAAAGATTAATGTTAACGCTCACAGCAGATAAAAAAAATCGTGTAAATGTAGCCAGCATTTGTAGAAACATGGCAAACATTATTGATGCCTAGCATGATTTAGATAACGAAAAAAAAAAGCTCATTTGTAAATTCTATGATGCTCTTCATTTTAAAAGGAAAAAATGCTTTGGAATGAAGTCACAAATTGTGAAAAAACAATTATTATATATATTAAAGAATAGATCTTTTTTTACTGACAAAGCAAACATAAGTTCAAAATTTGCGCGAATGTTGCATAGAAAACTGGAATTAAATATGGGAAAATTTCAGTCCTGGAGGTCACGAAATTACAGAGTGAAATATGTGCGAGAAGTGCTACTTAATAAAAAGGATTTCCTTCTCCTAATTGCGGATAACTGCATTTAAAAGAACAATATTTATTCAGAAGAATTTTCAAAATTTTAGTCTTGTAAATTTTTATCAAATATGTAGTAAGACATATTTTTCTGAAATACGGGCTTTCTTTTTATCAGAGCATATTTTTTTTTCTTTACTTATCAGTAATGTAATAAACCATTCCACTGATTTTACTTCACTCGCAAATATACATCAGCTCTGAAGCATTTGCAAAACCTCAAAGGTTATTAAGTAGCCAATATACGCAATTGCTGATAAAGTTTTGCGGATACGGATAGAACTTTTGTTATCCGAGCTGGGCTCTATTATCGGTGTTCCGTTGTTAGGCTGGTTTGTTTTGCATATATTCGTATTTCACGATAGAGTTCGCTCAAGTCTCTTTCGATCTAGATATATCGAAAATGCTCACAGTATTTGGAGATAGTACTTATCAGCAGAATTTCCATAATTTTAGAGTTAGCTGAATAATTTAGTATAAGGATCGTTCAAATAAAAAGCGGGCAACTACTATATCTGAGTAATGGATTGCGAGCAATCTTTGCGCCCTCATACAGAAAAAGGAACTCATCAACGGGTTGGGTTGTTTTACCTCTGAGCGGCACTTTTTTGCACACCATGGGCTAAATGGCCAGGTCACATGGACCCCGAAGGCTCAGAGAAGGTTGGGGGAGGGGACCCACTGGAACAGCTGTTGGGAGACAGATGGTAGCCTCCCGTCAAGGCCATCCAGCGAGTTCTTTAGCGTGCACAGGGTATGGCTCTCCCGCACACGGAGCCGCGGCTTAACGTCCCATCCGACGGACGGCGGCCTTTCCAATCCCATCGGTGTCCCCTACTGACCGTGGGCAGGGCGGGGAATTTTTGCGGAGATAAATATCAACGCTGACCCAGCTGGGACTCGAACCTGGGAACTACAGATTACGAGCCTGGCGCGCTACCGACTGAGCCACCCCCACCCCCACCCCCATCTTGGAGAAGATCTTCCAGAATCTGATAACTGAGAACTCGTATTTGATGACCTTACTAAGATAACAAAAGTTTTCTAAGGATTTTTATAAATACCACCAGAAATACTTTTATTGCAGTGGAGAAATGAACCAACTGCATGTTGATTTATCTTATTAAATATTTTTCCCACAATAAGAATAGACAAATTCCAGCAAAATCGGGAGTAGAATTCTATAATTTAGCTTTGACTTTTTTCCCTTTTACTTACTCTGAATTCGGACTGCTATACTTTTGACTACAATTGTTAAATTAAAAACATTTTCAATGAGGAATTTATTTTGAAATTTTTACAAAGATTATTTTCAAAGTATTTGTGTTTTTTAGAATTAGTCGATTTGGCCTCTTAACAACCCATTTATTATGCGGTTATTTTATACAATACATTACAATGCATTGATATATCAATCAGACCTAGGTACCAATAACATGAAGCTAATTTGAAAGAACTAATTTCACAAAATATTAACATAGACAACTGATTGGCGTTACGAGCGAAACAATTACAAAATGCGGGAAAGTTTATTTGTCACATTAGCTGCAAATTACCAACGTTAGCTGTTGATGATGTAATTGTTAGCATATTTGACACGCTTCTGAGAGACGTGGGTTTGAATCCCGCTCACCGCAAAACAATTTTTTGCAGCTGAATATTTCATGAGTGCCATTTTCTACAGGATATCTCTTGTTATATTTTACTACTGAATCCAAGGCTTAGTTGAAGTGGTAGTGAGAAACCGAAGATTAACCAGCAGATCTTGAGTTCGAATCCGATAGACGGCTTGATGGATTTTTCACGCTTTACTTAATGCGTGACTGAACGTCACCAGTTATTTGTCACTAACTTAAGTTTCCCTTATGATTTTTTTTTTTCATTCTCTCTTAATTAAGTAAGCCCGTGGCTTCGTTTCTACACAAATTGCTACAGCTCGGGTCTCATCTTTAATCTGCATATTCTGCTTTAACTGCACTACAAGTTAGTTTTATGAGTATCCCCCCTGGGGGCGGGGGTGATAGTCGGTAGCGCGCCAGACTCGTAATCTGTAGTTCCCAGGTTCGAGTCCCAGCTGAGTCAGCTTTGAGATTTATCTTTGAAAAATTCCCCGCCCTGCCCACGGTCAGTAGGGGACACCGATGGGTTTGGAAAGGCCGCCGTCCGTCGTATGGGATGCTAAGCCGTGGCTCCGTGTGCGGGAGAGTCATACTCTGTGCACGTTAAAGAACATGCAGGATGGCCTTGACGGGAGGCTACCATCTGTCTCCCAACAGCTGTTCCAGTGGGTCCCCTCCCTCAACCTTCTCTGAGCCTTCGGGGTCCATGTGACCTGGCAATTTAGCCCATGGTGTGCAAAAAAGTGCCGCTAAGAGATGAATCAACCCCCCCCCCCCCCCCCCGATATTTTAGCACGGTTTCAACACGTAAAATTTTCACGTGTTGAAAAATCATTGCTAATTCAACGCGCGATCTCAAATGCCGTAGTTTCGCCGCAAATTATCGAGATTTTTATTTCGGCAGACTTGGTGTTCTGTGACCCCCGATGCACTTGACCAAAAGGTCCCGAATTTCATAGGTTTCCTGCCTGATCCTGTGTCAGGTTAGAAAATCAGGTACCTAGCTGCAATGGGACGCCTTAAAATAATAATGTCTTTGGAAATGTAAGGAATCTGACGGCAGCAGATTTAAATGTTATTATGACTCTTACGTCACTTTTAGGGAGAAATAAATGGCAAAAAATAAAGTTGACAGCGATTATCGTTTCCCGTGGGAATAGCATAGTAAATATTTTTGCTTCCAGCAAGCTCCTCTTTTAGACTTTCGACTTGAAAGTTGGCACTGCAACCCAGATCACAACCAGAAACATTCGCTGAAACTTTGAAGCTTCTACATTGATTTACCAATGAGTTATGGCTGACACAAACACAGACAGATACAAATAAACAGATAGATAGATAAAACAGCAGGATAGAGGAAAGTTTAGGCCTGCTCAGTCTTCTATTCCCGAGACACATTCATCCACCTTCTTTTACTATACAGATGAGATTAAATAATAGAAGATTTGCAATTACAGGTGGAAACGCATGTAGAGTGAAACTTCACGAATTCGAAATGAAGAGAAGGCCTATCAGAAGAGTAAAATATTCTTAAAAAGATATTTTTTTTTCATTTCCTAATTTCATTATCTGTAATATAAAAAAAAACACACACAAATCACCCCTCAAGTAGCTTCTTGCCACAAAGGTCTGACAGGAGACTGTCAGTACAGTTACTACCATAGAGAGAAATACGAGACCTCAGCAGAAAGATAACAACAAACCTCCATGCCCTCCCTACCAGGGGTTCGAACCCAAGTCCCTTTGATCAGTAACCAAGCGAACTAACCACTCGGTCACAAGAGCGGTTTCAATATTACTGGAGATAAATGAAATTTGGAAATAAAATTACACTTTAATCCTTGAAAAATATTTTACAATTCTGGCAGGCTTCTCTTAATTCCGAATTCGTGAGGTTTTACTCTATATGCAATTTCCACCTGAAATTAATAATAATTATAATTAATAAAATTAGGTTAATAAAGATATTACCATTTACAATAAAGCATACATTGCAATAACAATGCATCAAAAAATAAAATTTCTTTAACACGAAATTAATTACTGGATTCAGAAGTTGAACTTGTAGAGTAAAACTTCACGAAGATACATACCAGCTGACCTTGTCGGAATTACCAAGGATTCCGATTTAATAGAATTGGAATTGATTTGGTTTTTTATTTAAATGACGTGATCTTGTTATATCAGGTAATGTTACTCTGTATTTTTCATATCTTGAGGGGTGCGGGGTAGGGGTTGCTCAGTTGGTAGTGCGCCGGGCTCCTAATCTGCAGTTTCCAGATTCGAATTCCATGGTTGAGATTCATCTCGTTTAAACTCCATTCTGCCCTCGAAGAGAAAGGGGATACCGATGGGCTTGGAAAGACTATCTTCCTCCGATGGGACATTAAGCCGCCGCTCTCTGCACAGGGCAGCCATACTCTGTGCACGCTAAAACCACACCCTGGATGACCATGGACACAAGGTCTGTCTCCAGAAGCTGTTTGGGGATTCCCTTCCCCTAACCTTCTCTGAACCCTTGGGGTCTTTGTGATCTGGTCATTTAGCCCATTGTATGCAAAAAGGTGCCACTCAAAGTAAAGCAAGCCAACTCATATCTTGAGCAACTGGGAGGCTCACTTCCCCACAATGCCTAATACGATGGGTACAATCGCACCTGAGGTCAGACCCGGTTCGTATCTCAGATGATAGGTTTTTCTGGTAAATTGCCATATCTTTGAACAGAGTTTTTTTAAATCGTTGATGACAAACTGGCGCCATCTGATTTTAATCTAAGCAATTAGTCGCTACAAAAGAAGCAACTTACTTCTTTTATTAACAAACAACTGAGTAAATAAGTGATGACCAGAAATGTACTTATCAAACCAGCTCTTCTGAGCAACAGTTTTATAAATTCAATCACACAAACGGAATTTCCTAATAACTAAAAACAATAATTCATAGTAATACAAGCAGATAATAGTTTTGAACAATGAAATATACAAAGGAAAGAAATTAGAAAAATTTTGACACATTCAATGCATTAATTTTTTGTTGGAGACAAATATTAACAACCCGTGTTGACCCTTAACCATACCCATATCCAAGGTATCCTCGAGCACAGACTCAGCATGAGACTGTATGGTTTATCGAGGCCGCGTTTGTGGTCACAGCTAGGTCAGTCAACATAGTTTTGCTCGTACTTATCTCCGCAGTTGGTCTGGCTTTGCACTCTCATAAAATAACAATCGCCAGCCCCAGCCCGGTTTTTAACACCAAGCACGGCATTAAAAGCATTTCCTTGCTACGGAGGACAGATCAACAAACCAGTAAGAATGGCTAAACAATATGTATTTGAATTGAAACTTAGTCCTAAATTCTCGTGGTTATGTTCTCGATCTGTTTTGCTCATATTTCTCTCTTTTTGTTAGCCGCCTTATAAGCCCCAAGGCGGAGACTAAACGCATTTAGAGAATAGTAAATAATTTTATATGCCTGAGTTTCCTTGACTTTTAGAGTTGTGAGATTCAGGTCATCATTCACTGAGGTGACTTAGGGTTAAGTGGCATGGATTTCGCAGTGGGTGTCGTTGAGTCTTTGAGATTGTAAGTGTGCCCAAAGGAACTCTAGCAATACTTTCATTTCACCTTTTCCAGCTGAAACACCTGAAGCTTTAGGTTCAAGGGTTGGACACTTCCACCCCTTCGGCCTCTCTGTTTCTTTTACGCACCATGCAGACCACCCAGTTTCCTGAAGTCTTCTTGTTTCCCTCTTTCACTCCCCACCCCCTGCTCACGATTTATTCTCCGTCAGCGGCTCATGCGACATAGAGTGCGAGATGTCAGGTGCACACCACATACGTCAAGATGGGACATGTCAGAAAGTCAGTGGCAGTACAACATGGAAAGTGGCGAGCAAAACCAGAAGTGGTGGGGAGTCCAACAGGTAACTGGAGCCTAGAGGACAGGTCAACCGTTAAGTCATTGAAGGGTTAATACAGAGAATAAAGAAGGCATCTGCATGCGAACTGTGTCGAAATCGAGAACAGTTCTTTGGAGGTGGTCTCTTCTTGACGGAAGTTCTCGCTTCTTTGGTTCAATGAACAACTTAAATTATTTTGGATTAAAATTCTTTTAGATATTTCAAAATGTTGTCGTTTTGTAAAAAAAAAGTCTTCATCTTTAAGGAGAAGCGACCAAGTGTTTTTTTAACTCTAAATAGTGAAAGTTATAATAACTAATAATTGTTATGTTAAAACATAACAACACTTGGTCGCTTCTCCTTAAAGAGGAAGACAGAAAAAGAGCAATTATAATCCAAGAGAAAGCAGGGTTAATCTTTGCTACTCGATTTTGTAGCTGGAATCATCATCATCTATTTTCATCCTATTTTAGATAAGGCTTAACATTTCGTTCGTTTTCTGCTAATTCTCAACCGAGTTCAACATGCCATAAGTATTATTTCTCTTTAGAGCTGCAACGGGAATTTCACACGTTTCTTGTTCATTTTCAACTGCAAACATTCCCAGAAATATCTGCTAATTTGCAGCAGGACTCAAAATTCATTTTTTTTCCACTTTCCATCTAGATATATGTAATTAATTTATGAATTAAATTTCAATATTTAAATTTAAACATTTATTATTTTCAATGAAAGTTAAATTTATAATTGCCTGCGAGGCACGTATCTAGAAAATAAAATTAAGGGGGAGGGAAAAGTGACGCAACACAGCCGGAAAAGGGTAAAAAGGAAGGGGCAAGAGATTGGATTTTAATTGCAGTATAACACTTGCCCCCTCTGTTTTAAAGGTCTTTAAAAAAATTCTTGAAAAATGCTTGAAATATGAACAAGTTTAATACTTTTGCTTTAGTTGCCCTTACTAACATTCTTAAATGGGAATGGGGCATGTTCCTCTTCTCTAGATCCTGCCTCTGTTGTCTGCTGTTCTTTTCATGCCCTTATTTTTCACTTCTTATCATAGGATTCATCTTATTCTTCAATCGCAATCTCTCTCAGGAATCTATCAAAACAAAATTCATTTTCCTGGACGGAAGTATGATAGAGAGAACAGACTTGAAAAACCTGTGCAGAATGTGTGTATACGTGTTTTCTTATGATTCAAAACTTTTTGCGGTAAATATACCGCAAAAAGTTTGTCAGAATCAAAACAATTAGACACATAACATTTATGTTTTCGTCATATGACATTTACCTCCCCAAAAGTTCATTTATTCTAAAATCTCAAAATTATTGCATTTTTTTATTGGATATACAAAAGCGTATCATACATCATACCTCATCGGAATTTAGAGTTAAAAAAAATTCGGAAATTATTGCATTTATATGATAATTGCCACACCGCAAGTAAAATAGGTTGGAAGGGGGAAAAACTTTCACTATTTAGAGTTAAAAAAATTTAAATTGTTCATAAATTCAAAATAAAAATAAAAATTAGTACCTTTCAAAAATATTCTCTTCTGGAAGGAACGGAAGAAGGAAATAATTAGTACACAAATACTCAGAAATAGATTTAAGTTACTACTGAAATGCTTAGAGCCGGAAAAACTTTCTGTTATCAAATGATTGATTGATATTTTGAATATTTTTGATGATAAAGGAATTATTCCCGAGGATTTTACCGGAGCTCAATTACTATCCCTATTTAAAAAAAAAATTGATAGCAATATTGATGATAATTACCCGTCTGTCAGTCTACTTTCTATTCCAGGTAAAGTTTTTCGCATTATTGTGCTTAACAGAATTAAGAATTTAGTTGATGACTTTTCTCGAAAGAAAAAGTTCCCCTATCACTGATTCAGATATTTGAAAATTTCTGAATTAGATTTTTGGCAAATAATGTTGACGATCTATTTCATTAGGGCTGTTGACGAAATTGGTAAGAGAGTAGGTTTGATAAGAAACAAAGAGAAACCAACAGCCATGCAAGTTGCAACTGAAAAAAAATTTTAGGTTTGAAAAATAATGAAATACACACAATTTGTTTCTACATGGTAGATAGGTTTCCGAAAAAGCCGTGCAAAAAAATAGAATGCATATAAAAAAATGAAAGATTGGTTCCAGACGTGAAAACCCAGTACAAATAATAAATTATTTTCAAACAAATCGTATCAAAATTTATATGATTTTTGTTCATTTACACACATTAATCAATAATTTACAAATATTTATAAAACACATATTAAATTTTTATTTGATTTTTGTTTATTTAAATACATCTTTTATTTTATAAACTTATAAAGATAATTATACGTACATATATAAAGTAAATTATCCTTCGTAAAGGAAAAAATATGTCACTAATTCAAGAATACAAAAGTTAAAAAAATGACTTACATATTAGTAATATATGTAATAGTCTTGTATAATAAAACAAATAGTGATAAATACTTACATAATATAAAATATGACTGCTTATTAACTAGATTTGAGTTATAGAGTGAGCAAAAGAGTGTTAGATTAACCTTGGAAATAATTTTACATTTGAAAATACACCCAATTCTATTTTTACACGGATTTTTTTTACACGATTTTCATTTAACACGGTTTCGAAAAAAAATTTCAATTCTCTTTTTACACGATTTATTTTGATCTAACGCGGTTCAAACGAAGCCTTTTTAAAAATCTCAATTTGAATTTAATTCTGAAAAAATATTCCTATTCAAGAAAAAATTCCTAGAATATACATTTATAATAAAAATGCCGCTTTTTTGGTCACGTTTTTCGAAGTAGTTTTAACTTTGAAAATGCAGAGAGCATTTCACCATTGGAGTATGAACACGACGGCCAAAATGTTTCAAGCGATGAAAGTGATTTAATTCCAGTCTTATGCAAACGAATGTGTCTATTGTCAGAAAGTGACAACGAATTAAAATCTAGTTAATAAGCAGTCATATTTTATATTATGTAGGTATTTATCACTATTTGTTTTATTATACAAAACTATTACATATATTATTAATATGTAAGTCATTTTTTTAACTGCTAGAATGCTGATTTTTTTTTGCCTCTTGAATCCAAGAAGTAACGGCTCTAAAGATTAATGGTAACGATTAAATTTCACAGCACTACAAAACGTCAGATAATGTGAATATGAAGAAGTAAGCAAACTATACAGAATTCAAAAACATTCAATGTACAAATTAAATATTTAATGCTTGCTGCATGTGTGATTCAACACCCAATGAAACGATAACACGTCCCTCCCACACTGTTAGAAGATGTAGCTATCCACCAGTTGTTTGGATTTCTGCAATGTAATCGCTTGAGTTTCTGCTAAGTTGTCGCTTGAGTTTTGCAGTAAGTTGCTTGAGTTTCTGCTTAAGTTATCACTTGAGTTTTGCAGTAAGTTGCTTGAGTTTCTGCAATGCAATCGGCAATATGGGCTTGTATAGGTAATATTTTTCAAGAAATCTTTCAGAATTTGAAGGGTGATCTGTACGACTATACAGTAACAAAGTGCCTATGGGAAAATCTCAATTATCGGTTCTGTATATGCCGACTCACATGTGGGGTACACGAAAAAAAATATCTAAGACATACATAAACCTTTCGAGTTGTGCTAATATATCTAAATTATTTGTTGAAGAAGTACGAATTTTTTAAGTTTTGTTATTCATTATGAATATTCCTGCATTTTTCATTGTCTTCTTCTTTAAGGGGCAGGCTGCAGTTACAGTTGAAGCGCACTCTCGCCTATCACTGTGATTTGTCTGTCTACCAATACTTTTGTCTTCAACCGGTTCAATATCTTCTTGTCTTTATTTTTCCCCTTGTTCCCATTTTATCTGTTGGGTTAGGCTCATTAGCTGCTCATCCCATACCATGACATGCTCAGCATATTTCCGCTCAAAGATCGAAGAAAAGATAGAGAAGTCTTCTGAATCAGCTTTGCCTTCAAGCACATTCGTCTGCATTATGTAAATTAGCCTTGCCTTTAACCTCTTCAGTGACAAATAGTGAATTCGTGACTTGCCGAAAAGCAAAACTTGCTTTTTGTCCCTGCGCAAGTATGCTCGTTTCGTTATTCAATAAAGATGAATATTCAATTATCTCTGGGAGCGCGTAACTTTGAATCATTCTGTTGTTCAAGTGATTAGTTTTCCCATTGTAGACTATTGGCAAAGGCTCAAATACGGGTACTGGAGAGGAAAATGGAAACAGTTCCAGGTTATCTCAATAGGAAATCGTATTCAGAGCTCAATGACTTTCTCAATATGATTTGTAAAGAAAAATATATCTGAAGATAAATTAAAGATCTCAATCGAATCTTTCTAAATCTCGATTTTAAACAATATGTTTTCGCTATTCCAAGAGTTATGAACGTTGAAATATTTAACAGGCTATAAGAAATTGACCCCAGAATTTAATTAAAGCAGATTAAGAAATCAGAGTTGCCTCTTCCGATACTCTGCTAGAGTCGGCTACGATCTCTGATCTCATAACCTGTTTTAATGTTTTAACTAAATTTTTGGGTTAATTTTTTGTAGCCTGTTAAATTATCCAGGGTTCATAACTCTTTGAATACTTAACAAATATTGTTCAGAATCGAGATTTGGGTAGATTGAGATAACATTGAGATAACAGATAACATGGAACTGTTCCCATTTTTCTGTCCACTACTGTATGTAATATTTTGTTATGATTAATCCATTATAATCGAAAGAATTTTTAACTAAATTACATAGATGTTGACAGAGACAGATCTAGGTGAAGTCAATATGCCTCCCCCCTAGAATGTTAGTAAGGCTAATGGATGTAAACAATTGTTAAACTTGTGTATACGTCATGCATTTTCCTATTTCTGTCTCCATTGAGCTTCTTGCCCCCACCCTTTATTTTTTTTCTAAATCCGAACTTGTATGCAAGTGTAGTTAAACACTTCTTTAACATTTTGCGTTAAAATTTAAGGCCTATAAAGATAAAAAAAAAAGTTACATTTGAGTTTTAATTCAGGGATTATTATTAAAACGTTTGCTAAGTCTTCAACACAAACCGAGCATCAATGGCCACAAATATAAGACAAAAATCTCATTTTTTCCGTTCCTAACATTAATTTTCTATCCCATCTCAAAATGAGCATTTTATTAAAGTATTTTTAACCAGATAGATAAAGAAAGTTAAATGCAATTGAACTTCCATATTTTTAGTGTTTCAATCAGGCCCGAATCTAGAATAATAATAATAATAACTTTATTAATCCTTAGTATGGTTATATCCATAGATTACCCCGCTAAGCCTTATGGCTTGTCAGCAGGATTCCTTTCAATCACATGACAGCTTAATTAAAAAATAAAACATTTAGAATGGAAAATAAACACATAATTAAAAACAGAAAATAAAACAATAACAACAAAAAAAAACACGTATTAAAACAGACATAAAAAAATTATGAAATGAAAAATAAAAATGAAGAATAAAATGAAAATTGGGAGAAGTCTCAATAGAGCAGGAAAAAAATAAAAGGGAAAATAGATATGCACAGTCTACCATAGTATATGTATGGTAGGTTACATATTATTCTGATAAGACTGTGTATATTAAAGTATAACATTTCCCTCCGTTTTAGAGGTCTTTGAAAAATTTCTTGAAAAAGCTTCAGATATGCAGAGGATTAATAATTTTTGTCAAACTGAACGTTTGAAATAGTTACGCAAATTTCAAAGCACGTGGTAGTTCTCTCTGATGCTACTGGCTCTGGCGTCCTCTTTCACGCATTGTTACATTCACGCTATGTCACAGTAGTTCCATTACAGTCATATGCATAGGCAGGGCCTGACTTTGACCTTCTGTGGCCCTAAGCTATGACAAGTTTAAGAGGCCCTAAGTTATAATAAGCTTAAGAGGCCACAAAATTTCGAAAGTCGAAATAAGGAATTGACGTGGTGAAAGCATTAATACTAGCACTGGTATACAATAATGAAGTTGTGTAACACTGAGAACATTCGTGACACAATAATTTCAAACATGAAGTTTTGAGACCCTCCGTCCCGTGGCCGAGTGGTTAGCGCGCTTGGCTACTGATCTACGGGACCTGGGATCGAGCCCCGGGTAAGGCATGGCTGTTTGTGTCGTTTTTCTGCTGAGGTCCTGCCAACCTCTCAGACCTTCTACTCTGGCATATAAACTGACAGGCTCCTGTCAGACCTCTGTGGCAAGCAGCTGCTTGAGGGGTATTTATTTTTATTTATTTAAAATTGTGAGACCCTAAGCAGCAGCTTAGTTAGCTTATGCGCAAGTCCGGCTCTGTGCATAGACAACTTCATTTCTGAAATTTTTAAACAGTTTAGCTTAGTTTCACTATTCTCGTGTCTCGAAGAGTTTTTTTTTTGTCTTGTGTATACTTTTCTCCCGACTTTATCTTTCAAACTTTCTTTCGCATTTTGTTATCAGGAAATTGCGGTACTGCCGGTGGCCAGCAAAATCCGACGGCCAAAATTACAACTCTTTCCACGGTTGCTTTCATTAAAACAGTCCCGAAGTTTTTTTGTTAAGTGCAAGGTTTTAGACATTCAGTAAGTATGAAAATACATATCAAAAATAATTACAATTTAGATATTTACATTTGCATTAAGTGTATTATACTTCATATTTATTATCATTGTTTTTAATTGCATTTTTATTTCAACTAAGGCTTGAATACAATATTGTAATTACTGTATTTAGATTCTATAAAAGTGTTTCTCGTGTAACTGCCAGATTCATCTAGCCGGCAACTCCCAATCCTCATGAATGCCGGAAAAAGGGGAGTTCGCTTATATATATTTTCATATACACTACTCGACATTGAAAGTGCTCCACCCAGAAGGACATGGTGTATAAACATGCAAATAGAAGAGTGGGTGTGCGCAGTTGAGATATGCAAATGATGATAATCCGGAGTCAATGACGCGTGTGGTTCAAGAGATAAAAGGTGCAAGAAGGAACAGGGATGTTAATGTGTTTATGCAGATGGAAATCTTCGAACGGTTGAGATTAGGTGTTTTCACAAAGGCCGAAAATGCCTGATACAAGCAGTCGGCAGGTTTACCGCTATTTGGATGCTTTTGAGAGAGGAAGAATTATAGTCCTGTGTGAAGCTGGATGGACTACACATCATGTTACTGCCCATGTTCATCGAGATGCACGAACTGTTGGACTGTTGGCAACAGTGGCGAAATGAAAGTTCTAATGTGCATCGCATAGGGAGTGGTGCTATCCGACAGACATAAGCATGGTTTGATAGGCGCATTGTTCGACATGCTCGTTCGTCACCACAGAGCACTGCAGGCGATATTTGACGGGCTGTATCAGCAGACATGGACATCACCATAACGACCTGAATGGTAAACTGAAGGTTGCATGAAGCACACCTGCGCTCTAGGCAGCCGATATGTCGACTGCCATTGACTGCAAACCATCGCAGCCCTCGTCTGGCTTTGTGCCGAAGTCGTGTGAACTGGGGTCACGAATGGAACACTGTTGTGTTTAGTAACGAATCCCGTTTCTCTCTGGGTGCTGACGATTCATTGGTCTGTGTATGGCAACAATCTGGCGAGAGGACGGATCCATTTTTTGTTCACGACCAGCACACCGCCCGTCAGCCAGTCATAATGGTATGGGGTGCTATTGGATATGATAGCAGGTCACCTCTTATCTGCATCACGGGAATACTGAGAGCTGCACGATACGTTAGCGCAGTTCTGCAGCCCATTTTGTTACCGTTCTCGGGAGGCATGCAGCAGCCCATTTTCCGGCATGACAATGCCCGTGTACACACTGCTAGGGTATCCAGACGATGTTTGCACCATGTTCAAGTATTGCCATGGCCAGCACAATCTCCAGATTTATCCCCAATTTAAAATCTGTGGAACCACATCGGACGACATGTGCAATCCTCTCACTGGCCGGCGCGGAATCTCGATGAATTATGGGAGCAAGTCAACGCTGCTTGGTGTAAATTCCTCAGGACCATATCCGTCGACTGTATGACTCCATGCCACGCCGTATTGCTGGCTGTACGTTTACGGCGGGGCAACCACCTACTGAGGCAGTCATATTGTGCTGCATTATCTCATCTTCTAACCTCTGTAAGTGTTTGCAAATTAAATCATGGTATGCCAATATGTATTGCTATGTGTGTGCTGCATTTCACCCCTATCACCCTCACTCCTTCTGGGTGGGGCAATTTCAATGTCGTGCAGTGTATATATAATATTGTATTTTCAACAAACAAAAAACTCATGAAATATGTATTTATCTGCTGCCATAGCAAATATTTTAGAAGTTCTTTAACTTTGTATGCATTTTGCAAAAGTAAATAATTTTGAGTTCGAACTTGGCAAAAGGTTCATTAAATTTAAAATGCAAAAACTTAGCTTTTTCCAAAGATTATTGTTAGATATGAAATCAACATATAGAATAGATTGTGAAAATTGAATCAAAAATCCATGGTTAAAAGTCATATTAGTTAAATACAGGGAAATATTCAGTATAATTATTTCTTTCCGACCCCAGTCAATTTACTCTGTTTCTCTATGTAAAAATGTTTCATTTTGACGAATTTAAATAACTGTAACATTTTAAAAACGAATACTTTTACAGCGAAAAAAGCAGTTTAACAAAATAAAAATTTATCCTGAAGCAAAAAAAGTGACTAGATAACAAAATTTTTAAATAGAAAATCTTTAAATGATATGTAAAATGTACACTTTGGCATTTGAGAACGCTGCAATAATTTAAACGCTGTGAACTGTCTAACCAATCACAGCGGTATGAATAACGTGCTATTTGTATATCGCCAATAATTAGGTACATCCTACAATTACCTTCCACAATATTATACCAAAATAAAGAAAATATTTCCCTCCATACATGACGTCATGTTTCATTTTCTTGCCAATCTCACTGCTTTAACAAAGATTTAATTTGATCAATTTTCGTACGAAAATCGTCTCTTGAATGGTTTTTTCATTTTTTGGTATACATGTGGGCTTCGTTGAGTAGGCTTCATTTATCCTCGGTGTCGGCTACACCTTTCTCTTTTTCCCACTGTAATCGTTTCTGTCCATTTATTTTCCTTTTTCGAGGTGTGAAAAGGATTTCTGTGAGTGTGTGGTTTTCCGATGAGCGTCGTCCAGTGGGGACAAAATTTTATATTTTGCCTTTCTCCGATGTTTAAAAAATAAAGATTAGATTTTTCTGTCTCTAACTGAAGATGGAGGAGTCCCCCCCCTCCCCCATCGTCAAGAAGCAAAGGAAAAATTCCAATCAAAAATTTTTGAAGTGGAATATACGCCAAATGTGTGGGAAGTAATCAGATTTAAAATTTCAAACAAAGAGATGCACTTTGCACGTGCCAACATAATACTTTAAAGCGCGTTGCCACATTTTCCTAGCATAAAAGAGGATTTTCAAACTTGGAAAATCTACGCGATTCTGATAGCGTCAGCGAAATGCTCCTGGAAAACAGTTCCAATCCACGAGTTTTCACTATGAAATTTTTGTTATATTTGTTCGTTATTATTATTGTTTCAGTTGCGTTCATTGGTTTCGTTTCGTTTTTAGCAGCCCATTTGATGCGAAACTTCCGCAGAAAATGACGCGAAAAGAACTCCGACCAATGTGTTGCAGAGTCGCGAGATCAGTTAAGAATTCACAGAGAGATGTTTGTTGGAACATGCAGTTAAAAATATTTCCGAACTTTTTTAAGAAGCTAATTCTAATACAGTGGACCCCCGATATAACGCGCATGTCGGGCGGGAAACAACACCCGCGTTATAAGGTGATCCGCGTTATACCGAGCGGCGCGGTGGCGACACAATAAATTGCACACTGTAAGCTTTTCTTTTACTCATCATGCATACAATAATTAAACATTATTCAATGTGACGACTGATGTTTTCAATTTCTTGAGACGGAGCACGTGCTTTCCCCATGGGGAGTGGGTCCTTCGGGACCCACTCCCCACCCCGTATTAACCAGAGGTGATGTTTTCAATTAAAATTTTTCTATATTGAGATCTCACGAACGAGCCTGCTCTTGTGAGACTTGAAAAGTTTTTGTATACTGTAAAACATTATCTGAAATAAAAATTATCTTATCTTATCTTACTATTCAAAATACATGAAGGAACTCAATACATACACAATTACTCAATACGCAGTAACAATAAAATGCGATACTCACTACCGCCGCACGGACCTGTATAAACATGTTTGAACTTATCGCGAACATCGCCCGCGCTATAACCGAGTGCGCGGTATAGCGAGCAGCGCTATAACGAAGGTCCACTGTACACAGTCAGCTTCTTTCATAACGATTGTTTTGTAGTAAACTACTAAATACTATTTAGCATGTGTTTCATTGCATTTCAGCATAAGGAATAAATTTTGGTTTCCTAAACAATTGATCAGAAAGCTTAATAGCATACATAGTGGTATTAATAAATGGCCATTTTTTACTATTATATGAAATATATAACGACATGACAACATTTAGGAAAATCATGTTTTTTAAAGAGGGATTAAAACAAAGAGCAACCACAAAAAAGCACTCATGTAAAATGAGTGCATTTTCTTTCATTATCATTTTCATTTTAATTACCTTTTTCTTTTCTTTTTTTGAAACTCTTTTTGATTTTATTAGCTTCTAAAGATTTTGTTTTCTCATAAAAATGAACTACAGGTGAATGAATTGTTGCAGGACAGAAAGAGACTGATGTCTCATTGTACATGACAAAACGGATATATCTCTAAGCGTACATATTGTATCTGTGTTGTATTATTGTTGTTTTTGTATCATTTTGTAAGTTAAATAAACTAGAAATAATTATAGTATAGGCCCGAATTAATTCAGGCCCGAATCTAGGAAAAAATTAGTTTCCCTCTCTACCTGACGTCATCAAAAGAGCTGTCACGGCCTTCATCGTCAAGGTAGCCTTTGCCCTACTCACCCTTAGATTCGGCGTTGTTCTTAATTCATTTTTACCCTTACAATTACCTTCATCATCATAAAAATCACCACTTAATTCATCGATGATTCACCGAACCAACTGGGTAACATCACTGAAAATATCAAAAGGAAAATTAAATTTATAATGATAGAAAAGAAAATTTCTTGAAAATAAAATTATTAATTAACGTGATGACCTCACTATAGTGCCTATAAGTATATAGTGTGGAAATCGTCAATAGCCCAGCCATTAAAAAGTGGTCCAAATAATGGTTCCCTACCGACAGGGGGACTAGAGTCGCATCATAACTTCGTACATGCGCAGTGAAAAGATATTGATATAGTACCGTTTTACGCCAAATTACTTCGCCACAAGTAGTTCTAGTTAGGAAAAAAAGTAGTTCTACATAAAAAATGATATCGCGAAATATTATGGGCATGAAAAAACATGATACTCTATAAGCAGCTAAAATGTTTCGTTAGTTTCCTCCAGAAATTTAAATATTAAGAATTAGCTTATATAATAAAATATTGTTTAATTGGGGTGGCATCCTCACAAATCCCATTTGTACATCTGTAGAACGATTTTAATTTGGTAAGTATAAAGTCATTTAGCAAATAAATCTATAAATCTTTGTGAAAAGATGATTAAGGTATAATATATGATAGAATTAATCTATTGTTAAGCTGTCTAACATATTCTGCTGTTATCATAGTGGTTTCGTAAATGGGTGTTTTTATTTTTACTACTGCCACACCTAGGATTGGAGTAAGTTGTGCAGTAAGGAAATTTGATTTCCTAAAAATAGTTATTTGTGTGGCTAACAAATCCATCTACAGATCACCTGGAAACAAGAAATAGCATTCAATAAGTGAATAAACCTTTAATTTGTTTGATTTATTTAGCATAATTGATCGTTTATAAAAGTTTCAGGGCAGTTGTAAATTTCAGTGTTGCTATGTTTAACGTTACGAAAAGGAGAGAATTATATAGTTTATATTTGCTGGTATTTAACCTCACGTGGCATTTAATACAATTTCAAGTACAACTTGCTGAATACCGTGTTGCAGTAAGAAATTCAGCTCGCTGTGGCTAAAATATGAAGTGGCAAGTCATGATCGCTTCCGTTGTACTTTTAACGTAGTAAGGTGTGCTTTGCATGCAGCATCTTGAAGCGATAGGAACTGCTAGCCTCACGATTGCAACGAACAGTTTTTAAAGTATTTTTCTCAGTATATCAACTTCTTTTGCACAGTGTAGTTAAGACGAGTATTTTTAAGAGTAATATTTAGAATTTTAGATTCTACTCAAATATAAATAAATTACTGAGGTTTTGTTTTTACGTTTAAGAAATAATAATAAATACCCCCTCAAGCAGCTGCTTGCCACAGAGGTCTGACAGGAGCCTGTCAGTTTATATGCCACAGTAGAAGATCTGAGAGGATGGCAGGACCTCAGCAGAAAACAACATGAACATCCATGCCTTACCCGGGGCTCGAACCCAGGTCCCATAGATCAGTAGCCAAGCGCTCTAACCACTCGGCCACGGGACGGCTCGTTTAAGAACATTCAAGTCTAAATATGCATTGTGGGTACGGTAAAGCTGTTATTGTTTCCTGTCAACTCCATGACCTATGTTCCAGTACTTAACGGTAATAAAATGCTGTGGCATTCAGCACGGGAAGCGATGGTAACAGCGTTTAACAATCCTTCATCCTTCCCGGACAACTTTGTAAAAGGGGCCTCAGCCCCTTTATCATCTGGTCCAATCGCAAAATTCAATTTTGGGCGCTGTAAGCAAAGACTGGCGGGACCAGGACCGTAAAGTGCTGGTTATCCCACATTTCGGCGATTAGGCTTAATGGCTCGCAGGCCGCCTAGATTCGTTGAAAAATGAAAAAAAAAAGAAGCAAAGGGAAGCTGCTATGTCGTACAAAGTGTTAGAGAGTGGTGGGGAGTAGTTAAAATATCTTCCATGATGGAAAGTGAAATGTATAATGTTTTTTGTGGGACATGCTGTGAGTTGGTGTCAATAAGGTAGATTGCGTTGCGTTACACAACGTAGCGTAACTACCTAGGAAATGAGATGGACTGTAGTTAAAGGTATGGGATTGAGATAGTTATAAATTTTTAATGGTGTGGGGGAGAAGGGGGTCTGGGGTCTTGAAGAGGGATGGAAATTTATGCCCTGGGGGGGGGGCTAAGATAGAACTTTTATATTCTTTGAATCCTCTTGCATTGGAGGGAGTTAACTGTAGAAATGAAATTTTTAGGGATGAGGAGGAGGAGGGGTCTTTAATTAACTGCCTTAAAAAATTTTAAAATGTGCCATTAATTTAATGGGGATGTGAATTGAGGTATATGGGGGTAAGGAGATGGTTGTTAGCCAGTTAGATTAGAATTAATAATGAAGTGGAATGCAGTGTAGTAGAATCGAAGGGGTCCAGTGCAAACTGAATTCCTTGTGAATTAAAGGATATTTGATACCATATTTTTTTTTCCTTATAGTGAGGGGTAAGGGGGCTATGGGGGTCTGTTTATGACCAATTGGTGTATTCAGAGTGGTGAAGTGGGGGTTGTGGGTTGACAGGAGGTAATAAAAATTTGAATTAATCGATAGGTTAGAGCATTTTAATACAGAATAATCATGATACTAACACCGTGAAGTGGGGTCCGGTGCTGCAGTTCTGTCGAGCCCCGGTAGGCTAACGGCTGTGGTGGTGTTGTTGGAGGGCCGCTGACTGGTTTGGGAGGCTATGGTCAAGTGTGCTCCAACGCAGCCTCAGTGCGGTCACAGCCGAGATGGCGACGATGGAGAGGACGATGTTGAGGGTCATGCTGAAATGCTTGGGGAACCGATTAGGCGTGGCTCATCGGCGGGACAAGCCTGGGTGTCTCTGCTGCAATGGACTCAAAAAGATAGGAATTTTTCAAAGTTTGGTATCAAAATTCAAAAGATACCATCTGACTTATTTTGGCCATTTTTCGGACAAAAATCAGTGAGTGATTTGGCATATTTTAGGAATGGCTATTTCAAAATTCTGAAAGCACCTCGAAAGAACTCACTGCACCTCGATGATTATTTTAACAGACAGGCTTGCTATGATAAGCAGTGTTTCTTCTACAGGTCTTCTCCCGCAGTAAGGCAGATCTAAGAAGGCAAGATCTAAGATTGAAAGTACCATGGTTAGTGGATTGTGGTTTCGTGGCAACTCACTCAAGGTGTAGTGCAGTCTCTGTATTGCGGAACACCGAGATTGCCACACATTATAACGTTGTGCCTGAGGACTGGGTTAGAAGAGAGATTTTCTCCTTAACAAGAGGAGATTTTCTTGTCTAACCCATTTTATACTTTAGGTGGGATAGGAGACGCCAATGGGTATGGAAAAACCTCCGTCTCTCAGATGAAAGGTAACAGTGGAGCAAGATCTGATACTAACACCGTGAAGTGAGAGCGTCATCTGAGAGCTCCGTCTCTCAGATGAAATGGAGCAAGAGAGTCACACCCTGTGTATATTAAGGAACACAGTGGATTACTTATAATGAAAAGCTTCTATCTGTCTCTTAACAAATCTTCACTGTGTTATCTTCCTCTATCAAGCTCTCAGCCTTTGGGGTCCTTGTGACCTGTCCATTTAGCCCATTGTGTGCACAAAATTGTTGCACGGGGGTTAAGCAGTCCGATTCATTTGAAAATGTTCCTTATTACTGATTCTTCCATTTTTTAATTTAAATTAATCACAGTGATATTTATAAATCACGCTATTTTTATATTATTTTTGTTTTCATTTCCCTTTGAAAGCATTGTCGGACTCTATATTCTCGCAAACGTTTTGAATGTGCAATTACATAATCTTTCGTGCTATTATTGAACGGTTCTTATATTCAAGTTAATTCAACATTTAGTATATATACATTTACATACAAACATATTAACACTACATTTCTCTATTTACAAGACTCAGTGTTCATTGTAGTTATATTATTTTCCTCTTGATTTCTAGACCGTCACGCCGACCACTATTTGACCTTGATTACAACACCTGATCTGAAATTTCCTCTCACTTTTGAGTTCTGCTATCTGATTTTTAGTTCCCCATTATTAGTATATCAAAATTTGATCTTTACCTCAAAGGACCATTCTCATCCAAATTTGACAAAATTACTGAGAGCTACGACTCAAAATGCTCCTAGGAAAGAGTTTTTAACCCTCTATCAGCTGTGCATCTATATTTGATCTGAAAGGACTCTCCGGATCCGAAATTTCGTAATATTTTTCGACATGTATAGCCCAAAACACCCTGACACCAATTTTCATGTTTGTTGCCCTCGTAGATCAAGGTTTGACCTCTATGCTACCTCTGTTTGACCTTGAAGGACACACAAGTGGTCACATTTCTGATTTTTCCAGAGATGTACGACCCGGATTACCATCATCATCATCATCATCATCCTCAAGCAGCCATGGGCTACGGAGGTCCAACCAGACCACGCAGTTTACTTCTCCAAGCATATCTGTCCTGAGCTACATCTGCTGCATCCGGCCACTGCACACCAATTCTAACAAGGTCCTGTTTGACATTGTCCGCCCACCGCATTCTAGGTCTCCCCCTCCTTCTGAAGCCTCTAGGCACACTGTTCATAACCCTATTCGCCAATCTATAATTATCCATACGGGCAACATGGCCAAACCAGCGGAGTCTCTCTCTGCACAATATGCTGCTTAAAGGAGGTTGCAGACTCCTTCGCCTAACCTCATCATTAGTTACAAAGTTAAACCACCTAATACCCAAGATACTGCGTAAGCATCTAGAATCAAAAGCATCTAGTTTCCTGTTATCTTGTTTACACAGCGTCCAGGTTTCACTACCATAACTAACCCTAGAAAGAACCAAACTATTATACAGTCTAATTTTAGTCTTTAGGTGTATACGCCTATTTCTCCACAATCTCCATAGATTCTTAAAAGTCCCGGCAGCAATACCTATTCGTCTGTTAATCTCATGCCGCACATCACCAGTATCAGTTACATAGCTCCCAAGATAATTAAACTGTGACACCTGCTCAAGACTGCAACCATTCAGATTAACTGAATCACAACCTGCCTGACCAATTTTCATCACTTTAGTTTTCTCTCTGTTCATAACCAAACCTACTGTACTCCCAGTCTCATCAACAGTTCGAATGAAAGAGTTCATCTCATCAACATCATTTGCCAAAAGGGCTAAATCATCAGCATAATCTAAATCAGAAATTTTCGTATCTCCAGCCCATTTAAGGCCAAAAGCTTTCCCTTGAAGTGAATTTCGCATAACATAATCAACAACCAAACTAAAGAGAAAAGGAGACAAAATGTACCCTTGTCGAACACCAGAAGTAATGCTAAACCAATTGCTACAAGACTTACCAACTCTCACACATGACTCAGTGTTATTATAGAGAGCTTTCATTATGTTAACTAACTTGTCTGGTATACCATATGATCTCACAATCAACCACAAATTATGACGATCAACAGACACAAGTGGTCACACGCCGAAAGTCGAAAGCCTTTTTGAAATCAACAAAGCTAGCAACCAAAGGTTTCTGAAACTCTAAACATTTCTCAAGAATCTGCCTAAGTGAAAATATCTGATCTACACATCCCCTACCACTTCTGAATCCACATTGCTCATCACGCAATTGCCTGTCAACCAGATTCTTAATTCTATTAAGCACAATCATTTAAAGAACTTTACCTGGAACAGAGAGTAGGCTGATACCCCTATAGTTATCACAAGAACTGCGATCACCTTTTTTGAAAATAGGGATAATAATAGCTCTGGTAAAATCTTTAGGAACCATGCCTTTATCATAAAAGTTATTCAAAATTTCAGTCATCCAAGTGGTAACCAAAACATTCCCAGCTCTGAGCATTTCTGTAGTAATTTCATCTACCCCTGGGGTTTATGAAGTTTCAGTTTAGAGATAGCCAAACTAACTTCAGATTGTGTTATAGGGCCAACATTAAAGCTGCCAATGCATCTATCATCATTACAAACAATGGGAGTAGAACTAACCACATTGTTTAGAACATCACTGAAATGCTCAGCCCACCTAGCCATGAGAGAATCCTCACCTTCTATAACCTTACCTTGTTTATCCTTCAATCCCTGTATGCCTGTCCGTTTTCTACCACATAAAACATTAACTATCTGGTACAGCTCTCTGCTGTTGTGCTGCCTAACCGCTTCCTCAGCTTTGTCAGCAAAGCTATCAAGCCAAAGATTTTTATCAGTAGCTAACTGATCCTTTACACGTTTATTAAGCTCTCTGTAATCTTTTCTATTAGGACTAGTAGGGTACTGATTAAGGACATTCCTGCAATTCCTTCTTTCTGAAATAAGTTCAATTGCCTTGTCACTTAAATAATTCTGCCTCCTCTGCTCCTTTTTTCCTAAAAGAGTACTGTTAGTTTCCAAAAAAGCCTGTTTAAAATGGCCCCATTCTTCCTCAACTTCAGTATTAAGCAAACCATGACCGTCATAATGACTAAGTAACCTATCATGGTAAGCTTTAGCTATAACTGGGTCATTCAGAGCTTCAGTATTAAAGGTAAATTTTTTAACTCTAGCACTACACTTTTTAAGTTTAAGTTGCAAGACACTTTTAACAAGGTAATGGTCAGATCCAATTTCAGCTCCCCTATATACCCTGGTATTTCTAACAGAACTAGACCATTTGCTGTTAATTAATATATAATCAATCATATTCCTATGTAGCCCATCAGGTGAAACCCATGTGTATTTATGTATGTCGCGGTGTTTGTAATATGTGTTAGTTATTCTGAAACCATTGAGTTTACTTACCTGTAGGAGACGTTGCCCATTGCCATTGCAGCTACCAATACCAAAAGGACCTATTACTCCTCCCCAAAGGTCAGAGTCGGTACCAACTTTGGCATTAAAGTCACCAAGAACAAGGGTAATATCTCCTTTCTTGACAGAATTCAAAATGTCCTGAAGTTGTCCGTAAAACCTATCCTTCTCATCCTCATCAGCATCCTCAGTGGGGGCATAACAGCAGATAACATTCAAGTTTTTAATGCTTGTCCGAAATTTTGCTGTAAGAAACCTTTCATTAATGCACTCAAATCCTAGAAGAGCATCACTAGCATGTCTGCTGAGCAGCAGACCCACGCCTTGGTGATGCTTTCCATCCTCCCTCCCTGTAAAGAGAAATTTAAAGTTATTTTTAAGTATCTCACCTTTACCTGTCCATCTGGTCTCTTGCAAGCCTAGAATATCTAGGTTATAGCGCTGGAATTCCTGCATGAGGACATCAAGAGAATAATCTCTATGTAATATCCTCACGTTCCACGTTCCTGCAGAAAGAAAATGATTAGTAGGATTTTTAAAGAAATTAGGTTTATTGAGATTGGTAGGGCCAACAATATCAAACAGCCCCTGATCGCAGGCATGGGGCAAAGACCTGTTCCTCCTCCGCTAAAAGCTGAAGTCACCGATGGTGGTAGGAACATCAGGCACCACCTTTTCAAGTGGACTTTTTCAAGAGCCATATGGCCTGCCTGAGACGCATTACTCCAGTTTAGGCTTGACGATGCCCAACTAGCTAAGTAAGGTTCAGGTACCTGCGACGGCCTCTGATTAGGATTATCCACCAGCTGATATAAGGTATCCCATGCCTCTGTTCACTTAGAGCTGGCAACCCAGAAGCAAACAGAAAACACAGCGGCAGACTCTCCCTCAACAGAGGCCCACCAGTGCAGCAAGTCCAGGATCCATAATCAGGCTGAAATCCATAAACAAGTCCAGTCTAGTAGGTATAAATGGTCAGCACCAGGACCCTGTGAAGTTGACCACTCCTCAGCAGGGTTGAAAAAAAAGAAAAAAGTGGCCGTAGATGACCAGATCAGCAGGCCATACTGAACTGGCAGCCCTCCCCTTCCGTTCCCTTCCAAAAGAGAGTATCTCTTTTGAAAGGTACTAACGGCCTGCACCACGAGAAGGCGGGGTCGGACATTAGGTGCTAGACCTGGCCGGTTCTGTGCATCATCACTAGGGATTGGTACACAGCTCTCCTTCCAGTTTACGCCTAGCTACCACATATAAAATGAAGCAGAAGGAGCTAAAGAAAAATCGCAGAAACTTGCAATAGTAAATAATAAATTAAATATCGAAGAATTCCTTAACCTTGCAATTCAAAATTTTTCGGTAAAAAAAGGATAATATGATACATATTAAAAGTACGTGAATAGGCAGCAAATATATTATTTTTAACCAATACTTCGAAATTCCTCCTTTTTAACTAATTTTTGCAACCAAATGAAAAACTTTTTCAGTGGTAGCGATATTTACTTATGCGAGCATAACTTCCTAATAAAGAACGTTGCATACAGGGTACAAAATTTGTCGTGAAAAGAACTTAATTCTCCATATAATGCTACACACCAATGACAATTAGTTGACCTTCCATCCAACTTGCAAAGTTCTAACTTTTGCAAGTAACAACTTTGGTCAAGAAAGAAAAAAAGTTTGTTTTATATATCCAGTGATGAAAGCAAACTTTATTTCTTTCCTCTGCATACCTTTGCTTCACTCATCTGCACTTACGCGACTGTTTATCTTTCTTCTACCGGGATCAATCGCGTTAGTGATAAACATATTCCAGAGGTGCCCTTTAAGTAAAGAGGCATAGTTAAAAAACGAAGGAACTTATTTTAACTAAATGTTATGTTGAAAAAACATGGTGTGATATAAGAAAAATACACGAGTGTTCTCAGCCACCAGCCTACTGGGACAAAATTTTATAAACTTGGAAAGGTAACACACACACACATGTACAACCCCCGCCCCAACAAAAACAAAGCTAAAGTCATTCTGTAGGAGCAAACTATCCTTTTATTACAAACAAAATATTGAAATATAATTAGTGTTTTTATAATTACATTTACTTTCTTTATTAAATTACTACCAGAAGTTTTTCCAGATGAACATTATTAACCGGCAAATGTTGATTTTTTTTTAATTATTGCAAACATTAATTTTAGTCGATTGCTACGCCCAGCGGGAAATTCTCGGTAGCTTTTATGGATACTCTGCCCCTGCTAACCACTAGAAGAATCTTATAGACACCTACTGGCAAACCTTCACCACTGTTTGTTTATCTGTTATGGATACTCTGCCCCTGTTATATCTTTTATGGATACTCTGCCCCTGTTAACCACTAGAAGAATCTTATAGACACCTACTGGCAAAACTTCACCACTGTTTGTTTATCTGTTATGGATACTCTGCCCCTGTTAACCACTAGAAGAATCTTATAGACACCTACTGGCAAACCTTCACCACTGTTTGTTTATCTGTTGCAGTCAAATGGACATTTAAATTTTAAACCTACCTAATCCTATTTTGGATTTTCTTGGATTTTTAGAAACAAAATTCTTTCTATTCGTAATCCCCGACAAATACTAAATCACGATATCACTGCACTCACTTATTTATGGTTATTTTTACTAATCATCATAGATTATATGGCAAAAGCTTTTTTTTTTCAAATCTGCAATATTTTAAAAAAAATTCTAAGTTTTAAAACTGTATACACTGTAGAATTTGAGTCTCTTAGCATTTGATTAATAAATTGTTTGAAACATTTTGCATACAGCTTTTCACAATATAATTTATTGAATCAGCAGCTGGTATAAAATACATTTCGAAATTTACGTTCAGTAGTGGCCGCTCTAGTAAAATAATAATAATAATAAATAATAATTCATGTAATCGCTAACTTAAGTAGTAATGTGAGCATTCTTAGATAAATATTAAATTAGAATACTTGGAACACTTTTCCTTTATGTAAAATAAAAGCTATATTCAAAGTTTTTTTTCCGAGAAATGCTTCTAGAAATAAATACCAGATCTTTATTCTCAAGTCATTCTACATTTCAGTTTTCATCAATATTCGCTTAATATTTAAAGATTAATTGATTTGGCAACATCTAATAACAGATGCTGTTACTTTCGTCCTAAACACACTTCACCAAAATTGACGAAAACTGAAAGAATATTTTCGTGATTCACTTTTGATATATATTCTTATGATTATCAAAACTACTGTTAAATGTTTAAGCTTCGGTAACTTTTCACACATTAAACGAAAAGTGTCGAAATTAGAGATTTCTTGGGTATTTGACCGAGACCGTCATTTAATATCTTATTTTTCAAAGCTAAGGATATATAATAACATGTAAGCCTATCCCAATGCATTTCTGAACTCTTCAGGATTTCTGTTGTTTTTTATGGCAAGTTAACGAAAGGTTTTGTCACTTAAAACTCCTCATCTTTGTGCCATGGAAAGGATGACTATATGCTCCCTATGTTATTTTTCACTTCATAATTCACTCAGTTGATGCATAACTTATGAGTCGACCTGCATGATTAGGCAAATGAGTATTAATTCAAATTAAGCGGTGAACAACCGTTTGCTAATATTTCATATTTTTTGTTGATAGAAGGCAACTATTTAATAGCCCTGCTACTACTACTCCTAGCATCATAAGCTTTCATTTGATATATAACTAGTTAAGATCGGCTTCCGTATTGGAGCGAAATAGTGTACTATCGCTTATACACTATCCTTATTCAAGAACAAGCAAAAGAAAATGCAGTTTTTTTTAAATAAATGTATAGCCTGTGACACTCCTGATAACCGAAGCTTTCATTTGATATATACATGTACTGGACAGAAAAGTGGAAATAGTTCCATGGAACAGATCATAGTTAACTATGATCTTTGATCTCTTGGCCATAAAACCCCAAAGAACCAACCAGCATGATCTTTTGGATCAAATTTTTGTAGCCTTTAAATATTCCCGCGTTCATAACACTTTGAATACTGAAAAAATATTGTTTAAAATCGAGATTTAGATAGATTCGATTGATATCTTTAATTTTTCTTTAGACATGTTTTTAATTAAAGATCATGTTGAAGAAGTTATTGAGCTCTGAAAGCGATTTTCTTCTGAGATAACATGGAAATGTTTCCATTTTTCCTCTCCAGTACCTGTATATATTGCGATAGGCGACATTTTGGAGAGATAAGAACAACTGTTTTGATAAACCCATACGCTAACCGATAAACATAAAATGACCAAGTCACAAGGACCCCGAGGGATCAGAGAAGGTTAGGGGTAGGGAACCACTGGGCAGCTGTTAGGAGACCGATGGTAACCTCCCGTCAAGGCCATCCAGCGTGTTCTTTAACTAGCACTAGGTATGGCTCTCTCCCGCATATGGTGCCAGGCCTTTACATCCATCCGACGACCTTTTCAAGCCAATCGATGTCCCTACTGATCGAGGGCAGGGTGGGGGTTTCGGAGAGATAAATCTCAACTCACAGGCACGGATGGGACTCGAATCTGGCAACTGTAGATTACGCGCCTGTCGCGCTACCGCCTGAACCTCCGAGAAGCCAGAAAGTTAATAACGTAATTTTGAGGCATTTCCTCAGATTATTATTCACTTATACCAATGAAGTTAATGACGCTGCAAAGCTAATGATCTGCTAGTTAAAATTATTTTCATTAGGTTCAATTTTATTTATTTATTTGTTTATATACATCACTTACCGCTAGGGCGATTAGTAAAAACACTTCTACCCCAGAGCTTTTAAAGGCAGTAAAATTACAATTAAAAGTATAATGGTAAAACTAAACAGTAAATTCAAAATTTATACACATTTGATGAACTAAAGTATATATATGCTTCAGATTGCATTGAATGTTTCAATGGAAATTGTGATTGGCTGAGAGAAATGAAACGTTATCTCTGTTCTAGTAAGAAATTGAAATTATAATTATATCCGAAGATAAAGCAAAGCTTCAACCAAGATATCTATATGAATTTATAACACAATGAGATTAGTAGAAATGTTGCTAGGATTTAATATAATTTGCAGTGTGAACTCGTCTATTTTACATATTTATTGAAGTGCTTCAAAATGTCTCTCTCTTTCATCTCTGTATCTTGTGCAGTTCAATAAAATATGTAGGAATTGTCTCCTTTACAAATCGTGCAAAGTGCTGTCAGAGATTGTTTGATTTTGAAAAGATAGTTATTAATATAAGCTGCTCCTTTGCGGAGCCTAGAAATTTTAATTATATTTTGACCTATGATACCGTATTTGATATTTTAATCTAATGAATAACTGAAGTTATTGTTTATAGATCTATCTAGCAGGAAGTACCTGTTCATCACTTGTCCCTCGTTTCCCTTATTTAATCTTTTAGACAAATCGGAAAAGAAGGTAACTGAGTAACAACTTGTATATTAATTAATTGTATCCTTTGCTATTTGATACACATTTCATCATCTGTCATTCCGCAGTGACTCAATAGAAGTATTAAATAATATAATTTCATTTTTCGACAGGATTTGAATATACCTTATAAAAGTCTAAAACGATTTTAAAACGATCTTTGTAATAAATATCTTTTTGCACAAATAATAAAGCTACATTACAATCTATCAGCAGTACAACATTTTGATTTTTAAATTGAATTCTTCCCATAACACAGCTTCATACAGTACGTTGCAATCAGCATGACCTATAAATTGGATGTCTGAAGTAAATATATATAGTTAAACATTTATATCTATAAATTTAATGTTTTATGATTAAAAAATTATTTATTTATTAATATATTAATTTAAATTATTTTCTTTAATTTTTTTAAATTTAAACTGTTGATATACATTTTTTCAGGAATGCTGTAGGAAGCTATGGCTCAATTGTCATTGGGGAAATATGCCCATCAATAAAATTTTTTATGAAACTTGTATATTCTGAGTTACTAAATGATTCACTTAATAATTTTAGTATTTTTTTATTTTTCATTTTTCTTAATAGTATTAAGCATAATTGTCCCAGTGGCCGAGTGGTTAGCGTGCCTGGCCACTGATCGAAGGGACCTGCGTTCGAGCCCCCTGTGTTGTCTTTCTGCTGAGGTCCCGCCATCCTCACAGACCTTCTACTACGGCGTATAAACTATCACACCTCTGTGGCAAGCAGCTGCCTGTGGTGCTATTTATTATTATTATTTTGTTAAGTATAAACTCTCTGATACTTGGGTTGGTGTAAAGTCCAGATGGGATCTTTGGTAAAGGTATCACCTTTGATTTTAATGTTCAGAATTTTACAAAACAAATTATGTCCTTTGATATAATCAAGAAGGTAGAATTTATAATTTTTATCTTTTCCTTTTAATCAAAAATGATCTTCATGTTTCAGATGTAATCTTGTATAATCTTTCTCCAATAAAAATATAGCTCTAGTTCAAAATGAAAGTTCCGTTTCTGCTATAAGAGCTAAAGTTGGGGTCCCCTCCAATAGACCAAAATCCAATCTGATGAATTTGTTTTGTGTTGCATTTTGGCTATTAAATTTGTAGTCGGTAATCTGGCATTACTGTTAGTAAATTATGGTTAAAATCCATGACAATTATCAGCTTGGTGTTGTTAAGTTACTAATAGAATACCACCAGCAAAAGCATTGGTGGTAAATCATCCCTTACTAACTTGCAGGCTGTTCTTTGTTTCCTTCTTTTCCCATCATCTGTGGGAAGTCATAAGATTAAAACAAATTTTATAAAAATAAATTTACTGATGAGGCACATTTACCTATGACGATAGATCCAATGGTGCCTTCAACATTTCTGGAAAAATTGTATCTAAACAGTTTAAATTTTCATTTCATATATGGCTATGTCTTAATTTCGATAACTCGAGATAACTCACTAGTGACAACACCCCAATTGATATTATTAAACTGAATTCCATTATCTAAATATTATTAGTAATATCGTTTATTAGATCGAAACCTATAAAAATATTATTGTTATCTTAATTTAGGAAGAGCACAAGCAAACTAGAAATAATTATCCTAACTTCAACTTATGTCTCTTAAAGTTAACAGCAGCACTAAAAAAGCTAAAATTCAGCTTAATTGTTCACAAAAAAATATTAAAATAGAATATTGGACTCTATTATATTCAGTTGTTTCATTTTCTTTGCACCTCCGTTACAAATGAAAAATTTCTTATTACGGAGAGTTGCGCGTCCTGGTATTTAATCAGACAATAAACGTTTCGGATTTTTACTCTCAGAATTTACTTCTCTTTTCAGACAATAGCGTATTTTTGGATTTAATTATATATAAAGCAATTTTCAGTGAGCCTAGCTGAAAGGTTAATGAACAATCTGATCTTTCTGAACTGTTTTCAAAACTAAGAGGAAAATTTCAAATGGATGAAAATTAAAACAGCGAGAAAATTTTTTATCTTTTTAATGCTCATCAGTTGCTAACTTTGAAATGAACAGGTTAAGCAATTACCTCGACCTGATTCTGCACAAATCATTTAGTAAGACCTTGGTATTTAAAAAAACAGACAAGTACTGAAAAAGGGATGAAACCAAATGGCTATAGTACAAAACGTTTCCCCAAAGTAAGTTTTTATATAAATGCTTTGAAGCTTTCTGAGTAGGTCTATCAAAAGACTAAGGGAATTTCTTTCTCCATTTTGCGTTGAATTGGCTCCACTGCTCTCATACGTATATTACGAAGCAGTAATGAAAAACGGCAGAACCGACCCTTTCTCACACGTCTATTCAGTGTCGTATCTGTGGGAAGTCATAACCTTAATGTCTTCATTCCTTCACTTACATTATTTTTTTGATGAGAGAAATAAAAAGGAAAAGAGGAATGAGAAAGCAAAGAAACGAGGTTTTACTAAAAACTCAAATTTGATTTATTTCCCTAATTCCATATTCACGACGCAGTCCGCTGCGAAACAGTAAGAGAAGAAATACTCAGATGATGGAGTGGAGCTGAAAAGGAAAGAGAGAGTCTATTTTCCTCGAAGCCCCACCTTCCCCTCGAATTGTTTACCATCACGAACATCGTCCGAAATAAAATTCCAGCGGGTTAAAGGTCAGGTAATCTCTTGACGCAGTATGTAGGTCGGAAGAGATGGTGGAAAAAAAGGAAACAAAAAACAGCCTGCAAATAGAAAAGGAAGCTGAAATGCGAGAGATTCGTTTTCACACCTTCATCATCTTGGCGACTACTGCTGCGAGAGATGAAATTCTCTACATCCCGAGGTGATGCTGCACACCAGACATCGGCTAGTCATAGGGAGTAGGGGGAGAGTATGTGTGGGGAGGGGGACAAGTACGCTTAATCACAAACCGGGTGCGTGATCCATTTCCGACTGACTTAACCCGTTCATTACGGAGGTCAGAGGTGGATCACGTGCGTACCAGACTGGTGAAAGTGCATGCCCCAGCTCGGGGCGCCCCCAACTGTTCGCGAAGAAGTAGTATTCGGGTCAACTGTGCCGTTGTCGCCGGATCGTCACGGTTACATCCTCAGCTGATGTTGATGTTTTTTACTGCTTGGATGCTGCATCTAGGAGCGGGGAGCGGTTTGCTACACTGGTCTTGTTAGGAGATGA
The DNA here is from genome assembly GCA_038380435.1 of Ryuthela nishihirai. Classification (NCBI taxonomy): domain Eukaryota; kingdom Metazoa; phylum Arthropoda; class Arachnida; order Araneae; family Heptathelidae; genus Ryuthela; species Ryuthela nishihirai. The sequence continues at coordinate 7,868,873 of JAWZYU010000030.1, read as the reverse complement.
GTCGTTGCCTCAGGTTCTGCATCCCTGTACTCCTTCTTGCCACTAAAGCTTTCTAAATTTTTTCTTCTTTCTCCTTTGTAGGGCTGGATTTAATAGGACAGGATAAAAAAGTGGTCATGCCCCTCTTCTCATTGGATATTATATTATATCATTGGATATATATGCCCCTCTTCTCATTGGATTCAATAGCTATAACGGAAGAGGAAGAATAATAAAGGTTCATATCATACTTACAAAAATATTAGCTTTCACAAGAATCACTAGAATCGAGGATATAATGCACATTTTGAGAAAATAACTTCTGGAAAATAAAGAAATGACGTCCTGGTCGTTTCTTCATCCTTAACATTTCCAATTTACTGATTCTTTTTCCCGGAAACCAAAGCACTCACCTATCATGTTCCTTTTTGCTATATAAAATAAGTCGCAGATTTCAATGTTTGCAACAGATGATCAGCACAGTTAACCGCAATAAGAGTTCATTTACCAAATATCGTTAACCAAACAAAAGCCATTGATTTCTACTGAAACCTTTTTTTTTTGGGGGGGGGGGGATTTAACATTTTTTTGTTCCCCAATAACTAGAAATATTACTTTTTATAAAAAGGAATGTTTCATAAAAATTTTGTCTTTTTTTTCCGAAGAATCCGTTATTTGGAACAGAAGCGCAACGACAATCGGCCGAGATAAACAAAACAACCACTCCGTTAATCAATAAATAAAATTTATTAAACGATTATGTTTTTTAATTTTTTTTCGTGTTTCATAGATGTTACTTTCTCAACTTTCAATTTTGCTGAGTACTGCGAATAGAGATTGGTTTCACAACTCCAAAGGTCTCATGAATTAAGGTGTTTGCATAAATAAAACGCAATTATTCTAGATATGTTGTTTCGCTACCCACTAGTGATACTAGTGGGTAGCACTAGTGGTTAGTGATTCTTTAAAGCTAATATTTTTGTAAGTATGATATGAACCTTTATTATTGTTCGCTACCCACTAGTGATACCGACGAGTTTTCTTTGCTTCATTTGCCTGCATATTCTCCAGATCTAAACCTATCGAGCATCTTTAGGATGAGATGGTAAGGGCTGTTCGCAGCGAGACTATGCCGCCGTTTCAATTTGTAGCCACTGCGCGACACAATCTTTCCGTATGGTACAATACACTTGCATAACGCACCCGGAATATTGTAAGTTCCATGCCCCGACGAATTCGGGTTGTTCTGAAGGTCTAAGTAGGCACAACGTGATATTAAGTAGGTATACTTAGTAAACTGGAATCTCAGTGTAAATTAAAGCTGCCTAAGTATTTGAAAATGCGAATTATAATATTTCATTAGCACCAATCCAACTGAAAATGAGTTTTCTAATTTTCACTTTAAAAAAAGGAGTTCCGTTTTCCCTCCCCCCTGGGGTAAGGAGTCATTGCTGTCAGTGGAAAATTACCAACCTTCAAATTCCTTCACCAAAATTTGAGATTTCCAGCATAAATACATTGTTTGCAATATTCGTTTTTTTCAAATTTTGAAATTTTCAAACTTATCCACATTTAGAGAGCATTATAGCTTTTAGGATATTCGGAAAGTGCAAATCGTAATAGTTCCTTAAAACCTATCCAACTCAAAATAAAATTTAATTTCTCTCTAAAAACAAATATTTTCTGTTAAAACAAAAAAGCTGCGTTTTCCCAACCTGCTGCGGATTAAGGGGTCAACTTATTGTTACTATTGTAATTTCAAATCTCCACATCCCACCACAAAAATGGAAAATTCTAGCAAAAATATATCGTTTGCTATATTCCTTTTACAGTTTGGAATTTGACTTTTCCACCGTTAGAAGGCGCATTATAGTTCTTGGGAGATTCAGAAAATTCAAACTGTAATATTTTATCAATACCTATCCATCCTAAAAAGAATTTTTAACTTATATCTACAAACAAACAATTATCTTTAAAATAAAAAAGTCACGTTTTCCTACCCACCCTCGGTCTAAAAGATCAATTCATTGTTGCCAATGAAAAATTCATGACGTTCACATTCCACCACCAAAATTTCAGATTTCTAGTTTAATTACATCATTTGCATTATTCGTTTAAAATTTTTGAATTTTCAAAATTTTCAACAGTTAGAGGGCGCAATTGCAGTTTTCGGCAATTTCCGAAAGTGCTAATCATACTATTTCATCAATTTTTATCTAACCCAAAAATAATTTTTCATTTGTCTCTAAAAACAAACAATATTCTACTAACACAAAAAAGTTACTTCCCCCCCTCTGGGTTTAAAGAACAACTCATTGTTGGCAATCAGAATTTCGTGACTTTCGCATTTCAGCATCAAAATTTCAAATTTCAGCAAAAATACATCGGCTGCAATATTCGTTTGAAATTCTGAAACTTTCAACTTTTCCCATCGTTAGAGGATGCAATTATAGCTTTGGGAAATTCGGAAAGTGCAAACCATTATTATTTCATCAATATCTATCCAACACAAAAATAATTTTTAATTTGCCTCTATAAACCAAATAGTTTGAAGTCTACAGACGGACAGACAGACGTCAAAGAGAAACTAACATCTCGTTTTTCTATTAAAACTATTTCGTTTCTATCTACTAAAACTAAGATTACTGAAATTATGTTTTATGGATAAGAATAGATGAAGAATTGAATTGGAAACCACATATCAATAAGCTGACAAAAAAGATAAATATTATGTAAAATATATTACATAAAAGAATTGAATCGGTAAGCATTATGTGTTATGTATAATTCACGGATAAAATTCGCTCACATTATGGGCTACTTGGCTATTGATATAATTACGTATAATAAATCCTTAAACCAATGATAAATTCAGAAAATAAAACAATTAAAAAAAAATTAATGTGCATAATACTTATTACCTTACCATACTATTGTTTAGAAATTTGTATGCCTATAAATTTATGATGCATCTTTTTCTAAATGGTAATTTCTATAATCTTAAAATTATTCCCAGCGATTAAATGGGAATAAGTATGAAATTCATCTGCTAAAAAAGGAACTAACACACAAATATGCAACTTATTTAGCCTTTAAGTTATTTAATCATCTATCTCTTAATTTAAGAAATCATAAAGGTGGAATTTTTTTGTATAAAAAGAGATTAAGAAGTACTTCTAATCTATAAGTGATATTGAACATATGTTTACAGTTTTTAGATAACATAAAAATTAGTGTTTTTAATTTTAATATCTATTCTTCTGCATTATTTACATTTCTTATTTTTTAAGTTTCATATGAATTCGATTGTGATGCTCTTATTTGATCATTGTCGCCACTAACTAACTAATTGATCTGTTAATTAATTATCATTATTGTCTGTTAATTACCTTTTACTTTCATTCTTAATATTAATTTTAAATTTACTTCTTGTACTGTTAGTAAAATATGTACTATAAGAACCTAGTCAAGCTTTTGCATCTGGGTTGTTTATATGTTGATTAAATTTATTTCAGAATTTCTAATCGTAACGAATTTATTCCTGAGTCCTCATCCTCGATTTCCTATTGTGATACTAATTTGAAAGTCATACGAGGAACATTCAAAAAGTTCTTGACATGAACCTGCAGAACAGAAAAATTATTGCACTTACCTCAACAAATCTTTCACTGTCCTAAAATTACTCCCCTCCAGCATCTTTGCAAAGTTGCAGACGTCTACGCCAATTCTGGAACGCTTAGTGGTACTCCTTTTGGGGAATACTCCGCAATTCTGAGTGAACGCATTTTGCAAGGTCTTGCACCCTTAAAAATGCTTTCCAGCAAGCTCCTTTTTAATAAAAAAAAGTTAAATATTACATTAAGTAATATAAAGTTAATTATTTATATTAAAAACATTTTATTCAAAAAAGTTAAATTGCTAGGTTATAAAGACCCAAGGCTCAGATCTGAACAGCTATTATGAAACTGACGGAAGCTTCCCGTCATTCAGCGTGCATCCAGCGTGTTCTATAACTTCCCAAGGTATGGCTCTTTGCATACGGAGTCACAGTATAACATCCTATTGGATGAACGGTGATCTTTCCAAATCATCGGATCCCTTTCTTCGCCTAGAGTCAGATGGGATTAATAAGAAAAATACTAAATGTAGGAGAGCTGCAACTCTGCTCATATAAAAAAGACTTTTTTCTGAAAAATTGCACTTTCTTTTATTCTCCCTTTTTTAGGACCTTTTGAACATAGCATTTTTTAAAGTACATTATCCTTTTCACTGTGTGTAATTTTATTATATTTCTGTAAAGGCATGAAAATATTGTTACAACTTGAAATTGCTTAGCGCCGTAAAATGCTACAAATATTTGCATTTTATCACACTCGGTCTCGGACTCTTTTCGACTTCTTGGCTTCTTTTTTTAGGTTTCTTCGATTGTGCAGATATTTGAATGTGTCTTTCAATATCATGCAGTACAGCAGATATCATGGTGGTTACAGAGAACGAAGATAAACAGGTGACATCGAATATCGCTACGTTTCTGATAATGACCACAGACCGTAATTCCGAAAGAATTAAATACCGAAATCTTATGAGAAAACGTAGGTTTAGGGATCAGCAATATATGTACAGAATATGAGAATGTGTAATATTTGTTGCACTGTGTATTTCAGCTTATTCTACATAAAAAAAAGTTTCTGAAAGGAAGCGTTTTTAAGTACTGTACATATAATAAGAGAGCAGTGTTCCACATGAAAATAAAACCTGATTTGATGATGGTTTCGGTGATTGATAATGCTGGAGGAGCAGGTTCAGGGTATTCAAAGGAAAAAGGAGACCTGTGGGATTTTGCAAATGGATGCGGAGAGGTGATGACAGTGCGATGCTAGCAAGCTTGCACCATTCACGTATGAGGAAATTTAGATTAAGTCTTTTCATTACTTAACATGCAAATCTCATGTTCAGTTACATCATGCGATGTTTGGAGAGATTTGTAACCTTGAAGTAAAAAATCATTCGTCAGCCTTTATTTCCCTGTAGGTTTCATTTATTGCATTGATGGCACAAGAATCAGTGATTCTTAATATCAGAAATCAGTGAACTTTAATATCGGTAATATCGTGTGCAAATTTTAGCTGCACTCCAGAAGAGAAAATAAATTAGGAAGAGTAAAGAGAATACCTCTGAATGATAAGTTTTGCTTTTATTTTTAAACATTTAAGCTTTGCCGTTGATTTTGTCACCATGGGCTGTTATTTCCATTCAAATCTAATGTATTGTTTTGAATTATCTTTTAAACATATTGGTACCTAGTGTGATAAATGAATATTTAAGAAATATTATTTATAGTAATATATAGTTTCGTAGTTATAATATTGATATAAGTTTTAGATGAATCTCTGTTGAAAAGGCAAGTGTGAACAACAGAAAAACCGCCAGTCCGCATCCCGAACCCTTGGTTATGCACCAATTGCTCTACCAGTTGAACTAAGGCATATGATTCACACCTAAGTTATGATGGCAGGAATGGAATACTGCCATGCAAATTATGTGTCGGGTATCACCACACGCTATTTAAACCGACGGCGAACAAAGGTGAAATAATCATTTATCGAGTATTAATATATATTGAAATGATTCTGATGCAACCAGCATCGAAGCACATGATGTTAAAGCCTTTTTACCTTCTGGCAAGTAACCAATTGATAGAAAATAGAACTCACTGAGATGATAATCACAACTGATATTTGATAAGAAGGCAAGTGGGAAAATAACCGCCAATCAACCTCCCCGGACTCGAACTCGGGAACTCCTTGTTACATGCCAATTTGAGCTAAGGCGATTTGATCGAGTCAGGGAGGCGGATTGGCGGTTTTTTTTCACACTTGCCTTCTTATCAAATATCAGTTGTGATTATCACTTCAGTAAATTATGAATCTACCATTCTTTTAACAAGCAAATGGAAAAATCAGTTTTTATGTATTTTTTTTTAGTTAACTGTTAAATTTAATGAAAGATTAAGTGATTTTCAAATGACGTTAGAGAAATTTTATTTTAGAAATGCCTTCTACAGCAATGCCTTGGCGATTCACGAATGGACCCACAATGCAGGAGCTATACCTCAAAAATTTTCGCGAATAAATCCGTGATCTGCAAATTCGCGATCGACGAGGGCTTAACACACTTTGCTTTTCTATCATTATTTCATCTGCTTATAGTATTTGGGTCATCTTATCAAATATGCGACTTAGCAACAAAAGTATATAATTCCGTTTCCCACCCGGATACGCCTTAAAGCTATTGCATACATATATTTCGCCATCCGTTTTACTGACGACAATGCCTGTGGACTGATTTAAGCAATGGCTCCAAGGGTCTCAAAAATAAAGTATTTACGCAAATGAATCAAAATTTGCGATATCTAGTAGTTTGCGATTTTACTGAATAATGGAGGTTTACTTTGAGGTATTTCCCTTGCTTGTAACGAAAGTGGTTGCAAACGCTCCATTTTGTAATGTTGTAAAATAATAATAATAATCTTTATTGGCACAAAAAAGGATTACATTTCATAGTGTACTTTATCCGTCTAAGAAAGCTTATTTGTGTATATTTAAAATATAAATAAATAACAGAAACTGTGAAGTGATAACATGGTGTAATTAAAAAGAGAAATATAGTCATCTAGATCATTCAACCAACACAAAACTTTCTTTTTGAACATAGTTAAGATATATTTTACATTCTCAATTCAGCACTTAATTGGTTATATAATCTTGGCCCAATATACATTGTGCATTGTATAAATTTTGTTTTAGAAATTCTGGGTACATTTAATTTATAATAATTCTTTCTAATCCAATAACATAAGGTATTGTAATTAAATTCGTTAATATGCTGAAACACAAAATTTACAACTATAAAAATGTACAATTTGGTTAATGGCAGGATATGCAAATCCATAAATAGAAGTGAAGAATGAAATTCGGCTTTGTAGTAACGGCAAAAGCTCCATTTTACACTGAGATCTCCTCCATTGTTGGCAATGGTTTTTTTTAACCGTAAAAAGTTTGAAGATGTTCACAATGCTAAACCTCTCAAACCGCTTTTTGTGGGGCCATAATCTTTTTCACTGAAAGAAAGACAAAATGAAACGAGAAAGTATGAAAAAGAGAGTGAAAAACAAGGAAATGACAGTTTCCTGCAGTGTCATGCTCTTTTAAGTGAGAAAAATGTGTCTGATGTTCGTGTAATTATCGCCTTGATTCGTGACAGGACAGACGACGTTGCATGTTCACTCAAGTGAACAGATTTCCCTCCCTGAGCAGGTACACGGTGTCTGAGCTCGTCTGAGTGCGTGTGGCAAAACAAACGGAACCTGTTAATGCTAAACGCCGCATTTTTTAGTCTTCTTTCAGAGAGTGCGAAGGGGCTGCTTCGTAAGGTGTGAACTTGCGTGATCGTATAAATGGGATGATATTTATCGGTAATTCGAAATTCTAATTGCTTTTTAATTACGCAGGCTAGAAACAAATTATATAAAACATTTAGGAAAGTAACATATTAAGTTGCCATGAAAGTGACAGGCATTTTCGGTTTTCGGAGTCGTTTCAAATTTAGATACGTTTCCGCACTCTCCTTTTGCTCTGGGAATGAATAAGTCTCACGAATTAATCAAAGTATTGGGATACATCCATGCTGTGTAAACAAAAAGATATACTCAATGCTTTATAACTATAAAGTTGCTTTTTATTGCAAAATGTCACAAAACTTTAAACTCTTGGAAAAATTCTGCCAAATTTTAAAATTTAGAATTTTTTTTAGTATTAAAATTCTGGAAAATGAAAAATTTAAAAGTAGTGCTGCTAATTTTAACAATTTACATCAAAAGTTATAAAAACTCCTTTACAGAAATAAAAATAATTTTCAATGTTTGTATAATGGTATTTTAAGTTTCTGCTGGCAAATTTTTAAACTTGAATAAATCTTTAAATTTTAAATCAAATGTGTTTTAAAAAACGAGGTTTGGATCAATTTGATTCTGATCTACAAATTATCCTCTATGGCATTTTTCTGTGAAATGTATATTTTTAAAGTTATGGAGCTTTAAATATGGCCTTTCTTTCCTCGTGCACGCCCAAGTTCAGTTTCATTGTATATGAAACGATACGTAATAAATATATGGTCAAATAAGTGAACGTGTGAATAAGTGAAATGTAACCGTAAAACTCACATGTACAGTCGCTCAAAAAAGTATCGGAAAAAAGTCACGTGACACGAAGGTTGCCAGATCACTAATTGCTAAAAAAATCGTTGCCAGATATTTTTTCTGAATTCTGTAATCAACCATAGTGTTGGGATACTTTTTTGAGCGACTGTATAACGATAGATGTAGAGGTACAATTCATCCTTTAGAATCTGTGAGACTCAAGGCGCGAATCAGTATTTTTTTTAAAGAAAGAAAACATGAATTTATTCATTCATAAGAACATACATATATACAATGCAAAATACATAGGACCCACAAAACTAAGTAGCTTATCTGTAGGTAATTGAATAATACATTCATAATACATATGCACATCATCTCTCAATTAACAGTTTGTTAAAAAATAAATGAAAATTAAAATAAGACAAAATATAAAATGCAAAAAGTACATTAAATATACAAAATTTAATATATTATATAATTTATTTAAGATAATATTTTAAATTTATTTTAATCTATTATAGATGTTAACATTTATAATTTCTCTTGGAATCAAGTTAAAAGTGTGTGATGTTTTATATTTACTGATACATCTTCCATATTTGTTTTTAAATTTAGGTAGTTTGTAATAATTTTAAGCTTCTAATCTTGTAATTTTACTATGATCTATTTTTATTTTAAACGTATTATCAAAATCATGTTTTAAGATTATATTATAAATATGTAAGTTTCTGTATGATAGCAAGAGCCGTCCCATGGCCGAGTGGTTAGCGCGCTTGGCTACTGATCTAAGGGACCTGGAATGTTCGTGTCGTTTTTCTGCTGAGGTCCTGTCATCCTCTCAGATCTTCTACTTTGGCATATAAACTGACAGGCTCCTGTCAGACCTCTGTGGCAAGCAGCTGCTTGAGGGGGTGTTTTTATGATAGCAAGTTCAAGTAATGTAATCTGCCTCTTAATGTCGTATAATTTAGTCTAAGTTTTATAGATATTATTTTGGCAATTTTAGATTGAAGATTTTCAATTTTCTTTATATTTGTTAGGTTTGTTGTACCATGAATGGCTATAACATAAGATATAATTGATTTACATACAGATTTATAGAATGAAATGCAAGTTTTAGTATTAAGTATATATTTTAATTTTTGAATTCTAAAAGCAGATAATCTGAGATATTCACATATTTTAGAGATGTGCATATCCATCTAAAATGCTTTTCAATATATATATACCTAGATATTTTATGTAATTTACATGTTCAAGTTTATAACAATTACAACTAGAATCATTAGTAAAATTATTTTTTTCAGGACAATTTATTCCATGAGTTTTAATGAAGAAATTATTATCTGATTTAAACAATGGAGAATGCATTATCACCCACTTTAGTTTTTTTTTTCTTTAAATAGATTTTATTATGATTTAGCCATCTTGTAATAAATATTAGTATAACATAATTGGATTTCTTCAACACTTTTATTTAAATGCTTGTTGTTGTTGTTCACTATTAAAATATCATCTGCATTTAAGAAAATATCGCTTTTAAAATTTTAGAGTGGTAGATTATTTATATACATTATAAAAATCATGTTCACTCAAGTGAAGATATTTTCTTCCCTGAGCAGGACACGGTGTATGAACTGGTCTGAGTGCGTGTGGCAAAACAAACATACATACAAATTCCTCATTAACCCACCTGTTAATGCTAAAAAAAAAAATGTTTTTTAATGCTAGTAAAAAATAGAAGTATAAAACAAACTCGTGTTTCATAATATCTTATATCTAATATACAGGGTGTCTCAAAAATATAGGTACAAACTTTTAGGGAAGGTAGATAAGATTTAAAGGAATTAGAATTGCATAGGAACCCATAACCGGAAACATCATGGGAAAGTGGTAGCAGAGGCAGAAGATCTGAAAGGACACAAGACAGTGATTAATGGGAAAACATTTATTGAACATAATTATTACAAATGGCGTACTAGATAATACATTTCATAACGTTACAGCAAATGCTCGACGTTTCCACCATGAAACGCGATGCATGCGTGACACCGACGGAGCATTGATTGCCGGACACGGTCGAACACACCTGGAGTTTCTTTGATAGTAGCAGCAGCGCAGACGAGCCTTGCCACGAGATCCATGTCAGACTCCACAGGCGATTCATACACGGTAGCTTTGAGGCCCCCCACAGAAAGAAATCAGCGCTCGTTAAATCAGGTGAGCGTGGGGGCCAGGCAACTGGTCCCCACGTTGCCCAAAAGAACATTGCCCAAAAGTCCATGCCATCGTTGCCCAAAAGACATGTTCAAATGCCCACGAACACACCTTCCATAATGGGGCGGTGCCCCATCATGTTGAAACCACATGTTGCGTCTCACATTTGCTGGAACATGGGCAAGTAAGCCTGGTAGAACCAGTTCCAGAAAGATCAGATACTTCGCGGAGGTCATGCGGAATGGTAAAAGGTATGGCCCGACTAAGCAGTCGCCGACCAAACCTGCCCACACATTTACTGCGAAACGATGTAGTGCCGCATGTGTGCACACACCGTGGGGGTTCTCGTGAGCCCACAAATGCGCATTTTGCTGATTGAATACGCCATCCTGAGTGAAACTGGCCTCATCAGTAAACAAAACATAAGCTGGGAAATTCACATCTTGGGCACTTTCTTGGAGCTACCATTGCGCAAAACGCACACGTGCAGGATGAAATGCGGAGAGAAGTAACTGAACCCTTTGGAGATGAAAGAGGTGTAAGGACTCGCCGTGCAAAACACGCTGTACACTGCAACGAGACACTCCTAAGGCAGAGGCAACGGCACGTGTGCTGGTACTATGATTAGTCTCCACGGCATCCAACACGCTTTCTTCCATGGCGGGAGTACGCGTCGATCGTGGCCTGCCCTCACTTCTGCTACCTCTTAATGATCCATAATCGCACAAATTTTGATGCACACGCGCAAACAAACGGTGGCCCGGTACATGTCTGTGTGGGAAGCGTTCTTGATACATTCGTTGAGCGACTCGTCCGTTGCCCTCAGCTATTCCATACACTAAGTGCATGTCTGCCAGCTCCCTGTTCGAATACCTTTGCATGTTCTTCGTCAGCCAACTACCCCTCGAATGAGGAAATCTGAAATTTCCCCTCTAGCGCACTGATGAACAACGCCGCCTATTGACTTACGGTGATGTTTCAGGTTATGGGTTCCTATGCAATTCTCATTCCTTTAGATGTTATCTACCTCCCCTAAAAGTTTGTAACTATATTTTTGAGACACCCTGTATACATAGACGATTGTGAGTGACTCACTTATTGACAGGTGATAACGCTTATTCTAACTTTGAAGCACAAATTATAAAAGCTCTGAAAATTGCACCTAGTGGAAATTCGGGTTGAAGATCTCAGGAAAAATCCGAAATTTGACCTCAGACGTTTCCTTCCAGGTCAAATAGATGTCAAAACACCATTTACGGAAGGACAGAAGAATGAAAATTAGTGTCTGGTGGTGTTTCAGGTGGTAGATGTCACGAACGTTGCGAAATTTGGGATCTGGAGTGTCCTTCAAGGTCAAGGGTGGAATTTAGATCAACCAGTGCTAGAAAGCTAAAAATGGGTTCCTGGGGGTATTTTGAGTCGTAGATATCAGAAATGTTGCCAAATTTTGAATGTAACGGGTCCTTTAAGATCAAATACAGATATACCCATGCTGAGGAGTTAAAAATTGGTGAATAGGACTATTTCAGGGAATAGAACTCAGAAATAAGAGGAATATTCATATCCAATGTCAAGTTAGAGATGTCAAGTAGGATAGATATTAAGAAGTGTAGAAAGCACCGATTGATTTCTAGTACTATAATATAGACCATTGTGAGTGATTGATTGACAGTGGATCGTGCAAAATCTAACTACCAAGAACAAAAGTAGAGTTCTAAAAATTTGCACCTATCGGTAATCTGGGAAGTAGATCTGGGAAAAATCCGAAATTTGACTTGCAACGTCCACTTCGAGTTTTCTGCGGGTGTTTCGGGATGTAGATCTCGAAAACGTTAAGAAATTTTGGATCCAGCGGATCTTTGGAGGTCAAAGGTCAAATGCAATCTACTAGTACAGTCGCTCAAAAAAGTATCCGAAAGCTATGGTTGCATACAAAATTCAGAAAAAAATCTGGCAACGATTTTTTTTAGAAATTAATGATCTGGCAACCTTCGTGTACGGTACACGAAGGTTGCCAGATCATTAATTTCTAAAAAATCGTTGCCAGTTGTTTTTTCTGAATTTTGTATAAAAACATAGCGTTCGGATACTTTTTTGACCGACTGTACTAGAGGGCTAAAAATTGGTTCCTGGGGGTATTTTGGGTCGCAGATCTCAGATATGTACCAAGATTTCGGACGTGCGAAATTTATTTTGTGAAATTTAGAGATCAAATGTCAAATTACAGTATATTGATGGTGAAGACCTAAATATTGGTGCCCGGAGATATCTCATAAACATTGTGAAATTTGGATGCCATGTGTCCTTCGAAGTCAAAGGTTAGATTTTCATGTAGTGTTGCCAGAAATTTGTGAATAGGGAAATTTCAGTCAGTAGAGTGCGTTAAATATTAGGAATTTTTAGATCGGGTTTCGCATGCAAGGTGAAATAGAGCTCATAGTGACCACCTGGAATTGTTGCCTTTCGGCACCTCTTAATTTCTAGTAATGTATATACTCACACTCCATATCCCTTGAAAGCTCATTTTCGATTCGCAGGAAAAGAGATTCTTTGAACTGGTCTTGAACCATGAATATTTGCAACCAGATATTGCACCACACATTTGACAACAATTATAAATACACTTTAAAAATAAACAAATCTTTACAGATAAAGACTGCCTATAACATTTTGTTTCTCAGGAACGCCTTTCCCATTTGGCAGACTAGGCAACTGACTAGAGCGGTATATTTTAGGGGCGGCATATTTCCAAAGTGTATAATATACCTCGACAGAAAATTTTCGTCTAACCGTTTCTTTAAATTTAAATATGCTTAATATAGTCCACAATTTTGAACCTGGTGTTTGACAAAGTTAATTTTTGCTTTATGAAATTGGTTTGTGTTGGAAGGTTACAACTGTCTGTAGGTATTTCTAATAATATAAATAAATAATACTTATTATGACATAATAAGTATGCAAGTTCATAATGAAAATGTGAATCTAATATCTCTAAACAATGCGGTACTCTTACTGCAAAGAAATACCTCAGGGTCACTTTATTACAGTTCCATTTTACAGCAAGAACTCAATAACTTCTTAAATAAGCATTTTTTTTTAAATGTGACTGAAGATAATTTAAGGAGCTCAATCAAATATATATATAGATAGGATCCACATATATTTGTGATAAATCGGCATGAATTTTTTTCGCGTCGTCGCCAAGCTGCATCCTTGTGAAAATGTAAAATATTTATCCGTCTTTAGTAGGCTCCATAACAACAACGCACAGATTTCGCTGACCGAAATTTACGCACCATCAGCGAAAGAGAAATGATGATACGACCTTTTTATTTTTAACACGTAATGACAAGTTTAGACAAGCTTTCAAACAAGTCGTAGCTCGTTGACTTCGGAGGAACGAGTGCAAATCTACAGACACGTGTCAATAACTTTTTGAAAGCCCTCCATATGAACTTTCTAGAGCAGTTTACGTAACTCTCTAAATACCCATGGAATATTCTTGACTAACCAAGATTTTAATAGCTTTGAATGAGATCTTTAAATTATTTTCTCTCACACTTTTTTCATAAAGAGCTTATTTAAAAATTTCTGAAATATGTTACTATTGACATAACAGGGAACTGTATCTAATAAAGTAACCACTGAGTGCAGGACCAAATCTAGGGATAAATAATGGGAGGGGGGAGGTGCAAGTGACGTAATCGCGCCTCAAATAAATAAAAGGGAAAAGAAAGAGAATCGATTTCCATTGCAGTAAGTAAAATTAATATAAAGTACTGACCTCGCAGTTTATACTAAGTTTTTTCATAGGCAAACTGAACTTCGATCACGTAACTCTAAATACCCATGGAATATTCTTGACTAATGAAGATTTTAATAGGAGGGAATGAAGGGGGAATAAAACTTCGTCTAGGGTAGGTAGCACGAACCCTGACAGAGCGTCTGAATTTATTACCAATGTTTTGCATCATTATACTCCATGAAGTTATGTGAATTGTCACTTTTAATTCTGAAGTTCAATTCATACAATTACAACAAATTCTTGTTATCGCTCTTCACATGTGGTACTTAAGAAATATTAATGCAACTGAAATATGTTTCAACAATGTACGATTGATAGGCAATAATGCACGTTATTAAAGATTGATGGAAAATCATTCAAGCAAAGAAATGTCATAAGTTGCAGCAGACATACACATTTGGTTAACATTCTTATTATCACATAGTATGATGAATACCTTACAGTTGTAGTATTTTAGTTCTTGTATAGGTATATATATATAGGCTGCATTACAATCGTTTTACTGCTTTAGTTTATAGCGTAGCATACGCTATCCGACTGATGATTGTGCTTGTCTGCGAAGCAAATGGACCTGGATTCCCATTACATCAGAGTTATATTTTTCTGCTTTTCCTGCTGTCCTCTCTCTCCTTCCTCTCTCCCTCACTCGCCTTCTCTGATACTGACAGTATCCTGTCAGACCTTTGTAGCAAGAGAGTTGTCTTATGAATAATGTTTTGGTTTTATTTTTAGTCAGTATGTCCTTCTTCCATTTCTTTTACTTTCTGGTGATTAGATTAATCTTATTAGCTGTATTCTTCTGATATAAAACTAAACCGAGATTCCAAGGATCACAAGACTCAGAATAGAATTAAAAAGCCATTTTATGGACATATAGGACCACCAAGTTCAGATAGATAATCGAGAGTGATTTAATGTGCACATGTTGAATTGTTGTTTTACCCTTGAGAGATACCTTATGCATGCAATGTGTTGAATGATGAGGTCACAAGGGCCCCAATGGCTACGAACTGAGTAGAGGAAGGAGATCCACTGGGCAGCTTTTAGGAGACTGATAAAAACTATCGTGTCTTTCACGTGTTTTCCATACCATCCAGAGTGACCTTTAACCTTGTAAGTGATGAATAGAAAATGCCACCTACATCTCTAGTGTCCTATAGACTCAATATTTTTTTGCTTTTGTTCACATTCAATATAGGTGCTCGATTTGTTTCCCACAAGTGAGGAAAAAGGAGAAATAGATGATGAAACCCATCTCTATCACTGAGTAAATTGACACAAAGAACGCGTCAGCATCGGTTAAAGGATTAATGTTCAGCACAGGGCTCTCCTGAACTTAGAGGCATGGCTTAACGTCTCATCCAATGGAAAGTGTCTCTTCCAAATATCGATGACTCTTCCCTCACAGCGGGTAGAGAAGTGGTTAGCGGAGAAAATTTTCAAAACAAACTTGAACCTCGAAATATCAAACTTGGTATCCACATCTTCCTTACCAATGACAGAGGATATAGCTTTTTGTGCACAGAACAACAGTTTAAGATTATTCGAAAGGACGGCGACAGTTTGAAGTTCACATGCGAAGACAAACAAAAGAAATAGGAGGACAGTCGAAAGTAGGAACGCTCTTATGTACAGTCACTCAAAAAATATCCGAACACTATGGTTGATTACAGAATTCAGAAAAAATATCTTTCAACGATCTTTTTAGAAATTAGTGATCTGGCAACCTTCGTGTACTGTTGCCAGATATTTTTCCTGAATTCTGTAATCAACCATAGTGTTCGGATATTTTTTGAGCAACTGTTTCCTCTGTCATGATGATGTTGAAACAGAAAATGAAAGGTGAGAAGTAAAACTTTATATTAATACCGTTCTCATATTAATAATAGACATGACGCTTCTTATTTTAGAAATAGTAATTAAGGACATCAGGATTGACTAATTGCGATAAAATATACGTGTAAGAAAAGCACATGTCTTTAAATGGCGGCAAATCAGAAGGTTTCTATCTCCCATCCTCTTCCAACAATCCGAAGTCATCTCTAATAAGCATTAACATGTTCCTCTTGTGTGTAAACAAGACTCGGTCCCTTTCAAGAAGTTCCAATGCAGCACAAACTTCGACGAAACTTTACTAACTGGAAAGCAAAACATTTCCGGCAAGCTACGATGACCTGCAGCTGGGATTTCTCCGTAAACGAAAGAAAGAAAACCAAAAGAGGGGATACATATGCACTCATAGTCAGTAAGGTTGATATTAAGAGTCGTTCATCACACACAGCGGCCTCATCCCCGAACAACTCAAATAAAGACGGCAAAGAGCCACCAGCACCGACTACTTAAACGCTGTAATGGCTTTTAATGATTGATACTCTGCCTCCAATTCATCACAATGGGTCGCCTTAATTAGCGAAGAGCGTCTTCCTCCTTGAAGAAGGGGGGGAGTGTTCACACGATGAGCGGCCTGTGAAGTGAACGTTGTACGACGAGTCCAGTCACAACTTGGCCCTCGGGAGAGAGGTGGTGACAGGCAGCTGGGAACGAACCACACTGAAGACTCCACACAATTAGCCGAGGTTGTCAACCCGACATTCACCTCCATGTTCTTCTTCCCCCCCCCCTCTACTCCTTACCTGTCTTGCCTACCCCCTTCCTCTCTACTTCTTGCCTTCTGTCCCCTTTCTGGGAAAATGTTTCGCATCACCAGAGAGTGTATACCATCGTTAGACATTCATCTCCTGAGTGTGGGAACTTCACCCATGGCTCATGCCATGTGTTTTAACAATCTCACTAATTCATAGCAATAAATAGTGCAGGAACCAGTTGAATTAGTCCAGAGACTTTTTTTAGTTTTTTTTTTATACACGGTTTCGAGGCGAAAGGTCTGTGATAAGCAGTTATGGGTAAATAACAGCTGTGAAAGTGCATTTGATGCGGGTTTAATCACTGGAGGCTATGTATATGGACAGTAATACAGTAATCCGGTTTCTCTTAGAGCTTCTACCCCCCTTCTTCAAAGTGTGCGACGAGAGATGATTTACTGTCATTTTGTTGCTCTTTTCGTTTGAGGTTAATGACAGTAAAACGCAAAGGTAAAGTTTCTAAATCGCTTCTTGGCTCTACTGATTAATAAAAAAAAATTCAGCGCTTCAAGTGACATGGGTAAAGAAGGCTTACGCTCTAGTGAAAGTGACGGAATGTTGTAACGATTTATTTCATGTATTTTTTTATTTTAATAATTGTGGAAAGAAAAAAATTGTCGTGTCCGAAAGGAATTTTTATAGAATTAAATTATCGAAGGCTGTGCTGTATTTTTAGTCAAAGTGTCATTTTTTTTTTTACATTTAGGAAAAAAATTATAATAATAATGCCTCAGACATTCATTAAAGAAATGCTGATAGCCAAGTCCACAAAAATCAGTGGTTCCTTGCTACTTGGGAGACGGTTTACAATTTTAGCATATGTATCCTGTATTTAATACTATTTTCATTCTCTTTAACACGTTTAATGCTTTCAGTACCGAATTAATTACAGCAAATTAGAAAATTTTTAAGCAATATATTATCACTTTGATTAGTGAACTTCAATCTTATCCTTTCACGTATCCAATTTCCACATTAAATAAAAATAGCCTTATTTTTCTTTTTAAACATTTTTTTTCGTTCATTTATTTTTTAATCACTAAAAGCACAACACACTACTTATTTGTTACTGTTATTAGCTCTAGAACATTAAGTACACGGATTTAAGCATACTGATTACTATAAAAATTATCAAAATGAAATATCTTCTTAATTGACAACATAGTTTTTATTTTCGAACCAAATCAAAACAATTAAATTGTAAAAAAAAAACTCTCTAAATACATCCTTTTTTTTAAATATGTGACTTTTCCCATGTGTTTCGAGAACAGCGTCACTTTTTAACACTTTTAAAAAGCAACGTCCTATTAATGAACGTTTTCGGAGAGCAGTTTTTAACTATTTTTCTGAACATCTTCCTCCACTTTTGAATATTTTTCGGAAAACGTGTTCCTTCTTTAAACAATTTTAAATAACCATGTTCTCAATTCTCAGCATTTTTCAGACATCCCCTAGGTTTCTAGTGGTTTTCGATACTGCTGTTAGCAAATTCTTCAGCACACGAGACCACCACCACCGAACTTCTTTTTCTATGAATAGCAGTTTTTTGAGACACAATGATAGCCTCCTTTTCAAATTCTACCTTTTATTCTATTTTTTTGCCTTCAAATTCCACCTCATCCACTTTTTTCAAACTCTACCTTATCCTCTCTTTCAAATTCTACCTTTTCCTCTTTTCCAATTTCTACCTTATACCCTTTTTCAAATTCTACCTTACCTCCTTTTATTAAATTCTGCCGTATCCTCTTTTTTTTTTAATTTGTTTTATTCTCTTTTTCAAATTCTAACTTTTCCTCTCCTTTTTAATTCTACCTTATCCCTTTTTTCAAATTCTATCTTAACGGCTCTTTTTCTTCAAATTCTATCCTATCTACTTTTTTCCCTTTATGAAACACAGAAATCCAACAAATATACATAATAATAATAATCTTTATTCATATTCATGTTAGTTATACAAGAATTTAAACAAATGACCCACAAAGCATATGCTTATCTGCAGGAGAGAAGAATAATAAAGTTACATGAAAATACATAAGACCTAGTTTAAAACAATGTCATCGAATTATGTGAATTTCAGTGGAAGCTCCGTTGTGGAAGTTCAAATTTTTGTATTAAATTTAGTGCCTAGAAGAAAAATTTTAGTCTTATTTTTGATTTCTTTAAAATTGTATAATAAAATAATTTCCCTTGGCAATTGATTGAACACGTAAGGTATTGTATATGCCCTTGTACATTTCCCGTAATTGTTTAATATTTTTGGAAGTTGGAAATAATTTTTGGATTGTAACCTTGTGTTTCTCCCATGAGAGATTTTAGATTTAAATTGAGTGTCGAAAAAATATTTTAAAGTAATGCTGTATTTGTAAAGGTTGTGAAAAAGAGAGTATGCCTAGATAATTTAGTCTTTCTTCCCTACGATAAAATGAATTTCTTAAGTGTATGTGATTATATTTTTAGCAATAGATGATTGAATAGCTTCTATTTTCTTTATATTTGTGAGGTATATTGTCAAACCATAAGTCAATATAGATTCACAGATAGCTTTGTAAACCAAAATACATGTATGTGTGCTTGCAACATATTGTAGTTTGTAAAATTTAGATGCACATAAACGCAATTTCCCTGCTAACTTTTGAATATGTGTATTCCATCGGAAGGTTGTGGCTATGTAAAGTCCAAGATATTTATGGCTCTGAACACGCTCAATAACATCACAATCGCAGCAGTCAGGGTCATGAGTTATCATGTTGTGAGGACACAAGGGTTCGTGGTTTTTAATTGCATAAGATGAAAGATCATAGTATCCTGGTAAATGAAAGCTCATCCATTTGATTTTTTCTGAGTTTGTGTAAATACGATTAATGTTAGACCAGTTAACAATTTTGTTAAAATCATCCTGTGTATCTCGGACTGCGTCTCCTATATTGTGATTCACGTTAACCAAGGCGGTGTCATCAGCATATATATAAAGAGAGCCCTTCAGTTCAAGGTTAGCTAGATCATTAATATAAATAATGAATAAAAGCGGACCTAAAATGGAACCTTGTGGAACACCAGTGTACACTGTTCTCTTCTCACTGAAAACGCCATTAATTTTGGTAACATGCACTCTGTTTTTTAAATAATTTTCAAACCATTTAAGGGTAATACCTCGGACACCATAGGTATACAATTTTTGAAGTAAAATATCGTGATCTAACGCATCAAATGCCTTACCAAAGTCCAGAAAGATAAATAGCAGCTGCTTTTTTTCTGTTGTTTAGAGTTCCATTAATGATGTCAGAAAACTCCGTTAAAAGTGTAATTGTATTTTTACCTTTTTGGAAACCATATTGCTTTTCACTAATAATGTTATGTTTTTCAAGAAATTGGCTAGAACATTAGCTACATATCTTTCAATTATTTTGTGAATAACGGGTAATACTGCAATGAGCCTATAGTTAGGGCAATCGGATTTAGTTCCACTTTTGTAAACTGGTCTTAAAATAACAATTTTGAGTTTATTAGGGATGTTTCCTGTAGATATGCTTTCATTGATAAAGTTTGTCACGAGGTCAGCTAAGGAGATTTTGCTTTAATGTGCTTTATGTGTACCAGATCGTATCCACATGATTTTCTTTCATTTAAGTCATTTAGAATTTTGAAAGTTTCTTGTTTTGAGATGGGAGGAATAAAAATTGAGGGAAAAGGTTGTATTTGTTTAGGAATTGTAGAGAGATTTTTTATACGGTTATCGTCCTTAAGATTGACAATAATGTCTACAAAGGTGTTGTTAACTTTCTCTGCTGCTTGAGTTTCAGACATACTTTGTGGCATATTCTTCATGATAAAATCGTCAATGGCAGTTTTAGGTTTATTGTTGATAATTTGGTTGATGAGTTCCCAATTTTGCTTTAGATTACTTTTACAAGACTCAAATTGTTTGAAGTAATATTTTTCTTTTCCTTCCTAATAAGGGACGTGACTGTGCTTCTTAAGTTTGTGTATAGTAATTTAAAATTTCTGTTTCTCTTGTTATTTTTGTAATCAATCCAAGCCGATTATTGCCCAATTAAAATTGGGCAATAATCGCAGGTGTTTTTTTCTTGTTCCTTGTTGGCAGTCTATGTAAGGCTTCAAGTTGATCAATGTTAAAATAATTTAAATCCAGCGCTTTTGCAACATTGATCATTATCTGATTTAGATTTCTTTCTCACCCTGGTCGTCCATTGGAATGCCATGTATCTCGATATTTCGGTTTCTGCCGTATTGTTCAAGATCATTAATTTGCAACTTTAGAGCCGTATTCTCTTGAGTGAGATCTGCACATGTAGTTGCAATGGTAGCTAGTTTACTCATAGTGTATGGTTGCGTCGTACACAAAATTTAAACATAATGACCAGCAAAACTATTAGCTTGTCTTCAGGAGTTACAATAATCATTTGTCTCAATCTGTAATCAATGTTTTCATTTTTCAAGCTTAAATGACACCCCCCCCCCCCCTTTTCAAACCCAGGGTGTCTTTTTGCTAAAACCCTATAGTGTACTTTTTCTTTTCGAACCAAACCATGGTTTTATTTTTCTAAACTAACGGTATACTCCTCCTCAAAGACAACTGTACGCCTTTTTTTTTATTAATCCCCGTGGCGTCTTTTTTTTTAAACCCAATTCCGTATCCTTTTTCAAAAACAATGGCGACTTTTTCCACTTTTTCCAAACTTATCATTTATTTTCTTTAAAACCCTACACTCTAGTATTTTTCAATCCAACTATATTCCTTTTAAATCCCAAAACTTCTACTTCAAATTCAACTCTATTTCTTTTTAAATCCCTAATTTTCTATTTCAAATCCAACTATGTTCCCTGTTGCAAATCTAATAGTGCTTTTATTCTTCAAATCAAAGATGTCTCTCTTTTCAAATCCGACTGTATTCTCTTTTTCAAATCCAATAGTGCTTTTGTTTTGCAAATCCAACTATATCCTCTTTTCCGAATCCAATGATGTTTTTGTTTTTCAAATCCAGTGATATCTCGTTTTTCAAACCAAAGGAAAAGAATGACAAGTTTGAAAGAGAGACTACATTGTTATTTTAAATCTATACCGATTATGGTTCAACATTCTGGTGCCACATTCCAGTTGAAAATTCCTCCTCCCCTCAGATTTGTATTAAAATCATTTAAACAAACTATACATTAATTTCCTTTCATGAGCAGCAGACGGCGCCAGTTTGATGCAATGAATCAACAAGATATATCCTAGATTAAGAAAATGCAACTGCAATTGAAGCTGAATAAAAACTAAAGAAAACAATGTTGTTTTGATAGCAAATTATTCATCCACTTAACTGTAACGGTTAAAGTGTCAGTTCAATGAAGCAGCGGATGAACCTCAGAGAATGACCATGTGAGAATCAGGGACATTGCGTTCAAACTGTTTTCCTATCAACGCCATCCTCTCTTACGATGCTTTAATAAACAAGATAAAACAATCACGTCTTGAGCTTTCGATGTTTTCACACCGTCGTTAACCTCCATACGTTTTGCAGAACAGAAAAATGATTTAGCTGCATAGGAGCACTCTCTTTTGTAAGAAGTGGTATTTAGTGTTCAAATAGATATCTCCGTCAACAGAAGTTCTCTCTCCGTCGGACAGTGTCAACATCTCGAAGGTTACATCAACAGCTTTTCCCTCCTTTAGAAACAGTTTGTAAAGGCGACGACTGCTTCACCTTCGGGAATCATTTCTTGAGCCGTGTCGAGTGCGCCCGTCGTGTTCATGGCCGTCCCGCGGAAGAGCCAACTCAGCGGGTCAGAACCAAAACGGGGTCGGAACGCCGCCGATGCAGCAGACAGCGATGAAGGAAAGCAAAGGGTACTTCGGGTATCACGAGTCCCATAATGAGTCCGCTGCTGCACATCCTTCGGCAGTCCCTGTCCCCTGCAGAGAAACGTGGATGAATCTCGGCGAGCGGTTCCTTGACTGCAAGGTCCTTCGACATACCTGAAATGTCGCCGATGTCGAAATGAGCTCTCGAAGATTCCCCCTTATCGGATTTAATGGTTGCACTGATTATTCTTGATTCAGGTTAGCAACTGAAGCATGAATATATATCTGCGTGTCTCTATACAGACCTTATTATGTAAATATTGCTCTAGTTCCATCATCAAGTCTGTCAACCTGTTGGAGATCGCGAAGAGAAAACATTGCCAAATACTTTCTCCCCTCACTAATTTTTCTCACTAGAAACGTCTGTAGGAGCTCACGAAATGTTTCGTCAATGGTAATCGTATAAGGAATGCAGCTGTCTGCTGAAGGCAAACATGATGTTGAAAAAAAATCTACGTTCATGTGTAAGTGTTACGGTTAAAGCACGCTGTACAATTAGAGTATTCACGTTGTTGAATTTTAATTTCAGACATGTCGAATTCGGAAGCAATGTTATTCTCTCTTTTCACATTCTCGTCTGAAGCGACAACTTGATCTGCAGACATCGAGCTCTTTAACTTCATTTTTTATTTTGGGGGGAATACTTAAAGACAGAGTGCATAAATGAAAAGTAAAGGAAACTGCTGATCTAAACTCTTAGAGCGAATGTTACTGTAATGTTTAATGAGGCATATTTACGCAGATATGATAAAAAAAATCAGTGGCGAAGCCTATATGATAACTTTGTAAGCATTTGGGACAACAAAGCTGGCATTCCCACGGATCATTAGCTAATTGAGCATAGTGGAATAGAGGTTTCACGGGTGGAGGGGGGGGGGGAGGAGATTCTCAAAAAAGGACTTGGTGTTTGGAGGAGGTCTAAAATGAGACTTGGGAATGTTTCAAAAATGAGACTTTATGCCTGGGGGATTCGAAAAATGGAATTTGAAATTTGGTGGAACTTACAATGGAACTTTGACAAAGTAGAATTCATCTATAATTTTTCTGTTTCACACAATATTTATATGCAATTTCTGCACTTTAAATAATTCTTTGTTAAACTACAACACCTTACATTTCAAGATTAATATTAAAATTCGATAATAATATAAAAGTTTAATGGAAAAACATAAATATTTATTTTTCGTAACTTTATTAATACATTACACTTACACTTTAAAAATAAATTTTTGTTGCAAATTACAGAATAAAATTATATTTAAATCAAGATTAATAAAATTTTAAATGTAAAACTGTTTCATTTATCTTTAAGTGGAGTTATCAGAATCAATTATCTGGGGGGAGAGACTTGAGCTCAATCAATGACTTATGAGATCTTTTGTTAATGTAGGAGATCATTGGATAACTGACAAAATTGAAATGTCACTCACCTATGAGAACTCACTTTGCGTCAATTGCGCAGGCTCATTGCTTTCAAGTTATTATATACACCTTTTCACTGCCAGAAATCGAGTATCAATTGGAAATGCTATGTGCAGCAAAATATGTTTGCACTGAAATGTGCATTGCAAGAAATCGAACATGAATTTGTTAGTGGAAATCATCTACTTAAATAATTTCAGCGATCAACGAATGAATATTAGTCGGAATTCATCAGTTTGAGGCTAATATTCGAAATACGGATAATTATCAACATTACCCTTAGTATTTATATAAAATGTTAACCGCGATATTTGTATTGTTTTTCTGCTGAGGTCTCCTCTTCCTCACAGACTGTGGCGTATAAACTGACAGGCTCCTGTCACACCTCTGCGGCAAGCAGCTGCTTGAAGGAATATTTTTTTGATTGTGAATATTCGAATCGAGTGATTACACCAAGACTAACTCTAATGCTTCAAAAACGATTTCTCCAACGATTTTCTAAAAAACATCCGTGAGAATGTTTTTTTAGAAAATCCAAAAAATTCCAAAAAATAGTTTTAAAAATCTAGAAAATACAATTTCATTATCATCTATTCATAAAAAAAAAAGATTTTTCGCTTATCTCTCAAAGAAAAATAGATTTTTTATTTGACATGTGAGAAAAGCGCTGATGTTAATGTAAACCTCTTGACTGCTATTATCTACTACCTAGACATAATATGTGCGATATAAATTAACCGTTTACAACCATTAGTTACAGTTGTGTTTATGTTTAAAATTTAGCGCACTCTAATGATGCAAATTAAAACTACCTTAAGATTAGAAAAATGTAAAGCCTTATCGAATTCAGAGGTTAATCTAATTTAGTAAACATTAATCTCTGCTTACCGAAACACAACATAGAAAGAGAAATTTCCGGAAAAGCTTCATCCGGTGCTCAAACCAAGGTTCCTTCATCAATAGTCAAGCTACTGATCGAAGGTCAATTACGTAGTCATTTACTCAACCCCAAAAGAAGAAGTTTTCACTTTTCTCATAAAATTAAAAAAGTGAATATTTATGAATAAACAGACGCCAAAGTGAAAACGATGGCTCTAGTTCAAACATAGTTTCAAACCAGCTAAAAATAACTGTGTAGCCCATTGTGCTTCGTGTGTTTTAAGAAAAATTATTTGGATATTTGACATTTTTTTAATTTGGATATATAGACGTCTGGATCTACTGAACACTTTAAAACCGTATTACTTCCTTCAGTCAATTCATCGTGAGTTGAGAAAGGTTTTCCATGTTAATGAACCTTTGGACGAGAGTATTGCAAATTACTGCCCGAATGCCAAATCCTGTCCGCGAAGCAGTTTCCTCCGGTCTTCGGAATGCATGTTCAACGCCGTTGGAAACGCACGCATTATTAGACTACTTATGTACTTCCCGAGATTTGGGTCTATTCGTGCAGAGAAACTGTAAGAAACTTTTCGATTCAATCTGCACGTTATAGAAATTTTGCTCACGGTAGCTAGGTAGTCACTGGAAAGAGAGCTATGCACCAATCCCCTGTGTTGATGCATAGAACCGGCCAGGCCTAGCACCTAATGTCCGACCCAGCCTTCTCGTGGTGCAGACCGTCAGTACCTTTCAAAAGAGATACTCTCTTGTGGAAATGAACGGAAGGGGAGGGCTGCCAGATTAGTGTGACCTACTGATCTGGGCGACTTTTTTTTTTTTCTACACTGCTGAGGTGTGGTCAAAAATACAGGGTCCTGGTGCTGACCATATAAACCCACTAGACTGGACAGATATATGGCTCTGAGCATGATTATGGATCCTGATTTTGCTGCATTGGTGGGCTTCTGTGGAGGGAAAACCTTCCGTTGTGTTTTCTGTTTGTCTGTGGGTTGACAGCCCCAAGTGAATAGATTAACAGAATATGTTTATTAGCTGGTGGATAATCCTGAGCACAGGTCATCGCAGGCACCTGAACTCTTTGCTTCAACTGGCATCGTCAAATTCTATATTGGGGGAAGTCTTCCAGTGTAAACGGCTTCAGCCTTTAGTGGTGGGGGAACGGGTCTTTGCCCCATGTCTGCGATTAGGGGGCTGTTTGATATTGTCGGCATTCCCTCTCTCAATAAACATAGTTTCTTTAAACATCCAACTAACCATTTTCTCTCCGTAGGTAGTTGGAATGTGAGGACTCTGCACAGAGATTTTTCTCTTGATGTCCTCACACAAGAATTCCACCATTATAATTTAGATATACTCGGCTTGCAAGAGACCAGATGGACAGATAAAGGTCAGATTCTTAAAAATAATCTTAAATTTCTTTTTTCAGGGAGGGACGACAATAAGCATCACCAAGGCGTGGGTCTGCTTCTCAGCAGACACGCAAGTGATGCTCTTCTAGGATATGAGTGCATTAATGAACGGTTTCTTACAGCAAAATTTCAGACAAGCGTTAAAGACTTGAATGTTATCTGCTGTTATGCCCCCACTGAATATGCCGATGAGCATGAGAAGGATAGGTTTTATGGACAACTTCAGGATATTTTGAATTCTGTCAAGAAAGGAGATATTATCCTTGTTCTAGGTGACTTCAACGTCAAAGTTGGTACTGACTCTGACCTTTGGGGAGGGGAGATAGGCCTTTTAGGTATTGGTAGCTGCAATGGCAATGGGCAACGTCTCCTACAGGTAAGAAAACTCAATGGATTCAGAATAACTAACATTTATTACAAACACCGCGACATACATAACTATACATGGGTTTCACCTGATGGGCTGCATAATAATATGATTGATTATATATTAATTAACAACAAATGGGCTAGTTCTGTTAGGAATACAAGGTCACATAGGGGAGCTGAAATTGGATCTCACCATTATCTTCTTAAACGTGTCTTGCAACTTAAAGTTAAAAAGTATTGTGCTAGGGTTAAAAAATTTGCTTTTAATACTGAGATCCAGTTATAGCTAAAGCCTACCATGATAGGTTACTTAGTCATTATGACAGTCATGGTTTTACTTACTACTGATGATGAGAAACAATGGGACCGTTTTAAACAGGCTTTTTTTTTTTGGAAACTAACAGTACTCTTTTAAGGAAAAAGGAGCAGAGGAGACAGAATTATTTGAGTGATAAGTCATTTGAGCTTATTTCAGAAAGAAAGAACTTCAGGAATGTCCTTAATCAATACCCTACTAGTCCTAATAGAAAGCATTACAGAGAGCTAAATAAACACATAAAGGATCAGTTAGCTGCTAATAAGAATCTTTGGCTTGATGGCTTGGCTGAAAAAGCCGAGGGAGCAATTAGACAGCACAACAGCAGAGAGCTGTACCAGATAGTTAATGTTTTGTGCGGTAGAAAACGAACAGGTATACAGGGATTGAAGGATAAACAAGGTAAGGTTATACAAGGTGAGGATTCTGTCATGGCTAGGTGGGCTGAACATTTCAGTGATGTTCTAAACAATATGGTTAGTTCTACTCCCATTGTTTGCAATGATGATAGATGATGCATTGGTGGCTTTAATGTTGGCCCTATAACACAATCTGAAGTTATTTTGACTATTTCTAAACTTAAACTTCATACATCCCCAGGTGCAGATGAAATTACTACGGAAATGCTTTGAGCTGGGAATGTTTCTGTTTCCACTTGGATGACTGAAATTTTTAATATCTTTTATGATAAAGGCATGGTTCCTAAGGATTTTACCAGAGCTATTATTATCCATATTTTTAAAAAAGGCGATCGCAGTTCTTCTGATAACTACAAAAGTATCAGCGTACTTTCTGCTTCAGGTAAAGTTTTTTGCATGATTGTGCTTAAGAGAAATAAAATCTTGTTGACAGTCTGCGTGATGAGCAATGTGGATTGAGAAGTGGTAGGGGATGTGTAGATCAGATATTTTCACAGGCAGATTCTTGAGAAATGTTCAGAGTTTCAGAAACCTTTGGTTGCTAGCTTTGTTGGTTTCAAAAAGGCTTTCGACTCTGTTGATCGTCATAATTTGTGGTTGATTGTGAGATCATATGGTATACCAGACAGATAGAACACAATGAAAGCTCTTTATAATAACACTGAGTCGTGTGTGAGAGTTGGTAAGGCTTGTAGAAATTGGTTTAGCATTGCTTCTGGTGTTCGACAAGGGTGCATTTTATCTCCTATTTTCTTTAGCTTCGTTATTGATTATGTTATACAAAATTCACTTCAAGGGAAAGATTTTGGCCTTAAATGGGCTGGAGATACGAAAACTTCTGATTTAGATTATGCTGATGATTTAGCCCTTTTGGCAAATGATGTTGATGAGATGAAATCTTTCATTCGATCTGTTGATGAGACTGGTAGTAGAGTAGGTTTGGTTATAAACAGAGAGAAAACAAAATGATGAAAATTGGTCAAGCAGGCTGTGATTCAGTTAATCTGAATGGTTGCAGTCTTGAGCAGGTGTCACAGTTTAATTATCTTGCGAGCTATGTAACAGATAATGGTGATGTGCGGCCTGAGATTAACAGACGAATAGGGATTGCTGCCGGGACTTTTAAGAATCTATTTGAGAGTGTGGAGAAATAGGCGTATACACCTAAAGACTAAAATTAGATTGTATAATAGTTTGGTTCTTTCTAGGGTTAGTTATGGCAGTGAAACTTGGACACTTTGTAAACATGATAACAGAAAACTGGATGTTTTTGATTCTAGATGCTTATGCAATATATTGGGCATTAGGTGGTTCAACTTTGTAACTAATGATGAGATTAGGCAAAGGAGTCGGCAACCTCCTTTAAGCAGCATATTGTGCAGAGAGAGACTCCGTTGGTTTGGCCATGTTGCCCGTATGGATAATTATAGATTGACGAACAGGGTTATGAACAGTGTGCCTAAAGGCTTCAGAAAGAGGGGGAGACCTAGAATGTGGTGGGCAGGCAATGTCAAACAGGACCTTATTAGAATTGGTGTGCAGTGGCCAGATGCAGCAGATGTAGCTCAGGACAGACTTGCTTGGAGTACTAAATTGCACCGTCTGGTTGGACCTCCGTAGCCCATGGCTGCTTGAGGATGATGATGATGATGATGGAAACGAATTTACATTTATTGTGTTTCAATGTCTTGGGCACACGTAATGCCTCTATTTTTGAAAACTAGCCAGCAAATGAAAAAGGTCGGAAGCGTCTACTTTAGAGATTGCATTTTTGTTCGTTGGTTTCAGAGTTCATTCTGCATAATTCTCGAACGTCTGCCATGGATCATTTGTCTTTCCAATAGATTCATTACGTAACAGTAAGCGGCAAATTTGATGATGAATTAAATAATCCTCTAAAAGCAGAAGTAAGAGCGGCAATATTCGGTCTACGTATACAGCAGCCAGTCGAAAATTATAAAAATACATTTTATCTATTAATCATATTTTTAGGTCTCTTTCTTCTATCATTTTATTAATAGTTCCTACTTAGTAGATAAAGAAAACGTTCCTACTAGTTAGATAAAGAAATAAAAATCTCTGCAAGAAATAAAAATATCTTCGATTCAAAATTATAAAATAAACTACTCTTCAAGTATCCCATTTGCCACGGAAATCGGACCGCAACCTATGAATATAATACACCATAGCGAAAATCTACTGAGGAAGGCAATATATCTATACCTTATTCAGGATTGGTACTCAGGTCCTTACATGCTCGGCAATTAAATACGTAACTTCTAGACACTCATCATCATCATCATCATCATCATCATCATCATCATCATCATCATCATCATCATCAAGCAGCCATGGGCTACGGAGGTCCAACCAGACCGTGTAAGTTAGTTCTCCAAGCAAGTCTATCCTGAGCTACATCTACTGCATCTGGCCACTGCACACCAATTCTAACAAGATCCTGTTTGCGCCAGGCTTGTAATCTGTAGTTCCCAGGTTCGAGTCCCAGATGGGTCAGCGTTGAGATTTATCTTAGCAAAAATTCCCCGCCCTGCCCACGGTCAGTAGGGGACACCGATGGGCTTGGAAAGGCCGCCGTCCATCGGATGGGACGTCAAGCCGTGGCCCCGTGTGCGGGAGAGCCATACCCTGTGCACGTAAAGAACACACTGGATGGCCTTGACGGGAGGCTACCATTTGTCTCCCAACAACTGTTGCATTGGGTCCCCTCCCACAACCTTCTCTGAGCCTTCGGGGTCCATGTGACCTGGCCATTTAGCCCATGGTGTGCAAAAAAGTGCCGCTCAGAGGTAAAACAACCCAACAACAAAGATCCTGTTTGACATTGTCTGCCCACCGCATCCTAGGTCTCCCCTTCTTTCTGAGGTCTTTAGGCACACTGTTCATAACCCTATTCGCCAATCTATAATTATTCATACGGGCAACATGGCCAAACCAACTTTGCCACTCTCTTGGCCAACTCTCTTTGCACAATATGCTGCTTAAAGGAGGTTGCAGACTCCTTTGCCTAACCTCATCATTAGTTGCAAAGTTGAACCACCTAATGCCCAAGATATTGCGTAAGCATCTGGAATCAAAAGCATCCAGTTTCCTGTTATCTTGTTTACAAAGTGTCCAAGTTCCACTACCATAACTAACCCTAGAAAGAACCAAACTATTATACAGTCTAATTTTAGTCTTTAGGTGTATACGCCTATTTCTTCACACTCTACATAGATTCTTAAAAGTCCCGGCAGCAATACCTATTCGTCTGTTAATCACATGCCGCACATCACCATTATCTGTTACAAAGCTCCCAAGATAATTAAACTGTGACACCTGCTCAAGACTGCAACCATTCAGATTAACTGAATCACAACCTGCCTGACCAAATTTCATCACTTTAGTTTTCTCTCTGTTTATAACCAAACCTACTCTACTACCAGTCTCATCAACAGTTCGAATGAAAGAGTTCATCTCATCAACATCATTTGCCAAAAGGGCTAAATCATCAGCATAATCTAAATCAGAAATTTTCGTATCTCCAGCCCATTTAAGGCCAAAATCTTTCCCTCGAAGTGAATTTCGCATAACATAATCAACAACCAAACTAAAGAGAAAAGGAGACAAAATGCACTCTTGTCGAACACCAGAAGTAATGCTAAACCAATTTCTACAAGCCTTACCAAATCTCACACACGACTCAGTGTTATTATAGAGAGCTTTCATTATGCTAACTAACTTGTCTGGTATACCATATGATCTCACAATCAACCACAAATTATGATGATCAACAGAGTCGAAAGCCTTTTTGATATCATCAAAGCTAGCAACGAAAAGTTTGTGTAACTCTAAATAATTTTCAAGAATCTGCCTAAGTGAAAATATCTGATCCACACATCCACTTCTGAATCCACATTGCTCATCACGCAATTGACTGTCAACCAGATTCTTAATTCTATTAAGCACAATCGTGGAAAGAACTTTACCTGGAACAGAGAGTAAGCTGATACCCCTATAGTTATCACAAGAACTGCGATCACCTTTTTTGAAAATAGGGATAACAATAGCTCTGGTAAAATCCTTAGGAACCATGACTTTATCATAAAAGATATTCAGAATTTCAGTCATCCAAGTGGTAACCGAAACATTCCCAGCTCTAAGCATTTCCGTAGTAATTTCATCTACCCCTGGGGATTTATGAAGTTTAAGTTTAGAAACAGCCAAAATAACTTCAGATTGTGTTATAGGGCCAACATTAAAGCCAACAATGCATCTATCATCATTGCAAACAATGGGAGTAGAATTAACCACATTGTTTAGAACATCACTGAAATGCTCAGCCCACCTAACCATAACAGAATCCTCACCTTCTATAACCTTACCTTGTTTATCCTTCAATCCCAGTATACCTGTTCGTTTTCTACCGCACAAAACATTAACTATCTGGTACAGCTCTCTGCTGTTGTGCTGTCTAATTGATCCCTCGGCTTTTTCAGCCAAGCCATCAAGCCAAAGATTCTTATTAGCAGCTAACTGATCCTTTATATGTTTATTTAGCTCTCTGTAATGCTTTCTATTAGGACTAGTAGGGTATTGATTTAGGACATTTCTGCAGTTCTTTCTTTCCGAAATAAGCTCAAGTGCCTTATCACTCAGATAATTCTGCCTCTTCTGGTCCTTTTTTCCTAAAAGAGTACTGTTAGTGTCCAAAAAACCCTGTTGAAAATGATCCCATTCTTCCTCAACTTCAGTAGTAAGCAAACCATGACTGTCATAATGACTAAGTAACCTATCTTGGTAAGCTTTGGCTATAACTGGATCTTTCAGAGCTTCAGTATTAAAAGCAAATTTTTTAACTTTAGCACAACACTTTTTAAGTTTAATTTGCAAGACACTTTTAACAAGGCAATGGTCAGATCCAATTTCAGCTCCCCTATATGACCTGGTATTCCTAACAGAACTAGCCCATTTGCTGTTAATTAATATATAATCAATCATAGTCTTATGCAGCCCATCAGGTGAAACCCATGTGTACTTATGTATGTCACGATGTTTGTAATAAGTGTTAGTTATTCTGAATCCATTGAGTTTACTTACCTGTAGGAGACGTTGCCCATTGCAGCTACCAATAACAAAAGGGCCTATTACTCCTCCCCAAAGGTCAGAGTCAGTACCAACTTTGGCATTGAAGTCACCAAGAACAAGGGTAATATCTCCTTTCTTGATAGAATTCAAAATATCCTGAAGTTGTCCATAAAACCTATCTTTCTCACCCTCATCCTCAGTGGGGGCTTAACAGCAGATAACATTTAAGTTTTTAATGCTTGTCTGAAATTTTGCTGTAAGAAACATTTCATTAATGCACTCATATCCTAGAAGAGCATCACTAGCGTGTCTGCTGAGAAGCAGACCCACGCCTTGGTGATGCTTATTGTCGTCCCTCCCTGAAAAGAGAAATTTAAGATTATTTTTAAGAATCTGACCTTTATCTGTCCATCTGATCTCTTGCAAGCCGAGAATATATAAATTATAATGGTGGAATTCTTGTGTGAGGACATCAAGAGAAAAAGCTCTGTGCAGTGTCCTCACATTCCAACTACCTATGGAAAGAAAATGGTTATTGGGATGTTTAAAGAAACTATGTTTAATGAGAGGGGGAATACTGACAATATCGAACAGCCCCCTAATCACAGACATGGGGCAAAGACCCGTTCCCCCACCACTAAAGGCTGAAGCCATCTACACTGGAAGACTTCCTCCAATGTAGAATTTGACGATGCCAATAGAATCAAATAGTTCAGGTGCCTGCGATGACCTCTGCTCAGGATTATCCACCAGCTGATAAACATATCCTGTGAATCTATTCACTTGGGGCTGTCAACCCACAAACAAACAGAAAACACAGCGAAAGATTTTCCCTCCACAGAAGAACACCAGTACAGCAAAATCAGGATCCATAATCAAGCTCAGAGCCATATATCTGTCCAGTCTAGTGGGTTTATATGGTCAGCACCAGGACCCTGTGTGGTTGACCACTCTTCAGCAGGGTAGAAAAAAAAGAAAAGTAGCCATAGTTGTCCAGTTCAGTAGGCCACACTAATCTTGCAGCCCTCCCCTTCCGACTGTTAAAACATAACGTTTTCCTAAATAAATGAAATTTCGAAATAAACAAGTAAAAACCCAAAGGTCCTCCTCCTTCGACAGTTTCACTTCTTTTGCACAATGATTGACATCGACAGAAAAAGAAATCCTTGTCCACC
The DNA here is from genome assembly GCA_038380435.1 of Ryuthela nishihirai. Lineage (NCBI taxonomy): Eukaryota > Metazoa > Arthropoda > Arachnida > Araneae > Heptathelidae > Ryuthela > Ryuthela nishihirai. Next base: position 7,835,066 of record JAWZYU010000030.1, on the reverse strand, counting down.
AGGCGCGATCGCTATGACAATAAACAATTAGCCAACCTCTGAAAGCAGAAATGTGACCGCCACAATGAAACACTTTCCTGGCTTCACAGAAACTTTCCTCGCTAGAAAATTTCCTAGTGGGTGTCGGACGAGATAAACCAGTCAGTGAGGCGGGAAGCGCCATTGTCCACTATCAAAGCAGTAAACTAGAAGACTTCCTCTCGGCAGAATAGGGCATGAATGAGACCGGTTCTCACACCTTGTCCAGACAACACGCAGCCCCTCCCCAAGGTCAAGGGTGAGTAGTTCGTGACCCTTTGTCTCTTATTTCCGTCCGATTGTCTGGGAGGCTGTGTGAAGTCCAGCTAAGAAAGCCGCTGGACGTCCATTGTGGGACTGGAGTGAGAAGAATCATTAATTATGGCTCGGTCGTCTTCTCCGCGGGGCGGCGGAAGATGCAGAGCAATTAACGAGACAAAAGGGAGATGCGAGATTCAGTTTGTGGTCGCCATTTAAGTGGAACAGGAGACGCATGATCCAGTGGACTGATTAGATGATAATAAAGGGAAGCGCCTCGGATTTTCGCTAACTAGAGCCTTAGAAAGGGAAAGTGCTCTAGCTCTTATAGGGCACACTGAACCCTAGAAGATGGAGGGATGTTGTTATGGAGAAAGAAGAGCTCACTGATGAAAGAGAAGGCTACCGAAAAGGAAATGTGTTTCTTTAAGATCAAAGCATGCCAAGGTGGATTGAACTGATTTTACGGATTGTGAATGGGGATAGATGGACAGATAATAAAATAATAGTTAATTGCTCCTTTCGCTAATTTAAACTCATATATTTTTTTCCTACATATTGTAAAGTAAATTAACTTGGTGAAAAGTTAAATTTTTTATTTCATTTCATTTAATATTGTTTTGAAAATAAGTTCAAATTGCAAGCTTTCTAGAGTTAAAAATAACTAGTGAAAAAAAATAGTTGCTTCTAAAGAAATTTAAAATTTAATTAATAAATATGAATAAACCGTTAAGGATTACTACTCATATACAAATAGATCACAGAAAGAAATGTTCCGAAACCTAACACTAGCAATTGCCACTCAATGTATGTTTGCGGCCAGATGCAAATCTCCTCTTCAGACAATTGACATGCGACACATTGCCAAAGGCGGTCCTATTATGCAGTGCTTGCCGATCTTACCAGCTTCAGCTGGCTCTGCTCTCATAGGAAAGACAGGGGCGGAGTGGCTCAGTCGGTAGCGCTCCAGGCTCGTAATTTGTAGTTATCTGGTTCGAGTCCCAGCTGGGTCAGCGTTGAGATTTATCTCCGCAAAATTCCCCGCCCTGCCCACGGTCAGTAGGGGACATCGATGGGCTTGGAAAGGCCGCCGCCCGTCGGATGGGACGTTAAGCCGTGGTCCCGTGTGCGGGAGAGCCATACCCTGTGCACGTTAAAGAACACGCTGGATGGCCTTGACGGGAGGCTACCATCTGTCTCCCAACAGCTGTTCCAGTGGGTCCCCTCCCCCAACCTTCTCTGAGCCTTCGGGGTCCATGTGACCTGGCCATTTAGCCCATGGTGTGCAAAAGAGTGCCGCTCAGAGATAAAACAACCCAACCCATAGGTAAGACAACTCAGAAAAAAACTGGCATTTCCTTTTTAACACACTTCCTATTGTTTCATATCAGCGATATGATGATGTCCCAGTTGGTAGCGTAGCAGAGTTGCGCTTTTTTTTTTACATTGAATTTTTTCTTGCTTTCTCCTGGTATCAGTGGTTAGCTTCAATAAAATGATTATTAATCCGTATTGTCCCCCATTTGCACACTCATTGCATTCTACGTATACCAGGAACCTCAAACAAGCTGCCAGTGAAATCATTTTGTACGGCCTATAAATAATATGTCCTATCATAATAATAACAACAAAACGTGGCTTACTGGCTTTGACTCAAGAAGTAGGATCATCTCACTACAGTAGAGAGAGAACATGGTCGAGTTCTGCTGAAGAATAAAGACACTACAAATGATTGGATTGGGTTGTTTTACCTCTGAGCGGCACTTTTTTGCACACAATGGGCTTAATGGCCACTTGGACCCCGAAGGCTCAGAGAAGGTTGGGGGAGGGGACCCACTGGAACAGGTGTTGGGAGACAGATGGTAGCCTCCCGTCAAGTCCATCCAGCGTGTTCTTTAACGTGCACAGGGTATGGCTCTCCCACACACGGGGCCACGGCTTAACGTCCCATCCGACGGACGGTGGTCTTTCCAAGCCCATCGGTGTCCCCTACTGACCGTGGGCAGGGCGGAGAATTTTGCAGAGATAAATCTCAACGCTGACCCAGCTGGGACTCGAACCTGGGAACTACAGATTACGAGCCTGACGCGCTACCGACTGATCCACCTCCGCCCCCACTACAAATGAAATAGAAGTTCGAAAATCGGCACTAAAAGTATGAAATATTTAAATAATTAAACAGCAATCTAAATAATTATATTTCTCTGTAATAAATTATCACAGGAAAAGTCCTGTAGACAAGGAACACTCGAAATAGAATGGTTGTCCTAACTGGGATTCGAATCCAGGTCTCCAAAAAACCACTGGGGGACATCAGGTCACTTGATGCTGGGCGTCTCAACCGCTTTTCAACTAAATGACATATTTGTCTCCTGCTGATTTCACCAGTGGCGCCATCTGTAATCTCTCATTTTTTTCAAGTGTTCTTTGTCTAGGAGACTTTTCCTGTGATAATTTATTGCTGAATAGTTCATATAACGCTGTGAGTGTGAGTGACAGATATTGCTACCATCAAGAATGTGGCGGCTTGGCTGACCAACTCGTGATAATAGATGGCGTCCCTGGTGAAATGAACACGAAGACATAGATGTCACTTAGTTGAAGAGCTCTCAGTTCCTCGCTGGTCTAGCGGCTAAGAGACCTGTATTCAAATCCTAGTTAGGACAACAGCAAGTGTTAATTATATTTTGTTTATTATTGCTGTTTTAAGTAAGCTATTGCTGATGAAAATTCGGCCGGCCATATATTGAGAAGAAACTGATTTGGCTCCTATATGATTTCAGTTCGAGGTCTTTGACATGTAAACAATGACGTTTAATTTGAAAATAATATGCAATAAATTAGATTGTTTCAATAGGAAATTTTTACGTCATCTTCACATTTTTTTCATTTTGTGCGGAAAATATTTTACTTACCAATATAATGGTGGCCACAACTTTTGTGCTACTGCCATTTTCATTATTGCCGAATTAGATTCATTTGAACTGAATCCGTAACTTGAAATGTGGGCACATAAGAATGCTTGGGATCAGCGTCCCAGTTTGTTTTCAAATTTATTTCAACCATATAATAAAATTCTTTTACACTTAAACACTGCAACCTCTTAAGAAAACTTGTTTGAAGTTGCAAATTTATGCAAAAATTCGAAAGTAAAAATAATTGACAACATAGCTCATGCAAATAAATAATCAATACTTTCCAACTTTATAAGTCATTCAAACAATACTTCATTATTTAAAGTATCACTATAATATTTGTTACATGATTTGGGACCAGTATACTGAACATTTTGTTTAAACCTTGCTTTATGTAATCTTAGAATTAATAATTTATTCCAAGATGTTTATTCACAAACGAAACTTCGTTCCCATTTGTTTCAAACCATTTTAGCCTTTTTTTGTTGTTGCTTTCTTTTTTCTTATCCGCGGATAAACTTTTTGTACGGATAAGTATTTCAGTTGTAAACGGAAGTATGAAAGGATCCTTCAGAGAATCGGAGAATTTTTCTGGAAGTCGAATGGATTGAGAAAAAATATTGCTTTAATTTTCAGTTTTTAAATGCTGAAATGTTGGATCTGTTGTTTAGGCGTTGAGTTTAAATACTCGAATTTCAAAAATAAGCATAAAAAAGGGAAATGCGAGATTCAGTTTGCATTTTTTTATATTTTCCGAAATTATTTCAGATCGTAACTTAACCATCAGAAGCAGCAATTAATGAACGATTGCACATTTATTTTGACATCTTCATTTCGTATTAAATAGAAAATTGGGTTGTTTTACCTCTGAGCAGCACATTTTTTGCACTCAATAGCCTAAATGGCCAGATCACAAGGACCCCGAGGGCTCAGTGAAGGTTGAGAGAAGGGGACTCACTGGACAGCTGTTAGGAGACAGATGGAAGCCTCTCTTCAAGAACATACAGCGTGTTCTTTAATGTACATATGGTATGGCTTTCCTGCACATGGAGGTACGACTTAACGTCCCGTCAGCCGGATGGCGGCTTTTCTAAGCCCATCTATGTCCCCTACTGAAAAAAAGGATAGGGTAAAAAGTTTTGAGGAGATAAATCTCAACGCTGGCCCAGCATAGAATCGAACCTCGGAACTACAGATTATGAGCCTGGCAGGTTACCCACTGGGTCATCCTCGCCCCCATACTAAATACAGAAGTTAAAACAAGATCAATATCATTTATACTCTATAAACGAATTTCTTTCTATACAGTACTGTGCGAATTAGTTAGGTCAAGCGAAGGAAAAGTCCTTTTCGCTGCAGAGTCTAAACTGCTGCAAGTCTAAACTTGTTCGTAACCTTCTGCTGTAAGTCTAAACTTGCGCGTGTCCCTGCAATGGACACGCGCAAGTTTAGGCTTGCAGCAGAGCGATATCTGCAAGTCTAGAACTGTCTGTCGTGTTACTCTGCTATTATTTACACTTCCACTTTAATCAGAATTGATATTTCATAGGCTGAGGACGTGATTATGTAAGTAACATCATGTAACATAAAGTGGACATCATGCTTCGTAAACGAGCTAAAATAATCGCTCTAGGCGAAAACATTTCACTTACTGCTAGGCAGATAGCAAAAGCAGTTGGCGTCGGAAAATCCAGCGTTTCACGGATCATGAAGCTGCATAAGGAGACAGGGTCCATGGACATGTCCCATAAAGGACATTGTGGAAGAAAACGAAAAACCACCCCTAGAGATGATAGTCTAATTCGAAGAATTAGTATCATAGACCCGAAGAAGAGCAGAGGAGACATCAAAAGGGAGATTGCGTCTCATGGGGTTAATAGAGATGCTTCCACCGTACGTCGTCGTCTTCTGGAGTGTGGCCGCCCCTCCAAAAAGCGGCTTTTGACACCCGCTATGAAGCAAAAAAGGCTATCCTGGGCAAAGAAACATCGAGACTGGACTGTGGAGAATTGGGAAAAAGTTATATTTTCCGACGAAACCCACTTTGAGGTGCATGGCTACAGGTCAAATTTCGTCCGCCGCTCGCCTGGAGAACCTCTTTGATCCAGCCACATCCAACAATCCCCCAAACACCCACCCAAGGTTATGTTTTGGGGATGTTTCACAGTTTCCGGCCACAGACGCTTCACCCCATTGAAGGAATGATGGACAGCAAAAAGTACAAAGGCGTTCTGGAGGCGAAAATGGTCCCAGCACTGCAGAAGCTGTTTCCTAACGGCGATGGGGTATTTCAACAGGATCTGGCTCCATGCCACAATTCTAAGCTTGCTAAGAGCTTCTTTACCCAGCAACTTTTGAAGGCATTGGAGTGGCCAGGAAATTCACTCGATCTAAACCCCATTGAAAATTTGTGGGCCATTATTAAAGCGCGTATATCTAAGATGGATTGCACGACGAAAGACAAAATGATAGAAAGTGTCATGAAAGTGTGGTACCACGACCCTGAAGTGAAGGAGATGTGTTGAAAGCTAGTGGCATCAATGGTTGAGAGGGTGGATGAAGTAATTAAAGCTAAGGGGAGTCACATTCACTATTAACTATGTAAGCTATTAAACAAATAAATATTTTAGTTGTGTCTTTGTTTCTGCATTTTCCTATTGTCCCAACAAATTTGCACAGTACTGTAAGCAGAGTTGGCTTCCATAGTTGAAATCGTAATAGCTCTAACCATTGACAATCAACATTTAACTTAGTAATTTTCAAATTAGAAACATTTTTCGATGCTTTGAAACTTGAACCTACAAAAAAATGTTTTTCGAAAATTTCAGCATGGTTAAAATTTTTTTAGGTTTGTATACCCTCGCCATCTTCACTCCGAACTATTGCTCCCTGAGAACTATGCTGCGCTTTACAGAACGAACATGTAACAATAATGACTTCTACTTAGTGACATTATTTAGTACTAACATACAGTAATGTCACAGCCTCAGATGTTGTTAATTTGGCAGGAAACATATTGGGAACCTTACTGTCTGACTTACCCTCGTAGATTTTAAATAATGTCAACATATGTCACAGTTAAATAGCTGTGAAATGGCCTAACACCACTAAGAAATATTTTTGTCGTCCCTAGTCAATTCGAGGGGCTTTATAGCCACCTAATGGTTGGCAGCAGAAAAAGACATTTTTTTATGTTGTTCACGTACATACCATTGGAGAAAACAATATGAATAAAACACAAAATTTTGCCGTGACCAAATCAAATTAAATTTCATGCGATGAACCAAAAACAATCACTTGCAGCGGCGTCTGAGTTCATTAATCGGGTAGCTTCTTTCGGACTGACAGAAGTTGATTTATAAAATAAAATCGGCTTCAAGCTGTCTACCATGTCATTTGAAAATTTCAAAATTATTGCGAATCCAAATATTTTTAATAAAAAGAAGTATATGCCTTTGTGTGGAAAAATCGGAGACAAATTCCAGTAGATTGAAGGAGAAAGCAATTTGTGTTGTATTCAACTAAAAACACTTAGGTTTGGGAAAGAGTAACAGCCCCAATTCCCATCCTTTCCTCGATGGTAAAGGTGACACCTATGGGCTTGAAAACACCTCCGTCTGTCAGATCAGACTTAAAGCAATCGCTCCGTGTGCAGGAGAGTGACATCCTGTGCACATTAAAGAACACACTGGATGGCCTTGACGAGAGGCTTCTATTTAGCTACGTTACTGGTTGACAGGAAATGTTGATGGATATAAACATAATATATTTATATAAATGCTTTATTTTGTATTTTTTGTATTTTTATAATGCTATTATTTTGTATTTGTTGTAGGGATGAGAGGATATGGTGGAGTGTATAAAAAAATCTAAATTTTTCAGTCAGTGTACTACATATATACTTGAAACGGTGTATTGTGATTGGAGAACATTTAAAGTGGAGAAATTTAGGTTGTCTTGAAGATATAAATAAGGCCTAAAGTCGTTAAATGGTTACACAGCTTAGCTACGGAGTCACCGAACATACCCTTGAGGGTTGTGTGTTAACTATTGATAGACACAGTGATCAGAGAATATACGACTACTCTTTCGAAGGTTATATTCTCTTATGAAAAGTGTGTAAGGAAGTCTCGATTTCTCTAGGAAGTTTTGCTTTTCCTAATGTGTAGGATGCGAAATGGAAAACAATAAACAGCCGAAAATGTCAATGAAAGCGCCAATAACAACAAACGGAACATTGGTACCAATAACAACATCAATACCAATATCAATAAAGACAACATCAATACCAATATCAGCAAAGAAAATATTATTACCAATATCAACAAAAAAGATATGAATACTGATATCAAAATAGACAATTTTAGTACCAATATCAACAAAGACATTATTAATACCAATATCATAAAAGACAATATGAATACCGATATCAACAAAAACAACACTGGTATCACTATCAACAAAGACAATATTAGCACAATCATCAGCAATGACAATAAGTAGTATCAATATGAACAAAGACAGTAGTACCAATATTAGCAAAGAAAACATTAGTACCAATATCAACAAAGATAATATGAATATTTATATAAAAAGCAAATATTAGTACCGAAATAAAAAAAAATTGCAACTGCAATGCATCACCAACAATGACAATAACACCACAAAGAGGATTGGCAAAGTTTTCAACTTCAGTAATTCAACAACGGCACGAGATCATCAACACAAAAAACTGGAGAGACAACACTGATATCAATAACAACGGCACCACTAGCAGAAACTACGAAAGGAAAGAAAACCAATATTCTTGAATATTTTGTTTTAATGACGACATAAGATGATCATTTAACAGCATAAGTTTACAGTAAGCCAAGCACAATTGCTGTTATGATACCTTTCGATTCCCATCATCCAAAATCTGCGAATGCGCTGCTTGTATTGTTTACCCTTCACCAGCCCACGTGAATATCCTTCAACCAATGATGGATTAAATGACGATTTTCAAATCTGTACATGCAAGCGAAATGAGTAGGATAAGCAAAATTGAAACAACATTAAATTTTAAAAAAATACGCAAACAGCGGCACAAAGTCTGAATAAGAATTACATCTCTGCTACTTTGAACTTGACAAATCTTATTCAAATTTTACAGCAGAATTGGAACGATTTAATACTAGCAATACACTTGTTGATCTTTTAAGAAATATAATTTTAACAAAGCGCGATAAATTGCCGCCTGTTGGTGGTTTATGCGGAATTCGTTTCATACGCAATATTGATAAATTCGATAATGAAATTAATTAATACGAGAAAACTAAAAGAGTCTTTGAAAAGAGGAAAAAAGAGGCATATTCAAGATGTTATGAAACGGATAGGAAATACAGATTTACCTAGAGCAGCTCAATGTAATATTTACATAAAATATGTCCCCAGCTCTTTCTAAATAATACATAGTTGCATCACCTAAGATACATCAATTAACAACTGCTGAACAAATAATTCACATTTACAAGAAATTGTCTTCCAACGATGAGGTTAGTAACCTGGTATTCCCATGTTCGAGTCTCCACCGTGACTTCTTTAAGACTTTCATCGCTAACCTCTGCTCGTACTCGATGAGAAAGAGGTCATCAATCGGCTATTCAAGCCAGTATTGCTCTAATGGGAAGTTAAGTCATGGCCCCATAAGCACACGGTAAAGGACATACTGGATGGCTTTGGGTTCATATTTCTCCTAACAGCTACACTGTAGATCCCTTTCTCCCTCCCGATCCTGAGTCCTTGTGGTGCTTGCAAATCTAGTTTATTTAGTCCATTTTATGCAAAAGACCGCTGCTCAAAGGTTAAATAAACACGTACTGAGAGCGTGTTTGATCAGGAGGTCAGGTCGTTTTCGACTAGGAGGTTGAAGGTTCGATAGATGATAATAAAAACACTCTCTCCCCCTCTGGTCATTAGAGTGAAGAACTGAAGGCATGTACTGAAGAATAAAGGAATGTACTGAAGAACTGAAGGCATGTACTGAAAATCTTACTATTTGGTGACAGAAGAGTGGTCTCAGATCGAAAAAGTGTATTCAGAAGTTCTCAAATGTTCAGAAGTTGCATGATTTCTAAAAAAAAATCAGAACCATCGGGATCTTTAACTGATTCAGTTAACGTTACTAACGAAAGGAAACGCTAAAATTCGCAAATAACCCAAAATTTAAGTCCTCTGATTAAAATCAGAAACATCACACTAGAACACACAAGGTCTTCGACTTAACAAATTAACACCGAGAGCCAACTTTGCGTCACATCCTGTGTGCGTTGACGTCAGTCTCCATTATCGGATTAGAGGAGTCTCCGCAGCAGAGAATTTTCGCTTATGAGAATGCAAAAGGAAATGTGCATGCCTTTCAATCGTTTATGTAGAGCAGACAAAGCGAAAGTTAGTGTTGTAGCAAACTCGGAACTTTTGTATCTGACCTCTCCGAAGCTCTCGACGTGAGAGCGTCACAGCTCCGATATTTAATTAGCGTCGAGTTGTAACTGGTAGTTAGCCCAGCAGCATCAGCAAGTGTCGGTATGTGCCAGCTCAACGATAATGAACCGCCGCTCGGCGAAGCGGCAAATTAGGATCAGGCTGAATACTTGTCAGCCCGTTCTCAAGATTTCACGGTCAGCCCGTGTAGCACCGGTAGCACACACCAAGCGACTGCCTTGTCGGAGCAGCGTGAACTTGGTTGTCGCTGGCCGACACGCTTGACAAGAGCGCTTCTAGGAGCGAAACGAGACGCTCGCTGACAAGGAGCAGTTGAAAAATCAGAAACACTGACAGCCAATGGCCTCTGCACATCAGATTAAGAATGGGATCCACCCTGACTCCTCCCCGTGAACGGACAATCGGTGGATGACTTTACAAATGGGTCTCGGAGGTTTCAAGATCACGTACGGATCTGGTCTGACTTTGATGGGTTCTTGGAATACAAACAATGATTGCTCCTGTTGTAAGAAATATTTTTATTCATCTGTGGTTTGGTTAAAATCATGTAATTGTAGACTGATGCTCTCAAAGCTGTTAAAAAAAGGGTTGTGCTGTTTTCCAACTGACATCGCTTGAATCTACACAATGGGCTAAACATGGGGAGATTCCTAAATATCAGAAGTATACTGTAGGAAGTTAATCAACGTTAGAAGGGTATAGTCAATGGAGATAATCTCTTAGATCGGCTATTCGGTCTCATCAAAAATTCGAAATTTGGTCTATCGAAATGCAAACATTAATCGTATGTGTCGTGTGGGAAATAGCAGTTACCTTAAAACTATAAAGATTAATGCCACTTGACTGAATGTAAGCGTTGCTAATGATTAGGATAAGTCATGCGAATGGTTTACAAACATTAATCACATTACGTAAGGAGAATAATTAGTAAATATTGTCAATGACTTGATCAGGTCAGAATCATGGTTCGCAAACATTGTCAGCGTTCAGAATAAGCCAAAAGAGAATATTTCGCAAATGTCTTGAATGTTTAAAGTAAGTGAGTATAATATTTTTCAAACCTTACGGGTAATCAGTATAAGGCAGAAGAATGGTGAGCAAACAGTCTGCAATCAGAGGAAGTCAGGAGAATAGCATACAAACTTTGTATGCTATTCTCTTGATTAATATGTGACAGAAACTTTGGCAGTCAGCGTAGCATATCAGAAAAAGAATTCATTAGCTTTTAAAGTATAATTTCTCAAAAATTGTACCAGATAGTTAGCACCATAATTTATTCTCAAAAATCATCGATTTTGGGGGAAAATGCTGCATTAAAAGAAGTATATATATATGTATCTATATATATATATACCAACGCAGAGTTTTGTTAACTGTCGCTGATTATTATTATGAGATGCTCGCTGACAAGTTACAAGATTACTGCTCAGGATGCGGCTATAAGTAATTGAAACTTCCATGTTATGTCAAAGAAAAGTTGGATTTGGTGATCCGTAACTTCTGAAAACAAATTTTTATGATATTCGTTCACTATTTAAGTAGTTACAGGAACTGTAGCATAATCCAATTATTCATTTCTCCCTAAAGATTTTTTTTAATTCACGAAATTTTAAATATTCATTGCTCAAAGTTTTAAACACACATCACATTTTAGTAAAACTGTTTGAAAGAACAATTAAAACATCTTTAAAATTCTGATCACAAGCGAAATTCCATTTATACTGTTACAGATTTTTAGTTGTATGTAAATATTTGGCAACCGAGTGTGAATTCAAAATAAATAAACAGACTATAAATGAACTGTTTTAATAACTAAGGCAATTAAATTATATAAGTCATAAACAAATTTCTAAACTAGTCTCACTAAACACTAGTATACTATCTATCAGTATTGAATGATCCTGATTATCATAATTATTAAACATTCTGTTCAACCAAGCACGTTTGGAAACACACGTTTGGATTCACAAATTAATATAAGCATAAATCTTAGAATCACATTTCACTTTTTAAATAGGACTTTGTAAAGTAATCGAATGACCGATACAGATATATTGTTGTTTTACTTCGAAATAAGATCTATCATTTTAATATCGAGAACTCATCACTGAGCAAAATGCAAACTAAATTGTCTCGTTTTACACTCGTTAACAAATCTCTCTACTACTTTTTTCGCAATTACTTTTAACTCAATGAATTTTGTTACCACTTCCACGCACACACAAATTAAAACTTTTCCTCTTTAGACCAAGACAAATCTCTTTCTCTTTCACACTAATTTTCCGAACTATAACTGTATTCTCTTCTTTTTTTAAGTTTATCGTGTTCGAACTCGTAAGTGACGTAATTCACACTCCGTACTATATCTCGAGTGTCACATTGTACCACAGTCTCGTTTCATTGTTGCACGTGTATAATCCGTTTCAATACATTTAGGAGGGACTAAAAAATTCAAAGGGGGAACAAATAAACATAGATTTGTTATTTATTTAATGTGCACCAATCCCCTGTGATGATGCATAGAACCGGCCAGGCCTAGCACCTAATGTCCGACCCCGCCTTCTCGTGGAGCGGACCGTTAGTAACTTTCAAAAGCGATACTCTCTTGTGGAAGTGAACGGAAGGGGAGGGCTGCCAGATTAGTGTAGCCTACTGATCTGGACAACTATGTCTACTTTTCTTTTTTTTCTACCCTGCTGAGGAGTGGTCAACCACACAGGGTCCTGGTGCTGACCATATAAACCTACTGGACTGGACAGATATATGGCTCTGAGCTTGATTATGGATCTTGATTTTGCTGCACTGGTGGGCTTCTGTGGAGGGATAAATCTTCCGCTGTGTTTTCTGTTTGTTTGTGGGTTGACAGCCCCAAGTGAATAGATTCACAGGATATGTTTATCAGCTGGTGGATAATCCTGAGCAGAAGTCATCGCAGGCACCTGAACTCTTTGCTTCTATTGGCATCGTCAAATTCTACATTGGAGGAAGTCTTCCAGTGTAGATGGCTTCAGCCTTTAGTAGTGGGGGAACGGGTCTTTGCCCCATGTCTGCGATTAGGGGGCTGTTTGACATTGTCGGCATTCCCTCTCTCAATAAACATAGTTTCTTTAAACATCCCACTAACCATTTTCTCTCCATAGGTAGTTGGAATGTGAGGACTCTGCACAGAGCTTTTTCTCTTGATGTCCTCACACAAGAATTCCACCGTTATAATTTAGATATTTTCGGCTTGCAAAAGACCAGATGGACAGATAAAGGTCAGATTCTTAAAAATAATCTTAAATTTCTCCTTTCAGGGAGGGACGACAATAAGCATCACCAAGGTGTGGGTCTGCTTCTCAGCAGACACGCTAGCGATGCTCTTCTAGGATATGAGTGCATTAATGAAAGGTTTCTTACAGCAAAATTTCAGACAAGCGTTAAAGACTTGAATGTTATCTGCTGTTATGCCCCCACTGAGGATGAGGGTGAGAAAGATAGGTTTTATGGACAACTTCAGGATATTTTGAATTCTATCAAGAAAGGAGATATTACCCTTGTTCTTGGTGACTTCAATGCCAAAGTTGGTACTGACTCTGACCTTTGGGGAGGAGTAATAGGCCCTTTTGTTATTGGTAGCTGCAATGGGCAACGTCTCCTACAGGTAAGTAAACTCAATGGATTCAGAATAACTAACACTTATTACAAACACCGCGACATACATAAGTACACATGGGTTTCACCTGATGGGCTGCATAAGAATATGATTGATTACATATTAATTAACAGCAAATGGGCTAGTTCTGTTAGGAATACCAGGGCATATAGGGCAGCTGAAATTTGATCTGACCATTACCTTGTTAAAAGTATGTTGCAACTTAAACTTAAAAAGTGTTGTGCTAGGGTTAAAAAATTTACTTTTAATACTGAAGCTCTGAAAGATCCAGTTATAGCCAAAGCTTACCATGATAGGTTACTTAGTCATTATGACAGTCATGGTTTGCTTACTACTGAAGTTGAGGAAGAATGGGATCATTTTAAACAGGCTTTTTTGGACACTAACAGTACTCTTTTAGGAATAAAGGAGCAGAAGAGGCAGAATTATCTGAGTGATAAGGCACTTGAGCTTATTTCGGAAAGAAAGAACTGCAGGAATGCCCTTAATCAATACCCTACTAGTCCTAATAGAAAGCATTACAGAGACCTTAATAAACTTGTAAAGGATCAGTTAGCTGCTGATAAGAATCTTTGGCTTGATGGTTTGGCTGACAAAGCCGAGGAAGCAGTTAGACAGCACAACAGCAGAGAGCTGTACCAGATAGTTAATGTTTTGTGTGGTAGAAAACGGACAGGCATACAAGGATTGAAGGATAAACAAGGTAAGATTATAGAAGGGGTGGATTCTGTCATGGCTAGGTGGGCTGAGCATTTCAGTGATGTTCTAAACAATGTAGTTAGTTCTACTCCCATTGTTTGCAATGACGATAGATGCATTGTTGGCTTTAATGTTGGCCCTATAACACAATCTGAAGTTATTTTGGCTGTTTCTAAACTTAAACTTCATAAATCCCCAGGGGTAGATGAAATTACTACGGAAATGCTTCGAGCTGGGAATGTTTCGGTTACCACTTGGATGACTGAAATTCTGAATATCTTTTATGATAAAGGCATGGTTCCTAAGGATTATACCAGAGCTATTGTTATCCCTATTTTCAAAAAAGGTGATCGCAGTTCTTGTGATAACTATAGGGGTTTCAGCCTACTCTCTGTTCCAGGTAAAGTTCTTTCCATGATTGTGCTTAATAGAATTAAGAATCTGGTTGACAGGCAATTGCGTGATGAGCAATGTGGATTCAGAAGTGGTAGGGGATGTGTGGATCAGATATTTTCACTTAGGCATATTCTTGAGAAATGTTTAGAGTTTCAGAAACCTTTGGTTGCTAGCTTTGTTGATTTCAAAAAGGCTTTCGACTCTGTTGATCGTCATAATTTGTGGTTGATTGTGAGATCATATGGTATACCAGACAAGTTAGTTAACATTATGAAAGCTCTCTATAATAACACTGAGTCGTGTGTGAGAGTTGGAAAGGCTTGTAGCAATTGGTTTAGCATTACGTCTGGTGTTCGACAAGGGTGCATTTTGTCTCCTTTTCTCTTTAGTTTGGTTGTTGATTATGTTATGCGAAATTCACTTCAAGGGAAAGATTTTGGCCTTAAATGGGCTGGAGATACGAAAATTTCTGATTTAGATTATGCTGATGGTTTAGCCCTTTTGGCAAATGATGTTGATGAGATGAACTCTTTCATTCGAGCTATTGATGAGACTGGTAGTAGAGTAGGTTTGGTTATAAACAGAGAGAAAACTAAAGTGATGAAAATTGGTCAGGCAGGCTGTGATTCAGTTAATCTGAATGGTTGCAGTCTTGAGCAGGTGTCACATTTTAATTATCTTGGGAGCTTTGTAACAGATAATGGTGATGTGCGGCATGAGATTAACAGACGAATAGGGATTGCTGCCGGGACTTTTAAGAACCTATGGAGAGTGTGGAGAAATAGGCGTATACACCTAAAGACTAAAATTAGACTGTATAATAGTTTGGTTCTTTCTAGGGTTAGTTATGGTAGTGAAACTTGGACGCTGTGTAAACAAGATGACAGGAAACTAGATGCTTTTGATTCCAGATGCTTACGCAGGATCTTGGGCATTAGGTGGTTCAACTTTGTAACTAATGATGAGATCAGACAAAGGAGTTTGCAACCTCCTTTAAGCAGCATATTGTGCAGAGAGAGACTCCGTTTGTTTGGCAATGTTGCCCGTATGAATAATTATAGATTGGCGAATAGGGTTATGAACAGTGTGCCTAAAGGCCTCAGAAAGAAGGGGAGACCTAGGATGCGGTGGGCAGACAATGTCAAACAGGACCTTGTTAGAATTGGTGTGCAGTGGCCAGATGCAGTAGATGTAGCTCAGGATAGACTTGCTTGGAGAACTAAATTGCACGGTCTGGTTGGACCTCCGTAGCCCATGGCTGCTTGATGATGATGATGATGATGATGATGATGATGATGATGATGATGATGATGATGATGATGATGATGATGATGATGTCAAGAATGTGGTTAGAAATCCAGATCTAAAATGATTCAATATCTTTAATCCATCCTTAATCTCATTATTATTTGCATACAATTTATTTTCGAATTTTATTTCCATAGATCTGAATTTGAAGTTTTCATTATTTTGTTTAACCGTTTGTAAATAAACGACTTTCTTCTTTAGAAGACTTTCACATCGGAACTTGGACAAAAATTTAGCCATTAATTATATTTTATGCTTTGTGGGATCAATAGAAACCTTCGAATAAGTTTCATAAGGTTCAATCACTTGCCCCATTTCAGTCCAATCATTTGTCCCTTTCGTCCGACTAGTGCACATTATTTTTTTTAAAAAAAAGGCCGACTGTTCACAATGCAACGTGAAACATCTCCATAAAGACACATCAGAGAAGGGGGAATGAAAGCAGGGTGGGGCCACTCTCGAGGAAGCGTTTCCTGACTATCATTGGCTAGGCATTTTGACGTCACAGCGGGGAGAGGATGATAAGCAAAGCTTATAAGAAGCGTACGGTAAGATAGATTTCTGTTGGCAGAAAAAGTGTAAAATTTCTATTTCAGTTTCTTTTTCACTGTTTGAGGTTTATCTAGCTATCAGGGAAATATTTCTTGTTAGGGAGAGCGCACACCGCCGCAATTTGTAAAAGAATGCGACGACGATTATGAAATGAAGCGGTCATGTGTCCTCTATTTTGTTTTTCGTCTTGGATTATTCTGCAAGTTTTATTTCATCGTTTATTATCCCATTGCTCATCGTTAACAAAATAATTGTGTGAATCTTTTGGGATTTATTTTCTAAGAATATACATATTTTGCTTCGAATCTTGACCGTGATAGCAAACTAGACTTGGTGAACGTCCAATATGGATTTCATTTGTATTAAAACTGTGAAGTCTGATAAGTAATTATTTATTATGCAGTGATTAATATGTGACAGAATTATATTAGAATACTAACGGATAATAAATTATGCCGTATATTTCTGTTCAGATTACATAAGCTATTACTAAAAGGCAGTTAAATTATTTGAAATTCGTAATAATGGCGACAAGCCATAGCGTAGGCGTTTAGTAATGCTAAAATATGGCTAGTACACAAGCTGTCTATACGTTATATCCCTTACAATATTAATAGAACTCTTGTATTGTGTTTAGTTGAAATGAACTCTGATATTTTAATATTCGAGAGATTAAGTTTCAATATTTCGGTAACAGTTACTAATAAAACTATCGTGGCAGCTGTTGTTTTGTGGCGTGAGAAGAATATGGGGCCAGTATCACTTTCGCTTTGACTGCAAAGTTCACTTTCTGTAGGGCATACAACAACTTATTAAAATTTTATGCGATTGTGATAGGAATTTTCAAAGTAATTTTAATAATGAAATAAACGGTGACTACTTGATGAGTGTAAAATATTTCAATATCAAATGTTAGTAAAAAGATGAATCCTTCGTCAATCATCTCACGAGTTGACAATTGTTTTTTGTTACGGTCTCAGAAATATTCATGAAAGACTTTTTTTTTAACTTCAAATTTGCCGACGAGCAAAATTCCGTCATATTCATATATTCATTCTGGTAATGTACGGAACCTTCGAAGAGTTTAGCAAATGCTATTTTTGATTTAAAATGAGCTTTATTTTGTTGTAGAAATTATTTTGCCTCCCATTCGTTCAGAAGGATTCAATAAATAATTTTTTTTCTTTAACGAATAGGCGAGTAAATCCAATGCAGATAAAATGTTATTAATTTAAATAAAATCTTCCAGCTTCTATAGCCATATTAGAAATATATAATTTTTATATTAAACAATTTAGATTATTTTCTAACTGCGTACAGTTAACTTTACGTTTTTAGCATACTTTGCTTATAATCGAAAAGCTTTCCTGGATATTCTTTAATTACTTTATATGATTTCACAAACTTGTATTAGTTTGTAAGTAGAGCTCCTATTTTAAAGATTTCCGATTTGATCACATATAGAGTAATGTAATTCTGCCTGAATATTTTTTCACTGCATTATTATAAAATTCCTATTAGATGATTCTGAGAACATATTCTGATCTTGCGCTTATATTTAAATTGGATCCAATTAAAACACAGGATCTTTATTTCAACTCATCTTTTTACCAACTCTGTTATCATCATCATCATCATCATCATCATAATCATCATCATCATCATCATCATCAAGCAGTCATGGGCTACGGAGGTCCAAACACACCGCGCAGTTTACTTCTCCAAGCATATCTGTCCTGAGCTACATCTACTGCATCCGGCCACTGTACACCAATTCTAACAAGGTCCTGTTTGACATTGTCTGCCCACTGCATCCTAGGTCTCCCCCTCCTTCTGAGGCCTCTAGGCACACTGTTCATAACCCTATTCGTCAATCTATAATTATCCATACGGGCAACATGGCCAAACCAGCGGAGTCTCTCTCTGCACAATATGCTGCTTAAAGGAGGTTGCAGACTCCTTTGCCTAACCTCATCATTAGTTACAAAGTTAAACCACCTAATACCCAAGATACTGCGTAAGCATCTAGAATCAAAAGCATCTAGTTTCCTGTTATCTTGTTTACACAGTGTCCAAGTTTCACTACCATAACTAACCCTAGAAAGAACCAAACTATTATACAGTCTAATTTTAGTCTTTAGATGTATACGCCTATTTCTTCACACTCTACATAGATTCTTAAAAGTCCCGGCAGCAATACCTATTCGTCTGTTAATCTCATGCCGCACATCACCAGTATCAGTTACGTAGCTCCCAAGGTTATTAAACTGTGACACCTGCTCAAGACTGCAACCATTCAGATTAACTGAATCACAACCTGCCTGACCAAATTTCATCACTTTAGTTTTCTCTCTGTTTATAACCAAACCTACTCTACCACCAGTCTCATCAACAGCTCGAATGAAAGAGTTCATCTCATTAACATCATTTGCCAAAAGGGCTAAATCATCAGCATAATCTAAATCAGAAATTTTCGTATCTCCAGCCCATTTAAGGCCAAAATCTTTCCCTCGAAGTGAATTTCGCATAACATAATCAACAACCAAACTAAAGAGAAAAGGAGACAAAATGCACCCTTGTCGAACACCAGACGTAATGCTAAACCAATTGCTACAAGACTTACCAACTCTCACACATGACTCAGTGTTATTATAGAGAGCTTTCATTATGTTAACTAACTTGTCTGGTATACCATATGATCTCACAATCAACCACAAATTATGACGATCAACAGAGTCGAAAGCCTTTTTGAAATCAACAAAGCTAGCAACCAAAGGTTTCTGAAACTCTAAACATTTCTCAAGAATCTGCCTAAGTGAAAATATCTGATCCACACATCCCCTACCACTTCTGAATCCACATTGCTCATCACGCAATTGCCTGTCAACCAGATTCTTAATTCTATTAAGCACAATCATGGAAAGAACTTTACCTGGAACAGAGAGTAGGCTGATACCCCTATAGTTATCACAAGAACTGCGATCACCTTTTTTGAAAATAGGGATAATAATAGCTCTGGTAAAATCTTTAGGAACCATGCCTTTATCATAAAAGTTATTGAAAATTTCAGTCATCCAAATGGTAACTGAAACATTTCCAGCTCTAAGTATTTCCGTAGTAATTTCATCCACCCCTGGGGATTTATGAAGTTTAAGTTTAGAAATAGCCAAACAAACTTCAGATTGTGTTATAGGGCCAACATTAAAGCCAACAATGCATCTATCATCATTGCAAACAATGGGAGTAGAATTAACTACATTGTTTAGAATATAACTGAAATGCTCAGCCCACCTACCCATGATAGAATCCTCACCTACTCTAACCTTACCTTGTTTATCCTTCAATCCCTGTATACCTATTCGTTTTCTACCACACAAAACATTAACTGTCTGGTACAGCTCTCTGCTGTTAAACTGCTGTCTAATGGCATGGCTGCCTGGTGTGGATGGTAATGGATGACCTGGCTGCTAAGCTGAGGAAGCAGCAGACCCACGTCTTGGTGATGCTTTCCATCCTCCCTCCCTGTAAAGAGAAATTTAAAGTTATTTTTAAGTATCTCACCTTTACCTGTCCATCTGGTCTCTTGCAAGCCTAGAATATCTAGGTTATAGCGCTGGAACTCCTGCATGAGGACATCAAGAGAATAATCTCTATGTAATGTCCTCACGTTCCACGTTCCTGCAGCGAGAAAATGATTAGTAGGATTTTTAAAGAAATTAGGTTTTTTGAGATTGGTAGGGCCAACAATATCAAACAGCCCCCTGATCGCAGGCATGGGGCAAAGACCTGTTCCTCCTCCGCTAAAGGCTGAAGTCACCGATGGTGGTAGGAACATCAGGCACCACCTTTTCAAGTGGACTTTTTCAAGAGCCATATGGCCTGTCTGAAACACATTACTCCAGTTTAGGCTTGACGATGCCCAACTAGCTAAGTAAGGTTCAGGTACCTGCGATGGCCTCTGATTAGGATTATCCACCAGCTGATATAAGGTATGCCATGCCTCTGTTCACTTAGAGCTGGCAACCCAGAAGCAAACAGAAAACACAGCAGCAGACTCTCCCTCAACAGAGGCCCACCAGTGCAGCAAGTCGAGGATCCATAATCAAGCTCAAATCCATAAACAAGTCCAGTCTAGTAGGTATAAATGATCAGCACCAGGACCCTGTGAAGTTGACCACTCCTCAGCAGGGTTGAAAAAAAAGAAAAAAGTGGCCATAGATGACCAGATCAGTAGGCCATACTGAACTGGCAGCCCTCCCCTTCCGTTCCCTTCCAAAAGAGAATATCTGTTTTGAAAGGTACTAACGGCCAGCACCACGAGAAGGCGGGGTCGGACATTAGGTGCTAGACCTGGTCAGTTTTGTGCATCATCACTAGGGATTGGTACACAGCTCTAATTCCAGTTTACGCCTAGCTGCCATTTACAGTTAACAATCGTAATGAAAATAATAAAAATATAATTTTTCGCCGCCGCGAGTAGGGGTTTAAATTTTGCCTCTTCCAAAAAACGTTTAATGTAACGAGGAGTAAATATAGTTTTCAATTTACGAAGAAAATATTTCCTAGAATTATTGACCGAAAAGTCTACTTCCTTTTCTTGTTTTTTGATTAATTTTGAAATTTTTATTTTGCTGTATCAGTTTTTATTTATGTTTATTCCACTGCTTTTGCTTTGATCGTAATCATGTTTTCAAATCAGATATTTTCTCCCCCCGGCATTATTTAGTGTTTAATAGCAATTTGAAACTGCTGCTGTAATTTTCTAATGCGTAGACTATGACGCATTAACATGAGTTTTTATTCCATTGAATCAGAACGGTATAAGCCAAGGTATTTAAATTATCAGTTCCGTGTAATAAAGCAACTTTTTTACTAGGTGAAAACTGATTTTACTGAGTGTACCAGTCGCTCTAAAAAACTGTCATGATTTTTAGAGCGATCGGTTTCTGAAATTTTTATGTAACAATTTTTTTTTTATTTCAATCTGGAATAGCATTCTTTTAATTTTTCTTCATCTTTTAGTTCGCTTCATAAATCTTACAGGCAATCGATATTGATAGGCTTCTGAAAATATTTACCTCATATCTTAGCACGTGCGCATCGAATTTATATTCAAGCCTACACTGCAGCACCCACTTCATACTAATTTTTTTCTTCTAATCTTTTTCTTATTCTTCGAACTCATGTAGTTTGCTACTGCATGATACGAAAAATTCGTAAAAAAAAAGACTTCACAGGAGAGAGATTCACTAAGCGAAGACCAATGAAAGTACGGATTATTCAAATCCTTTAGCTGAGTTCTCCCCACTGTGACGTCATGGGGCACGCCCCCTCACAGACACTAGAATGACCTTGATAAAACAGAGCCTATTGTTCTATGTATATACTCACCTTGCCTCAGAGTACCTTTAAGGTTGTACATGGGTCCTACACACCTATGGTGATTTTTCTCTTTTACATTTCTTGCTTCTGTTCTAAACTCGTTCTTTATACGCATTGTTTTCGTTTTACATTCTTCTTTATTGTGGTTCTTTTGTATTCTTCTTCTTTTTCTCTTTTTTATGTTTTGTTTTTACCTTGGTTGTGAGTTCTGTGACTTTTATTTAATCTCGTTCGGCGCAACATAGCCTATGTTGCTCTCGCGCCATTAAACCCCAAACAAACAACCAATCAAACATCAGAGTCTAACCTTTCTCTCACTTAGCTAACACTTTTCCAAAAAAATTGTAAAAATTTACCCAGCCCTTTATCGCCACACCCCTCTTTCCTTCAACATCAACGAGTATTTCAGCAAGCATGCATTTTTCGTGAAGGTACGGAAACGTTTGAATGCATTTTATTGCATTTAGAAGCGCACTTAGGCAGTCTTTAAGTTCATTTATACCTATCGAATAAATGATTGATTTTAAAAGCAACCTGAAATTATAATAATCTATAAAGTAATTAAATTTATGTCTTTATGTTAATCTCACAGAGCTTCCTATGAGAAAAGGTTTTTAAGCTTTAACTTTTCACAAGCTTCTTTAGAGGAAAAGCTACTGGAAAGAGTTATTAACAGTTTGCCAGTAATTAGTCGACACCTGTCATACCGTGTGAATTGATTTTAAAAGCAACCTGAAATTATAATAATCTATAAAGTAATTAAATTTATGTCTTTATGTTAATCTCACAGAGCCTCCTATGAGAAAAGGTTTTTAAGCTTTAACTTTTCACAAGCTTCTTTAGAGGAAAAGCTACTGGAAAGAGTTATTAACAGTTTGCCAGTAATTAGTCGACACCTGTCATACCGTGTGTACCAGATATGAGTAAAGGCCAAGTGAACGCAAAGCACCTGTCCATTTATCATCTGTAGATTAGATGAACCTTCTTCAGGCGTGAACATCAATTGCTGTGACTGAGAAATTAGAGATAGGTTATCATCTTACATCTTCCGCAGCAAAGGAGATGAGGATGCAGAGGAAGGGATTGATGAAAGGCGACACGGCATTGTTCTACGAAGAGGTTGACGAGTGGCCTAGCGAAGAAAAATGATCATGTTATCTAGATGGACATTAATTCACCGTGGCTCGCTAAGCCTAACAGGACTGTAGTTTCTAGTTGTCTGTACTATTCAGCCGGTGACTGCGGATAAACTTCAAAAACGTTAATAGAATTATCTGATCAACTGGACATGTGATTCAGTTAATTCAGGTTAGTTGATGAAATGGAAATTCTTTAATAAAACATTTATTTAGAATATATTATTTAGAATATATTTTTCAAACTAGCTTTTTTTTTGTATGGAATGTCGGCAATGAAATCACCGTCCATGCATTTTTGGTAAAATTTATTGGAAATTTAAAGACACAAGTACAAAGTGAAAGATATATTCAGGCGAGATTTTCTATGTACCCTCTATTTGCAATAAGTACTGAGCGCAAAAGAAGGATCTGTTCAAGTGAATGGAAACGTTGATAGGTATTATTTAAATAAAGCTATTAGTAACATACTCCTTAGACACTTTATTAGAGATAGCTGCATCGTATTACAATGGAGGGCGGCGATATCAGATTCACAGCTAACTGACCTTTTTTTAAAATACGCTTTTTATGAAAATACAGTATATATGACTGAATATAACATGCTCAATTCTGTCTATCTCATTCTCGATTTATTTTTAACAAGATTCGTTTGGTTTTTAAAAACCAAACGAATCTTGTTTTCGGAGTTGAAACATTGCCCAACTTAGACGTTCTACGAAAGAAACACGGTCAGAATTACCAAAATAAAATAATCTCTGCTCAGTCTGTTAAAAATAGGCTTATAAGTAGTGAGTAAAGGAGAGTTCTGGAACAGTGGCGGATCAATGTTAATCCTATGGGATCCGCCACCCATGTGTTTTAAGCTGGTGGCGGATGATTATCAATCACATTAGTCATGCAGTGTCAAAAAGAATACCTCCCTCCAGTGATGTAATAATCTGAAATTATATTATTCAGTTAAATTGCAGATAATCCATTAGTAATTTCCACCGACGTCCATCTTGGTTTCCACAAAGTCCGATTTTTTTTTTTCAATTCCACCATTTTGGAATCTGACGTCACCGATTAGCAGTTCTACCTTTTAAAGTATTTTTACCCAATAGCATTGTTTCTTTCCGTTTCTGCAGGTCAATCTTTTATTCCAGTTTCTGCGGGATAGTCATTCTTCTAGTATAAATACGACATCCATCGGTCAGATTCCTCATTCTGTTGTCAGACATTGACAGTGACGGCTCTCTGCTGCTGCTTCTCCGTGATTTTTCCAACGGCAATAGTGATAGTTCTCGACGTCCTCGTGTAGTATCAGCTATTTTACAACTCTGCTACATAATGTATCCATGTGATATATGTGAGAAGGCTTTCACACTCAAGACAAATCTGATTCGTCATATGAGAAATCACGATGGAAATAGCCTGTTTAAGTGCTCTGAGTGCGAATCGACATTCTCAAGGAGAGATGATGTCCGACGTCATGAGTTATCCCACACCTCCAGGAAAACCTACAAATGTGAAGAATGTGCAATGGAGTTTGGGCGAAAAGACAGTCTTTTGCGCCATCAAAGAAAGCCCCACAATAATAAGCGAAAACGTTCTGAAGATGAAAGGATTCCGCAGAAGAAGCAAAAACCAGACCCTGAAGACCCCTGTCAGTTTACAGAAGAAATGAAAAGGACCCTATCAACACATAAACTGACGGCAACGGAAGAAACATCAGTTGACCTCACCTTTTTCCTCGAATCCTCGCGGGAGTCACTCCTAACTCATCTGAAAGAAGAATTGACCTCGAAAGGTAGCATTAAATGGTACCTTGTCGTGCAAGTGCGATTCAGGCGAAAAGTTTCCCCTTCTACCTTTGAACACTGTACCCCGTTTTTCCGAAGTAACTGTGTCACAAGCCTACCTACATCATCCCTAAACAGAGAATTGGATTCAGCGTATAAGAAGATTAAGACCTCATTTGAAGAATTTGAAGGAGCACATAGTGGATGGACACTGGATGCCGTACTCCACGCTGAAATGAACATTGGAAAATATATCCCTCTTGCAGGATCTAGTTATATCCCTACTCCAAGAGAATTACTGCTAAAACACGCTATTGTCAATGTATGTAATTCTGACCAAAAATGTTTTGTCTGGTCTGTTTTAGCCTCTTTGTATCCTGCCACAGATAATCCGCAGCGCCTTAACAACTATATACATTTAGAAGACAAATTAAACACATCGGGCTTAATTTTCCCTGTTACAATAAATCAAATATCTAAATTCGAAAAAATGAACAATATTTCTGTTAATGTTTTTGGATATGAGAAAGAGGTGTTCCCACTCTACATCACACCATTCAGATTTAAAGCGCATGCAAATCTCCTTCTGTTATCGGATGATGAAAAGCAGCATTATTGCTCCATTAAGAATATGAGTAGACTTCTCAGTCCTCTCACCAAACATAACGGTGTACGTTTCTACTGTGATTACTGCCTTCACCGTTTCGCAAATGAATCCCTCTTGAAGGATCATGTTCCCTATTGTCGAGAACATGGACCTCAGAGAGTAGAACTCCCAACTGAAGAAGAGAAATGGTTGAAATTCACAAATTTTAAGTTTCAG
Source organism: Ryuthela nishihirai (assembly GCA_038380435.1). Taxonomy (NCBI): domain Eukaryota; kingdom Metazoa; phylum Arthropoda; class Arachnida; order Araneae; family Heptathelidae; genus Ryuthela; species Ryuthela nishihirai. Next base: position 7,809,657 of record JAWZYU010000030.1, on the reverse strand, counting down.
CAGCTCGTTCCATACGTGATTTATGCCGACTTTGAATCATTCCTAGTGAAAGTGGACACTTGTATGCCTAACCCTGAAAAATCTCACACCACTATCACGGCAAATCATGAACCCTGTGGATTTGCATATCTTGTTGTTGGACATGATGGCTGCAGCTATAAGCCTCCAGTAGTTTATAGAGGTCCTAATGTAGTAGAAGAATTTTTAGAATGTCTGCTTAAAGAAGAAGAAAACATTAAAAATTTACTGTCGATGATAAAGCCAATGCAGCTCTCGAATCATGAAGAGGAATCATTTCACAACGCTACTGACTGTCATATTTGTAAGCATGCCCTAGGAGCAGATCGTGTGAGAGATCACGATCATATAACAGGTAAATTCCGAGGAGCTGCCCATAATTCCTGTAATCTGAACTTTAAGTTAACCAATAGGATTCCAGTTATCTTTCACAACCTAAAGGGATATGACAGCCACCTTATTATGCAGGGAATCGGCAGAATCAAAAATAAGAAGATTAATTGCATTCCCAATAACATGGAAACATACATAACCTTCTCCTTAGGGACATTACATTTTATAGACTCCTATCAGTTTTTAAGCACATCCCTTGAGAAGCTAGTAAATAATTTATCACCAGATGAGTTCCATATTTTAAAGGAACATGTTGAAACTGAACGGTTACACCTGGTTTTGAGAAAAGGAGTTTACCCCTATGATTATATTGACAACAGTGAAAAGTTTGAACAAATAGTATTACCACCACGTGAAGCATTTTACAACCAACTCACAGAAGAAGCACTAGGGGAAGAAGACTATACCCATGCAATAAGAGTATGGAATACATTCAACATAAAAAATCTAGGCCAGTATCATGACTTGTACCTGAAGACAGACGTGCTCCTCTTAGCTGATGTTTTCGAAAGTTTCAGAAAACTATGCATCAGATACTATGAAATCGATCCCTGCCATGTTTACACAGCTCCTGGATTAGCCTGGCAAGCATGCTTAAAAATGACAAATGTAAATCTTGAGTTGATAACTGACCCTACAATGTACCTTTTCCTGGAAAAAGGCATACGAGGGGGAATTTCTGTGATATGCAATCGTCTTAGTACAGCAAACAACAAGTATTTGGACACCTATGATCCTCAGTTACCCTCTAAATACATTATGTACTATGATGCCAACAATCTTTATGGATGGGCAATGTCACAATGCCTCCCTCAAAGCGATTTTCGATGGCTTAATAAAGAAGAAATAGCAGATCTAAATATTACGACAATTGCTGACGATGCGAATAAAGGATACATATTGGAAGTTGATTTAGATTATCCAGTTTCTCTACACGACAAGCATAATGATTATCCACTAGCCCCTGAGAAACTTCAGATTACCAGCAGCATGCTATCCCCATATTGTCAAGAGGTTGCCCAAAGCCTTGGAATAAATACAAACCATTCAGTCGTGAAATTAGCCCCAAATCTAAATTCTAAGGAAAAATATGTCCTTCATTATCGAAATCTCAAACAATATTTAACCTTCGGTATGCAGCTGAAGAACATACATCGCGTTTTAGAATTTAATCAGTCTTGCTGGCTAAAACCATATATAGAATTTAATACAGATCAGCGGAAGAAAGCTAGAAACGACTTCGAGAAGGACTTCTTCAAACTGATGAATAATGCTGTGTTTGGAAAAACGATGGAAAATTTGAGAAATCGAGTGAAAATTGAATTGACTCAGAGCCCGAAGAGAGTATGCAAGCTCGTAGCATCCCCTGCTTTTCACGCTTTTCGTGTTTTTGACAACGACCTTGCATGTGTGCAATCAAAGCTAACTAAATTGAAACTCAACAGGCCTATTTATGCTGGTTTCAGTATTCTAGATATTAGTAAACTATTGATGTATAGCTTTCATTATGACTATATTAGTCCGAAATATGGAGAAAAAGCTAAATTATTGTTTACTGATACAGATTCACTGTGCTACGAGCTTCAAACCGAGGACGTGTATGATGATATGAAAGACGATATAGATCATTTTGACACGTCCGACTATCACATTGATCATGTTTTGCATAGTACACATAATAAAAAGGTACTAGGTAAAATGAAAGATGAACTTTCGGGAGTACCTATCAAACAATTTGCAGGGCTTCGTTCTAAAATGTATTCCCTTCAGAGTTTACATGAGGAGAAGAAGACGGGGAAAGGAGTCCCCAAATACATCGTAAAAAGAACCCTTCGTCACAAGGATTACAGAGACTGCTTAATAAACAAATCACCTTGTCGAGTAGATTTGACAAGGATTCAAAGTAGCAGCCACCATCTTCATACAGTGAAAGGTGTAAAGCTTGGTTTGTCACCATTTGACGATAAAAGATATATTTTAGAAAATGGTTATGACACCCTTTCGTACGGTCACTACAAAACATTGAAAAAATAACATAGCAGAAAAAACGAATATTTCACTGTGATTTTTAATATGCTTGAGCTATTTATGTATAAAAAATATGATAATTTTATCCAAATGTGTGCATATAACCCCCTATATATGTAAAAATAATACATGTTATTATTATATGTAGATAGCTGTATGTAAAAACCATTTCCTCTGTTAACCTGCATTTTTTTTTTTTGTAAGCAGGCTGTAAAGTATAATCAATGTGAAAAAGCATCATTGTGAAATGTATAAAATTGTAAACCAATGGAAATCATTACATGTGCACGCATTGTCATTGTTTCACCTAATACTTTGAAATCAATAAAAATTTTTAAGTGAAATATATGTGTCGTCTGAGTCTTATCCTTGGCAAGTGGAGTGATAAACAAGCGTTAGCCGCTTCTCAAGTGACTTACTCCGCATGCACCTGTGATGCTGACTCACTTCCAACCGCTCATATCCTGTTGGAAGGTCAGACCTCACTCACTGCGAGAAAGCTCTTCTAGGATCCATTTCTGGGATTACACTTATAATGAAAGGTGAGTAATTCTCTAAATTTTCATGGTTTATCAAACATTACTTATAATTTCGTGATGTAGTGACGTTCTCAAGTATTAAGAAGTGATGAAAACATAAGATTTCCTTTCAAAGTTATCGTAACTCGCTTGCTTGCTTGTTACCGGAACAAGCCTCCTAGAAATCAACGTCTTTTTTTTAAAGCAATCACCTCTCAAAAGCACCGGGACTTCAATAAATGCTCTGAGTGCTGTGTTTATGAAAAATATATCAGTACGGGATGAAATTCTAATTTTTACTTTGCAGAGACGAGAACTTTACGTAGATTTTTACAGAGAAATAATCGAAATTATTGCATCAGCCATTTAGCGATAAAGTATTTTAGAGCAGATTTTTACTGAATATTAATACTTTAGAATAAAGGATAATTTCCTGTATATAATACAGAGGTGTACAGACGAATTTTATTTCCTACGAATAAAAAACAAAAATAGGATTTTCATACTGTTATTCGAATTACTCACTTACCACTTGTTTCAACTGTTTAGTAAAAAAAAAAATACATTTAATTCCCAGTTTTTTAACGACTGAGATAAAAAAAAATATGCTTACCTACATTAAATACAATGTAAAATAGCGAAATTCACCACTTATTTCAACTGTTTAGTAAAAAAAATACATTTAATTCCCAGATTTTTAACGACTGAGATAAAAAAAATATGCTTACCTACATTAAATACAATGTAAAATAGCGAAATTCACCACTAATTTCAGCTGCTTAATATCAAGAAATACAGGCGATTTCCTGTTTTTTTTTTTTAGCATTGCACATAAGAGAAAAAAAAAAGACTAGCGAACGTATTAACATGTATACCTCTGGTACTTAAATATGACATGCTCTGTGTTTCAATATTACACATTTTTTCAGTAGTTTACACATTAATTACTAATTTTTTTTTTCATTCAACAGTTAAGTATCACAATTGGAAGTAATGTGCGCAATATTTCCTGTTTAAATGCATCTCTCTACAAAAAAAGATTTCCTTTCAAAATTATCGTAACTCGCTTGCTTGCTAGTACATTACATGGCCCGAATCGAGCCACCTCGAAATCAACGTTTTTTTTTTTTTGAAGCGATCACTTCTCAGAAGTGGAAGACTTCAATAAATGCACCGAGTGCTGTGTTTATGAGAAAATTATCAGCACGGAATGAAAATCTAATTTTTTTTACTTGCAGAGACGAGAACTTTACGTAGATTTTTACAGAGAAATAATCGAAATTATTGCATCAGCCATTTAGCGATAAAGTGTTTTACTGAATATTAATACTTTAGAATAAAGCATAATTTCCGGTGTATAATACCGAGGTGTACAGACGAATTTTATTTCCTATGAATAAAAAAATAGGATTTTGATACCGTTATTCGAATTACTCAGTTAATTCACCACTTATTTCAACTGTAAAAAAAAAAATACATTTAATTCCCAGATTTTTTAACGACTGAGATAAAAAAAATAATATGCTTACCTACATTAAATACAATGTAAAATAGCGAAAATTCACCACTAATTTCAGCTGCTTAATATCAAGAAATACAAACGATTTCCTGTTTCTTTTTTTTTTAGCATTGCACATAAGAAAAAAAGACTAGCGAACGTATCAACATGTACCTCTGAGACTTAAATATGACATGCTCTGTGTTTCAATATTACACATTTTTTTCAGTATTTTACACATTAATTACTTACTTTTTTTCATTCAACAGTTAAGTACCCAATTGGAAGTAATGTTAGCAATATTTCCTGTTTAAATACATCTCCAGAAATCCGCTTTAAAACATTTTCTTATAATTTAAGGGGAAAATAAAGAATTTTAATTGAATTTCTTTTAACACTATATACTTAATATATTGTAATCAACGTATTCTATATACAAAACGAATTAATACAGCCTAGTTACTAGAAATTAACATGATGTTGAAGTGCTTTCTACCTAAAGATTTAAAAAAAACCTGAAGACTTTAATTTTAATTACATTTTCAGCCACTAGATGGCGACACAGTTACTATTAGACCTTGGGACAGACGAGAGAAACTTGAAGCCTTTGCTCAGAGCGCCACCTAGCGGGATTTTCAGTAGTTTAGTCGCAACCGGACGGTCCCCCTTTGCACAGTGCTTTCCCCTCTGACGTCACCACGTGGACTTTGACCCAAGGGGGACCGTCCGGTTGCGACTAAACTACTGAAAATCCCGCTAGGTGGCGCTCTGAGCAAAGGCTTCAAGTTTCTCTCGTCTGTCCCAAGGTCTAATAGTAACTGTGTCGCCATCTAGTGGCTGAAAATGTAATTAAAATTAAAGTCTTCAGGTTTTTTTTAAATCTTTAGGTAGAAAGCACTTCAACATCATGTTAATTTCTAGTAACTAGGCTGTATTAATTCGTTTTGTATATAGAATACGTTGATTACAATATATTAAGTATATAGTGTTAAAAGAAATTCAATTAAAATTCTTTATTTTCCCCTTAAATTATAAGAAAATGTTTTAAAGCGGATTTCTGGAGATGTATTTAAACAGGAAATATTGCTAACATTACTTCCAATTGGGTACTTAACTGTTGAATGAAAAAAAGTAAGTAATTAATGTGTAAAATACTGAAAAAAATGTGTAATATTGAAACACAGAGCATGTCATATTTAAGTCTCAGAGGTACATGTTGATACGTTCGCTAGTCTTTTTTTCTTATGTGCAATGCTAAAAAAAAAAGAAACAGGAAATCGTTTGTATTTCTTAATATTAAGCAGCTGAAATTAGTGGTGAATTTTCGCTATTTTACATTGTATTTAATGTAGGTAAGCATATTATTTTTTTTATCTCAGTCGTTAAAAAATCTGGGAATTAAATGTATTTTTTTTTTTACAGTTGAAATAAGTGGTGAATTAACTGAGTAATTCGAATAACGGTATCAAAATCCTATTTTTTTATTCATAGGAAATAAAATTCGTCTGTACACCTCGGTATTATACACCGGAAATTATGCTTTATTCTAAAGTATTAATATTCAGTAAAACACTTTATCGCTAAATGGCTGATGCAATAATTTCGATTATTTCTCTGTAAAAATCTACGTAAAGTTCTCGTCTCTGCAAGTAAAAAAAATTAGATTTTCATTCCGTGCTGATAATTTTCTCATAAACACAGCACTCGGTGCATTTATTGAAGTCTTCCACTTCTGAGAAGTGATCGCTTCAAAAAAAAAAAACGTTGATTTCGAGGTGGCTCGATTCGGGCCATGTAATGTACTAGCAAGCAAGCGAGTTACGATAATTTTGAAAGGAAATCTTTTTTTGTAGAGAGATGCATTTAAACAGGAAATATTGCGCACATTACTTCCAATTGTGATACTTAACTGTTGAATGAAAAAAAAAATTAGTAATTAATGTGTAAACTACTGAAAAAATGTGTAATATTGAAACACAGAGCATGTCATATTTAAGTACCAGAGGTATACATGTTAATACGTTCGCTAGTCTTTTTTTTTTCTCTTATGTGCAATGCTAAAAAAAAAAAACAGGAAATCGCCTGTATTTCTTGATATTAAGCAGCTGAAATTAGTGGTGAATTTCGCTATTTTACATTGTATTTAATGTAGGTAAGCATATTTTTTTTATCTCAGTCGTTAAAAATCTGGGAATTAAATGTATTTTTTTTACTAAACAGTTGAAATAAGTGGTGAATTTCGCTATTTTACATTGTATTTAATGTAGGTAAGCATATTTTTTTTTATCTCAGTCGTTAAAAAACTGGGAATTAAATGTATTTTTTTTTTACTAAACAGTTGAAACAAGTGGTAAGTGAGTAATTCGAATAACAGTATGAAAATCCTATTTTTGTTTTTTATTCGTAGGAAATAAAATTCGTCTGTACACCTCTATATTATATACAGGAAATTATCCTTTATTCTAAAGTATTAATATTCAGTAAAAATCTGCTCTAAAATACTTTATCGCTAAATGGCTGATGCAATAATTTCGATTATTTCTCTGTAAAAATCTACGTAAAGTTCTCGTCTCTGCAAAGTAAAAATTAGAATTTCATCCCGTACTGATATATTTTTCATAAACACAGCACTCAGAGCATTTATTGAAGTCCCGGTGCTTTTGAGAGGTGATTGCTTTAAAAAAAAGACGTTGATTTCTAGGAGGCTTGTTCCGGTAACAAGCAAGCAAGCGAGTTACGATAACTTTGAAAGGAAATCTTATGTTTTCATCACTTCTTAATACTTGAGAACGTCACTACATCACGAAATTATAAGTAATGTTTGATAAACCATGAAAATTTAGAGAATTACTCACCTTTCATTATAAGTGTAATCCCAGAAATGGATCCTAGAAGAGCTTTCTCGCAGTGAGTGAGGTCTGACCTTCCAACAGGATATGAGCGGTTGGAAGTGAGTCAGCATCACAGGTGCATGCGGAGTAAGTCACGTGAGAAGCGGCTAACGCTTGTTTATCACTCCACTTGCCAAGGATAAGACTCAGACGACACATATATTTCATTTAAAAATTTTTATTGATTTCAAAGTATTAGGTGAAACAATGACAATGCGTGCACATGTAATGATTTCCATTGGTTTACAATTTTATACATTTCACAATGATGCTTTTTCACATTGATTATACTTTACAGCCTGCTTACAAAAAAAAAAAATGCAGGTTAACAGAGGAAATGGTTTTTACATACAGCTATCTACATATAATAATAACATGTATTATTTTTACATATATAGGGGGTTATATGCACACATTTGGATAAAATTATCATATTTTTTATACATAAATAGCTCAAGCATATTAAAAATCACAGTGAAATATTCGTTTTTTCTGCTATGTTATTTTTTCAATGTTTTGTAGTGACCGTACGAAAGGGTGTCATAACCATTTTCTAAAATATATCTTTTATCGTCAAATGGTGACAAACCAAGCTTTACACCTTTCACTGTATGAAGATGGTGGCTGCTACTTTGAATCCTTGTCAAATCTACTCGACAAGGTGATTTGTTTATTAAGCAGTCTCTGTAATCCTTGTGACGAAGGGTTCTTTTTACGATGTATTTGGGGACTCCTTTCCCCGTCTTCTTCTCCTCATGTAAACTCTGAAGGGAATACATTTTAGAACGAAGCCCTGCAAATTGTTTGATAGGTACTCCCGAAAGTTCATCTTTCATTTTACCTAGTACCTTTTTATTATGTGTACTATGCAAAACATGATCAATGTGATAGTCGGACGTGTCAAAATGATCTATATCGTCTTTCATATCAGCATACACGTCCTCGGTTTGAAGCTCGTAGCACAGTGAATCTGTATCAGTAAACAATAATTTAGCTTTTTCTCCATATTTCGGACTAATATAGTCATAATGAAAGCTATACATCAATAGTTTACTAATATCTAGAATACTGAAACCAGCATAAATAGGCCTGTTGAGTTTCAATTTAGTTAGCTTTGATTGCACACATGCAAGGTCGTTGTCAAAAACACGAAAAGCGTGAAAAGCAGGGGATGCTACGAGCTTGCATACTCTCTTCGGGCTCTGAGTCAATTCAATTTTCACTCGATTTCTCAAATTTTCCATCGTTTTTCCAAACACAGCATTATTCATCAGTTTGAAGAAGTCCTTCTCGAAGTCGTTTCTAGCTTTCTTCCGCTGATCTGTATTAAATTCTATATATGGTTTTAGCCAGCAAGACTGATTAAATTCTAAAACGCGATGTATGTTCTTCAGCTGCATACCGAAGGTTAAATATTGTTTGAGATTTCGATAATGAAGGACATATTTTTCCTTAGAATTTAGATTTGGGGCTAATTTCACGACTGAATGGTTTGTATTTATTCCAAGGCTTTGGGCAACCTCTTGACAATATGGGGATAGCATGCTGCTGGTAATCTGAAGTTTCTCAGGGGCTAGTGGATAATCATTATGCTTGTCGTGTAGAGAAACTGGATAATCTAAATCAACTTCCAATATGTATCCTTTATTCGCATCGTCAGCAATTGTCGTAATATTTAGATCTGCTATTTCTTCTTTATTAAGCCATCGAAAATCGCTTTGAGGGAGGCATTGTGACATTGCCCATCCATAAAGATTGTTGGCATCATAGTACATAATGTATTTAGAGGGTAACTGAGGATCATAGGTGTCCAAATACTTGTTGTTTGCTGTACTAAGACGATTGCATATCACAGAAATTCCCCCTCGTATGCCTTTTTCCAGGAAAAGGTACATTGTAGGGTCAGTTATCAACTCAAGATTTACATTTGTCATTTTTAAGCATGCTTGCCAGGCTAATCCAGGAGCTGTGTAAACATGGCAGGGATCGATTTCATAGTATCTGATGCATAGTTTTCTGAAACTTTCGAAAACATCAGCTAAGAGGAGCACGTCTGTCTTCAGGTACAAGTCATGATACTGGCCTAGATTTTTTATGTTGAATGTATTCCATACTCTTATTGCATGGGTATAGTCTTCTTCCCCTAGTGCTTCTTCTGTGAGTTGGTTGTAAAATGCTTCACGTGGTGGTAATACTATTTGTTCAAACTTTTCACTGTTGTCAATATAATCATAGGGGTAAACTCCTTTTCTCAAAACCAGGTGTAACCGTTCAGTTTCAACATGTTCCTTTAAAATATGGAACTCATCTGGTGATAAATTATTTACTAGCTTCTCAAGGGATGTGCTTAAAAACTGATAGGAGTCTATAAAATGTAATGTCCCTAAGGAGAAGGTTATGTATGTTTCCATGTTATTGGGAATGCAATTAATCTTCTTATTTTTGATTCTGCCGATTCCCTGCATAATAAGGTGGCTGTCATATCCCTTTAGGTTGTGAAAGATAACTGGAATCCTATTGGTTAACTTAAAGTTCAGATTACAGGAATTATGGGCAGCTCCTCGGAATTTACCTGTTATATGATCGTGATCTCTCACACGATCTGCTCCTAGGGCATGCTTACAAATATGACAGTCAGTAGCGTTGTGAAATGATTCCTCTTCATGATTCGAGAGCTGCATTGGCTTTATCATCGACAGTAAATTTTTAATGTTTTCTTCTTCTTTAAGCAGACATTCTAAAAATTCTTCTACTACATTAGGACCTCTATAAACTACTGGAGGCTTATAGCTGCTGCCATCATGTCCAACAACAAGATATGCAAATCCACAGGGTTCATGATTTGCCGTGATAGTGGTGTGAGATTTTTCAGGGTTAGGCATACAAGTGTCCACTTTCACTAGGAATGATTCAAAGTCGGCATAAATCACGTATGGAACGAGCTGCTGAAACTTAAAATTTGTGAATTTCAACCATTTCTCTTCTTCAGTTGGGAGTTCTACTCTCTGAGGTCCATGTTCTCGACAATAGGGAACATGATCCTTCAAGAGGGATTCATTTGCGAAACGGTGAAGGCAGTAATCACAGTAGAAACGTACACCGTTATGTTTGGTGAGAGGACTGAGAAGTCTACTCATATTCTTAATGGAGCAATAATGCTGCTTTTCATCATCCGATAACAGAAGGAGATTTGCATGCGCTTTAAATCTGAATGGTGTGATGTAGAGTGGGAACACCTCTTTCTCATATCCAAAAACATTAACAGAAATATTGTTCATTTTTTCGAATTTAGATATTTGATTTATTGTAACAGGGAAAATTAAGCCCGATGTGTTTAATTTGTCTTCTAAATGTATATAGTTGTTAAGGCGCTGCGGATTATCTGTGGCAGGATACAAAGAGGCTAAAACAGACCAGACAAAACATTTTTGGTCAGAATTACATACATTGACAATAGCGTGTTTTAGCAGTAATTCTCTTGGAGTAGGGATATAACTAGATCCTGCAAGAGGGATATATTTTCCAATGTTCATTTCAGCGTGGAGTACGGCATCCAGTGTCCATCCACTATGTGCTCCTTCAAATTCTTCAAATGAGGTCTTAATCTTCTTATACGCTGAATCCAATTCTCTGTTTAGGGATGATGTAGGTAGGCTTGTGACACAGTTACTTCGGAAAAACGGGGTACAGTGTTCAAAGGTAGAAGGGGAAACTTTTCGCCTGAATCGCACTTGCACGACAAGGTACCATTTAATGCTACCTTTCGAGGTCAATTCTTCTTTCAGATGAGTTAGGAGTGACTCCCGCGAGGATTCGAGGAAAAAGGTGAGGTCAACTGATGTTTCTTCCGTTGCCGTCAGTTTATGTGTTGATAGGGTCCTTTTCATTTCTTCTGTAAACTGACAGGGGTCTTCAGGGTCTGGTTTTTGCTTCTTCTGCGGAATCCTTTCATCTTCAGAACGTTTTCGCTTATTATTGTGGGGCTTTCTTTGATGGCGCAAAAGACTGTCTTTTCGCCCAAACTCCATTGCACATTCTTCACATTTGTAGGTTTTCCTGGAGGTGTGGGATAACTCATGACGTCGGACATCATCTCTCCTTGAGAATGTCGATTCGCACTCAGAGCACTTAAACAGGCTATTTCCATCGTGATTTCTCATATGACGAATCAGATTTGTCTTGAGTGTGAAAGCCTTCTCACATATATCACATGGATACATTATGTAGCAGAGTTGTAAAATAGCTGATACTACACGAGGACGTCGAGAACTATCACTATTGCCGTTGGAAAAATCACGGAGAAGCAGCAGCAGAGAGCCGTCACTGTCAATGTCTGACAACAGAATGAGGAATCTGACCGATGGATGTCGTATTTATACTAGAAGAATGACTATCCCGCAGAAACTGGAATAAAAGATTGACCTGCAGAAACGGAAAGAAACAATGCTATTGGGTAAAAATACTTTAAAAGGTAGAACTGCTAATCGGTGACGTCAGATTCCAAAATGGTGGAATTGAAAAAAAAAAATCGGACTTTGTGGAAACCAAGATGGACGTCGGTGGAAATTACTAATGGATTATCTGCAATTTAACTGAATAATATAATTTCAGATTATTACATCACTGGAGGGAGGTATTCTTTTTGACACTGCATGACTAATGTGATTGATAATCATCCGCCACCAGCTTAAAACACATGGGTGGCGGATCCCATAGGATTAACATTGATCCGCCACTGTTCCAGAACTCTCCTTTACTCACTACTCTTATATATTTTAGGAACCTTTACTATAGCAGTTATTGCTTTCGATTACACTAGTTTGATTCGCATTTCCGATTTATTATTTTAAACTTAGATTGATGGTGTTAAATATTCCATCCTGCACGTTCTTTAAATACTAAATAAATACTATTGAAAAATCGAGGTTCAGATATTAAAACTGAAATCTTTAACTTATCTTCAGCCTCACTTTCGAAAGTAAGTTGAAGAATTTTCGGAGCTTCGAATTCCGTTCTCCTTTGGCATAGCAATGGCCGTTCCGCTGGGGCGGGGGTGGCTCAGTCGGTAGCGCGCCAGGCTCGTAATCTGTAGTTCCCAGGTTCGAGTCCCAGCTGGGTCAGCGTTGAGATTTATCTCCGCAAAATTCCCCGCCCTGCCCACGGTCAGTAGGGGACACCGATGGGCTTGCAAAGGACGCCGTCCATCGGATGGAACGTTAAGCCGTGGCACCGTGTGCGGGAGAGCCAGACCCTGTGTACGTTAAACACGCTGGATGGCCTTGACGGAAGGCTACCATCTGTCTCTCAACAGCTATTCCAGTGGGTCCCCTCCCCCAACCTTCTCTGAGCCTTCGGGGTCCTTGTGACCTGGCCATTTAGCCCATGGTGTGCAAAAAAGTGCCGCTCAGAGGTAAAACAACCCGACCCAGCCGTTCCGCTTTTAATGGACTTTGAGCGTGGAACATAGAGGATAAATGCATTATTGTTTCATAAAAGAGTGGTGTATGTCCCAAAAGATTTATTATTGGGAGGTATGATTCTAGCAATAAGAAAGTTTTGTCTTTCCTATCGTAATGTGTAATTACGTAATGTGTAATTACGTAATGTATAATTTTAAAAAGTGGAGTTAACTTCTTGTTCAGAGCTTAAAAATTTTCTGTGATTCTGCAATTGAAACTTTTCGCCATTTTGTGTTTCTAGACATTCTTGTTTGATTCGCAATAACTCACAAATTCTTACACGAATCATTTCAATTTTTAAGGAATTGATTTTTTTTTACAAAACGCCTTAGATCGAATATGAATGAATTACATTTTCTTTTTCTTGCTCCTTAGGAGAAAAGATGGCAACGATAATTGGCTGAGCGCAAAGGCAATAAAAGCAAAATTTGTCGGGCAACTGTCTTTTGATGGTATTCTTCGCAGGATAACAGGAAGCCAGTTGACTGAAAATTTTTCCAATACCTAACAGGTGTTCTAACAACTAAACTATAAGCAGTTAGTTCATTTTTCTGCTAATTGTTCTCATTCAAGGTGAAACTCATTTTTTCAACACAAAATATTTCCAGAATTCTATTTTATAGGTAATTCGCTCTTTCTCATATCTTTGCTGCTTGCGTGACAGATATTTCTTGCAACATTCATTTACAACTTTCGTTGAGATATCCTGACTATAAACGGCGTTTCCTTTTTGCACATGATGGATTAAATGGCATAATGGAGTGCGACTGATCATCAGAAGAGAGTGCTCAGAGAAATCGGATCCAGGGAATCAGGGAAGGTGGGGGAAAATCCAAGACGAAACTTTTCTTTTTGTTGGGGGAGAACTAGGAGCATTTGTTTGTGCTCTATATTTGTGGCGACAGTGCGGTAGGGAAGCAGGAGCATTTAGCATCTGCTCCCAAATTATATCACCGTCCATGTATTTTCGATAAAATTTATTACAAATTTACAGATAGAGCGAAAAGTGAGGAGCGTATTCAAGTGTTTTCCCGTTTTGAGCTCCTCCCGAAATTTTGCTTCAACCCCCTGTGAAAATATTTAATGACTATATGTCAATGTCTCTTCATCGAAAAGATGTTTCAAGTTCATTTACAAGAATAACAAGAATGTTCTATTTTCGGCTGTGGAGCGGTGATTGCAAATGTTATCATCATCATCATCCCTAAGCAGCCTGGCTATGGAGGTCCAACCAGATTATGCAATCTAGTTCTCCAAACATATCTGTCTTGAGCAACATCTGCTGCATCTCGCCACTGCACACCAATTCTAACAAGGTCCTGTTTGACATTGTCCACAGCATCCTAGGTTTAATTGCCCCTCTTTCTGAGGTCTTCAGGCACACTGTTCATAATCCTGTTCGCTAATTTATAGTTATGCATGCGAGCAACATGGCCAAACCAACGGAGTCTCTCTCTGCACAATATACTGCTCAAAGGAGGTTGCCGACTCCACACTCTCCACAAATTCTTAAAAGTCCCTGCAGCAATACCTATTCGTCTATTAATCTCATGCCGCACATCACCAGTGTAGCACGAAAAATTGCTCAATGAATAATAAAAAAATTACTCCTCAAGAAATTCGCTTGTCATGATCGTCTGACAGGAGTCTGTCGCTATAAATACACGAAAAAGAAGATCTGTCAGAAAGGCGAGACCCGAGAAAAAAATCCAACATGTATCAGAAACGAAGTGTCCTTGATTTTTCTGGACTCCAACCAGGTACCTTTTTTCGGCATGCAAGCAAGCTAACAACTCGGCCATTGGGATGAATCAGACCACTGCGCAAAACTTAAGATAGGCAGAACAAGGAGAGGGTAAGACAGGAAATATTTCGCAACGCATAGCAATGATATGCGCCATAATTTTCTGGTCATGTTTAAAGTGAAAGGTAAGAAATCGATATACAGTTTTCCCTTTCTCATCGTCTGTTGCATTCTAGCCATTCTCATCATTCGTTGAATGGCGAATCTTTGTGAGTTGAAGACATCACAGGATAACGCTTAAGGCAAACAGTCCCAGCAATCTGATATGCACACTTCTTCTGCACACTACTAGTCAACGCGAACAGAATACGAAAGTAGTTGCCATGTCACCCGCATAATGGTGTCAGCGGCAAAAGACGACAGGACCGACCTCCAGTCGGCCAGACACCTCTCCAATCGCTGGGGTCATCAAGGTCAGCGTCAGGGCCACGCAAAAACGACACCTGTGGTCACTTTCTCAGGAGCCAATTATAACTGTAGCAGAGGAGACCTTGGGCCTCGTTGGCTTCGTGTGGAGAAATACATCGTCAAACCTTCGAGTATCTTTTCCTACATCCTTTAGTACAAAGAGATCTCATTAGCGATGCAAAGGAAAAGTGTCAATACATCATCTTCTTTTTCGTGGAAAGATTAGTTAGTGTGTCGGTCGCACAGAAAGAGGTTTCAGCGGTTCAGCAATTTTTCAAAGTATATGACGTCTTGAAAGAAATTATTATGCTGCAGGCCTGCCAGCAAACTGGAGCATTTGAAACTGATTGCTGCATTCAGGAGACGACAGCCGTAATGGTTTCAAAACGACAGAAAGCTTAACAATGTGTATAACGCCAAACTGCTCAAACGGCTCTCAATCTGACCATATCTTTAGAGATTCTTTGCAGGTTAACAGCATGTTTCGCCTAATTATGCGATTTAATATGTAGGTTGGTCTCCTTCGTGTTACCAGATAGCGAATGAGGTGCTGAACGCTGAAATTACGTACGATATGTTTGCAAAGAATTGGCACGTGATGTCCATTAAGCAGTTTCCTTCTTTTCCATTGAATTTGATTTTATTGATGATTTGACAGGATTGTAGAATGTTGTCGCAAAAATTTATGCGACATTGAATTGCCTTTCTCCACTAATCATTGTCTAAGTATTCTAACCTCGTCTTTTTAAAAGGACGTAGACTTGAAAACGTTTAGTGGATCATACTTTAAAATTCGTTCTTCACAGAAACGTAAAAACACAATACAACGATGTTTTTCTTGTAGGATAATTTAAAATCATTTGAATTTCTAGCACCCACTTTTGTTTTTAACTGCCAGACTCTTGAATTTGTGGCTAATTAACACTAATTTCAATTTTGCAAATGCGAACTGTTCGTTAGGTTATCTGTGGACTAAAGGAGCCTGGGTTCGAATCCCGGGTAAAGTACAGATGTTTGTTTTAGCTCCATTAAAAAACGAGTTATTGTTTCCACTTTTTGTCCATCTGCAGTCTGTAGAAGTTCCATTTTTTATCTTCTTCTAATAGATATATGAAAAATATCTTTTGAATTTGACATGTAATGATGATACATTACCAGGGCCGGATCTGGGGGGGAGGGGGGAGGGGGGCAGGGGGGCCGTCCTTCCCCCTTTCCGTATGCTAATAATGGTAATAGAGGCAAAAATTACTAAACTTATAATTGTTGTATGTGGCTAATATTATGTTACTATCAGATCTGAGTAACAAATAGATTGCCTGAAAAGTAGCTTTTATTATGTTTTTAATGACAGCAGTATGGTGCTACCCAGCGATCCAGTGGTATTACATTGGTTGACAATTCCTATCTGCTGTTGCGGTCCTTTTCGCTTCGCGGCTGGTTATGTGGAGGCCTATTTTTTTTTCTGTCGAACGGAGGAACGGCAGCCTTAATGATGATTTCTTCTGTTTACTGCCAGAAATTTATGACAACGCCCCCTCCTCCCCTACCCCACCCCCAAAATAAATAAGAGAAGATAGAGAAATGAAGTTAAGAAAAGAAAACAAGAGGTGGATACCTCATTCTCTTTTCAACCTAACTTCTTTTGCTGCACAAAGAATTTATTACCGAAGTCACAAGGACCCCAAGACTCAGCCGAGAATTTCCAAGGAAAGAACTGGGAAGCTGTTAGGTAGTAGATGGCAGTCTCCTGAAACTCTATCCGTCAGATGGGACATTTGGTCGTGGTCTAATGCACAAGAGAATCGCATCCTGTGGACGTTAGAGAAGACACAAGAGGCTTCCAGTGTATCTCCTAATAGATATCAAGTGGATTCCCTTTCTCCTGGAGTTCCTTTTCACCTGGCCATTTAACCCTCTGCGTGCATAAAAGCATCACTCAGAGATAAAACAACTAAACCAGCACATCAAAACTATCCAGCCTGTTTTAAAATATAAACATCGTGCTGCCAAAAGAACTGAAAAAAAAAATTGAAAATGGATCAGATATTTGCAGGGTGATAGGAGATGCCCTATTTGAAAACATCGATATGGAAAAGGTACGACTCTCTCTCTCTATATATATACTATATCTCTTACAATTTATTAATCCTACCTTTTCAAATTTATCCCTAAGCATAAACATAATCATTAACATACTTTTAATAAATAAATACCCCCTCAAGCAGCTGCTTGCCACAGAGGTCTGACAGGAGCCTGTCAGTTTATATGCCACAGTAGGAGATTTGAGAGGATGGCAGGACCTCAGCAGAAAAACGACACACACATCCATGCCTAATACCGGGGCTCGAACCCAGGTCCCTTAGATCAGTAGCCAAGCGTGCTAACCACTCAGCCACGGGACGGCTACTTTTAATAAACACACTCCCTTTAAACAACTATCTAAATAGTCATTTTGCTGGCCTGTTTATATTTCACTTTATCTCTCCTACTAACTAGTTATGTTGCTGTCTTGTTGTATGTGGCTAATATTATTAAGAACATGTCTTTTGTATGCGTCCGTAGCGTTCTCAGTAAGTGAAATAATCATCGAGCACTTCGTTTGGAAAAGCTTTCCGTCGTATATTACGTTGAGCCGTGACTGTGGAGAATCATTCCCAGTGTAACATTTAAATGGGAAAAATTCCCCATTTGTCTCCTAACACCTATCCAGTGACTCCCTTGGAGTTATACTCCTTGGGGGTACTGGAACCTGGAATTTTAAGCAACTCTGCAGAATAAAAAGTGGCGGTCAGGGTACACAACCCTACTTTACACATTTGATTCTCGACATCGAAGTTTTAGAAATACCACTCATTATTCTAGACAGATGTCCTTCAGAGAAAAAATAAATCCTATCATTTCATGCTAGAAATCTGCATTTCTAAACCATTTATGAAAACTTTCGATTATTTTCTATTGGCTGAACTGATTATTCGTCATCTAAAATGTCACATCAGACAAATGGCTTAACAGAAAACTAGATTTCCGCACCGTTACGTTCCGCTATAAAGAGAAACCTCTGCGTTTTAGTCTATTATCTCATACGCCTCTGGCTCATCTGCCTTAAATGCATCCGTCACCTTAGGGTAGCGGTCATTAAACGTCGGCCCGAGGCATCCCCGCCAGTTATCAGCAGCAGCAACTTTCTTCCCACCGCTGTGGTGGCGGTGACGGAGGAAGTGCCCCGCCCTCCCAGAACAAGGAGGAGGGGAAACGAAAGTGTGAGAACAGCAGAAGATGCATCTCTCGTCTCCTCCCAGTTACTACGGTTGCGTGTGGATGCTGACTGAGACCAGGGAGACAGACACATCGTCAGCAAACACATCCGGGATATTCGGCTTCTATTTCTTTACAGTGTCACGTTGCAGTTCGGAGGTTTTGCTTTGCATAAGAGATGAGAAACAGATTTACAGCGGGCAAGATAAAATGAATGGGACAGTCTTCTAATAAGTCGTTTACCTCCTCTGAGCACGTAAGACATGATAGTATAATTCATCATGTGAAATGCAGCGGAAGAAGAAATAAGTCTAATACGATGATTATCGGAATTAATTGACAGAGACGAATATTCTAATAATTCATTTCCTTGGATGCTTAAAAAAATAACCATTTGTAACTGAAATTCGTGTTTCATTAACATTCGATAATACTGTATGTGCTCTGTTACATGTAGACATACAGAAAATGCAAAAAGAAATTACATCACTTGCCACAGATAGCTGACAAGAGACTGCCAGTGAAATGGATTTGGTTTGTTTCACCTCCTGAGAGGCATTTTTTGTACACAATGGGCTAAATGGCCAGATCGTAAGAACCTAAGGCATCTTAGATTGGCAGCAGGGGAAGGAGATCCAGTGGACATTTTTTCTCCCCGAGGCCTCAGAGAAGGTTGGGGGAGGGATCCACTGGAACAGCTGTTGGGAGACAGATGGTAGCCTCCCGTCAACACCATCCAGTGTGTTCTTTAACGTCCAGTGTTTTCTCCTTGAATTGTCAAGAAGAAAATTAACCGTAAACTGAATTCAAGGACCCATTTTACTGTATATCGATAAAATTTTCTGAAGAAAGAAGCTGAATGAACGAACACATAAATGTCTTTAGAAACGCCAGCAATGAGGTAACAAATGGTATACATGTAATGCATAAAAGATTATAATAAACTGCAAACACATAAAATTAATTATATCCCACATTTTACATTACACGAAATCATATTTATACGTTAAACTATACCGAAATAACGGGATTAAGTAACGGGATTTAGACTCAACAAATTAGATGCTATTATTTACAACCGTTACTATATCTCCAAGATTGCAGCATTTTACCTTTGTACATTTATAACTCTCAAAAAAATTCATAGGACAACAGATAAAACGAGAAAATTTTCAAACTCGAAAAAGCGATTTCAATCGCTATCGGTTTATCACAATTTCTCGATTTCTTTCGGCGGATAAAAAAGGTCAAAAGGTTAACATTTACATGATATAATTATAACGATTTTCTACAGGTCTCATGAATTCCCAACATATCTGTTAAGTGAAACACTTTATTCACATTTAATTGCTCTTAAATTGCCAAGCTAAATCGTAATCAGCATCATGACTATTGATCTAACAATGGCCACTTTTTTTTATTCTGCCTTGCTGAGGAGTGGTCATCTTTATAATATCCTGGTGCTGGCCATTTATATCCACTGGACTGGAATGGTTTATGGCTTTGAGCTTGATTATGGATACTGGATTTCCTGCACTGGTGGGCCTGTGTTGAGGGAAAATCTGCCGCAGTGTTTTCTATTTGCCTATGGGTTGCCAGCCCACAGTGATCACAGTCACAAGATACCTTATATCAGCTGGAGGACAGTCCTGATCAGATGCCTGAACCCTTACTTTAGTTAGTTGGGCATCGCAAATCCTACTCTGGAGTAATGTGTCTCAGGCAGATCAGTTTCCATCTAAATTCTGGTTCTTGAAATGGTCCACTTAAAAAGGTGCCAGACTGAAGTACCTATCAGCATCGGTGGCTTCAGCCTTTAGCGGTAAGGGAACGGATTTTTGTCCCATATCTGCAGGCAGCTGTTTGATATTGTTGGTCCTACTTCTCTCAATAAACCTAGTTTTTTTAAATATCCTACTAAACAGTTACTCTCTTCAGGTATGTGGAAAGTAAGGACGTTGCATAGAGGTTATTCTCTTGATGTCCTCATACAGGAATTCCAGTGTTTTGTATGCTGCACCTGGATATTCTAGATTTGCAAAAGACAGATGGACAGGTAAAGGTCACATACTTAAAAATAATTTTAAATTTCTCTTTTCAGACAGGGAGGATGGAAAACATCTCCAAAGTGTAGGTTTGCTTCTCAGCAGACACACCAATGATGTTCTTCTAGGATATGAACACACCAATGATGATCTTCTAGGACTGCATTAATGAACGATTTCTTAGAGCTAAATTTAACATAAACATTAAAGACATTAATGTTTTCTGTTGTTATCCCTCCTCAGAGGATTCTGATTAGGATGAGAAAGATAGGTTTTACAGACAACTTCAGGATATTTTGAATTTTGTCAAGAAAGGATATTTCTCTTGTGCTAAGTGACTTCAATGCTAAAGATGATACAAACTCTAACCTTTAGTCAAGGGTGTTAGATCTCTTTGGCATTTGTAGTTCCAATGGCAATGGGGAACGTCTCCTATAGGTAAGTAAACTTAACAGTTTGAGAAAACTAAACGTATACAATATAAAAAACTAACACGTACTACAAACGTCGGGACATTATAAATACACATGGGTTTCATATGATGAGTTGCATAGGAATATGATCAATGATGTATTTATTAACAGCAAATGGACCAGTTCGGTTAGGAATATCAGATCACATAAGGGAGCCGATATTGCGTCTGATCATTACCTGGTCAAAAGTGTCATACAACTGAAGCTTATGTAATCTTGTGCTAAGGTGAAGATCACAATTTGTGCTAAGGTTTAACACTGAAGCTCTGAAAGATCCAGATGTAGCTAAAGCATACCATGATCGACTACTTAGCATTTATGACAGTCGTGGTTTGCTTACTACTGAGCTTCAGAAAGAATGGAATTAGTTTAAACAAACTTTTCTTGAAATCAATAGTACTGTTTTGGGTAAAAAGGAACAGAGGAGACAAAATTATTTGAGTTATAAGCCTATGGAGCTTATCGTGGTTTGCTTACTACTGAGCTTCAGAAAGAATGGAATTAGTTTAAACAAACTTTTCTTGAAATCAATAGTACTGTTTTGGGTAAAAAGGAACAGGTAAAAAGGAGACAAAATTATTTGAGTTATAAGCCTATGGAGCTTACTTTTGAAAGAAGGAATTGCAGGAATAAATTGAATCAATACTCTACTAGTCCTAAAAGAAAGCATTACAAAGTACTTAATAAACGTGAAAAGGATCAATTAACAGCTTATTAATATCTTTGGCTTAATAGCTTGGCTGGCAAAGCAGAAGTAGCTAAACAGCACAATAGCAGAAAGTTGTACCAGACAGTTAATGTTTTGTGTGGGAAGAACCAGACAGGTACACAGGGATTGAAGGATAAAAATGGTAAGTTTGTTGAAGGGGAGGATTTTGTCAAGTTTCAGAGATATTCTAAACGATGTAGTTAGGCCTACTCCCATTGTCTGTAATGAGGATAAATGCATTACGGGCTTTAATGTTGTCTCTCAGGGACGTGTAGCGAAGGACTATGGTTGGGGTGGGAGACAAAGAAAATTTTACAACTCAAAATTATAATTTTTCCAATTGAGAAAATAGACCTTTATATAACTTCTGCCTCTATCACGGTACCTCGAATTTTGCCAACTCGCCATAATTTGCAGAAAAAATTACAATTTTTACATACCACTTGTATTTTGCTAACTCCCAAAGATTAAGCCAACTCTCCTAAATTTCACAAAACCAATCCCAATTTTCGCAACTCGCCTGCATTTTGCCAAGTGAATTCGAATTTTGTCAACTGCTCTAGATTTCGCCAAGTTACCTAAATTTGGCCAACTCCATACATTTTGTCAACTCATTATAATTTTACAGAAAAAAGTTCCAATTTTCACATCTCTCTCCTTAATTGCATAAAAACAATCCCAATATTCACAACTAGTCTGTATTTTACCAAGTGGATTAGAATTTTACAAACTGACCTAGATTTTGCCCAGTTACCTTGATTTTGCCAACTCTCCTAGATTTTGCCAATTGATAATAATTTTACATAAAAAAGTCCCAATTTTTACATCTCACCTGAATTTTGCCAAGTTGTACAGATTTTGCCAACTCTCCTTAATTTTAGAAAAACAATCCCAATTTTCACAAGTCACCTGTATTATCTCAAGTTGCCTCTATTTGGCAACTACCTAGATTTTGACGAGTTCTTTAAATTTTTTTAACTCCTCTTAATTTTACAAAAAATCTCAGTTTTTCAGATTCATCTAGAGTTTACAAAGTCGTTTTAAATTTTCCCAACTCCGATTAACTTTGGGGGGAGCTTCCTCCCAACCCCCCACAGCTGCGCCCCTGTTGTCTCTATATCATATTCTGAAGTTATTTTGTCTATCGCTAAATTAAAGCTTCATAAATCCCAAGGGGCTGATGAAATTACTACTGAAATGCTTAGAGCTGTAAATGTTTCTGTTATCACGTGGCTGAAAGAAATTTTGAATATTTTTGTGATAAAGGCATTTCCTAAGAATTTTACCAGAGCAATTATTATCCCGATTTTTTAATATGGTTAACGCAGTTTTTGTGATAAACTATAGGTATCAGCCTGCTTTCTGTTACAGGTAAAATTCTTTACAATATTGGTCTTAATAGAAATAAGAATTTGGTTGTAATATATATAATAATAATTTATTTCATGCAGGGGGTTACAGTAAAGCCAAGGTACAAGTAATTTTGGATATTAATTTAAATGTTCCAATGGTTTGATGCCCCAATACATTTGAAAAATTAAAAAGAAATATTGAGGAAAAAATGCAAACATATTTACAGGAATTGCATAATCATTTGATACATATAAACAAAATGATAAGTTACACAGGCGAAGATAAAATATACTGTAATATGAAATATGATAAAAAAACGTAGTAAACTTAGGGGGAAGAAAAAGAAGGTTTAAGACAACAGAGAGTAATATTAAATGAATGCACAAGAGGAAAAAAAGATTGCGGATAATCCAGACAAAGGGAAAAGATGGGGAGTGGGAATAGGGGTGACGAAATATTGTTGGTAAAAAGTTTCAATATTCTAATAGGAATGGAGTACTATCGTTTTTGAATTTTATTTTAGAATTTAAAGAAGTGATATCGCTCGGTAGAGAGTTCCAAGTTGAGGTTGCTTGAAAGGCAAAAGAAATTTTTACCATATCTAGCTTTAAAAATCTTGGGAGTAGAAAATATTTTATTTTCAGAGCGAAGGGTGTATCGAATATAGGGTGTAAGAATCGAATGAAGGGGATGAGACTTGTTATATATAGTGTCGTGAATAAGGGTAATAAACCGCAGCTTTCTTCTAGATTCAAGAGTGGAAATTTGACAGTCGGAACGGATATCAGTAATTGTTAGAGATTCTCCTTTGTTAAAATAGATTTTGCTGATGATTTTGAGAGCTTCATTTTGAATTTTTTCTAATTTATTAGAGTTCTTTTTATTAATACCAAAAAGAGTGGAAGCACAGTATTCGAGTTTCGGTCGGATGCAAATTTTGTAGAACACTGGGGCATAGGAGGATATATAGTTTCGAATGTACCTCCATATATAAGTTCTTTTAGAAGCTGAAGCGACGGTTTTACTAATGTGAATTCCATAGTCAAGATTATTATCTATCGTCATACCTAAGTACTTCATGGAAGTGGAAACTGTAATATGGGTGTTATTAATTTCAATGTTTGTGTCAAGCAGGGGAGAATTTGAAGTTGAACGAAAAACAATATTGGTTTAATTTATATTGACAATGAATCCATTTTTGGTATACCAATGAAGCACATCATGAATATTATTTTCTATTACTTGTTTTAGAGAAATAAAAGAACTTGAGGTAAAAGAAAGAAGAGAATCGTCTACATACATAAAAATGTTGCAGTTATTGGAGGATTCTGGAAGATCATTAATGAAAAGGTTGAAAAGAAATGGGCTAAAAATGGTTCCTTGAGGTACTCCCCGATTGATTTTAAGATATGTAGAGATCTCATTAGTGCTTAATTTAGTTCGGATAACACGGTCGTTGAGATAATGTTTAAACCAGGAAAGAACTGAGGGCGATAGATTAAGATTATATCCGAGTTTTTGAAAGATAAGTTTGTGTTCAACTGAATCAAATGCTTTTGAGATGTCAAAGTAAATGAATACGACAACAGTTTCCACTTTGTTGTCTAAAGCCAATCTCAACTGAGAAGAACCATGAGAGAGTTTTTAGTTGACCCTTTTTCCCTAAATAAGAATTGTTTTCACCAAAGTAAATTTTTCAACAAAAGTCGATAATTGTCTCTCGACGGCTTTTTCTAAATTTTTGCTTAAAGCACATGTAACTGAAATAGGTCGATAGTCCACAGGGTTAAAAGGATTTGACATTTCAGGTATAGGTGAGATGATGGCTTCTTTTCATCGAACGGGGAATTCGTTAGAGTTAAATTAGCAATTAATTAGATCACAATGGGGTGCAGAAATTAATGGGGAAAGAATTTTTAGAATAAAGACAGGGATTCCATCTGGTCCGACATTGCGATGGACAATTGCGTGATGAGCAATGTGGATTCAGAAATGTTAGGGATGTAATGGTCAAATATTTTCACTTAGGCAGACTATTGAGAAATGTTCAGAGTTTCAAAAACCTGTGGTTACTAGCTTCATAGATTAAAACGAGGCTTTTTACTCTATTGATTGACATAATTGTGGTTGTTCCTTTGATCGCATGGAATAGCTGACAAGTCAGTTAGCATAATGAAAGCTCTCTAGAATAACACTGAATCATATGTGAGAGTTAGTAAAGCTTATAGCAATTAGTTTAGCATTGCTAGTGGAGTTCCACAAGGGTACATTTTGTCTCCATTTCTTTTGAGTTCGGTTATTAATTATGTTACATGGAATTCTTTGCAAGAGAAAGATTTTGATTTTAAATGGTCTAGAGATTTCAAAATTTCTGACTTAGATTATGCAGATGATTTGGCCTTATTGGCTAATGATATTGATGAGATGAAATATTTCATTAGGGCTTTGATGAGACTGGTAATAGAGTAGGTTTCGTGATAAACAGAGAGAAAACTAAAGTGATGAAAATTGGTCAGGCAGATAATGCTTCCGTTGCTTTGAATGGCTGCACTATTGAGCAAGGTTTCCGTTTAATTATCTTGGGAGCTATGTAACAGATACTGGTGATGTGCGGCATGAAATAAATAGAAGAATAGGGATTGCCGCTTTGATTTTTAAGAATCTATGGAGAGTGTGAAAAAATAGGCGTATACACCTAAAAGATATACACCTAAAGAGTAAATTTAGGCTGTATACTAGTTTGGTTCTTTCTAAGGTTAGTTATGGTAGCGAAATATGGATCCTTTGTAATCAGGATAAAAGAAACTTGATGCCTTTGATTCTAGATGTTTACGCAGTATCTTGGGCATTAGGTGGTTTCACTTTGTTAGTAATGATGAGGTTAGGCGAAAGAGTAGGAACCTCCTTTGAAAAGTTTATTGTACAAAGAGAGATTGCGTTGGTTCGGCTATTTTACCCGTATGCACTTTAGATTGGCGAAAAGGGTTATAAAAGCATACCTAAGCCCTCCAGTAAAAGAGGGAGACTAGGATGCGATGCGCAAACAATGTCAAACAGTACCTTGCTAGAATTGGCCTATAGTGGTCAAATGCAGCAACTGTAGCTCAGGACAGAAAAGTCTGGAGGGGAAATTATACAGTCCCATGGCTGCATGAGGATTTTGTATGTATGGAGTGAAGTCCCGTTCAAAACAAGTGCACATTTTCAATATGCTCCTTCTTTGGAGTTATAAATCATGAAAATTAATAAATCTACAAGGTTTGTGAATGTTTTAAAAATAAAACCTGCTCATTTTTTGTTTTTAATGTTCATTTTTTAAACTTGTCCATCTGGGAACTGCAGATTACGAGCCTGGTGCGCTACCTACTGATCACTCCCGTCCCACTTAAAAGTGTCAAAAGTGTATATCCAAGCTAGCCCATATCTGGTCTAGTGATTAGAATAGCTAACTACTGAGCCAGCGAGAGTGTCCCTGTATGTTTTAGGAGAAACTAGGACAAAAACCAATAGAGCTTTTAGGTTATTTCCTTCCTTTGTATAGGGAATATTCACAGTCTTCCCTTTAAAAAAAAGAGATATTTTTTAAATGTCCTCAATGGTAATAAAAGATATTTCTACTGAGTAATTTGTACTGATATGCTGTATTTATTCATATGATTACAAAGGCATAGAGGAAAAATTGTCTTTAACCGGGTGGGATCGGAACCCACAACCTCATGCTGACATGTCACGTGATCTGACTTCTGAGCTACCAACAGCCCAGCAAATGTCCTGATCTTAAGCTTTACACCACCGGTTCAGTCTCCAGAAGCCATCTTTGACTGTATTTTGAAGACTCTACCCTTTAGACCATCCAGGCAAGTGCACACGACGGACACGCTGAGGAGCGACCCAAATGGCATATTCTTGCTAGCAAATCTCAATTCTAATGTTTTGGCACATCACTAGTTATTACCAAGTTATTAATTATATCCATAACTGATAGTTCTTACTGGATAATTTACATTATTAATATGATGATATGCTTCATTCATTCATATGATGACAAAGGCATGAAAGTATTGAGACTGTTGCAGTCTCAATACTCTTGAGAGAGTATTGAGACTGCAACAGAGAGTAGACAGAGTATTGAGAAATGTCCTTACGTGAGATGAGTGAATTGGAATAAGTGGAACAACACTCCCGTCACATCCCCAGTATAGAGTGCAACCTTATCTTTCTTTGTTCATGTAACTCAGATTATTCTTTTTACAGTCGACACTCAGAGCTCATTGAAGTGACACCACAATTTACCCCCCCTCCCCTCCACTCCGCCTCACCCCTCTCTGTTTTTACCTCGGTCTACTCCTCCCTCCTGCAGCCTGTGGCTAATAAGGCCACTATCCTTTTCCAATTATAATCAGGCAGAGAGAAATGATAAGAGCGACTCTTTAATAACCCAAGATCTCGTTCACATCTTACTCGCACGCATCTTGCCCCGAGCTACGTTCCCGTGACCCGAGATATGTCCCTGTTTCGACCCTGGGAGCGCCCGAGAGAGAGTGAGACGATACCGTAGCGCCCGCGGCGACCGAAAGAGGGCTTCCCACACTGAAGACTCGCTGGAGCACGTCATCAGCATGCAGTGTTCCGGCCCGACACGGGTGGCGCTACAGATACCATTGACCCTGAGACACGAGGAGTCAAGTGGTCACCTGTCACCTGCGTCACTGGGAGCGTGTGGTATGTGATCGTATTGCAGAGTTCAGAGGGCATCCGTGTGACGGATGTACTCCATTGTGATACATAGCGGAGGTAAGAGGTGACACTGAGAAATGATTAACTGTACAAAATTTTCGTTTCGTATATATCTGTTAACCTACTACGGAAGCTTGTTAAATGCTGGCAGTATATTAGTACGACGGATGTTAATCGTGAAACGTTCTCTGATATTTGACCTAAGACACTGCTTACCAAAGGAAAGGGCGCTAAGAGTCTGTATGATGTATTGCAATCTATAATAAAATAGTGGCACACCGGGAAAGGAGGGTTGTATGGCAACAGTCTCAAAAAGGAAAAAAAAAATCTAAAGAGATAAGAAAATCAATATTTGAGATTACAAAAATGGCTATAAAAGTTCAAATGTTTTAATAGTTAAGTAACTGAATCTTAGGAAAACGGTGGGGAGCGGCACGTGACATCAAGCACTAGCAATGTTCGAAGCACACTTGATCTAGTAGACCCTCCCGCAATGCAAAATCCTGATGCATCACTCAGATAAGACAAAAGATTATTAATAGAATCTGTTACATTCGTGTATATTGACATTTATGAATAAATCTATCAAGTACACTGGGTCTTTTCATTTATTTGAAATGCTTATTTTAATATTCTGTGCTAATTGAAAAGCTAGCATTACACATACACAGAATCCTCAAATAGCCATTAGCTACGGAATCCAACCAAACTGTACTTTATTTAGCTCTCCAAATAAGTCAGTTCACAGCAACGACTACAACATTTGTTTCTAGAGGTTCAATTTGAACAATTTCCTGTTTGGTATAGTCCAGTGTCTCGCAAACTGTGTGCCCCGGCACAGTAGTGTGCCGCGAGAGATTTTCAAATTGACACTAGATATTCCAAAGATTTCATTTTGACTTGACTTGTGTTATCGACGTGCTTTAATATCGACGTGCTTTAATAAAAATCTTTCAGAATTTATCAACTGGGATCTTGTAAGTATTTATCAAGCTTTTTCCAATTTTTGGTATTAATTTTTGATTATTTCAAGCCATAGAATGGACAATTATTTAAAACAAACACCGAGTTATGATTAATTATATTTATTATTATATTTATTTTAAATAAAATGCATTTCACGAAACTTCAATTTTCCTCTTTTTACGTAACCATCAAAAATTCTTTTTTAGGTGTGCCGCGGAAAAAAAAATTAGATTCAGTGTGCCGCGGAAAAAAATTTAGATTCAGTGTGCCGCAGAGTAACAAAGTTTGCGAGAC
The DNA here is from genome assembly GCA_038380435.1 of Ryuthela nishihirai. Lineage (NCBI taxonomy): Eukaryota > Metazoa > Arthropoda > Arachnida > Araneae > Heptathelidae > Ryuthela > Ryuthela nishihirai. Next base: position 7,780,808 of record JAWZYU010000030.1, on the reverse strand, counting down.
ACTGGTATAGTCGATGCCTCATCCGAGGTCTACTTTCCAAAAAGGTTACTTTCTCTAAAGCGTTCCAACACACCAGAGGTGGATTTATAATCCGTAGGGTACATTCATCTGTGAAAATAATAAATAAATACCCCCTCAAGCAGCTGCTTGCCACAGAGGTCTGACAGGAGCCTGTCAGTTTATATGCCATAGTAGAAGGTCTGAGAGGATGGCAGGACCTCAGCAGAAAAAAGACACAAACAACCATGCCTTACCCGGGGCTCGAACCCAGGTCCCTTAGATCAGTAGCAAAGCGCGCTAACCACTCGACCATCCTCTACGTACATATAAATAAAAGCGATTAAATTCCCAATTCATCTCTCCGACTTCACAGCAGTTTAGTCAGTAACAAGACTATTACCTTTTTCATAAAACATGGATTGGCATTGACCCGTTTCGCTTCACATTAGCGGTGCATCCTTCACAGCTTCAACTGTTCCCTCTTCTGAGAAAGGAAAATTTATTTTTAGAAAAAGCAAAAATATATCACAAATGTTGAATTGATCTAAACTGTTAAAATATGATTTCAGTATGGAAACAAGAATCGTATGCTTTCATTTCTGTCATTTTCGTTATATTTAACAAAACACTGTTAATCGCAAACATTTCATTTTGCAACGTATTGCCAGCAAAGTTGATCTTTTTTCTGCTTCCAAATATTGGATATAATGTTTTTGCATATTTATAAAAATATAATTTCAGCCTTAAATTTGGTAGGGTAAATATATAATGCGTCAATATCATCTTCTTTGCTCTATTAGATCATTAGTTGTTGGGTTGTTTTACCTCTGAGCGGCACTTTTTTACACACCATGGGCTAAATGGCCAGGTCACATGGACCCCGAAGGTTCAGAGAAGGTTGGGGGAGGGGTCCCACTGGAATAGCTGTTGGGAGACAGATGGTAGCCTCCCGTTAAGGCCATCCAGCGTGTTCTTTAACGTGCACAGGGTATGGCTCTCCCGCACACGGAGCCACGGCTTAACGTCCCATCCGACGAACGTCGGCCTTTCCAAGCCCATCGGTGTCCCCTACTGACCGTGGGCAGGGCGGGGAATTTTGCGGAGATAAATCTCAACGCTGACCAGCTGGGACTCGAACCTGGGAACTACAGATTACGAGCCTGACGCGCTACCGACTGAGCCACCCCGCGCCTAGATCATTAGTAACCCTACCTAGAGTATTTTTAGATTGGGTGTTTGGATCATATTTTAGTGTGGGTGAAAAATGTTAAAAATATAGAATCTTGTATTTTTCATGACTCCTTACTGATCGCTCTCAGATTTGTATCAAATATACGTTTCAATCAATTAATTCTAATAATATAATTCGTGAAATTCTAACATGATAGAGATCTTTAATACAAAAAAATTGAGTGAGTTGTATATGTGTTTTAGACAGATAACTTAAATTCTAACGACATGTAGGCCAGAGCAAAAACTTGCTCCACGGTCGTAAGAGCCCTTGCGTAAATATAACATATATTCTAGCTATATCTAATTGTTTGAGGCCCCGCAAATTGCTTGTCCAGGGCACCACAAAATATTCCTCCAGCTCTGTTGACATAAATGAGTTATGCAAAGAGTGGTGTGAGTTAATTATTAGAAAACGGAAAGTTCATGCAAATTTATAAGAACAATAGAAAGTATGGATAACGAAATAATTGTTCTTAAATCATGAATATTTACAAGGAATATTTTTGCTATATCAGGAACATTTTTTGAAACCACAGGTGCAGTTTCTTTGTTTCGAAAATGAATGAAAATAATTACAAGACGTTTAGTAAATATTTGAAATTGAAACTCAGATTTTAAAAAAAATCACGGATGTTTAAAAAAAAGAGGGCTAGAAATAAAAAGGAAAATAGTGGAGACTCGTGCATGGTTGAATAAGTAAAAGTAAGCAATATGATATTCTGCCTAAAACAAATGATGATGGTTGGCTATCCACTAGAAAGAATCCCAATTTTATTTTAAATTATTTGTCATCATACACAAATAAAAATTTTCCATTTTTAGCTTCATTGTATATGTCTTAGAAGAAGCTGAAGCCTAACCTGGAGATCGCATGTTTGAGCCGGAGCAGCGGAAGTTTCTCTTCTACACTGCGTGTGATTTGTCTTACGAAAGCTCAACCTTGTCTTTATAATCTTCTTCTCTTATTAATCGCTGTGATAAATCAGAAGGGCAGTGATTTTGAAAACAGAAAACCAATCTCGTGATATTGATGGGATAACTGCTATTCAGCTGAAAATTCTCCCTAAACATCGTATTGAATATTTTACTCATATTATAGATGTTTCATTTCAATCACAGATATTTGTTGTGGATCTGAAAGAAAAAAAGCTACAATTATTTCAATTTATATGATTAGTAATGTTGACTTGAATTCTAATAATAAACCAATTTCAAATGCATCGAAATTCTCTCTAGTTTTCGAAAAACAATAAAAAGATTAATAGCAAATCACCATTTGAATGAGGGAAAATATAGAACGATGCCTTTTGGGTTTTGCAGAAATGTATAGTCAAAGTAAAAAAATAGGGTTTCTACACAGCTGATTTAGAGCATAGTCAATCATTAGATTACATACTCTAAAAATAAGTAGCAAACTAAGTGACTTTTTGTTTATTGAAAAAGAGAGTTCCTCAGAGTTAGGTTTTAGGACAACTTTTATTCAAAATATAAATTAAAGACTTTTATTCCTTGGATATATTCGCTATACTGTTCTCTTATGTAGATGATGCAACTGTTGTTTTAGTCAACTAAGGATTATTATTCTATTGAGGATTACGTAACTCTATATTTGCACTTAACTGTGATTTAAAGAAAATGTCCAAATAGTTACATATAAACAAGTTGAAACTTAGCATAACTAAGGAAAAATTTATACAATTAGAGTCATATGAAACCTGTAAATATTGTTTCCTAGGGAATTAATACATTTTATCAGCTGGTGGATAATCGAGATCAGAGGCCATCGCAGGTACCTGAACCCTTACCTAACTAGTTGGACATCGCAATCCTAAACTGGAGTAATTACTCCAGTTTAGGACAGGTAATCCTAAACTGGAGTAATCTCAGGAAAAAGCTTCTTTTAAGAATTTTCTTCTTTTAAGCCTATGAGCACAACATAGAAAGCTTATACAAGAAAACGTTTTTAAGTAATTTTAATAAATCAAATACTCTAATCATGCAATTTACACTATAATTATTTTTATAATATTTGCCAAATATACGGGAAATAAAATTTTATTATTCACACAAAAATTGGACATTTGTCCCTTGATAAATCAATTGAATCAAATATCTGGGATTTTTTTTTTATTTCAAGTGTCATTAGGGAGTATCTCTGTCATACATTGGCATTTTATCGATATTAAATCAAAATTTCTTAATTTTTTATCGTATGGTATTAGAATTAAAAAATACTATATTTTGTAAAAATAAATTAGGGATGCAAATTTACATTCCACTAATCTAGACATTACCTCGCAATTTTTGTCTATACGCGTTTGAACTAAATGGTAATGTAATGTTTTAGTTAACGAAAAATTCCATAAATGGTTTTGTAGTTTAGATTTCATTCTATTTTAAATATTAATGTAAATTACGTATATTGCGTTTACTGCTGCTGTTCTTAAACGAATTTCATAATAATGTAATCCTCTCCCCCCAGTGATGATGCGCAGAACCAGCCAGGTTTTGCACCTAATGTCCGACCCCGCCTTCTCGTGGTGCAAACCGTTAGTACCTTTCAAAAGTGATATTCTCTTTTGGAAGGGAACGAAAGGAGAGGGCTGACAGCTCAGTGTGTTCTACTAATTTGGTCATCTAGGCCACTTTTATTTTCTCAACCCTGCTGAGGAGTGGTCAAATTCGCAGGGCCTGGTGCTGACCTACTATACTGGAATATTACACCTACTATACTGGAATATTATACCTACTATACTGGTATTTATACCTACTATACTGGAATTGTTTATGGATTTAAGCTTGATTATGGATCCTGGACATGCTGCATTGGTGGACCTCTGTTGAGGGAAAATCTGCCGCTGTGTTTTCAGTTTACCTGTGGGTTGCTAGCCCTAAGTGAACAGAGGCATGGGATACATTTTATTAGCTGGTGGATAATCGAGATCAGAGGCCATCGCAGGTACCTGAACCCTTATCTAGCTAGTTGGGCATCGTCAATCCTAAACTGGAGTGATGTGTCTCAGGCAGGCCATATAGCTCTTGAAAAGGTCCACTTGAAAAGGTGGTGCCTGAAGATTAGCATCGGTGACTTCAGCCTTTAGCGGTGGAGGAACAGGTGTTTGGCCCATGCCTGTGATCAGGGGCTATTTGATATTGTTGACCCTACCTCTCTCAATAAACCTAGTTTCTTTAAAAATCCTACTAATCATTTTTTTCTCTGCAGGAACGTGGAACATGAGGACGTTATATAGAGGTTATTTTCTTGATGTCATCACGCAGGAATTCCAACGTTATAACCTAGATATTCGAGGCTTGCAAGAGACCAGATGGACAGGTAAAGATGAGATACTTAAAAATAACTTTAAATTTCGGGAGGCAGGATGGAAAGCATTTCCAAGGTGTAGGTTCGCTTCTCAGCAGACACGCCAGTGATACTCTTCTAGGATATGACTGCATTAATAAAAGATTTCTTAGAGCAAAATTCAAAGACTTGAATGTCATCTGTTGTTCTGCCCCCACAGAGAACGCTGATGTGAACGAGAAGGATACGTTTTACTGCCAGCTTCAGGATATTTGGAATTATGTGAAGAAAGGAGATATTTTCCTTGTGCTAGGTGACTTCAATGCTAAAGTTGGTACTGACTCTGACCTTTGTACAGGAGTTTTAGGTCCCTTTAGCATTGGTAGTTCCAATGGCAATGGGGAATGTCTCCTACAGGTAAGTAAACTTAATGGTTTACGAATAACTAACACATACTACAAACACCGGGACATTTATAAATATATATGGGTTTCACCTGATGGGTTGCACAGGAATATGATAGATTATATTTTAATTAACAGCAAATGGGCCAGTTCAGTTAGGAATACCAGATCATACAGGGGAGGCTAAATTGGGTCTGATCATTATCTTGTCAAAAATGTCTTGCAGCTGAAGCGTAAGAAATGTTGTGTTTATATATGGTTAATGTTTTATATGGGAAGAAACAGACAGGTACACAGGGATTGAGGGATAACCATGGCAAGGTGGTTAAAGTGAGGATTCTGTTATGGCTTGGTGGGTTGAGCATTTTACAGAAGTTTTAAATAATGTGATTATTTCTACTCCCATTGTTTGTAATGAGGATAGATGCATTACTGGCTTTAATCCTATATCACATTCCGTAGCCATTTTGGCTATCTCTAAAATAAGACTGCATAAATCCCCAGAGATGGATGTAATCGTCACTGAAATGCTTAGAGCGGGGAACATTTGTGTTGTCACATGACTGACTGAAATTTTGTATATTTTTTAATGATAAAGGTGTTGTTCCTAACGATTTTACTAGAGCTATTATTGTACCAATTTTTAAAAAAGGTGATCGCAGTTCTTGTGATAATTATAGAGGAATTAGTTTACTTCCTGTTCCAGGTAAAGCACTGCGTAGGCATCTAGAATCAGAGGCATCAAGTTTCTTGTTATCCAGCTTACAAAGGGCCCATGTTTCGCTACCATAACTAACTTTAGAAAGTTTCAGAAACCTGTGTTTGCTAGCTTTATAGATTTCAAAAAGGCTTTTGACTGTACTATATACATAATTTGTGGTTGATTGTTAGATCATATGGAATACGTGATAAGTCAGTTAGTGTAATGAGTGCTCTCTATACTAACACTATGTCGCCCCTGGAAATGTGTATGTGAGAGTTGGTACGTCTTGCAGCGATTGGTTTAGCATTGTTAGTGGAGTTAGACAATGGTGCATTGTGTCTCCTTTTCTCTTTAATTTGGTTATTAATTATGTAATGCAAACTTCTATGCATGGGAAAGATTTTGGCCTTAAATGGTCTAGATCAGTGGTTCTCATCCTTTTATGCTTCACGTACCCCCTGGAAATGTGTATGCAACTGGTGCATCCCTTGTATAGATAAATAAAACTATAGTTATAGTATAGCAATGGGAATAAAATAAAACACACATATATATAACGAATATCTGGCGACTTTTGAGCTCTCATGGTGTACCCCAAAAAATTTTACCGCGTACTCCAAGTAGAGAACCCCTAGTCTAGAGAATTCAAAATTTCTGATTTAGATTATGCAGATGATTTGGCCCTGTTGACTACTAACGTGATGAGATGAATTCGTTCGTTAGGGCTGTTGATGAGACTGGTAATAGAGTAGGTTTCGTGATAAGCAGAGAAAAAACTAAAATGATGAAAATTGGTCAGGCAGATAGTGCTTCCGTTGCTTTGAATGGCTGCACTCTTGAGCAAGTATCTCCGTTTAATTATCTTGGGAGCTATGTAACAGATACTGGTGATGTGCGGCATGAAATAAATAGAAGAATAGGGATTGTCTTTGGGACTTCTAAGAATCTATGGAGAATATGGAAAAATAGGGGTATACACCTAAAGACTAAAATTAGGCTGTATAATAGTTTGGTTCTTTCTAAGGTTAGTTATGGTAGCGAAACATGGACCCTTTATAAGCAGGATAACAAGAAACTTGATGCCTTTGATTCTAGACGGTTACGCAGTAACTTGGGCATTAGGTGGTTTCACTTTGTTAGTAATGATGAGGTTAGAAGAAGGAGTCATCAACCTCCTTTGAGCAGCATTTTGTGCAGAGAGAGACTGCGTTGGTTTGGGCATGTTGTCCGTATGATTAGCACACAGGATTATGAACAGTGTGCCTAAGGGTTTCAGAAAAAAGGGGGAGACGTAGGAAACAATGGGCCGACAATGTCAAACAGGAACTTGCTAGAACTGGCCTAGAGTGACCAAATCCAACAGCTGTAGCTCAGAGCAGTGAAGTGTGGAGAGGAAAATTATACAGTCTGGTTGGACCTCCGTAGCCCATGGCTGCATGAGGATTTTGTATGTGTGTATGTATGTATGTAATCCTTTCGGGAAGGGGCGGGGGTGCTCAGTCGGTAGCGCGCCAGGCTCGTAATCTGTAGTTCCCAGGTACGAGTCCCAGCTGGGTCAGCGTTGAGATTTATCTCCTCAAAATTCCCCGTGGGCTTGGAAAGGCCGCCGTCCCAGCTGGGTCAGCGTTGAGATTTATCTCCTCAAAATTCCCCGTGGGCTTGGAAAGGCCGCCGTCCGTCGGATGGGACGTTAAGCCGTGGCCCCGTGTGCGGGAGAGACATACCCTGTGCACGTTAAAGAACATGCTGGGTGGCCTTGACGGGAGGCTACCATCTGTCTTCCAACAGCTGTTCTAGTGGGTCCCCTCCCCCAATCTTCTCTGAGCCTTCGGGGTCCATGTGACCTGGCCATTTAGCCCATGGTGTGCAAAAAAAGTGCCGCTCAGAGGTAAAACAACCCAACCTTTTCGGGAATCCGGAAGTATTATTTACTCTTTGATTATTGTTTTATATTATGTTGTTTGTGTTTTGTTAGGTGTTGTCAAGTGTTTGTGTATAGTTAAACGTTTTGTTAAGTATGTGCATTATTAGGTATTTTGTTAAGTTTCTGTGTATCGTTAGGTGTTTCGTTACGTTTCTTTGTATTGTTAGGGGCTTCATTTCGTTTCTGTGAATTGTTAAGTGCTTCTTAATGTCTGTGTATTGTTAAGTGTTTTGTTAAATGTCTGTATATTGTTATGTCTTTATATATTATTATGCATTGTCAGCTGTTTTGTGTTTTGTTAAGTGTTCTGTGTATTGTCAGGCTTTTTATTGTATAACATCAATGTATTTATTTGTAAAAAATGTCGTATAGTGCGATACAATAAATTTCCTTATGGAATTTGTTTAGCTTTTTTTTAATTTCTGTAATAAATCATAATTAAGATTTTCTCAGCATCATGTTACCTAAACGGTAACATTGATATATTGGCATTTTTTAATTTAGCTTTTATATAGTTTTCCTATTAAACTTTAAACTCTCTTTGCAATCTGCGTTGTACTGAAATGACACATTAATTTGATTGCTTCGCGCTGGTGGCCCCTGCAATCTTGATCAGGGTCGCCATTGTTCTGACAAATATCCGAAATATGAATATTACACGCATTTCCTATATTTTTATTCGCAGTGCAAAATAGAGAAAAAGTTTTATGTAGTAGAATTTATTTTTATGTTTTCAAATAAAATGCGATAAATATGGCGAATAAGAAGAGAAAGATTTATTTCATCTAATGATCTTATTTGTTATTGAAACGGGTAAAAAATGTGTTGTCGATAGTCTGGTGTGAGGAGTGTCTTGTTTAAATTTTCAATACGCCGATACATTTGCCAACTTTATTTTGAAAATCTCGGAGTTCATCTCTGTTTTGCCCTTGTCTGTTTCGAACAGATTCCTGCCCAAACACGCATCTGAATTATTCAGTGACAATTTCCGATATTGTCTCCTGCCTGACTGATACTGCATTCTCTCCTAGAGTCTGTTTGGACATATTCACTGTCTCCAGTATTGTTTCAATATTTCCAGCATGTTAAGAAAGTTCACAAATTCAAGGATTTCTGAAAACATACGTAGAAGAGAATCAAGAGTGTCTTTTTTTTCTTTTATTTGTTGCTTCATAATCACTAAAAAGAAGCAGCAACTTTAAAATTAAAATCTGAAGTGTCCATGTCCAATATGAAGTGTACTGAGACATGTGAAGAGATACGAAGAAGATCTTGGAAAGTCTTCACAATAAATTCACTTCGCGACTTAACTAACTGCATTTTAAAGTAAAGTATGATCATGTACAAAGAATAGATTATTCCTCAATTGCATCTTTGGGGATCTAATTATCACTCTAACGTGCCATAGAGAAGCTCTATGAGGAAGACGAGACCTCAACAGAAAGTAAATATCCGCAGGAAAAAATCTATGTCTGATCTGGGACTTTCGCAGCAAGTAAACTCTGTCACCACGGACATACAGAGACAACACTTAATTGATTCAACACCGGGACGGGACGGACACTTAAACTTTACATTATTAGCATTGAGATGAGAGGGAAGGTAATCGTAAACTAAAATTCTTTTTCCTACACTTTTAGGCATTTCAGTTGTCAGGTTAATTTAAAAGCGTTTCCTAAAACATAGTATCTTTCGCATCTTCATATGATAACTAAAATAATTAAAGCGTATTTTATTAGACTACTTCTTTTTCTCTCTGAGTCATTTTAATCCCACCTTCTCAGTGTTCCTTCTCAGTGTTTCAGTTTCATACAACTGTAGGGAAAGCGAAATTTAAACTATGCGTCTTCTTCAAAAATTCAGCAAGAAATTGTTCTATAAGCCCTGTAAACACAGCAACAATGACACCATTCTGAAAACTTTGGCAAATTATCTGGTTAAAACTAACTCTATCATTTCTAAATATTGAGATTTTTGTACATATTCATAATAAATATATACTCCCTCAAGCAGTTGCTTGCCACAGAGGTCTGACTGGAGCCTGTCGGTTTATACACCATAGAGAAGGTTTGTGAGGAAGGTGAGACCTCAGTAGAAAGACAACATAAATATCCATGCCTTACTCTGTTCTCGAATCCGGGTCCATTAAATCACTAGCCAAGAACAATAACACCCTGCTACGGAAAACGCTTACAAATGTTTTACCGACGATGTCTCGTGACCGGGGATCGAAAAGCTTCGAGGAAAGATTAAAAGGTCTGGAACTGAAAACATTATTTGTATCTCAACCAACAGAAAAGGAGGGGCAGTAGTCTTTACTCTCTCTGGAACAATAGCTTTATTTCTGTTCGATATATTATCGGCACTTCGGAGCTGGTTAGTGTTCCACAACTGATACTTTGTATGTTGTGTGACCTCATCTGAAGCAGTGCCTTTACGCTTAGTGGGACATGCGCTTGTATGAGGAAGCCTCTACATGACGAGAGCAGTTTTTGGAATTTTCGCCATAGTGTATTCGGTCAAGAAAGGAGATATTACCCTTGTTCTAGGTGACTTCAATGCCAAAGTTGGTACTGACTCTGACCTTTGGGGTGGGGTGATAGGTTCTTTTGGTGTTGATAGCTGCAATGGCAATGGGCAAGTTCTCCTATAGGTAAGTAAACTCAAAGGTTTCAGAATAACTAACATTTATTACAAACACCGCGACATACATAAATACACATGGGTTTCACCTGATGGGCTGTATAGGAATATGATTGATTATATATTAATTAACAGCAAATGGGCTAGTTCTGTTAGGAATACCAGGGCATGTAGGGGAGCTGAAATTGGATCTGACCATTACCTTGTTAAAAGTGTCTTGCAAATTAAACTTAAAGTGTTGTGCTAAAGTTAAAAAATTTACCTTTAATACTGAAGCTCTGAAAGATCCAGTCATGGATCTATCAGACCATGACTGGATCTTTCAGAGCTTTTAGAGATTACTATCATGGTAAGCTAAAGCTTACCATGATAGGTTACTTAGTTATTATGACAGTCATGGTATGCTTACTACTGAAGTTGAGGAAGAATGTGATCATTTTAAACAGGCTTTTTTGAACACTAACAGTACTCTTTTAGGAAAAAAGTAGCTGAAGAGGCAGAATTATTTGAGTGATAAGGCACTTGAGCTTATTTCAGAAAGAAAGAATTGCAGGAATGTCCTTAATCAATACCCTACTAGTCCTAATAGAAACATTACAGAGAATTAAATAAACATATAAAGGATCAGTTAGCTGCTAATAAGAATCTTTGGTTTGATGGCTTGGCTGACAAAGCCGAGGAAGCAATTAGACAGCACAACAGCAGAGAGCTGTACCGGATAGTTAATGTTTTGTGTGGTAGAAAACGGACAGGTATAGAGAGATTGAAGAATAAATAAGGTAAGATTATAGAAGGTAAGGATTCTGTCATCGCTAAATGGACTGAGCATTTCAGTGATGTTCTAAACAATATGACTAGTTCTACTCCCATTGTTTGTAATGATGATAGATGCTCCGCTTTAATGTTGGCCCTATAACACGGTCTGAAGTTATTTTGACTATTTCTAAACTTAAACTTCATAAATCCCCAGGGGTAGATGAAATTACTACGGAAATGCTTAGAGCTGGGAATGTTTCTGTTACTACATGGATGAGTGAAATTTTGAATATCTTTTATGATAAACTAATGATTCCTAAGGATTTTACCTCAGCTACTATTATCCCGATTTTTAAAAAAGGTGATTGCAGTTCTTGTGACAACTATAGGGATATCAGCCTACTCTCTGTTCCAGGTAATGTTCTGTGCATTATTGTGCTTAATAGAATTAAGAATATGGTTGACACGCAATTGCGTGATGAGCAACGTGGATTCAGAAGTGGTAGGGGATGTGTAGATCTGATATTTTCACTGAGGCAGATTCTTGAGAAATGTTTAGAGTTTCAGAAACCTTTGGTTGCTTAGCTTTGTTGATTTCAGAAAGGATTTCGACTCTGTTGATCGTCATAATTTGTGGTTGATTGTGAGATCATATGGTACACCTGACAAGTTAGTTAACATAATGAAAGCTCTCTATAATAACACTGAGTCGTGTGTGAGAGTTGGTAAGGCTTGTAGCAACTGGTTTAGCATTACTTCTGGTGTTCGACAAGGGTGCATTTTGTCTCCTTTTCTCTTTGGTTTAGTTATTGATTACGTTATGCAAAATTCACTTCGAGGGAAAGATTTTGTTCTTAAATGGTCTGGAGATACGAAAATTTCCGATTTAGATTATGTTGATGATTTAGCCCTTTTGGCAAATGATGTTGATGAGATGAACTCTTTCATTCGAGCAGTTGATGAGACTGGTAGTAGAGTAGGTTTGGTTTAAATGGAGAGTAAACTAAAGTGATGAAAATTGGTCAGGCAGGCTTTGATTCAGTTAATCTGTATGGTTGCAGTCTTGAGCAGATTCACAGTTTAATTATCTTGGGAGCTATATAACAGATGCTGGTGCTGTGCGGCATGAGATTAACAGACTAATAGGGATTGCTGCCGGGACTTTTAAGAATCTGTGGAGAGTGTGGAGAAATAGGCCTATACACCTAAAGACTAAAAACATTAGACTGTATAATAGTTTGATTCTTCCTAGAGTTAGTTATGGTAGTGAAACTTGATCGCTTTGTGAACAAGATAACAGAAAACTAAATGCTTCTGATTCTAGATGCTTGCGCAGTATCTTAGACATTACGTAGTTTAACTTTGTAAGTAATGATGAGGCTAGGCAAAGGAGTCAGCAACCGCCTTTGAGCAGCATATTGTGCAGAGAGAGACTCCGTTGGTTTGGCCATGTTGTCTGTATGTATAATTATAAATTAATGAATAGGGTTAGGATCAGTGTGCCTAAGGGCCTCAGAAAGAGGAGTAGACCTAGGATGCGGTGGGCAGACAATGTCAAACAGGACCTTGTTAGAATTGGTGTGCAGTGGCCAGATATAGCTCAGGACAGATATGCTTGGAGAATTAAATTGCACGATCTGGTTGGTCCTCCGTAGCCCATGGCTGCTTGAGGATGATGATATGCTACAAATAAAAAATTTATATCCGTTTGACGTTTAGTTTTTCGTTGATTATTATGTTCTTCTCTCCAGTCGCTAAGCTCACTTTATACAAAACAATGAATGAATGATGAAAACAACCCGTGCAATCGTTCAACAGTTATTAAAAAGCAAATTACCAACCAACCAATAAACCGTGCCCAAATCAGTGTTCTTGATTGTACATCACTAGAAACAGACATTTTTAAAGAATACCAAACAAAGAATCGACGAAATCATGCTCCACACTGAGGCAGATAAGTTTGTGCGATTTTACGAACAATACAAATATATAAATAAAATACAAAATATTAGTCATCGTAGCTACATCATAAACAAATAAACGTATGAAATGTACAAGTTCTGCTGCACTAATACTGAACGAAGTCACATTAATATAAAAGCATACATAAACGTAAAAAGAGACAAAAAAAAACATGCAAAGAAATGAAAATATAACTAACCGTAAACTCAGGAATAAAGAATGTATTGGCAAGTACTGTGAGTCGCAGCTCTTGCTAACCTGTTCAGTTCACGATGTGAAAATGCAGATTTGTTTAAAACGAAAAACAATATGTAGAAAAACATTGTACATAAAGAACTAATATTAAGAGTCAACTCATGTAAATAAAAATAATGAATTTAGTGACGCGTTTCTTCTTCTAAAAACATTGTGTAGTTTACACCATAGAAGCTTAATCCAATTCTGAATCGGCTTCATGGAAAGCCAACAAGAATGATCGTTTTTCGCACAATGGGCAAAATGACAGATCACAATGCTCACAAAGTCTCTGAGCTACAAGGAGAAGAGAATCCATTGGGCAGCTATTAGAAGACATCTCTCGGATAATAGGGTGTCTTAACGCCCCTATGCAACAGGTTAAAGCTTAACGCCCCCTGTACATAAGATGAAGGCTTAACGTCCCATCCGATGGACGGTTGCCATTCCAAGCCCATCGCTGTCTCTTTTCTAGCCGAAGGCAGATCGTGAGCTAGCGAAAAAAACTCAGAGCATGCACAGTAGGGACTCGAACCTGGGAATATCATCCTGTGAGACTGGCGTTACCGACTGAATCATCTTCTTCTCATCATGCAAAGGATTCGAATCTATATTACTTTCTCCTTCAGTTCAGCACTTCAACCACCCGGCAACCAAAGCAACCATTAACGACAAACAGAAGCACGTTAAAGTGTGTTTTTTTGCGGCTAATTAAAGCGAATTACTGCACCCGATGATGAAAGAGGCGATGCCCTAAACAAAGGCGCAGCCGTCATCAGTCAAGAAAACAAACAAGCAAACAAACACTTCTTTGTTCCACTCCTGAGCCTCAGGTGATCTCGGATGCAGAGTAGAGAATGACGAGATCGCCTCGAGCCATCGAAGTGATAACAACCCTCAGCTCTCTCTCCGTCTGGCACGCAGACACACTCAGCTATGACGAAGATACAGTTTAATGAGTAATTTGTCGCTGATGTTAGGACTAACTGTAACAGTTTAAGATGCCAATGTCGTGCGTGAAAGGTCATGGGAAACCATTGTATCACTCTTCGTACAGGGCGTGGTGACGTGTCGCTCTTCACCCCGACGAACTCTCCCCACCTCCCATGCACACACTTTATCTATCAGGTTTCTTGACGTCATTTTTTTGTTTCCTTCTTGCGGGATGCCAAAGGTATTGTAGCTGTCGTCACAAGACGTTGCGCTTAAGAGATTTATGGGGAGTTTTTAAGTGATGACTCCGAAGTCGGCTGTCCTGGCATATTCTTTCGATTTTATGCACTCCGTGATGGTATGTCTGAAAAATATTATTGTGACCCATGATGTTATATAATACTTTCCTCAATACCACCATCGATGATCTGGATAATGTGTATAATTATCTGTGAGAATTATTAAAATCGGAGAAACATGCCCACCCAAGTCATGTCAGCCAATCTTTGTGAGTGTGCTACTGAGAAGGCAGAGAGGGAGGATAGCTACTGAGGAGGGCGAATAGTTACCCAACTATGGAGAAAGAGAAGGAGGGAGGATTGCTACAGAGGAAAGAGAAAGGGAGGATAGCTACTGAGAAGGGAGTGAGGCGGGAAAACGGAGTGAGGAAGGATAGCTACTGAGAAGGGGAAGGAAAGGAGGAGGAAGGATAGCTCATGAGTAGGGGGAAGGGAGTGAGGGGGATAGCTGCTGAGGATGTAGAAAGAGAGGATAGCTACTGAGGATGGGAAAGGGAGTGAGGAGGATAGCTACAGAGGAGGGTGAAAAGGAAGGAGGAAGGATAGCTACTGAGCAGGGGGAAAGGGAGGGAGGAGGATAGCTGCTGAGGAGGTAGAAAAAGAGAGAGTGAGGATAGCTGCTGAGGATGTAGAAAAAGAGAGAGTGAGGATAGCTGCTGAGGAGAGGGGAAGGGAGGGATGGAGTATAGCTAGTGAGGAGGGAGAAAGGGAGGGAGGAGGGATATATAGAGGATTATAGCTAGTTTGTCGGAGAAAGAAATTAATCCGTGTTCGAAACTCAGATGAAGGAAACAAAGATGTTTGCTTACAGATCAATGCACAAACCTTCGTTGTTTGAGCTACGGAACCATCCTAATGGGAAAAAGGACTTACGGAGAAATTTAGTCCCTCTACTGAGTTCACTACGCCTTCAAAACTGCAGATTCGAATTGGATTCATGTGGCCTCTCTATCACAATTTTGATTTATACTGTACAATTTTGAAATCGTGGAATTTAAAGAAACAACATCAAATTCCTTCTCATGCAGCCATGAACTTCAGATAATGGGCCTGTATGTGTAATATACTCCCATACCAGATAAATTCTCATATTTATATTTAAATCTTAGAAGTTGCAAACAATAGTATGCAAAGTTAGGAAAGTAATATACACAATTTTAGCAGTTTGTCTTTGTTATACAAAAAACAATTTCCATTCCTCCCTTTGAAGCATTCCTGCTAACACCCACGCTTCAGAGGTCTGCACAGGATATTAGAATCAATATTTAGATTGAAGAGATGGTTTCCGACGTATTTATTCATATATTAAGGAAGATATCATTCTGAATTTAACTTCGATCAGTTTTAGAGGAAACATTGTCTTGAGCCGGATGGGATGCGAACCCACGATCCCCCTGATAACATGTCAGGTCCTCTGGACCACTGAGCTATCGGCCGCCGATCAAGATTGGACCCGAGGAAATCTTTCATATATCTACCCTCGAAATTAGTTGACCACCACTGAATGTAGCGATATAATTTCTTTTCTCTAGGTTGAGAACTGCGTTAACTTTAAAGTAGTTTATGTTCATTCTTACTAAAACGCTAATAATGCTGAATTCAGTCAGCTCCTTGTAGATACTAATGGTTTTGATCATGATTAATAACAAGACCCAATCTATCAATATGAGAATTTATCTGGGATGGGAGTATAATATACACGCTCCATAAACTAGCTATCCTCCCCTCCATTTAGGGGGATTAGGGGGGGGGACCTCAATCTAGGGGGAGACAAGGGGCCATGCCCCCCCCCCTCCCTCTTTTGAGAATGATACTAAGGGTAATAGAGGCCAGAAAAATGAATAAACTTGTGCATATTTCAAGAATTTTTCAAGAAATGATTTAAAGACCTCTAAAAACAGAAAGAAAAATGCTATACTGGAATGAAATCCAGTCCCCTTTTATTCTTCAGGCTCGATTGCGTTACTTGGCACCCATCATTTTTTTTTCAGATCCGGGCCTGATTAATAATGATAATAATTCTCCCGAAAACTGTAGTTGCCTGTTATTTCAAAGTTTTTACCACTTTATCATTACGATGCATTAACGCAATGGCCCCTGTAATCTACATTACTGAAGAATGGCACCCATGTAGGTTTTATTATTTCTAAATGGTCCGCCTGGAAAGCAATTACAATTCGTGCCATACAAAAAGGAAGGATAAAACTAAACAACTTTCAACGCATTTATTACACGAACTGCACTTGTTTGCAGTGGAGTAACTAACATTCTTTCGCCCTGCGCAGTATTCAAGAACTGCACCCTTGTAAATCCGATTTTATGCAGATTACCACTCGTTTTATATTGATTCTGCGCTCCTCTCATAACACTGCGTCTGGTGACACGACAGCAGAACTTGTTATGGCTCTGCTCTTACCACGACATCGGCTGTTTATTGTCACTATTTATCTGCAACATGCATAACACAGAGATAAAACTTTTTATGATTATACATGAGCACCTTTAAATGCACGTTAACACAATAGGTTCTTGGCTTGTGAACGTGAGCAAGTGAGCGTTGTTATCTTTGGAGCAAATGCGCGCTCTAAGGAACAATCTCTTTTGTGTGAAAGGTTATCATGTTTATAGGGATAGTGCATAAGAATTATTGTCATTGGTGTCGAATCGCCTAAGCTAGATCCCTGTCCATTTCGTCAACCAGAGAGAGTGCTTCAAAGGAATGAGGTGGGCTTCAATCTGTCATATGTAATAGAGCATAAAGTGTAACGATGAGTGATACCACTTAAGACAAAACGGATTTACTTCTCAGAATGGAAATCGGAGAGGATGGATGGGGGCACAAATAAAATTTGGCATCCCTACACTGACGTAACATATATCTAGTCAATATCAGACGAATGTTATTATTCAAGTTTTAGTATGAATAAAAAAATAGTTCAGTTGATAAACGAAATAATTTTGAACAGGAAATGTGCAGACACGTCGATTATGCACTTGTAAAGACCCCACCCACCTCACTGAAGACTGATCGGGCGAGCACTCTTTACACCCGCTCAGAAACCACCCCTCAGTGAGACAATAAAGTTTTCAACCTTCTTGGAAGAGTATTCTGTAAACGGAGTTATTGCATCAGTTTGGTATGCTGCCCTCATGCAGAAGAGCAGATCAAAAAATGGCTTTATAATCAATGCCCTTAAACCTTGAAGAAAAGGCAGAGTGGGTGGGGTTCCCGGATTGAAGGGTGTAGGTATATTTCAAAGCTAAATTAGCCAATTTGGTTGAATCTCTTTATCCTATGCTTGCCTCAAGGTACTATATGTATATCTATATGCATCTATATGTATATCTTAATATTTTCAGTCACCACGTGTATGTATGTAACCACTAAATTTTATTAAAAATAAACCTGTAATGACTATTTATATCGCATTTCCAATGTGAGAACTTAATAAAAGAAATTTAGTTTCTTAGTTGGTACTTTATATTTGATTTTATTCGTTTTTTCTTTTGCTATTTCGAAAACGCAAATTCCATTCAAAATAATTAGCCAAGTTAATTCCAAATTAAAAAGACGAAGATTACTTTGTTCACAATATACCCTAGATCAGTGGTTCTCAACCTTTTATGCTTCACATACCCCGTGGAAATGTGTATGTAACTGGCGTACCCCTTGTATAGAGAGATAAAACTATAGTTATAGCATAACAATGGGTAATAAAATAAAACATATATATATATGTATAACATATATCTAACGACGTTTGAGCTCTCACGGCATACCCCAAGGGGTACGCGTACCCCACTGGTATAGGTTGAGAACCCCTATACTAGATATTCTTGACTTGCAAGAGACCAGATGTATAAATAAAAATCAGATACTTAAAAATATTCTTAAATTTCTCATATTTAGGGAGGGAAGATAAGAAGCATCTCCATGACATAGGTTTGCGTCTCAGCAGACACACCAATGATGTTCTTCTAGAATATGAGTGTATTAATGAATGTTTTCTTACAGCTAAATTTAACACAAACATTAAAGACATGAATGTTATCTGTTGTTATTGAGGACACCGATGAGGATGAGAAAGAAACATTTTACAGACAGCGTCAGGATATTTTGAATTCTGTGAAGAAAGGAGATATTTCTCTTGTGCTAAGTTACTTAAATGCTAAAGTTGATACTGACTCTAACCTTTGTTCAGGGGTGTTAGGTCTCTTTGGCATTTGTAGTTCCAATGGCAATGGGGAACGTCTCCTATAGGTAAGTAAACTTAACAGTTCGAGAAAACTAAACGTATACGATATAAAAAACTAACACGTACTACCTACACCGGGGCATTTTAAATACACATGGGTTTCATACGATGAGTTGCATAGGAATATGATCAATGATGTATTTATTAACAGCAAATGGGCCAGTTCGGTTAGGAATATCAGATCATATAGGGGAGCTGAAATTGATAATTTGAGTTCGGTTAGGAATATCAGATCATATAGGGGAGCTGAAATTGATAATTGATAATTTGATAATTACTTTGTTAAAGATGTGTTAAGGTAAAAAGGTTACCTTTAGCAATGAAGTGAAGCTTTGAAAGACACAGTTAGAGCCAAAGCTTACCATGATAGGTTACTTAGTTATTTTGACAATCATGATTTGCTTACTACTGAAGTTGATAAAGAATGGGGCCATTTTAAATAGACTTTTCTTCAAACTAGCAGTACTCTTTTGGATAAAAAGGAGCAGAGGAGGCAAAATTATTTGAACGATTGGAGCTTATTTTTGAAAAAGGAACTACAGGAATATCCATAATCAATCCCTACTAAACCTAACAGAAAGCATTACGAAGTGCTTAATAAACGTGTACAGGATCAGTTAACAGTTGATAAGAATCTCTGACTTAACAGCTTGGATGACAAAGCAGAGGAATCATCTAGATAGCGAGACAGCAGAGGGTGGCACCAGATGGTTAATATTTTGTATGAGAAGAAACGGGTAGGTATACAAGAATTGAAAGATACACATGGTAAAGTTGTTGAAAGTGAGGATTCTGTCATGGCTAGGTGGGCTGAGCATTTCAGTGATGTTCTAAATAATGTCGCTATTTCTATTCCTATTGTTTGTAATAGTGATCGATGCATTACTGGCTTTAACGTTGGCCCCATATTCCAATCTGAAGTTATTTTGGCTATTTCTAATTTTAAATTACATAAATCCCCTTAGGTAGATGAAATTACTACTGAAGTGCGTAGGGTGTAGAGCTCGAAATGTTCTGTTATCACGTGTCTGACGGAAATTTTGAATATCTTTTATGAAAACGCATTGTTCCTAAAGACTTTACCAGAGCTATTATTATTCCGCTTTTTAAAAACGTTGATGCAATTCTTGTGATAACTACAGGCACATCAGCCTACTTTCTCTCGCAGGTGAAGTTCTTTACATGATTGTGCTTAATAGAATTAAGAATTTGGTCGATTGACAATTGCGTGATGAGCAGTGTGGATTCAGGAATGGTAGGGATGTATTGATCAAATAATTTCAGTTAGGCAGATTATTGAGATATTTAAAAGAAAATCACCCCTCAAGCAGCTGCTTGCCACAAATGTTTGACAGGAGCCTGTCAGTTTAATAAGTCATAGAGAAGAATCTGTGAGGAAGGCGAGACCTTACAGATGAGGCAGACGTAGGATGTGATGGCCATACAATGTCAAGAAGTTAAAGTGTCAGAAGCATATGGTTACTAATTCTATAGATTTCAAAAAAGCCTTTGACTCTGTTGATCGACAAATTGTGGTTGATCGTTTGAGCATATGGAAATACCTGACAAGTTAGGTAGCAAAATGAAAGCTCTCTATAATAACACTAAATCTTATGTGAATGTTGGTAAGCTTGTTGCAATTAGTTTAGCACTCCTAATGCAGTTCGTCAAGGGTGCATTTTGTCACCTTTTATTTTGCGTTTGGTTATTGATTATGTTATGGGGAATTCACTGCAAGCGGAAGATTTTAGGCTTAAATGGGTCTAGAGATCTGAAAATTTCTGATTTAGATTATGCTGATAATTTGGCCATTTTGGAAAATTATGTTGATGAGTAAACGCTTTCATTTGATTTGTTGAAGAGACTGGTAGTAAAGTTGGTTTGATGATAAACAGAGAAAAAACTAAAGTGATGAAAATTGGTCTGGAATGTTGTGGTTTAGTTCGTCTGAATGTTTGCATACTTGAGCAAGTGACTCAATTTAATTATGTTGGCAGTTATGTAACAGATACTGGTGATGTGCGACATGAGATAAACAGACGAATAGGGATTTGTACCGGGAGATGTGTGAATCTATGAAGAGTGTGGACAAATAGGCGTATACACCTAAAGACTAAAATTCGACTGTATAATAGTTTGGTTCTTTCTAGAGTTAGTTATGGTAGTGAAACTTGGATGCTTTGTAAACAAGATAATAGGAACTAGATGCTTACGCAGTATCTTGGGCATCAGGTGGTTCAACTTTGTAAGTAATGATGAGGTTAGGCAAAGGAGTCGGTAACCTCTTTTAAACAGTTCAGCCAATATACATATCTGGGATTATATTCGTTTTTACGTCTTATAAACTTTACGAAATTTCTGATCCGATAGGTTCCTCGAAATTTTTTTCTTCATGTGCTAGAAAGGTAGACAGGGTGAGTGGGTGTCGTAGATCTCAGAAACGTTAAGTAATTTCAGATATGTCTTCAAATTCAAAGTCAAATAGGAGTTGAAATGATAGTCGAAAAATCGAAACACGCCAGCCATGGTGACTGATTCTCGCTGAAATATTCTTATTCAATTTTCCGTGTGAAAATATTCTTACTGAAGACAAAAGCACTACACTAGAAAGCTTCCATAACAACAGAGATTATCGTTTATACTGAAAAACATAATTTGAAGTCAGTTGGGTTTTTCCGAAGAGTCATCCGAAGCTACTCTTCTTCACAAAGAGTTCATAAGTCACTATCGTTTCAGGATTCACTTGGAAAGTAACTTATATCGGCAATTCTCTATGTTAATATAAATACTAAAATGAGTAATGTTTCTCTTCGAGTTATCATTCCTTTTTTTTTGGGGGGGGGGATATATACCTGGTGTGTTTTTTCTTCATTAATTCCGGTTTTTTAGGTACGGTTGTTTCATCTCAGTTCGATACTTTTGTGCACACCAGGGCTAAATGGCTAAATCACAAGAACCCAAACCTTTAGAGAAATGTCGAGAAAGGCATCCACTGGATAGTTGTTAGAGAAAAGAGTTCTCTTAATACCATCCATTAAAGAGAAAAGAGTTCTCTTAATACCATCCATTAAAGAGAAAAGAGTTCTCTTAATACCATCCATTAAAGAGAAAAGAGTTCTCTTAATACCATCCATTAAAGAGAAAAGAGTTCTCTTAATACCATCCATTAAAAAGAAAAGAGTTCTCTTAATACCATCCATTAAAAAGCACAAGGCACGACTCTTCTGCACAAATTGGAGCATAAAGTGTGGTTGTGATTGATCAATCAATATAGTATCAATAAAAGTGGTAGAAATGTCGGTTATTTTCTGGTTTAATTTAAGTAATTTAATATTAGTATTATTTTCATTTAACGTTATCTTTATAACTAAAACTGTTCTTTAAACAGCCCTTTTAGCACTGATAACTCTCAAGAACCGCATTACATCTTATCATCCCATCCAACGAATGACAGTTTTTCCAAAACTATCCGTGCTCTTTTCTCACCACCACTGAATGAGACTCAGAGGATGAAACTCAACGAAGACACAGTTAATAGACTGGACGTGGATACATCCGATACAAGCTTCGAACATTACCTACTGAGTCAGATGAAATCAGACAATGATCTTGCTAAATAACTTTTTATTAGAAAATGGTTTCGGTGAAGTGGATTTTATTTACGAAACACTTAAGTTTTTCCTGCTTCCTAGTGATTCATAGATGGAGTCCCAGTGACCGAATGGTTAATGAGCTTGTTTTCTGATCAAAGGGACATGGATTCAAGTCCTGGATAGGGTATGGGTGTTATTTTTATGTTGAGGTTGCTCACAGAACTTCTCGATGGCATATTATTATATTGACAGGTTCATGTCAGTATATACGTGGCAAATGTCCTGTTTGAGGAAGAACTTTATTTCTAAGAAGATGAGGCTGTGAAAACAATATTAATATGTTAAATTACCTGAAGTGAAAGTGCAAATAAGAGATATTTCTAGCACTTTTGAACATATTACACGGATTGATCAATCTTCAAAAAATGACGGCAGAAATGTATTTTCTCCGCTTTAAACTTCTAATGTTTTAAGCAATTCTGAAATGGAAGAAATTCTGGTCTTCTGACTAATATTTCACAATAAGTTGCATCTCGTCCTTAATTTTCAATCTCTTCTAAAAGAATTTTAGTGAATATTGTCTTCAGAGAAAAAGCATAAAATACAACTGTTTAAAACATCACAAAAATGCAACTGTAAAACTATTCGGTTTACTTTTATAATGTCTATTATCTGGAAAGTTGCATATTAAAAGTTTTGAGTATGTTTTATTTTTTGTTTCATCTTTCAGGACTAGGAATTCAAAAAAGGACTCCGGCATGAGGGACGAAGGTGTGAAAATCGTGTTCAATTTAGTAAAATAGGAAGTTCTAATGCCTTACATACACCGAAGAGCCAAACATAAAGAGCAGCGCGTCTTTATGCAAATCAAAGCAACTACAGGTAAACGAAGGCGCTTGTGAAGGTCATCAAACGGTATAAATAACACCTGATACTGAGCTT
This sequence comes from Ryuthela nishihirai, assembly GCA_038380435.1. Classification (NCBI taxonomy): domain Eukaryota; kingdom Metazoa; phylum Arthropoda; class Arachnida; order Araneae; family Heptathelidae; genus Ryuthela; species Ryuthela nishihirai. Next base: position 7,757,625 of record JAWZYU010000030.1, on the reverse strand, counting down.
TGTTAATCAGTGATATTCTTGTTCTTCAGATGGGAAAGAGAGTGAACCTAAGTGAGTCTGACAAAGGACAAATTGTAATGGCCAGACGACTGGGTCAGAACTTTCAGAGACATTAAGGCTTGTGCGGTGCTCACGGCCAGCCGTGGTAAGTACCTTCAAAAAATGGTCCGAGGAGGGAAAAACCACAAACCACCAACAAGGTGTGGGTTGACCACGGCTCATCGATGCTAGAGGTAAGCGAAGATTATCCCATATGGTTCGAGCCAACAGAAGGAATAGGGTGACGCAACTCTCCTGTAATTTGAATGCTGGTGACGGGAGTAATGTATCACAACACACAGTACATCGAACCCTGCTGAAAATGGGACTGCGTAGCCGCAGACTGCTCCGACTGCCCATGCTAACCTCGGTTCACCGTCGAAAGTGCCTACAATGGGCACGCGAGCATCAAAACTGGACCTTTAATGATTGGAAGAAGGTCATCTGGTCCGATGAATCTCGTTTTCTCTTGCATTATGTGGACGGCCGGGTACGTGTGCGTCGTTTACCTGAAGAAGTGTTGGCACCAGGATGCATTGTGGGGCGAAAATTAGTGGTGGAGGAAGTGTACAGTCGCTCAAAAAAGTATCCGAACACTATGGTTGATTACAGAATTCAGAAAAAATATCTGGCAACGATTTTTTTAGAAATGCAACCTTCGTGTCACATGACACGAAGGTTGCCAGATTACTAATTTCTAAAAAAATCGCTGCCAGATATTTTTTTTCTGAATTCTGTAATCAACCATAGTGTTCGGATTCTTTTTTGAGCGACTATAGTGCTTTGGGCAATGTTCTGCTGGGAAACCCTGGGTCCAGTCATTCATGTGCAGGAAATTATGACCTCTCCCACCTACTTAAACATCATTGCAGACTAGGTAAATTCTTTCATGCCAATGGTAATTTCCCTCTAGTAGTGCCTTCTTTCAAGCAGGATAATGCGCCATGCTACACTGCCCGGTTTGTTCGAGAATAGTTCACGGAACATGAGGAAGACTTCCAGGTGTTGCCCTGGCCTCCAAATTCCCCAGACACCAATCCATTCGAGCATTTGTGGTTTGTGTTGGAACAGCATATCCGATCTGCGGCGACTCAACCACGTAACTCACAAGAGTTAAAGGATCTGCTGGTAACGTGTTGGTAACAGATACCAGAAGACATCTTTAGAAATCTTGTAGCGTCCATGTCTCGCCGGATTAGATATGTTTTGGCGGCACGTGGAGGACCAACATCATATTAGGTAGGTGGTCATAATGTTTTGGCTCTTCGGTATGTATTGCCTGTAGTGTGTATTAACTGTAGATGGCAATTGGTTTTGCAGTAAATAGGCCGGTAAAATGCATATGAATTCTTCGGGATTTTGCATTGCAGTTAATAATTGAAACGCAAAATCGTTTTCAAAGCCAATCTAAATACGATTTTCACGAAACATTATCACTTAGAACACGCGAAACGAATTCTTCTGCCACCTAACAGCCATCCTTTTTCTCGGTTTATATTCCCCTGAAGAATTAGCATCCATATAGCGCCTAACATATAACGAGTAATACAGATGAAAAAGAAATAGAGCTAAACTGTCGAGTCACTTGTCCCGACAGTCGAAAGAGGCGGTTCAACAAGTGTGGAAAAGATAGTCGTGTTATTCTAGGTCATGCAGCTTCAAACGTGACTGTGAGTTACTGTCAGCAATGTTGTCACACAACTCGGCGTTTTTTGTTTATACAGCATCTGCCCCCACGTCCTTGTGCTGAAGAACCCATAACAGACTACATAACGCTCTGACAGACTCTGAGTAAATGTATATTCTGTTTTTCTGTTTTCCTCTGGCAGACCTTTAGAGTCAGTGTGATTAAGTCTTTCTTGCGTAATACTCGAAATGATCCGAGTTCTTGGGGTTGAGGGGGGATGCGCATAATAATCTGAACGGCGCAAAGAAGCATTCAAATTAATCTTAGAATAGGGTAATTACCCTATTCTAATTACCCTATTCTAGGGTAATATTCTTAGAATAGGGAAAAAGAAACTCTTAAAATTAACTTCGGATAGGTAGTGAAAACTATGAGATATCTTGCATCTTAGGTCATTCTTTATATAAATACTCAAAAATGTTTGTTGGGAGAGGGTGAATTATTAACAGAAAGAAACATTTAAAATAATAGTGAGGTGAAAAAAGAAAACTCAAAATGATCCTAGAGTAATTTGAAGGTTAAAAAACTCAAAATAATTCTCAAAATAAGACAGAAAAAGAAAAGAGCAGAAAGGAACTCTCCAAATGGTCTAAGGTTTGGGAGTAAAGAAAAAAAATGCTCAAGACTTCTTTCTTCACTTTAGATCCGCAGACCATTTTGATGGTTTGTTTCTCATTTTTCCTTCCTCTGGATTATTTTGAGCATTCTTTTCTTCATCCCTGCCAACTATAACATCCTCCTCCTTGTCTGCCTGGAGGAGGACCTCAGGTTAAGGTCCCCCCATTGTGGGAAACTACTGTTCTATGTGAGTTTCAAGCTCTATGAGATATCCTGCACCTTAGTTCAACTGATGTTTAATTCTAAAATGCTCAATGAAGTGAATTATGAATCTTCGAAGTATTTGAAATAAGCCGGCAAGACTTCGTTATGTAGAAATGGAGGAGACAGATTGATTTCTTTATGAAAATACCGAGTGCGTAGCACACGGAGTGAAAGCCTGCATATTTGTGAACGATATGTTCAATTGTCTCCAAATCACAGCAACCATCGAATAACAAAGCTACGTAGTTATTACCGTTGATGAATCTTTTTTTGATAATAATAATAATATCAAAAATGGTTTACTCTCTCTCTCTCTGCTAGGAGTTTTCAGTAAAGTCAATACGCAGAAAATTAAAAAGATAGTTAAAATGTTCAAGTGGAATGATGTCCCAGTACATTGGGAGGAGATAAAACTCTAAAACTGTACAAGATACAAATATATGCAAAGATATACATAACCATTTGATACATAAACAAAATACCAGCAATATTCTAGGGAGTACTCTATTTCCGAAATCTAGAACATCCGCATTTCTTCTTTCTTTCCCGCCAAATGTGGCTATGCGAATAAGCTGCTTTCCTTCGGAACAATTCATCACTTTTTTCAATAAATTGTCCATGCTTCTTGCCGGCTTCAACCTCAGCTCCATTAAAAGGAAATTACCCATGGTAACCAATATTATGCAATCTCTAAACTTCTTTACATGAAAAATTTCATCAACTTGTAAAATTTCCTACCAGAAGAGTTCTTAGGCCTCATCTTCAGTAACTTCAACATTTGAACTGTTCGACTTTTTGTTTCAAAAACGGCAAATCTCATATTCCTCCACTTTTTAACTTTAATGCTTAACTTAAAGTTACTCTCAAACGATTCAACTTCCATAAAGTTGGTTTACACAGCGGATCGTGAAAAGTTAAGCACGGATTACCAAAATGCAAATAAAATGTTACAGATAAAAGATTTTTAAAGCACCTGTATATTGTAATGTGTAGTTTGAAAAAATCAACGTGGAAATTGCAAAACGGAATATGCAACTCACGGAATATGCAAAACTGATACCACATAAAAAGAATATTTTCGTAGAACTTCGATCCTTTCAAATTGAAATGCTACATTGTTAGTCTGAAACAGATGACTGCTTCATGTTGCCTTAAAGAAAATTCTTAGAAGACTCCAAACGAAGAAGAGCCATTGGAAGATCGGAGGCTGGTCAAACAATCACAGAGGTAGACTTTAGTGTCCATCATCCTGGTATGACAAGGCTGCGGCAGCAATTCCAGATCGTTTCTGAACGTTAGAAACTTACCTGCGATTTTCTCTACAATTGCTCGTTTCTAAACCATAGGAACATTGCCTGTGATTATCCTTACAATAGCTCGTTTCCCGAAAACGAAAACTATTTAACAGTCGTTTTACAGATATCCATACTTTTTCCCATTACTTTCCATATACCCTCTACATCAGTGGTCTCCAAAACAACGTGCCCGCATCCTAGGAAGTGCGCAACCGATCCATGGAGATGAGAGAAGGAAATTTAATGAATCCTAATTTTATCATTTTTGAGAAACATTCTAAATTTACAGAAAAAAATGTTAAGGGAAAAAAATATATATATATATAAGTATATATATATTTAATATATTTAAATTTCGCGGTCATTTTCACATACACGAGACCCTGTTTAGTTTATTAAATATATCTGGGCACTCAATGTTGAGCACAGAGAAAGCACGGTTGCTTGGTCTGAGAGGTATGTTTATTTTCATCTTATCTTATTTCGTTTGTATACTTAAAAAATAAAAAAATTCCACAAGCAGCTGCTTGCCATAGAGGTCTGACAGGAACCTGCCTGTTTAATGCGCCATAGTAGAATGTCTGTGACATAGGCGAGACAACACAAACATCCATGCCTTATCCGGGGCTCGAACCCAGGTCCCTTTGATCAGTAACTAAGCACGCTAACCACTCGGCCAATAAATATATATATATAACTACATCTTCATACATATGGGGGAGGGTCGTGTTATTTTCTATTCGATTTTTTTTGCCGATATATGGATGTATGATCAAAAACGTTTGGAGACCACTGCTCTATATCCTAAAGCTTGCACCCAGTTACTAAAATCCACTTCCAACTTTGAACACAGTAGAGCAATTCCGCTGCCATGTAGAACGTGGCTTTGATTATAGATACAAACTGTTCATGTCTCATTGCTGACTGTTTTTGGCAAATGAGAAAAAACTTTCTGATGATTTATATTTCGGATAAGCAGCATTTTATAATAATGGATTCTCAATCTATTTACAATGTGAATTCACATGCCCTAAGAAACCAAAAAAATATATTGTAAAAAAAAGTTTTACATTTGCAGTTTCTTCAAGCTCAACCTGTACAAAGAAAAAGATCTAGAAAAAGATCTCTTAATCATTCCCTCATCTTTGTTTATTATCAAGATTTTCAACTTGGAAATTGCTTGGAATAAAGAAAAAACACCCACATTTACTTATTTTCCCAACTTGCCAAACACCTCGACTGTGTTTCACTGTCATCCGCTCTCACACTGGATCGAGAAGGCGTCAAACCACCATCGCAATTCGATTGAAGACCGCCCTTATTGTTCCATAAATATTTCTTAATCCCTGCTTCTTTACTCACCGCAAGAGAACAGTAAATTGTTTTACCATTTCTCCGGATCACATGAAGTTTATGCGTCTATTGTGATTTTCCCACACGTCACTAGAGGAAGGAAATATTAGGATTACTTGACCTACTCACGGAATTGTGCATCTCCAGCCAATGCCAGTTTGGTACCGAAGGCCACGTGTTAATGTCAAACTTGAAGGAAATATGGCTGCAGATTCGGAATTTAACGCATCTTGTTTACTGTATTCAAGCTCTGACGACGCCAAGGAAAGCAATCTATAAATTTCTGCTTTCTCTTAGCTCATGACAGCAGGACTAATTTTTAGCTTAGGACTAACTTGAAATCAAACAAGAGATGTTGCTTTGGGTAACACGAGGGGATCGTATAGTCATCTTTGGACGGGGAATAGATCTTTACTTAATTTTTATATTTGTAAAGGATGTTTATTTAGCGAATGATTCGTAAACATATTTCAGAGTTTTTCTTGAGCTCCTAATTATGCAACAGTTTCAAACTTAGGCTGCACATATAATTGATGGGAAGGAAAAAAAGAAATTTTGTTAAAACTCCTTTTGCGTGTGTGTGTGACAAATTTTATTTCAAATATGCATTCCGGATTCATAAGCAATTTTTCAACAACACTAACTTTTGGCAAATATACTCGTTTCTCTTTAAAAGTTTTAATCTTCTCTCAATATGTTTTAATCATGATGATGATTTCCTAAATTGCTTTGTGCTCTTATTGAACCTCATCGTTCAAAAAGAATAGATGAATATATAATCACTATGATCGAACTGAGAATATCATTGACGTTTCAACCACCAACTGAAGAACGTGTTAATATGCAGTAACTCTCTGCTTTTATTTAACGAAATATGGAAAAAAATATTGCTTCCTATAAAAATGGCTAATATGTTGGAGGTTCTCAGTGAAGTGATGATGTTGAGATTTGAAGTCAGGCTCCAAGACATTTTCGTATTTAAACCTTCTCAGTGCCAAAAATTGCTTTTAGTGAATCCATCTTCAAATTCTAGAGGAAATGCTCATTGATTCTCTAGTGGAATCCGGCATTTTGTTATCCGAGATCAGTATATAATATAAAATGATATAAAATGAAAGATGCATCGCGAGAACTAACAAAGCGTTAGGAACAGGATTGGGTTGGGTTGTTTTACCTCTGAGCGGCACTTTTTTCCACATCATGGGCTAAATGGCCAGGTCACATGGACCCCGAAGGCTCAGAGAAGGTTGGGGGAGGGGACCCACTGGAACAGCTGTTGGGAGACAGATGGTAGCTTCCCGTCAAGGCCATCCAGCGTATTCTTTAACGTGCACAGGGTATGGCTCTCCCACACACGGGGCCACGGCTTAACGTCCCATCCGACGGACGGCGGCCTTTCCAAGCCCATCGGTGTCTCCTACTGACCGTGGGCAGGGCGGGGAATTTTGCGGAGATAAATCTCAATGCTGACCCAGCTGGGACTCGATCCTGGGAACTATAGATTACTAGCCTGGCGTGCTACCGATTGAGATACCCCCGCCCCGCCAATTCTGGAACGCATGGTGGTACTCCTATTGGAGAATATTCACCAACTCTGAATGGACGCTATTTGCAAAGTCTTGCACCATTTATAAAGACTTCCCAACACGTATATTTTTAATTTTCGGAAATAACCAGAAATCGCATGGTGCAAGATCGAATGAATATGCAGGATTGTGTAGCTGTTTGATTTTTTTTCCTGCCTCCAGATAGGCCGTACGCTGCTCCTTCATCTCCTTAACCAATTTGGGGAAAGTAAAATATAGCCATTTATAGTCATTAAAGGTAAGCTGTTCACGGCTATCACTCCTTGGCAATTGCAAAAAAAAATTGAATATTCTCTTCCTTCAGCAAAAGTTTTGTGGGTGAATTTGCGGTTCATCTTCCGTAACCTAAACATATTTGTTAATCTTTCTAGGAGTTGTATAGTAATAACACCACGTTAACAGACCTGTGGCAATGTCTGTTAACCGTTTGGGGCCACGAGGTTCAAACTTTGCCAGTATCTCCTTGCATGAGTCCACTCTAGCCCTTTTTGGCTATTCTGTCAGTTTGTGGCATCATTTGGCACAGATCTTTCGGAATTTTAAATGTTATGAATAATTGTTTCCACACTGGAAATCAATACACTAACACCTAAACTTATTACCTGAACTGTGATGTGTGGGTTTTGCTTAATGAGTTCACGAACATCAGTGATTTTTCTATCGTTCACTGCCTCCTTCAGTGTTTCTGCACGAGGGAGGTCTTTGAAACTCTGCCAACTTCTGAATTTGCGCATCCATTTCATAACAGTGCCATAATGAACAGGCATGAGCCCATATACTTGTGATTATATCGGCATGGTTTTTTCACGCCGTCCCCAAGCTGCATCATTGCGAAAATGCAAAATCTTTCCCTGTCCTTAGTAGTCTCCATAGCAACGATGCACATATTTCGTAGAACGAACTTTACGCGCCGCCAGAGAACAGCGAAATAATGACATCGCCTTTATTTATAAACACGTAATGACAAGTTTATACAAACTTTCAAACAAGTCGCAGCTCGTTAACTTCGGAAGAACAAGTGAAAATTTTCAGATATCTGTCAGGGACTATTTTTTTAACTCCCTTCTTAATATATATTATGCACCTTATTTACTAGTGGCGGCTTTAAAAATATTAATATACACAATAAATAATTTTATTTAAAATATGGAATAAACCATTAACAATAATTTAACATCAGCATGGCGCATGCAGTAAATAACTTATTTTTACTTGTAAAAGTTATAGAACAGATAGGTAAAAATAATCAACTTCATTTATCTTTTTCCTAGTAAATTGGCTTGCTCATTTGGAGGAAGGTGGTGGTACTATACTGGCCTAAATATTAAACGATGCCTGAACGAAGATGTGGCTGAGGAAGAGACCGGAAGATCCTCTAATGGAGGTAGCGGCAAAGCTAAAGGTTTTAGCCTAATGGATCTGCTTGCTACACCTTGTAAGCAGTTATCATACATCTGTAAAAGCTTTCAAAATTAATGTTGTACCTTTCGCTAATAAACAGAGTTAACTGTAATTTACGAACTCCCCAAGTAAAGGCTTTGCATAAAATTAATTGATTTTATATCAAATTTAACGTTACCTGTCATAATTTTGGGTTGTGTTTTTTGCTGAAGGGAGTTTAATTAAGATATCTTTGAAGGGAGATAGGTTTCACTTATTGATTTTAAAACTGTAATATTAATAAAAGTCAATTTGTTCATTCTTATATTTATTTAATATGCAAGTTATATTAGCGCTGGCATACCCAAACAATTTGGCAAACGTCAACTCGGTTCTACATTTTGTTCAAAACGTAGATGATTCATTGCATATAGAGCATATGAAAAACTTATTTCCTTTAAGATCTAACTGAAATTTTAATAAATGCATCAGTTTGAATGTCGAAATCCTGCAGAGGCAAATATTAGGCAAAGCTAACTAGATTTTCATTTACGGATTTTGGAAAATTGGAAGGACGTTAAAGGTGTGTATTTCATGAAGGTGAACATAGAAATATCCTTCAGTGAGTTATAGAATTTTAAATGTTTCTGCTAAGGACTCTTTCGGCGATATGCTGTTGTTGTTCTAATATTAAGCCTGTGGATGGACATGAATTGGTGGAAGCCCAATGATATAATGGTAAAAACATGTGGATTTTAATTAGGCAAGTGTGAAAAAAATCCATCCGTCCGCCTCCCGGACTCGGGATCTTGACCCGAGTCCGGATCTTTACCAGCCAGTTGCTCTACCAGTTAGGCTAAGGGGGAACAATTCACACATGCTTAAGGAGGTAGGGTAAAGCTGATAACCGCATGGTAAATATAGTAAAATACACATGATTGGATTTTTTCCCACTTACCTAATTACTAGAAAATGACTATCACAGTGGTGAGTTTCCCTTCCTTTCTAAGAATTAATATGCCGATTTTCTATCGGTTTTATTATTTTTTTAATTAAGTTTTCTGCTTTAATTTTAAGTAGGAGATATTGATTGAGATAGTAGTTTGGTTTTCTGATTGCTATTTTCAAAGAATAAAAGCAAGAGAAAAAAATGTCATTGCCACCAAGCTCTGCGGAATAATTACAGCTGCAGGTTATTTATATGGCGACTATAGTTTTAGCTTTTTACCAAAAGTTGTCGAAATATATCACATTTTTTTCCTCCTCCAACTTCCAAACTCACGCTATGCCTTTGGCCAATACCTGCATCCATCGGTGAATTGAAGAGCAGGATTTCCAACGCTCGAACACTCTTGATACGATTCAAAAGAGTGTGGGAGAAAATTGAATTTCTTTGGAATGTCTGCCACATTAGGTGTCTGTATTGGTCATACGTAAACGACTCATTTCTCTTCATTGCCATTTGTTTTTCCTTTCATGTGACAAAAAAAAAGTAGTTTTAATATCAGAAGTTGCAAAAATTCTTTGCAATTACCTTGTACTAATGTTAATAAGAGGAAAATAAATTGGCAGGAAAATTCAGCAGAAATACTCGATAGAGAAGATCCGTGATGAAGGCGTTGGCCTCATCAGCAAAGACAGCACACGAAAAGAAATTTCCATGCTTTATCCGGGGCTCGAACCCAGTTCTCTTTTCAGGATAGCCATGGTAGGCGAACCACTCGGCCACCGCGACGGCAAATGCATGACGTCAATTGATTCGTTATCCTGTAAAGCATGGCTAATGTAAATGGAGGCCACGCGGTTCATTCGACCTACAAATGAAATTTTGTAGTCCGCAGAGGTGCGTAACGTAAACATATCAGGAAACTTTTTTATTCTCGAAAACAAAAATAAAAAACAAGCGAACCGGCAAAAACGGGAAAATTAAATATAAATATATGGGATTTGCAGTGGATGTTTTTTTATGTAAAATACAGTACAGTGCAAATTAGTTGGGACAATAGGGAAACGCAGTAACAAAGACACAACTAAAACATTTATTTGCTTAATAGTGTAGTTAATAGTGAATGTGACTCCCCTTAGCTTTAATTACTTCTTCCACCCTCTCAACCATTGATGCCACTAGCTTTCCACACATCTCCTTCACTTCAGGGTCGTGCTACCACACTTTCATGACACTTTCTATCATTTTGGCTTTCGTCGTGCAATCCATCTTAGATATACGCGCTTTAATAATGGCCCACAAATTTTCAATGGGGTTTAGATCGGGTGAATTTCCTGGCCACTCCAATACCTTCAAATGCTGCTGGGTAAAGAAGCTCTTAGCAAGCTTGTGGCATGGAGCCAGATCCTGTTGAAAAACCCCATCGCCGTTAGGAAACAGCTTCTGCGGTGTTGGGACCATTTTCGCCTCCAGAATGAATATGTACTTTTTGCTGTCCATCATTCCTTCAATGGGGTGAAGCGTCTGTGGCCCGGAAGCTGTGAAACATCCCCAAAACATGACCTTGGGTGGGTGTTTGGGGGATTGCTGGATGTGGCCGGATCGAAGAGGTTCTCCAGGCTTCGCTTGTCCCAACTAATTCGCACAGTACTGTATTAATGACTGACTCCAGTTTTGTATTTTTTTCCCGTCTTATAGAGTGATCGGAAAATATAAAAGGAAAACAACCAGCCAACGTGAAAGCGTAGTTGAGACAGCCTTACTATAGCATTGTATAAGTCCAACAGCGATGAATTTCCTGTATTTTTTCATTTGTTCTTTGATATTCACCACTGCCTGGAGAAAGGGCAGAATAATTTCGCATTTACAAAAAAAAAACTGAATAGTGCATTTAATAGCCCTGTCTATTTTGTTACATAATAAAATCGGCCACGAAGAAGCAACACTTCGACGTTAGGATTTTTCCAGCAGACATGCAGATTTAGAAAGTTATGAATTGAAGAGGAATTTAGAAAATCAATTAATCATTAAAACAACTAAAAAGCTCTAATCAAAAGTTTAATTTTCTAACAGATTCTATCAAACGTCAATATTAACAAATCTTCCAGCGTTTACACACCTAACACCCAAGGACCTTAAGACATTTATGTTGTTATTTTAGGGGGAGGCAATTTTTTTTTTTGCTGCCCAAAAAAATCAATTTATGAAACTATAGTCCAAGGCAGTAACAAATGAATTAAAAACAAAATCTATCGATAAGTTTCTAAACTCTCTTGAGCTGTTCAACAATATCTAAAATGTCCAAATAATGCGACACGGGAGTTTAAAATTGAAGAAATATTTCGCTGCGCGACATTCAATCGCTTTGGAAGAAATATTTCTTCTTCTAAGTAGTATTTTTTCCCTTTGCGATTTATAAGTAACCCTATTACGCAGAATTGTCATTCTTTTGTTTCGTGTCCCTTGAAAGCGTGATATACGGAGGCGACGGACGACGTGCTGCAATCGAAGTTACCCTTCCATATCGTTCCCAAGGTCCTCTCGTTATTGAACTGATAAAACAGAGCGTTATACTCGGCTTTTATATCACTATCACGGATTGTTTATGAACCCATTGTTCTCCGCCGAGACAGGACAATTTCAGGAAGGAAAATATTGAAATGTGACGACCTAGTAACGGTACCGTGAATTTCACGACTGAATTTCGCCGTCTCTCTGAAGGCCATTGCAAGGGCTTAAAGAAGCAGAACATCACTGAGCAGAGAGGCAGAATAAATCCTGTAATGGCAATGCGTTATGTGGAATATTCAGAAGAGAACTGCAAACCTGTCGAGTCCGATCGAAGGAAGAAAGACAGATTTGAAACAAGGCCGATGTTACCAAACATCAGGAAAACTAGTTAAATATTTTGTTTTCTGCACAGAAGATTGTTTGTCATTAAAATTCTTAGTGTAAGGGAAGGGAGGAAAGCCTGTGGGGAAATGTTGCTTCTCGTAACTTTTGACTTCGCTGTTATGGCAAAATATTTTGCATTGTGACCTCATACCTTTAATAGCAGAGAATTTCAATTACCTATAAATCATTTCGCACCATTCATTTTTGCATTCGATAGTAGCTAATAACCTCGGTTGATTGATTATTTATACTCCTAGAGGCGCTTTTTACGCCATCTAAATGACAAGTCACAAGCACCTAAGGACTCGCAACAACCGTTGAAGATAGAAGGTTTATTACGATAAAAGCGCAATTTTTAAAATTATAACTAAATAGGACCAGCTGTAGGTTATGACGAACAGGATACTGTGCCGGACCCCACGCTTGGTGGTGGCTCTTGAAACGACACGTTTCGTATGCCAAATTTTTAGGATGCCAGATAATGACGACTGCTACAGCCCTGCGACAGCCTTCTCTCTCAGAATCCATCACCCTCTTTCGAACAGCTGCAAGTCGGCGTCTGAGGAACATTAGTTTCAGTATGGCGATGCAAGAGGAAGGTTTCAGAGTTCCAATATCTGCGATGACTTCTGATAAGGATCATATGACAGCAGATATAAAGTGTCCTGTGCATCTGTTCAGCTGAAGTTGGCAACCCACAAAAGCAAGAAAAAAAAAACACAGATGCTGCTACTTCTTCAACCGAAATGCTCCACTGCATAAAGTCCATAATCCAAAATCAAAGCCAGTAGACAATCGGATTACTATAAGTAATAAAGAACAATCTGTAGACAACTGGATTGCTATAAGTGGTCAGCATCAAATTATTGTGAAAGCGAAAATTCCTTAAACAGGGATGCAAAAAAATAGGCAAAGAATACCAGATCAAGAGGTCTAACTGATCTCGCAGCCCTCCCCTTCCGTTCAGAGAGAATATTTCCCTGAAAGGTACTAATGGCTTACACCACGAGAAAGCGGGACGTACTCTAGGTGCCATGCCAGGCCTGTTCGTGCAACATCACACAGGTCTCCTTCCCATCATGCCTAGGTCTCATTTACAGATTATAATTCATTTTGTAATAAAAAATATTATACTCTAATTCTACATTCTAAATGAAATGTGCCCTGCATTTTTAATGCTTAGTTACAAAAGGCTAATGCATTTATTAAATTATACACAAATGTTTCCCTAAGGAAATGTTGCTGAAGTAATTTTAATAACTTAATAGTTTTTTTTTTTACCTTCTTTAATTAATATTTACTCAGTAAATGAAATGCACATTTAAATTGATTAGTATTTTTAGTAATTAGTAATAGTACCTTTTATTTAATATTTTGTATTGGGGACAATAATAACACTAGACAACAAATTTAAACTTTATTTTTTAATAACATTGATCAAATAGGATGTTTTTAACTAATTTTGGAGTGCTGAATTCAAATATGGCTGTGAAAAGTCTGCAGCGCGTATAGTTTTCAAAATTATGGATTGATATATTTCAAATTTCGATCAATACGCATGTCTGGGAAATAAAAATAAATGTGACTATTTCATTAAATTGCAACTTAAAACTCATTAATTGCTAATTAATCATAAATTACATGATTATAGTGAAAAAAATATTGAAACATCATAGTTATAGACCACTGAATATAAAGTAACAAATGAAATAATATTGAAACTCAAAATAAGAAAACATGGGCAAGGATCTTTTATACTTACAAGAAGTTCATTTTTGTCTTTTATGAGCTGAGGTATCTTACTTCTGCAAGAACCAGCAGTAGTCACCCATCACTGCTGGGTCCCATGTGCCTTGGTATCTCTCCTCCATGGTTCGGATATCCTGATGAAATCTTTCCCCTTGCTTTTCACAGACAGCTCCTAAGTTCTTGAGAAAGAAGTCGAGATGCGAGTGCAAGAAACGAATCTTCAAATATATTCGGTAGCCAAGATTTTCATAGTTTTTGAAAAGATCTTGAATGAGCTTATTGTAATTTTCCTCTTTTTGATTCTCCAGAAAACCCTGGATCACAGACGTGAAGTATTTCCATGTAGCGCGCTACTTCATATTCAAATTTTCTTCGAAAACAGTAGTTTCCTGATTTGAAGACCAACAAAGATTCTTTGAGTTTGGCATCACTTAGTTTTAGAACTTTTTCCTTCAAGAGCAAAAACCCTTTGCCACTTTTATCCATAGTCTTTACAAAATAGGGGCGGGGGGTGGCTCAGTCGGTAGCGCGCCAGGCTCGTAATCTGTAGTTCCCAAGTTCGAGTCCCAGCTGGGTCAGCGTTGAGATTTATCTCCGCAAAATTCCCCGCCCTGCCCACGGTCAGTAGGGGACACCGATGGGCTTGGAAAGGCCGCCGTCCGTCGGATGGGACGTTAAGCCGTGGCCCCGTGTGCGGGAGAGACATACCCTGTGCACGTTAAAGAACATGCTGGGTGGCCTTGACGGGAGGCTACCATCTGTCTTCCAACAGCTGTTCCAGTGGATCCCCTCCCTCAATCTTCTCTGAGCCTTCGGGGTCCATGTGACCTGGCCATTTAGCCCATGGTGTGAAAAAAAAGTGCCGCTCAGAGTTAAAACAACCCAATCCTTTACAAAGTTTTTCATAAGCCCCAGCTTGATGTGTAGTGGTGGGAACAAAACATCAGAGGGTCAACTAGAGGCTTATACTTCACATTACCCTTTCCGGCAGTAAAAACATCTCTTTTGGGCCAGTCTTTTGTTTTGGAGTGTTCCTTTCTGGCCCTATTGTTCCACAAATATAGAAAACAGCAAACTTTTGTGAAGCCTCCTTGAAGCCCGAGCAAGAGAGATATGACTTTGAGCTCACCACATATTGTCCACTTAAAATGGTCATATTTTATAGCAGTGAGTATTTTTTCCATGCTCTCATAAGTTTCCTTCATTCCCACAGCGTGTGTCACTGGGATGGAAGGTTTTTGGTTTCCTTTATGCAAAAGGACAGCTTTTAAGCTGAATTTTGACGAATCTACAAATAGGCGCCATTTATTAGGGTCGTGAGTTGTTCCAATTTCTTTCATCAGCCCTGAAATATCTGTGCAGAAACACAAATCTTGCATCTCGTAATAAGCAGATAAAGCCAAATTTCTCTTTCTGAACAGAGAAACTCTGGTACCCTTGGCCAGAAGATTCCGCTCTTGAAGTCTTGAATCTAAAACCTCAGTTTGTTATTTGGAAAGTCTCGAACAACAATCATTTTGTTCATTTTGCTGAATCAGATGAGGCTCGTCTAACTTTTTAGGGGTATATGTAGGATCAGGATCTGTACGTGCCTCAAAGTCTTCCTCTTCTGAATGTGAATCTATCTCCTCCCAGTTGGTTGGAGGTGTTGGTACAGAAAGATCTTCTCCATGAGGAACTGGCCTTATGGCTGGATATTCTACTTAGCTTTTGTTCTTTTTTGAAAAGCCCGACACGTTAGTTAAACAAAAATAGCAATCATGCAAGTGACCAGTTGGCTCACACGAAACCATTGGAACTGCAAAGGGCACAGATTTTATCTTACCTTTCAACCATTCACTCAGACCAACAAAGCACGAAATGCAGCACACATGTGGAGCCCATGTTTTGTCCTGATCTCCATCTGACTTCTAAAATACAAGTTATAGACTTTCTTCACAATCTTTGTTAATGAACGACTCTGGGATTTTAAAATACAATTTCCACACACAAAACAAAACTTATTTGGCACATTAACACATCCACGACGCTGCCTTTGTGCCATTCAAACGCCAAAATTCACTCTCCAATACAGCACGTGTTCCTCCTACAATGAAAACAACAAGAATGGCGTCTGAGGTTAGGTTATTGTTACATGTTTTCTCCCACTTGGCAATCAGTGTTGCCAGCCACAAAAAGTAAAATATCTAGTATCCTCCCAGTTGCCTGGAGGTGTTGGTATCGGCAGATCTTCATAAGAGTCAAAATGACCAAAACATGAAAACGTGACGTGCTAGCCATTTTTTAAGGCCAGATCTGAAATCAGGACCCGAAAAATAGTAAAAAACAGCTACAATTGTTCATGCCATATACCAATGTAATTCCTTCAAGTTTCCTTCTCTCTAGTTAGTGCGCCCCCAATGAAATAAATTCGGAAACTCTCGGCAATGCCATAGTCACAGTATTCGGTTGTTTTACTTTGGAGAAACGATTTTTTTCATACAGTGGGTTATTTGAACAATAATTACAAGTATATAAAAAAAATAAATACCCCCTCAAGCAGCTGCTTGTCACTGACAGGAGCCTGTCAGTTTATATGCCACAGTAGGAGATCTGAGAGGATGACAGGACCTCAGCAGAAAAACGACACACACACATCCATGCCTAATCCGGGGCTCGAACCCAGGTCCCTTAGATCAGTAGCTAAGCGTGCTAACCACTCGGCCACGGGGCACACTATATAAAATGTAGCAGAATATAAGGGGTTCAGAATGAGTAGGAAGGGAGCGCACAACAAGGGGGAAGACAGTTGGGTGGACAACCACGGAAAGAGCGGTACAATTGGGTGGATGCGATAACTTGGAGGACAGGACAACCGGGCGGAAGATAATTAGGAGGATACATCAATTGAGTGGAAGAAAAGAAATCGAGAGATAATTCGGGATAATTCTAAAATATCTACTGTAGAGCAAACAAACTGAAAGCTGCGAAAGCCTGTGCAATCCGATAATCTACAAAACGAAGTTCTTTAAAATGTAACATAGTCGATGTTTATATAAATGTCTTTAATCCGACCTAGATTAAGACTCGAATTTCTAAAAAAAATATATATATATTTGTTCTAAATGAAACAATCCAAAATGAAACGACCACACTACAGGAAACCAATGGAATAATTATTGGGATCATTCTCTCTAATTCTTAATTCCATAAAGGGTTAATGTCTACCCTCTGTAATCCGATATTCACTACAACGAATTGTTTTCTTATTTTTTAGAACTATCCATTCTAAATAAATCAAATGGAAATGAAAGAACGCACTATCGGAAAGAAAACTATTCAAAGATATCTGCATTCTCATTAATCCGACTTTCGATAAAACGTATTTTCAAACGGTCATTTTATTCTAAATGCAATAATGAGAAATAAAACAAATCCATTACATAATAACGTAACAGCCGATAACTTTGTAAATTTTTGCTAATCCGACTTCCGGTAAAATGGATTTCTATATTTCAATTCCTCTCTGTTCCTTCTAAATGAAGCAAACCGAAATCAAAGGAATTCATCAGGGAAGTGAAACGTCCAATATTTGTATCTGTTTTCGATAATCCGACTCTGATTATATATTCCTTTCATTTCTTTTCCTTCTTAACGAAACAATAGGAAATTAAAAGAAATTCGTACAAGGAACTGCAACAGCTCATATATACTTCTGTGCTGATAATCCGACTCTGGTTATAAAGATTTTAATATTTCTGTTCATTTGTTCTCCGTCTTAAGGAAACAATTGGAAATCAAAAGAATTCATAGAGGGAAGTGAAAAGTTCAATATTTATATCTCGATAATTCGACTCTGGTTATAACGGATTTTTTATTTCTATTCATACCTGCTCCTACTAAAGTTAGCAATTGGAAATCAGTGGAACTCATTCAGAAAAATGATACGGGTCATATGAACATCAGTTCTCGATAATCCGATTCTGGTTAAAACGTATTTTTTTATATTTCTGTTCATTTCTACTTTTTCTAAAGGAAGGAATCCGATATTAAAGGCTCTCATACAGGAATTTTACATAGTCCATATCATTATCTTTTCTCGACAATGCAACTCTGAATATAACGGTTTTTTATATTTATATTCATTTCTGATCCCCCTAAAAGTTGCAAAAGGAAACAATAAAAAATCATGGAATTTCAACAGCGCATATTATTATTTATCTGTTCTCGATAATCAGACTGTTGTTGAAATGGATTTTTATTTTTCTATCCGTAACTGCATCTTGTACAGGAAACAATTGGAAATCAAAATAACGCATACAGAAAGCTGAAATAGCCGATATTTACATCTATTCTCGATAATCGGACTCTGAATAAAACGGATTTTTGTATTTCTGTTCATTTTTGTTCCTCCTAAAAATGAAATCTAAGAAAATCATCGACAAAATTTAAATAGCTGATATTTTCATATGATCTTGATAACCCAACTCTGGTTAAAACTGATTTTTATACATTTATCATTTTGTTCCTTCTACAGGAAACAATCGGAAAGAACAAAACTCAAAGACTAAAATCAAACAGCTGATATTCTGACTGTGGATTTCTAAGTGGTCCACATTAAAACTGTATAATTTGCATGTGGGCCATATTAGTTATATCAGAAAGAAAGGATTTTCTAAAGATATTAATGAGAGTTTCTTTTTTTAAAGATATTTTTACCAATTCAATAAAATCAGTTTCAAAAAAGGAGTTTGCAACTTCCTTTAAGCAGCATATTGTGCAGAGAGAGACTCCGTTGGTTTGGCCATGTTGCCCGTATGGATAATTATGGATTGGTGAATAGGGTTATGAACAATGTGCCTAAAGGCCTCAGAAAGAAGGGGAGACCTAGGATGCGGTGGGCAGACAATGTCAAACAGGACCTTGTTAAAATTGGTGTGCAGTGGCCGGATGCAGTACATGTAGCTCAGGACAGACTTGCTTGGAGAATTAAATTGCACGGTCTGGTTGGACCTCCGTGGCCCTTGGCTGCTTGATGATGATGATGATGATGAGTGCTGAATGCAGATGCTCCTCTGTCATTTATGATAGAAATTTCTCCTTTGATAAAATTCCTTCGAGGAAATGTTTGTTCACAACTCTAGGTGCTAGGGAACACAATTACAGTTCCAGCCGTGAATCGTTTGAGAATAAAAATTGTAAAATTCGAAAGTCCTTAATAAACTTGCGCTAGCTGCACAGATTTCAACGACTCTTTCGACATGTCGTTCGTTTGTAAATAATATGTTAGGAAATAGCATTTTTTTTTACATCTTTGCATAAAATATTTATTCATTACCAACATTGATGTCAGGACAATTCGCTTTATCGAATGTCATATTAATGAGCATAATGGCCTAATGGCCTTATGGGATTAGATTTTCCGTACTAAGTTCTTTGAGTTACGTTTGTTGATTTTAGAAGGAATAAAAATATATAAATATTCATATTAACCAGAGTCGGATTAACGAGACATTAATATGGACTGTTTCAGTCTCCTGTATGAATAGATTTGATTTTCTATTCTTCCGTTTAGAAAGAGCAGAAATGAACAAAAACATTAAAATACGTTACAACCAGAGTCGGAATAACCAGCAGAGAAGCATATATGAGCTGTTTCAGTTCCCTGTATGAATTCCTTTTAATTTCTTATTGCTTCGTGCAGAAGAAGAAGAAATGAATAAAAATATAAAAAACCGTTATAACCAGAGTACGATTATCGAGAACAGATACAAATATAAGCTGTTTCAGTTCCCTTTATGAATTTATTTTATTTCCGAATGTTTCGTTAAGAAGGAAAAGAAATTAATGGAAATATAAAAATTCCGTTATAACCAGAGTCGGATTATCGAAAACATATAAATATTGAACATTTCACTTCCCTTGATTTCGGTTTGCTTCATTCGGAAGGAACAGAAAGAAATTGAAATATAAAATTCCATTTTGACTGAAGTCGGATTAGCGAAAATTGACAAAAATGCCGGTTTTTTTTGTATCATGTAATGTATTTGTTTGATTTCTCACTATTTCGTTTCGAAAAAAATAAGGTGACTTTAATAAAATGAATTTTATCGAAAGTCGGATTATTGAGAACACAGATATCCATATACAGTTTTGTTTCCGGTAGTGCGTTCTTTCATCACCATTTGATTTATTTAGAACGGAGAGCGTAAAATGAAGGAGAAAAATCCGTTGTAGCGAAATATCGGATTACAGAAAGTAGACATGAACCCTTTATTGAATTAAGAATTAGAGAGAAAGATTCCAATTATTATTACATTGGTTTCATGTAGTACGGTCGTTTGATTTTAGATTGTTTCATTTCGAAGAAAAAGATTTGTTTAGAAATTCGCCGTATTCTATGTCGAATTAAAGAGGATTTATTTTTATTCGATATTTTATTTACATTTCGATTATTCTTTTTTTTTAAAGAACTTCGTTTTTTAGATTGTCGGATTGCACAGGCTTTCGCGAAGTGTTGAGTTTGTTTCCTCTTCACTAGATATTTTAAAATTAGGCTTAATAATCCCGAATTATTTCTCAATTTCTTTTTTTCCACCAAACTGTCATCATCCCAGTTGTCGTCAATTCAATTGTCGCATCCATACAATTGTCGTCCACCCAAATGTCGTCCTCTCAGTTGTCTTCCATCCAGTTGTCGTCCATCCAATTGTCATCCACCCAAATGTCGTCCTCCCAGTTGTCGTCCACCCAAATGTCGTCCTCCCAGTTGTCGTCCACCCAATTGTCTTCCACCTAGTTGTCGTCCATTCCAACTGCCTCATCCACCCAATTGTCTTCCATCCAGTTGTCGTAGACCGAAATTGTCGTCTACCCAAATGTCGTCCTCCCAGTTATCATCCACCCAATTGTCTTCCATCCTGTAATCGTAGACCAAAATTGGCGTCTACCCAAATATCATACTCCCAGTTGTCATCCACCCAAATGTCGTCCTATCAGTTGTCTTCCATCCAGTTGTCGTCCATCCAATTGTTGCATCCATCCAATTGTCATCCACCCAAATGTCGTCCTCCCAGTTGTCGTCCACCTAATTGTCTTCCACCTAGTTATCGTCCATTCCAATTATCTCATCAACCCAATTGTCTTCCATCCAGTTGTCGTAAACCAAAATTGTCGTCTACCCAAATTTCGTCCTCCCAGTTGTCAACCACCCAATTGTCTTCCATCCTGTTGTCGTAGACCAAAATTTTCGTCTACCCAAATTTCGTTCTCCCAGTTGTCATCCACCCAAATGTCTTCCATCCCGTTGTCGTAGAACAAAATTTTCGTCTACCCAAATGTCGTCTTCCCAGTTGTCATCCTCCCAAATGTCTTCCACCCAGTTGTCGTCCATCCAATTGTCGCATCCATACAATTGTCGTCCACCCAAATGTCGTCCTCCCAGTTGTCACCCACCCAATTGTCTTCCATCCTGTTGTCGTAGACCAAAAATGTCGTCTACCCAAATGTCGTCCTCCCAGTTGTCATCCACCCAAATGTCTTCCATCCTGTTGTCGGAGACCAAAATTGTCATCTACCCAAAGGTCGTCCTCCCAGTTGTCATCCACCCAATTGTCTTCCATCATGTTGTCGTAGACCAAAATTTTCGTCTACCCAAATGTCGTCCTCCCAGTTGTCATCCACCCAAATGTCTTCCACCCAGTTTACGTCCATCCACTTGTCGCATCCATACAATTATCGTCCACCCAATTGTCGTCCTCTCAGTTGTCTTCCATCCAGTTGTCGTCCATCCAATTGTTGCATCCATCCAATTGTCATCCACCCAAATGTCGTCCTTCTAGTTGTCGTCCACCCAATTGTCTTCCATCCAGTTGTCGTAGACCAAAATTATCGTCTACCCAAATTGTCTTCCATCCAGTTGTGGAAAACCCACCAAATTGTCTTCCATCCAGTTGTGGTTGACCAAAATTATCGTCTACCCATATTTCATTCTCTCAGTTGTCATCCACCCAAATGTCTTCCATCTTGTTGTCGTAGACCAAAATTGTCGTCTACCCAAATGCCGTCCTCCTAGTTGTCATCCACCCAATTGCCTTCCACCCAGTTGTCTTAGACCCAAATGGCGTCCTCCCAGTTGTCATCCACCCAATTGCCTTCCACCCAGTTGTCGTACATCCAAGTAGGAAAAATGCGGTTATTGTGAGCAAGTGCAGAGAAATAGAAAAAAAATCAACCCCACATTATTGTAAATTTCCTATCATTATGTATAATATCTCATATTCTTCTATTATTACTAAATTTTAAAGTTATGCTTTAATGGTTTTTTTTTCACAATTTACTTTTCAGCTATGTAATGTATATCATATTTATATGATTATCAGCTCAGTGTTATATGCACGCTCGCATCGTGCGTGCATATATCATTAACATTCCTTTCAAATGAACCAAATACTCGTAAGAAATAAACTAGAAATCGATACTTCCAACTCAGATTACAAGTTTCTAGTCTGAAACCAAATTGCAAATGTGTGTTTATCATCCTATTTTCTTACCATGTAATAAATCCAGGGTTGATAAAGCAAACTAAATTCTATTAATTCTTAAATTAGCCTTTCTTAAGAAAAATCATTAAACTGTTTCTTTCAGGTGGCAATGTATCAAGCGATATTCTACATGTGTAAAAAAAATCCTCAACTAATCAAATTCTGAAATGTTTCCATCGCATTCTAATCACTTTATGGCGATTTTATTTAATCTATGTTTTTAAATATTTTTCAAGATACAAAATACAGACAAAAACAATGAAGTAAAGAAATTTTCCCGTGTGAAGCGACATTTCACAAAACAAATGATTTTGATTTCTTAATTCCCAAAGATTTTGCCAAGTTTTCTCGATTTCAGTCAACTATCCTGAATTTCACAAACCCAATCACAATTATCACAACTCGCCCGTATTTTCCAAGGGAATTCGAATTTTGCCAACTGCCCTTCATTCTGTTAAGTTTCCTCAATTTGTCCAACACTCCTTAGTTTCACAAAACAAATCTCAATTTTCACAACTCGCCTATATTTTACCAAGTGGATTCGAATTTTGCAAACTACTCTAGATTTTGCCAACTCGCCATAATTTTGCAGGAAAAATGGCAATTTTTACATCTTCTCTGAATTGACCAAGTCACTTCGAATTCGAAGTGACTTGGTCAATTCAGAGAAGATGTAAAAATTGCCATTTTTCCTGTAAAATTATGGCGAGTAATGGCAACTCTCCTTAATTGCACAAGAAAGGCACAATTTTCACAACTCCCCTATATTTTACCAACTGGCTTCGAATTTTGCCAAGAGTTCTTGATTTTTCCAACTCTCCTTAATTTCACAAAATCAATCCCAATTTTTACAACTCACCTGTACTTTACCTAGTGGTTTCCAGTTTTGCCAACTACCATAGATTTTGCCAAGTTCTCGATTTTGTCAACTCTCCTTAATTTCACAAAAACAATCCCAATTTTCACAAATCGCCCGTATTTTACCAAGTGGATTCGAATTTTGCCAACTGCCCTAGATTTTGCCAAGTTTACTTGATTTTGCCATCTCGCCACAATTTAGAGAAAAAAAATCCCAATTTTACATCACACCTGATTCTTTTAAAGTCATTCTGAATTTTGTCAGCTCCCCCAAGATTTGCCAACTCTCCTAGATATTGCGAAGTTGCCTCGATTTTGTCTACACGCCATAATTTTACAGAAAAAGATTGCAATTTTTACATCTCACCTTAATATTTGCCAACTCCCCAAGATTTTGCCAAGTCACTCCGAATTTTGCCAACTGCCCCTAGTTTTTGTCACCTGCCTCTAGATTTTGCCAACTGCCCCTAGATTTTACCAACTGCCCCCTAGATTTTGCCAACTCTCCTAGATTTTGCCAACTCGCCATAATTTTACAGAAAAAAATTCAAATTTTTACATCTCACCTTAATTTTTGCCATCTCCCCACGATTTTGCCAAGTCATTCCGAATTTTGCCAACTGTCCCTAGATTTTGCCAACTCCCTACGTTTTGCCAACTCGCCATAATTTTACAGACAAAATCCTAATTTTTACATCTCACCTTAATATTTGCCATCTCCCCACGGTTTTGCCAAGTCACTCCGAATTTTGCCAACTCCCTAAGATTTTGCCAAGTTGTCCCGATTTTGCCAACTCGCCTGTGTTTTACTAAGTGGCTTCGAATTTTGCCAACTGCTCTAAATTTTGCCGTCTCTCCATTTTCCAAACTGCCCCAGATTTGCCAAGTTGCCTCGATTTTGACAACTCCGCTTAATTTTGCAAAAAAAAAAATTACAGATTTTCACAACTCACCTAGATTTTACGAAGTCGCTTCGAAATTTGCCAACTCCCAGTTACTTTGGGACAGAGCCTTCCCCCACATCTCCCCATGGCTATGCCCCTGGTTCGATTTCTATTTTATTAGTTTCGGATTAATTATTAATGCAATAAAAAAAACCTAATTTACTCTACGTCTGCCAATGTCTTTCAAAGTTATTTAATTGAAAGAATGCTGCTTAAGTATAAAGAATGTTTTTTAAATTATCCCACAATCCACTCATTAATACGTGCATTAAAATCATTAATTTTTTTCTGGTAATTTCCGGCATATTGGGTACCGCATTGAATAGTTCAAATGCAGTGTGTGCATCAAATTTAGAAAACGTTTACTTTATTATATTAAAGCCATTTACAACAATAAATATTTATTTCTGTATCATTTTATCCAGTAGAACACTGAAATAATTTACACACGAAATTAAGTAAACAGAAAAAGGAACACTAAGTTAAAAAAACTCAATATTGAAACTGATAATTCAGTACACTCAAAAATCACTTTGACAATGATGAATGCCATCATAAACGTGTGGCACTACTTATCTTAACTGTGAGGTAAGTGGAGGACCTGTTTTTGGGTAGTGCGTCAGGCTCGTAATCTACAGTTCCCAGGTTCGAGTCCCACATGCGCCAGAATTGAGGTTTACCTCCGCTACAACTCCCACTCTGCCCTCTGTCAGCAAAGGACATCGATGAGATTTGAAAGGCTGCCGTCTGCAGGACTGGAAATTAAGTCGTGGCGCCATGTGCATGAGAGTCATACTCTGTCTGCATTAAAGAAAACTCTGGATATCCTTGACGGGCGGCTGCCAGTTGTCTCCTGCCAGCTGTCCAGTGAATCCTCTTCCCCCAATCTTCGCTGAGCCATTGGGGTCTTTATGATCTGGACTTTTAGCTCACTTTTTGCAAAAACTTACCTCTCAGAGGTAAAACAACCTAACCTAAAAACAAAGGGACTGTTATCAGGTGGTATCAATCAGCATTACAAAATGTGCAAATAACTGCATTAGAAGAGTATGGGATGAAAGGAAAAACAATAATATATTAAATTGCATAAATGCGAAAAAAAATGAATTGATGAAATTTTCCTGACATTTTTTCGCAATATTGTGGGTATGATGCAACCAAACACAGGAAGAATATGCCACATACAGAAATAGCATCCTACGTTATCTGGCAATCAGAATAAAGAATAATAAATGTAAGATATGTATTAAGTCATAGGAAACTTAATAACAAAAAAAAAGCATTAGTGATAAAAAAAATTAACATTTAGCCACAATTTCCGCATATTTGTTAGCCAATGGTAAACATGCGCTTTATGCTATTTCGTATGAGACATTTCATTCGTAATTGTAAGAGCTGCATAAAAGTTGTCTTCACTTCTTTCTGTTTCATTTAGAACAGCTTTCCAAATCTTCGTTTACAAATGTCTCTAAAGCTGATTCCATTACTTCCCTGTGTCAAAGCCATCTCTTAGATTCCTTCTTTGATGTCTTTTGAAATGTCTTCTCATTTGTTTCACTCACTCTGCTTCACGAAATCTAAGGATGTAATCACTTCTGAATGCTGCTTAAACTTCCCTGACATCTCAGGGCTTAGCATTGAGAGCTAATTTATATAAATTATGTAGATGGTTGAGGATTGTATTCTTTTACGCTATTAGACTATGTCATTCATCGGGGTTATAATAGAGAGAACCTTTTTAAGAATATTCCATAAAATTATCTTTTTCCAGAAGACTATGGTGGCATCTTAGCCCACAATATAGACTTCCACACTAGAGTATTAATTTTCAAAGTTAAGAGCATTGCTGCCCATATGTAAGTCACCAGCTTGCTTACTATGGTTCGGTCTACATTTCAGTTAACAATAAACTTAGATTCATTAGTCATTTATTCAAGGGATTATTAAAACGACCTCATTACATGCATTCTTACCTGGAAATCCTGCTCTACTTGCAGCAAAAAAAGCAAGCACGTTGTTATAACGTTTGAAGAAGACAGATATCTTTAACTAATCTAACTAATCTTTTCTCTACCCTGCTAGTGCATTATTACCAATGGCATCTTCCCTCGATTGACTTGCAAATATCTCAGGTATCAAAAAATGAAAATAAATATATTGTCTAGAACAGGAGTTCTCTATCCCAGGGTCACGAGGTTCTTCTAATGCATAGATTCCCAACGGGGGCGATACCGCCCACCAGTGGGCGCTGGAGCCTTCCATGGGGGCGGTAGCGGATCCAGAGACAAATGGGGGGCGTTGAGGCAGTCAAGTATGGCGGTCAAATAAATAAATAAATTTAATGGAATTTTCTGTGACAACCTTTTTATCTCTTCTATTCTGTGGTGTCTTCCTGGTGATTCTGGTCATCCACTGCCTCATCCGTCATGTACAGCTTTTCAACTGCAGCTTGGACAATAAGTTCCCTGCTACCGCCTACTAACGTACTGGTACGTCTGAAGTCGACTGAGATGCTCTCAAAAGTTCTCTTCAAGATCACAGATTGGATATAAGCTTCAATATGTTTTCCCACTCCAAGTCGCTTTGAGTATGCTTTATGGTACGTAGTTACAATACCATCCCACGTCAGAACATAAGGTATAATATTAACATTACACTTGTGAATTAGGCTCAACTCATTAGCCAGCAGATCATAATTCCTCTTCTTTTCAACCTCTACTGTCTGCAGGTTATCCTGAGATGTTATTCCTACTTCAATAATTGTAATCTCATTCAATACCTTATAATACACTACTATATCAGGCTTATTATATTGGACATGTGTGTCCGTCCTGATAGGCAAATCAACCTTGATGCAATAATAATATAATAATAATAAATTTATTATATTTAATATTTTTTTTATAATTATTTTTAATATAATAAAATAATTTGAAAATACCTGTTTTCATGAATAAATATTTTATCTAGCTATGTAAATTATCTTATTATTTTCGCGTTAATAAGCATTTTTAAATTAGCATTAAGGTATACCTATACCTAATTTGTTTTAGTTTAGAATAGATTGACGGTAACAAGTCCTTGCAAGTTGGTAGGCAAACACGCGGTTCATGCAATTTAACATGTTTCGACAAGAATATGGGAGCTTGAAATGACTTGTTTACGGAGCAAGTGCGCCGGCATCGCAACTTACAAGTTAATACGTGCACAAAATCAAATCTATAACAGACATAGCTCTAGGAATGTTTTATTATTTTATGTGCTTCGCCGTGATAAATAGTCGTGAGTGATAAGTGTTAGAAGTCATTATAAACATTATTTTTATAACTATTTATAAATCTGTTGAGAAGTTAATTTGTATTTGAAAATGTCTGAATCTACATCTAAAAAGAAATGCTGGCAGTACAGTATTGAGTATTTGAAATATGGATTTACGTACTCTCCTACAAACCAATCATTACCTATGTGTTTAATTTGCCAAAAAGTTTTTTCAAATGAAGCTATGAAACCTTCTAGGCTACAAGAGCATTTAAATAAAATGCATACTGATAAGAAGAACAAAGATTTATCCTATTTTCAAGAACTGGAAAAGCAATATTTAAAACAGCCAACTATGTCAAACCTTTTTGCGTCGTCTTCTAAACAAGATGATGATGGACTACGAGCCTCATATAACGTTTCATTGTTAATCGCAAAAGCAGGAAAACCACACACAATTGGCGAGGAATTAATTTTGCCGGCAGTCAAAGATATATTAAAAACTGTTCTTCATCATAAGACACCGTCAAATATCATCAAAAAAATGCCTCTCAATAATCATTCAGTGCAAAGAAGAATAGATGAAATGGCAAAAGACGTTGAAATATCATTATGTGATTACTTAAAGACTTGCAAATTTTCCATTCAACTCGATGAATCAACTCTACCAAATAACGAAGCTCTACTCTTATCATACGTACGATTTATAAAAGAAGAAAATATTCATGAAGAGTTATTATTTGCTAAAAATTTGGAATCTGATACAAAGGGAGAATCTATATTTAATACCATGCAAAAGTTTTTTCAAGAGAAAGAATTCCTATTTGCAATATTTTGTCTGCTGCTACTGATGGTGCTCCAGCAATGACAGGGCGTCATAAGGGTTTCATAGCGCATTTGAAACAAGCAATACCAAATGTACTCGCTGTACATTGTATTATTCATCGTCAGCATTTGGTTGCAAAAATTTGAATGAAGGTCTGCATACGTCGCTCCATTACGTTATTAAAGCAATCAATAAGATTAGAAGCAATTCATTGAATGACCGATTATTTGGTAAGCTTTGTAACGAAAATGATGAAGATTACAATCGCTTGCTGCTGCACAGAGAAGTACGTTGGCTCTCTAAAGGTGTTTGTCTGAATCGTTTTTTCAATCTATTTGACTCAGTACTGGACTTTCTTGAAGACAGAGACGAAAAATTGCGCGAAAACCTGATTACGTCAAAAAATGACATCGCTTATTTGACAGACCTGTTTAAAATATTTAATCAAGTTAATTTACAATTGCAAGGTGATGAGTTGAATTTAATTAAAACAAAAAACATCATAGCTGCTTTTGCGGGAAAACTTCTTCTATTCAAGCGAAATCTAGGTAGAGGTGAATACAACCACTTTCCCACATTATCAGCAGTCTCTGCAAAACTGGAAGATTTACTTAGTTACTCCCAACACTTGGAAGTTCTTCATGTTAATTTTACGGAGCGTTTCCAAGATATTTTAAACATGAATATACCGAGTTGGGTTTTAGATCCTTTCGCAAACACAGATACTGAAGAATCATCAAATTTGGAAGAGGAACTCTTAGAACTCCAGACAAACGAAGTACTCAAAGTAAGTATTCAAACATGGATACCAAGAGTTCTGGCTTCAAAAATCAATACCAGTTCTCTACCCTGGATTGTGGGCAATAGTACAGAAGTTTTTAATCGCATTTCCTTCGTCCTATATGGCTGAGCGTGGATTCAGTGCAGTAGCTAATTTACTGTCAAAGAAGAGGAACAGACTACACATCACTGAACGTGGCGATCTGCGATTGATGTTAACGAAATTGGAACCCGACATTAACAAATTGTTAACACTCCACCAGCCTCAACCATCTCATTATTTTTTTTTATTTATTATTAATTTTGTGTTTATCTCATTATTTTTTATTTCTTATTGATTCTGTGTTTATTTTTAAAATTTTAATAAACAATTTTATTGTACATTTGGTTGTTGTTTTATTAATTTCCTGCTTTATGATTTTTAATAGACAAATAAACATATAAATTAGGTATAGATAATATGCAACAATATTTTAATATTTCATATAAAATTAACTATTATGGACTAGGGGAGCGTTGAAATTTTTGTTCTCTTCTAAAGGGGGCGATGGTCCATAAAAGGTTGGGAATCACTGTTCTAATGGGTCGCAAAATGGCGCATGGACCCGACCAGTTGGCCTGTAGATACCGCTATTTTTTTTGTTCGCGAGATGAATGGGAATTTGAATTTTTTTTGTGTCGTGAACTGAATACGCATTAAAAATTTTGTCTTAAACAAAAAGGTTAGTGGAAACTCTTATCTGAAAGAAGCACTTAACGAATTTCATTTGAATGAAAAGCAATTTCCAAATTTCTTAATGTTAAAATTATTCCAAACCTTGACGCCTTGGAAGGTCGGTAATAAACCTGTCCATAATTTTTTCTGCATAATGATACTTCAAGATTAAAAGGGCCTCAATTTCGATAATAACACCACTTTCTTTGAAAAGTAATAATGCCATTATTAATTTCACCGAATAGCAAGACACATAGATAATCCGAATATCAATCAGTATAGATGACAATATTGCAGAATTTTTTCCCTAAAAAGAGTTATATTTACTGTTGAAAACAATCAGATATAAAGTAAATTTGCTGAAATTATCAAAAATATCATATGATTTATTTTTTCTATGTCTCTCTCATAATAATAGGTAAGAAATTAAATAATATATGCCAGAGTTTTCAAATACGACCTTGTTAAAGCTGACATACAATAAGAAAAAAAATAAGATTCTTTGCCTCTCGGCAGACTTCCATTTAATATAAAGTGGGACAGTCTCTGGTAAGCCTTTTATTTCTTCACGATTTTGTATGCATATATAATACCTTATCCCACCTCCACATTTTATGGTAACTTGCTCAGAGATTTAATTTAGCATTTTTACTTTATACGTCGAAAATTTACGCTTTTTGTCAACGCCCTTTAAAATGAGGCGCAGTTCACTCCTAACCGAAGGGCAAATATTCAGTGCGAAGCATCAACAGGTGGCTAGCTGGGATCAGCGTGCGTTGTCATGGTTACCCTCATAATGTACACAGATCATGACAGCCCTGATTTTCTCCAGAGAAGGTGATTCTCCATGACCTGGATAAATCAGCCAACTCAGTTAACTCCCAGGTGTACTTCGTGTGCTCTCTCTTTAACCTTTCCTTGTCTACATGCTTATTTATTTACTATCAAACACCTGCTCTTTTTCTTTCTCTTCCTTTCCTTCGCAATTTCCCTCCTCCCACCCACATCACCCCACCAACATAAAAATATGCGATCTCATTGATAAATTGTCTTAAATATCAAATGATGTTGATGTATACTCCTTTTTTTATTGGCAAATAGCATTTGAGTTCACACATTCACTTCATGCAACAACTGTCTGGGAAATTCTATGTTGACATTCAGCTTTTATCCTATTGATACGGTATTAAGAGAAAGCGAAAATTTCCGCGAAAGGTCGAATCCGAAGGTTCATAATTTCTAAAACGAGCCTTCTATAGAAAAAGACATAGGCATGTATTCCATAATTAAAATAAAATAAATGTACCTCTGAAGCAGCTGCTTGCCAGAGGGTTCTGAAAGGAGCCTCTCAGAGTAATACCCATAGAAGGAATCGCGAGGAAAGCGAGACCTCAGCAGTAATATAACAACAAAAAACGTACATCCTTATCCTAGTATCGAACCCATGTCCCTTTGCTCAGCGTGCGTGGTTATATGAGTAGGTAGTGCCGCAGACTCGTGTCTCAACTGGCCCAGCGCGAGATTTATCTCCTCTAATTCCTGTTCTGCCTTTGGTGAGGTGCTATGGTCAGGGAGAGATCTAGTGGGGATGTGTACCAAGGAGGCCATAATTACACCCTTTCAGCATGCTACTGAGGATAATGAAGGCCAAAATATTATTACATTTGCATTCACGCATGTTTCCAAACACTTGTTAGAAAAACCCTCTAAAATGAAGAAGAAAACACTGAAATGGAAATCCAGTCTCTTGCCCGTTTTACCATTTTTTTTCCTTTTCGCTTTTACCCTTTACCCGTTTTACCTTTTTCCCAACCCTTAATTTTTTTTTCTAAATCTGGGCTTGGAAAAGCTGCTGTCCATTGGATGGGAGTTTAAGCCTCATCCCTTTATAAGAAAGCCCTATCATGTTCGCATTAAAAGCACCCTGAATTGCGTTGACGGAAGCCTTCCACTGTCTCCCAACAGCCGTCCAGTGGGTCCCCTTTCCCAATCTTCCTTGAGCCATTGAAATTCTTGTGATCTGTCTGTTGAGTAATTCTGTTTACAAAAGTACTGCCCAGAGGTAAAATAACTAAACTCAAAGATGGTAGAAAAAACTAGAAGGAAGCATACAATCTCTGGCGTAATATGAGAATCTCGTTTTCAAAGAGAAAGAAGCTTTTCTTTTTCCTACTGTTTCATTCCTTAAAAGTTTTAATTTGAGCTGGTGGATGATGGGAAAAAGGCAAATAGTATTTCATTAGTAATTATACAACATAAAAGTATTCGTCTTTTAATTCTTAAATTTAAAAGGTTGCATTTCCCACACTTCTCTCAAAAACGTAGGTAGATTATTGGTGTCAGTGAAATATCTCTTGAAATATCTCTTGAATATCAGTGAAATATCAGTGAAATATCTCTTGAAACCTACCACTAAATTTTAAAATTTCTATTCTGTACCAAGTTATTTGTGAAACTCAATAATATCTCTGCTGTTTCATCATTTCAGTAATCTGTCAAGATATAATATATATTAAAACTACTAAATATTTGGAAAATGCGAAATATAATATTTCATTAGTACCAATCAAATTAAAAAAGAGTTTCGAAATTATGATTTCATCGTTTCCAATGGAAACTTCATGACGTTCGCATTCCACTACCAAAATTTCAGATTTCTATCATTAATATATCGTTGCAATATTCGTTTGAAATTTTGGAATTTTAAATCAGTTTTACCGTTAGAGGGCGCAATTATAGTGTTCGAAAGATTCCGAAAATGTGAACCATAATATTTAATCAATTCTTATCTAACCCTAGAAATATTTTTTTTGTTTATCTCTAAATACATGCAATTATCTGCCAAAACAAAAATTGTCTTTACCCCCCCCCCCACCCACTCCTCTGCGTCTAAGAAGTCAATTCATTGTTGGCAATGGAAACATCATCGTCTTCACATTCCACCACCAAAATTAAAAATTTTTAGCTTGAATACGTCGTTTGCAATATTTGTTTGAAATTTTGGAATTTTGAACTGTTTCCACCGCTAGAGGGTGTAATTATAGCTTTAGATAGATTCAGAAAATGCATACCGTAATATTTCATCAATACCTATCCAACACAAAAAGAATTTTAAATTTTCCTCTGAACAACAAAAAAGTTCGATGTCTTCTGACGGACAGACAGACAGACGACAAAGCGAAACTAATATCTCGTTTTCTTTGAAAACGAAATAAAAAAAAAAAAACTCTACCTGCAACACTGCATGCAAATATCACAAATACTGAGGATTATTAATATATTTTCGGGTTTTACTGATAAAATAAATTTCTGTATGAAAGCAATAGAATATACAAATGTTTTTAATTTTCTATTCATAAAACAAAAAGTGACTTCTCGTAATTATTTGGAGAGGATATCCTTCCTATTAAGAACCTGCAGTGAATTTCCTAAATTATTTTTTATGAATTATTCTATGTTTTTTTAGCTTATTTTTTTCATGAAAGTATATTTTAAATATCATCATCATCCTCAAGCAGCCATGGGCTACGGAGGTCCAACCAGACCGTGCAATTTTGTTCTCCAAGCAAGTCTATCCTGAGCTACATCTACTGCATCTGGCCATTGCACACCAATTCTAACAAGGTCATGTTTGACATTGTCTGCCCACCGCATCCTAGGTCTCCTCTTCTTTCTGAGACCTTTAGGCACACTGTTCATAACCCTATTCGCCAATCTATAATT
Organism: Ryuthela nishihirai; assembly: GCA_038380435.1. NCBI lineage: Eukaryota > Metazoa > Arthropoda > Arachnida > Araneae > Heptathelidae > Ryuthela > Ryuthela nishihirai. The sequence goes on along the minus strand of JAWZYU010000030.1, from coordinate 7,724,247 downwards.
ATTCATACGGGCAACATGGCCAAACCAACGGAGTCTCTCTCTGCCCAATATGCTGCTTAAAAATAAAAAAAAAATATTAAAGAAGGTTGCAAACTCCTTTGCCTAACCTCATCATTAGTTACAAAGTTGAACCATCTAATGCCCAAGATACTGCGTAAGCATCTGGAATCAAAGGCATCTAGTTTTCTGTTAACTTGTTTACAAAGCATCCAAGTTTCGCTACTATAACTAATCCTAGAAAGAACCAAACTATTATACAGTCTAATTTTAGTCTTTAGGTGTATACGCCTATTTCTACACATTCTCCATGGATTCCTAAAAGTCCCAGAGGCAATCCCTATTTGCCTGTTAATCTCATGCCGAACATCACCAGTATCTGTTACTTATAACTCCCAAGATAATTAAACTCAGATGCTTGCTCAAGACTGCAACCATTCAGAGCGAATGAAGTACCACTGCCTGACCAATTTTCATCACTTTAATTCCCTGTTTTTCACTTTAATTCCCTTTTCCTTTTTTTCCTTTTCAGTATTTTTACCTTTTCTTTTTTTCCAAGGAAAATGCTTAAATTTTAATATTTTGATATTGATTAGAAAAAATATTATTTATTTTTCAAAATTTAAATATTGGTTGCATATAATATCTTTGATTTCGCCGAAGCAGTTCCTTTTCCTACATAAATTTATCCAGAGAGCAAAATTGTCCCTATCCCTATATCATACAGACCCCTCTATCATGGCACAATTTAAACTATCATTTCTTCAAACTGAATCTAGTAAGTAAACTTATATATGTATGATTGAGATATAACGAATTATCATGGCCAAACAGTGGCGTACGCAAAAAATTTCAATGTAGTTGAAGGGTTAACATATCTCAGTCAGATTTTATATTGCCATAGAAAATATCTAAGATATATTTTAGTGAGTTTGTCTGTCTCTGTATGTTTGTTCAAGAACTCCTCTTATAAGTAAGCACTACGAACACCAAAATCGGCATACAGCTTTAGTCTATGGTAACTTAGTGCATCGTAAGGGTTCAAATCCACTAAATTTATATTCCCCCCACCCAAAAAAAATCACGAATTAATAATCGTATTCTGGACAAACACGCGCATGTTTGCGCACATGTGTCTCTTGTACATCTGAGATGACGTCAGTAAGAGGAGAGTTTTCGGCGCTCTATAATTTCGCAGATACTTGACCGATTGGTTCCAAATGTGGTGTGCTGATTCCTCTTGTGTGATCCTGTGTTGGGTTAAAAAAATCGGATTTTTAGCTGAGATGAATACGGATTAAACTCATTGCTAGTAATCGAAATCTCTGGTGGCTCTGCTGGCTCCGTGGTTACTTTGGAAATTATGAATAGAATAGTACGTTATCTATGGAGAACGGGAAAACTTATCAATGGATAAACGTTTCGGGCCTAACTTTTGGGGAGGGATATATAACTTGTTTTTAATAACACGGATTTTGCCACGGGGACGACGTGGGAGACCGGTATATGTGTGTTGTTTTTTCTTATACAGCATGCTGCCATCAGAGCTTGCACTAGCTTAAATATGCCAAATAAAGAAGGTATATCAAATCTTTATCCAGTAAATATCATATCTTTGATTGATTGGCCTAAATTTTGCATCTGGTTCTCCTGTACGGCCCCTTGTTGGGAAAAAAATTTGGATCCCTCTCTGCAGTGGGATGGGAGTAACCTGTTTGCGAATGCCGGAGTTCTGGCACATGTTTGGGTTGCTCGCATCGCCTCGATAACGTTGCGAATTTTGGCGGAAAACTGAACCAATGAAGAAGAGAAATAATCTTCCAATTACGTTTTACTGTACATGTGCTGTTCTCTAATTTTTCAGCGTAAATATCAAATTCGTACGATTGAGATGTTCTCGAGCAGTGAGGCTAAAATGTGCTGAAGCTCCATCATACATGAATCACATGCGACGTCGTATTGTAATGCAAATAGCTCCGCCTCCGAGAAACACATGCATTGCTAGCCATTGAGCGTTGGTGGCAGGAAAAATGGACCTATCAGGTAGTCATCAATGATGCCAGCCCAAACATTCACATGAAATCTCTGCTGATACCGATACTGGGTGATTTCATGAAGATTTTCCCGTGCCCAGTGGTGAAAGTTAAAGAAAATTCACAATGCCATCTTTTGTCAATTACGATTTATCGATGAAAACCAGATAATAGAGAAAATCAGATGCAATAGACTGATGCAGAAGCCATTGCGAAAACACGACTCGACTCGTGAATGAAAATCAGCTGGTGAGAGGCATTGGCTGCACTCGCTGCACGTGATACGGGTACAGTTGTTCCTAACGACAAATTCTCCGTTCTAATGTAAAATACCTGTGCCTACTTGCCACTCTTCTCATGCTAGTCCCGGGTTCCTCCACGCCATGTCCAGCACATATTCCTCTAAAGCAGGTATTCCGCGACTATGTCCAGCACCTATTTCCCTAAAGCAGGTATTCGAGGGCATCTGACCCGCCCCCAATCTGCAGTTACAGCAAAAAGGATCCTGTCTCTCGAAGACGCCGATGGATGGCTGAAAAAGTATCCCTGGCTGGAAATTGCCGGTGCGGAAAAGCTATCCTGTAGAGACTGAACTGCGGTTCCCGTTTGCTCGTTCATAAATGAAATGAATGTCTGCTATTTTGGTATTAGATTATTAATGATCAAAATCACAATAACACGTGGATTGACAAAAACAACAAGACTACTGATTCACACTAACTTCAGGCAACTGATTAGCAGAACAACTGCCGACTCACTTCATGTTTTTTTCCCCATCACTCCTAGGTGAGAAAAACCATTTACTCACCTAGGAGTGGTGGGATTTTGTCCAACATTTGCCTACATTAACTATTCCATTAAACATGCAAATGAGGAAATTTTACCCAGCATCGTACCTTTTGAAAGGCTTCCTTGCTTGCACTCACAAAATGTATTATAACTCGGAAGGGAAGCATTCAAGGCCCAATGTTCATAAGAATTTTTTATATCACTCTGAGCAGTAAAACACGTTCCCAAAGTTTGACTAGACCTTTTGGAAACGTACTGTATTCGCCATCTGTTAAATTTATCTTATCGTTTTAGGATAGGGGATCATCTGAAGTAGCATATAACATTTTCCTCGTAACAAGCCAATTCGAATTTAAAAGATTCAACATATAACTCGTTAAAATCGACTCCCTTTTTGTTGGGGATAAAAGACACTCCCCTACATCACAAGCTTCCATTTAACGCCTAACTCGCTACATTCTGGCCATCCAGTAGATATGGTATAATAATTGCTTAAAGCTTTCCACTTTTTTCGGAGGGAAAGGCGGAAGCATGTGGGTATTTTTTATACCCTATGATACTCCCCTCACCACAAGGTTTCGTTTGGTACACAACTCATTACAGTCCGACATCGGTTTGGGAAGAAAAAAGTGTTTGGCAAACACACAAACCGAGTCTACGACAGAGTCACAAATGTCAAACGAAAACCAAAAGCAAGATAGGTTAAAAGAAATACATTTCGTGATACATAAACCAAAAAGAGAATCATGAAAATATTTCTATTCGTGTTAACTGATATATTATACGTTTTCGTGTTAAGTATTTATGTTGAGAAGTCATCATTCCATTTGCTTTTCCGCTCTTTAAAGCATTCATTGCATTCATTATCTCAAAATTAGCAAATTAGTCAAGATAAAAGCGTGGATTGAGCTATTCGTTTCTTTCAATGTTTCCTATCCTTTAAATTATTTTATTTATTATTTTACTAAACGCTAATTTAAGGCACTCTAAAATTGTTTGAAAAACCAAATCAAAAACAAATAATTGCTATTGTTAGATATTTCTGAAGAAAAGTCCCCCTTTTTTTTCTTTCTTTAAACGGTTACTTCATCGGTGGCTTTCTATTTTGAAATTCACATTACTATATTTATTTAATATTTTATTTTATTGCAATTTGATTCTGCTACCCTAATCAAATTTCGCAGTACATTCGTACTCTTTATTTATATATGCACTTCTTAAAGTTCGCTTCTTGGTTCTATTAACTACGACAATACTGTACATGCAATCCAAGCTTTTTACTTTTCTTTCATAATTCATATATGAGGACTATATAACTGCAGTCTTTAATCATCTGTTGTAAATTAAATTATTTAAATCGATCTTTTAAGCAAATTTTTTTTCCTAAGTTTATTATCTGCATTTTTTTACCATTTTTTACTACATTACATTCTACATGTTCTTTAGTTTCATTTGAATTATTTTAAAACTTTTTTATACTCTAGTAAATCGACAATTTATTTCTACAAAATAATGATCGGTTATACGAATTTGTATTACATACGTGCTTAAGTTATTAATATTTGGAAGTTGAACAAAAATATTTTCTCAACTAGTTTTTGGTTCTTCAGTGTTATTAAATTAATACCCCGAAGGAAAAAAAATCCATTCATCATTTTTAAGTATCTTTCAGTCGTTTGATTCGTTGATCTAATATCAATGCACTTATCAACGATCACTTATATATAATTACTATTCAATGCTTGTAATTTGATCTCTAATTCGTTTAAGAAATGGGACTTCAAATATATATGATTTGTACATTGCGAGAAGTTTGCAATTCATATTTGCAAATTTAAATACCATCTGCACAGAATCTGCATTTGAAACTGCAGTGCAATTATAATTCACTGTATATTTTATAATGCAATCAAAAACATCATCAGATCTACTTTCTGACTGGCATTTAAAACGTGGATCATATACAAGTATCTTATGCAAATTGAATTTGTCTCTTTAAATTCCTGCTAATATGTTATATCCGGAAAAAGATCTGTCATATTTAAGAACAAACTAAATTGCTCATTTTCATTTGCAATGGATAGCTCAATCCACGCTTTTATCTTGATCACATTACTAATTTTGAGATAATGGATGCAATGAATTCTTTAAAGACTGGCAAGCCAACTGGAATATTGACTTCTCAACATACAATCTACAACAACACGAAAACGGATAAGGCGAAATATCGGTTAACAAGAATAGAAATATTTCCATGATTCTCTTTATTGGTTTATGCATCCCGAAATGTATTTCTTTGATTATCTATCTTCATATTGATTTTTGCTTGACAATTGTCACTCTGTTGTGGAGATGTTCTTCTTAAACTATGGAAGATTGTAAAAAGTTTAATTTTACCTTATTTTGAAGTTTGCCAAAATAAATTTTAAACCATATTTCAATAAAAAAATTATATACCCATTTTATTTCACAGTCGTAACTGCTGTTTAAAAATTAACGATTTCTTAATCTTTTAGCATTTCTTTAAAACTTGATTTAATTTTTTTTAAAATTCATATTGCAGAAAAATCTAGCTACTCAAATTTTGAAAAGTGTAACTTTCAATTTCTTATTCTGTAGCTGCTATTTTCAAATATTTCAGTACAATGAAAGCAGTCTTTCATGACAGATCGATGCTGGTGTGATGATCCCTCTAATCATCAAGGCGGAATAAATGATATGGCTTTCAGTGGCCAGTTCAGTTTGCTACTAATATTAATATATCATTGCATTTGTTTAGTAGACTTTCTACGAATCCTAGACAACCATTTCATTGTTGCCCACATTTTTAGTGCATTTTTAATGCTACTATTTTGCTTTCTTCTATCATATCATATCACAACCTTTCTCAAGAGCTCTCAGTGTATTGATTTCACATTGTAGCTTTATTGTTTTCTTTATTAATTCTAAGTCAAAATATATACACTGAGATGCCAATTTATTAGGTACACCTACCAAGTAGCATTCTTTGGCCTTCATAACAGTTCGAATTCATAACAGTTCTTCCGCTCACAACAATGACCTCAATTTGCAACAGATGTGACGAAGCAGTACCACCCAACTCGGAATGCATAGTTTGCAGTGGATGCAAAGGCAAACTGCATTTTGTCTGTTCGGGCACAACAGAAAAAAATTACAAAAAGCTGTCCCTAGAAAAGAAGAATGCGTGGTTATGTTTCGAATGCAAGTCGAACAAAATAAACCCAAAAGCGACCTTAGACATGGGAAGCAGAGACAATTCGACACGTGACATCAATCTATTGATAGTAGATATCCGTGATTTAAAGACAGAAGTGAGAGAATTAAAACGAACTGTAGAATTTTTTTCTAGCAAGTATGACGAACTAATGAAACAAGTAATAAATTACGAAAAAAAATCAAAAGGATTTAACTACAAAAATCTATGAAGCCGAAAATTTAAACACAGAAATGAGAGAAGAAATTAAGGAGCTGAAACAAAATCTTAATGACGTGGAATGATATGGACGCAATAAAAATATAGAAATTCATGGTGTTCCCATAATTGAAGGGGAGGATGAAACAGAGCTTAAAATAAAGTTATATAAAATTTCCCAGTCATTAAACATAGTCAACTACACAGACAATATGATTGAAAAAGTTCACAGACTTCCAGAAAGAAATAAAAGCAAAACCCCAAAGATAATTGTCCAATTCGTTACACGGAAAGATAGAGACATTTGGATACAAAATAAGAAAAAAAATTACAACCACTATTGCAGACCTTAATGATAAAAGGAACACCAATATATATTAATTAAAACATGACTATGATTAACAGAGAACTTTTCTGGAGAGCTAGGATGTGTGCAAAAGAAAAAAATTATAAGTATGTTTGGTTCAAAAATGGAAAAGTTCTAATGAGGAAATCAAATGGTGAAAGAATTATCAATGAGGATATGTTCACCAACTTTGATGATTTTTGAACTTTTAGATATGTCCGATAAACCTTGCTTTTTTTTCTTTTTCTTTGCTCTTTTCTTATGCTTTTTTTATGAATATTCTTGTTAGCTATGTCTGATTTGAATTTTGAAGGTCTTGATAGCAACTATGATGTTGCTTATGTAACTACAGGTTTAGAAGTGGAGGCTTGGTTCGAAAATAATTATAGTAAATTCATTCACAAAAATAAATTAGGAATTGCTCATGTTAATATAAGAAGTCAAAGAAAACACTGGGATTCATTAAAATTAAGCATTAACAATTACATGAAACACATTGATTTGCTTGTTTTAACTGAAACAAATGTAAATAAATATGAAAATTATTTATATAATATTGATAAATTTAATAAAATCACAAATGATGATATAAATAAAAATATTAAGGGGATTTCAGTATACTATAAAGAAAATCTAGATAATGAAATTATTTCACAACAAACACTTCCAGCGGAAATTATATATATATATAAAAGTAAAAAAAATAATATAATATATCATGTTTTAGCACTATACAGATCGCCTAGTACAGATGTGAACTCTTTTCTGTTGAATTTCCGAAACTGGATGGAAAATACAGAAAAAGATCAAAATCAGATTTTAATAGGTGATTTTAATATCGATACAATGAATACTAAAAAACATGGCACAGAAAAATATATCACACTATTGGCTGAAATGAATTTTGAAAGATTAATAAGGGTAGCTACAAGCGAAGAAATAGTAAAAAATAAAATTACCAAAACCTGTATAGACCATATTAACATTAAACTGATTAAAAATATGTCAGCAAATTCAATAATTAAAACAAGCAAAATAGCAGACTACTATATGATTTTAACACTGATTAGCAACACCAATAACAATTTGAATAATACTAATTATAGTGAAACAGACCAGGAAAATAAGAATTGGTCATTTGACCATAACAATATAAACAAAGCTCTTTCTGAAACGAATTGGAATTTAGAAAAATATGGAGACAACTCAATGGATGAAGACGATATAAATTATGTTCCAACCATGATACATAGAGTAATCTATCTATATACATGAAATCACTGAAAAACAAACTGATGAAATAATTACTTCATTAGACACCAATTAATCACCTGGTTACGATAATGTTTGCATTAAACATATAAAATTTAATAAAGAGACACTACTAAATATTATATCAAAAATTATAAATCAGATTATATTTACTGGGAACATACCTACTGAACTCAAAACAGGTATTTTAAGACCTATTTTTAAAGGTGGTATTAAGGAGGACTTTTCTAACTATCGACCAATAACAATTCTGCCTATTTTTTCGAAAATAATGGAAAAATATATTTATAATACTGTTTTTAACTTTTTACTTAAACACAATATAATTAACGAAAATCAGTTTGGCTTTCAAAAAGGAAAAAACACAATTCAACTAGTTTCCAAAATTGCAAATAATATTAATAAATCATTGAATAATAGGGAAAAAATGGTAACTATGTTCTTAGATTTAAAGAAAGCCTTCGACACAATAGATCATAGCATTTTACTAAATAAATTAGAAAATTACGGTATTCGCGGTATAATGTTAGATTGGTTTAGAAATTATTTATCAGACAGATACACAATTACTAAAATAAAAAACTGCTACGGCAGAATGTACACACGATGTGGAATTCCCCAAGGCTCAATTTTAGGTCCTTTATTGTTCCTAGTATACATAAATGATTTGTTCAATACAAAATTAAATAGTGCTATTTATCTATATGCTGACGACATTGTTTTAATAAACAGTCAGAAATATTTAAATGATAGCATTTCAGAGGTTCAAACAGATTACAATAATATTATTAGATGGTTAAATCATAATAAAATCTATTTAAATGAGAAAAAAACCAAACTGATGATTATTCATTCACCAGGATTTCATATGCATCAAAACCTCTTTATCAAAACTCATAAAATAAATTGCAGAAAAAAGGATGCTTCAAATTATGAATCATTATGCAGTTGCCCACTTGTTGAGCAAGTAAATAAAATAAATTACTTAGGAATCATTTTTGATGAATATTTTGGGTGGAATGCCCATATATCCCACATATGTGAAAGCTTGAGAATATCGGCGATAAAAATTTAAAAATTGAAATACGTATTAAATATGGAAACATGTGTACTATTTTATAAAGCAATATGCGAATCTATTTTAAATTATGGAATAATTGTGCATGGAACAACTAACTTAACTAACATAAATAAAATAGAAAAACTGCAGTCTATAATAGCTAAAAATATTATTCCGTTTCATTTGCAAAAAATTTATAAAACTTCTACCGATAGATTAAAATTTTTAAATCTTTTATCCTACAGCAATTTATATAAATATAATGTAATAATTAAAAATATTTTTGACGAAACTTACAAACAAAAAAATCAACATAATAAAAATACAAGACTTCAAAACCAAGGTTATTACAAATTGCCAAATTTTCGAAATAATTACGGGAAACATACCTCCGAATATCAAGTACCACTTATATTTAATGCTATTCCTAAAGAATTACTAAATATAGATTCTTTTAGAAGACTTAAAGTGGAATTAAAAAAAATATTTGTTATTTTCTAGTTAGCTGATTATTATGTGTTGTGTTTTGTGGATTTATTTGATGTACACTATTTTTGTGGCTGAATGACCTATGGTTAATATAATTTATTCATTTTCCTGCAGATAAGCTATTTAGCTTTGCGGGTCAAATTGTAAATGTATTTGTATTCTTTACTCTTATGAATAAAATTATATATTCTAAAAAAAAAAAAAAAAAATTCGTCGGGGCATGGGACTTACAAGATGTTGGATGCGTTGTGCAAAAATGTTGTACCATGCGGAAATGATTGTATCGCGCAGTTGCCGCGAATTGGACAGAAGCAGAGTATCTCTGAGAACAGCCCTTATCACCTCATCCCAAAGATTGTCGATAGGGGTTAGATTTGGGGACCGTGCAGGTCAATGAAACACGAAAAACTCGGCATGTTCATGGAACCATTCAGCGACAATACATACCTTGTGAGTAGGTTCAATATCATGCTGTCGTATCCATCTGAGTGAGGATAAACATTAGCCATGAAGAGATGAACTTGGCCAGTAAAGATGTTCAAATATGCTGTGATATTCAGATGACCTTCGATGGGTATCATGGGCGTAATGTATGCCTGGAAAACATTTCCCACACCATCGCACTGCACCACCGGCCTGTACTGTTGACACCAGACAAGATGGCTCCTCGGCCTCATTTGGATTGTTTGCTCCAAATTCTGACCCATCAGCATGATGCAAAAGAAACATTGACTTCTCTGACCAAGCTACCTTTTCCAGTCCTCAACGGTCCAGTGTCGATGCTCCTGTGCTCATTGCCGAAATGCCTTCGTGTTCTTTGCTGACAACATCGGCACTCGACATGGTTAGCAGCTGTTGTAGCACATTCATGCTTTTGGAGATGACCTTCTGCACATCAATGTTTATTTCTTCTGTGATTTGCCTGGTTGTGGCCCATCTGTTCGCTTGCATAATTCTTGCCAGTCTCCTTTGATCCTTCTGATTCACTGGATGTTTTCATCCACAGGATCGCCGATCACTGGTAATTTTTTGCTTTTCGTACCATTCTCAGTAAACTCTTGAAACGGTTGTGCGTGAAAAGCCCAAGAGAACAGCTGTTTGGGAGAAGCTAAAACCGGCACGCCTGGCACCAACTCTCATGCCACATTCAAAATCGCTCAGGTCGCTCGTCTTGCCCATTCTGACTCTCAATCCAACTGTAACTGATGCTCGAAGAGCTGGTCTGCCTGATTTACACCTCACACCTCTGTCAAGTGACGTATTACGTGTTGGAATGAACCATTTATGTGACGAGGTATGGTGTAGCTAATACATTGTCATCTCAGTGTATATGTACGTATATGAATATTACAGTCCATTAAATTATTTTGATGCTTGATTTAAACTGTTTCTCTAAAGTCAATAAGAAAGATTCCTTCAATGTGTTATACGAGTTTGTTTCGTTCGGGCATTCGGACGTTATTTTAGATCATAGGTTATATCTTATGCTAGCTGAGCGTCACCAGGCACTGCCCGGGTCCCACTTTTAATTTGTATATTCTGCACCTTTATAATAATATTATTCTTGTACCTTTTTAATAAGAATATCCTTGCAACTTTATAATAAGAATATCCTTGCACCTTTTTAATAAGAATATCCTTGCACCTTTATAATCTAATGTTCGCAGAATCAATAAAAATTAGTTCTTATCACACAATTTCGTATTCAAGACGTACTGTTTTAAATTGTACAATTAACTAACATAAATCTAGAAATGTTGCTGAAATATATCACACCCTACAATCCAAAAATAACAATTAAACTGTATACACTAGTATAATTATACCGTAATATAAAAATAATAACACTTGCAAAAAGTGAGCAAAAAAACTAGATACAATTACTGTCCTTAAACTGGCTTGGACTTGGGACACGATGCACGTCCAGCACCTGTGACGTTAGCATGACATCACGCTCATGATTACGAACCGTGGACGCCGGTACAAAGATGCTCTGAATTTCAATGAACGGAGAGAGGCACTTTCTATCACGAGATCCAAGTAAAAATTACCACAGAGGAGGGAGATTCGTGTTATTGATTATGAGAATCATTACTACTCATCGGACTTTCGTTGTTTGGCACTGTTATGAGGTCATGGGTCACCAAGGCTTGACTCCAAACCTCAAGCATTGTTGTCGCAACTTGCCAAGCTCCTTTTATCACCCATACTCGTCCCGTAACACAATCATTATGATTAGCAATTTTCTAATGTTTCTTTTCTGATAGATAAATATTTATGAATTTTATCGCGATGAGGAATGGCAATCGTCATGCTACCATGTCTAATGCCTATAATTAGCGTAATTACCACGTCTTTAGCTGGAGAAGTTCTTCTGAAGAAAGATTACGGAAGAAGCGTTCAACGTGAATCAGCGAACGAAGAGCATCAAACATAGTTACGGCAGAGAAGGCCAAATCGTACCAAATTTAATTAAAATCAGGTCTGTGAACCCAATAAGAAATGTCATGTTATCGTGATTGGCTTATTCATCAAATTTGCGATTTATATGTGCATGTGTATTTTAAAAGAAACAACACTGTGGGTCTTACGAGTACCGAATGAAATCAAGAGTTGGAGCTTTAAGTAACATCTTCAGGGAACTCACTTGTTACCACCACTGAGGTCAAACGAATCTACCAGCAGGGCTAATCTGGAGGGGGGGCAGACCCCGACCCCCTTCAGAATGCTAGTGAGAGTAATAGAGGCAAAAAATCATTAAACTTATTTACGTTCCATGCATTTTTGAAGAAATTTTTAGACCTGTAAAACGGAAGGAGGAATGTTATACAGCATTGAAAATCTTCTCTCCCCCATTTTTTTTTTACAGTTTTGCATTTTTCCCGCTCGATTGTGCTTTTTGGCTCTCGATAGTTTTTCTAAATTCAAGCTTGTCTTATCATTATTAATGCGCCTTAGAGAAGACCTTAGAAAAGAGAGAGACATCAGCATGGAGACATTGGAAAGAAATTTTGCATTAGAATTGTATTAGAAAGGAAATACCCAAGCCTTTATACGAGATTCGAACCCGCTCCTTTTGCTGTTTACCATTTACGTAAAACGCTCATTCTATGGGACGTCGTGTTTACAATGTTTCCTGAAATGTTTTCTTACAGAGGTTCTAAGTTGCATTTTATTTTGAGACACTTTCATGAGCTGCAAGAAATAAAAGAGTTATTTAGAATTCCAGAATATTTTGTCGGATTTCTTTCATCAAGTGTCATACTATTCGATATAATTAATAATTTTAATTGTAAATATATTGCACGTCTTCATATGGAAAACAGTTTTCGGAAAGGTATTTAACAGTTTTATATTATCTCGTATGGGCACACAGACTTTGAAAGGGTAAGATATTCATTTTTGAAAGATATTACCTTCATAGTTTCAACAAATAAACAAAAAAAAGAATAAAATATTATTTTTTTTTTCTTCTAAAATCGTCATCAGCAAAGATTGATCTGTAATCCGGGGCAAAAGTTAAATGGGTGTTATGTTATATACAATACAGATATAGATAAGTGTTGTTACAATAAAAAGACGGCTATAAAAATATCCTTTACGAATGCATTTACTTGTAAAATATTAGGCACGAATACATTAAACGTATTAATTTTCGTGATCAAGTTCAAGTCTTGTGGATCGACCGATACCCCTCATTACAGAGAATTTTAGAAATGTATACATATGCACTTGGGATTATTTGATTCTTTGTAAATTGGGATGTCACTCTGCGACTAAACTGATCAAAAACATTGAGTTTTAGCCGGATATCAGAAGGATATTTTTACCTTATTGTTCGACTGCGACTGGCAAATACCTCGTTCAGACATCAGTTTCCTTTAGAATTGTCAGCTGACTGATTAGCACAATGAATGATATTTCCCAAGAGTATCAAAATCAGTGTCTTTATATAAACAAATCACATATAAACAAATCACATTGCTGATGATACAGTTATTGAACAGAAAATCAATTGCAACGAAAAGTGCTTACCTTTTCATGGTTAAAACCTTTAAAAGCATGAGATGGACACAACCCAGCTTAAATGATACAAACAATTTACTTTTAAGTCTCACAATGTTACTTTTTGAAAGAATGAATCAAGCAGATCTCGGCTCGATTCATTGCCGTGAATCAACATCAAGAAAATTTTTACCCACAGTAAATCAACATCAGCAACAGGTTTTGTGGCAATCGCTTTGCCAATTTATTTTTCTTTTCAGGAATCAACTCACTCACTTTGTCAAATGCGACATTACCCCCTGCTACAACCAAAGCTTCATTCTCATTTCCTGATCTATCTGTTCTACAGCACTACCTGTTATCTGCAGTGATTATTAATCAACTGACTCTGCTTAGCAGCATTTCTATGCATTAACTTTTAACATGGGTTTCTCGAGTTCTGAAATAGCTAATCCTTTGAAACTTTGTCTACACATGATTCTACTTAGTTTCTGTGGATTGGAACTATTTCTGGAGACTAAAATATGAAAACAGATGGTATTCGAACTAGGTTTTAAAAATGGATTATTTCCTGCTCTACTCATCTGAAGTGTTATTTAATATTGCACTATCATCGTTTACATTACCTGCACCCAGAGAGCCATGGGGCGGGGTGGCTCAGTCGGTAGCGCGCCAGACTCGTAATCTGTAGTTCCCAGGTTCGAGTCCCAGCTGGGTCAGCGTTGAGATTTATCTCCGCAAAATTCCCCGCCCTGCCCACGGTCAGTAGGGGACACCGATGGGCTTGGAAAGGCCGCCGTCCGTCGGATGGGACGTTAAGCCGTGGCCCCGTGTGCGGGAGAGCCATACCCTGTGCACGTTAAAGAACACGCTGGATGGCCTTGACGGGAGGCTACCATCTGTCTCCCAACAGCTGTCCCAGTGGGTCCCCTCCCCCAACCTTCTCTGAGCCTTCGGGGTCCATGTGACCTGGCCATTTAGCCCATGGTGTACAAAAAGTGCCGCTCAGAGGTAAAACAACCCAGAGCCACGGTTTAACTTTCCATCCGAGAGACGCAAACTTTGCCAAATCCATCGGTAGAATAGTAAAGAAAATATCACATTGAGACTTGAACCTTTAAACATTGTAGTTACATGCCTGGCTCGCTATAGACTAAGGAAACAAGTATCATACAAAGTTAAGTATCGAGTGAATGCTTATCACCCGCGAAATGTCAAAAGATATATAATGTTTTCCCTCCAAAGGAAAGTTTTAAGTGAGGATGATACTGATGATTCATATTTTAATAGCAACGTCCTTTGCAAATTTTAAATGAAAGATAAATGTAGAAGAGTTCTTAAATCTTGTTTTATCAATCAAGATTTAAGAACTCTTCTATATGCATCCTAAAAGAGAGGCGTTTCAACAATTTTCTCTGTCAGAGTATTTCACAATAATGAACCAATTATGCGGACCAGAAATTTTATGAATTATACTAATTAAGTGAAACTGTTCTAAACTGAATCTCAGTTCCAGCATCGCGAAAATATTAATCCCCATCGACATTCATTCGATGAACTAGACAAATCGATTCCGAAGGGTCCGAAGGGTTTGTTCAAGGTTGCCCATCATTGTTTCTAAAGAGAAAAAAAAAAGTTAAACAGAATTTCTTGTGGTTAAATCCCTTCTTTTGACCCATTAGAATTTCAAAGGAAGACAAGGCAGGTAAACGGGTTTCTTTTAAAAATATTCTAATTTATGTTTTAACCGTTTATGTTCATAATAATTTGGATAATGATTTATTCGCCTACTCCATTACCATTAAAAGAACTGAGAAAATGGAATTTCAAAGATGTTGAATGTTATAAATTTTCTTGAAATATGTATGTGTATTTCTTCAATATAGGATATCAAATCAATATGTAACATGTTACCATTCAGCAAATGGGATTTTTTTTTCTTCTGAGCAATACAATGAGGTAAACTATCGGGTCAAAAGAACCCTAAGGAGTCAGAGTAGGAGAGAAGATCGGGATTCATTGTTGCTAGGAGAGCCATCTAGCATTTTTTTTAACGTGCACAAAGAATGGTTCTGCTTGCACAAGAGCCAGAGCTTTAAGCTTCATCCGATGGACGCGGTCTTTTCAAGCATATTGGTGACGACAGAATGGGGGTTCTTTGGGAAGGGCCCCCGGGGTCCTTTCCAAGAATCTCTCAATGCAAATACATGTGATTTTTTAAGGAATATAACTGAAATTGTTTAAAAGTGATTGGAAATATCACAGAAGATAAACAGGACGGTTATAAAAGGATTGACGAATTAGGAGTTTTAAAGCCGTATTTTTTTCTTTCCTCTTTTGGTCCCTGGGGAAACAAAGAGTTCATGTAATGTTTTGTGCAATTCTTGCAGCAAAGTTAACTGAGACTATCAATAATAAATTCGCATATTACTGTTGACATATAATTCAACAAATAATTTGTGGAGGAAATGAGTCTCGCCGATGAGCGGCTCATCAGCAAAACTCATTTTTTTCCACAAAATGTTTTCTAAATAAGACTAATTGTAGCAAAAGACTGGAGTAAGGCTCAATTGTGATTCTAAAACCGTATCTAATTGCAACTGCTTTTCAATTAGATCAAATCGAAACAAAATCAAATAACTGGATGTCTCGTGTCGGCGGTATTTAGGAATCGGTTGTACAGTTGATATTGCTTAAGATTAAGGTCTCCTCAGGAATATATATTAAAAAATGCAAAGACGGACGACAACTCTTTTCACTCTTACACTCCTTCTGGTCCCGTCTATTAGTTATCGATTCTGCAAATAAAGCCAGTTAAATATTTTTTAGGACCACGAAGTGAATTTGCAAAATTTTGGGCGAAAAAGAAGTGTCCAGTGGCTCTTGTATGTCTTGGTGTAGTAATAGTAATTTTCTGTACCAGATGGATTTTTTCGGTGGTGCGTCGCTACAGCAATAGGGGTTTAAAAGAATGAAGCCATATACTGTTTTTTCTCTAATTTTGTTTGTAGATGTCCTTAGTAATTTTTTCATGGATCTTAAAAACTTAATTTGGATGTTCATACTAAACAGCAAGGGCTTATCTAACTACGACCCCATCAGACCAGGGAAAGTAGGTCTCAAGAACCCTTTAAAAATATACCCTCTCAAGCAGGTGCTTGCCACACAGGTATCACCGAAGCCTGTCAATTTAATACGTGGAAATTAAAGGTTTTTTATGCAAATGAATGGAAATGTATAACAGACGGATAGGTAAGCTGAAATGTCACAAAAAAAGCATGTCTTGTTAAAAAAGTGTTTCCTGAGTAGGAGTTTTACCCATTAAATTGTTTGGGTTTTTTTCACCCTGATGAAATTTTATTTATTTTTATTTATTTATTCTATTGAGTGGAAGGTACAAAACCGTACACTAGCACAGTTGAATACATATCAAAAACATGAAATACAAATTGTCGAGTTTGTAAACACTTGACAATTTGTATTGTTATATGTGCATGTAATATAATAAAAAATAAATACCCCCCCCCCTCAAGCAGCTGCTTGCACAGAGGTCTGACAGGAGCCTGTCAGTTTATATGCCATAGTAGAAGGTCTGAGAGGATGGCAGGACCTCAGCAGAAAAACGACACACAAACATCCATGCCTTACCCGGGGCTCGAACCCAGGCCCCTTAGATTAGTAGCCAAGCGCGCTAAACGAGTGTGTAAACACTCGGCAGTTTGCCGGTATTGCTACATGTAACATACGAGTGTGCTAACATGCACTATGTCGAAAACAGTGTCCGGACACTTCCATGTTATGTGAATGAAAAGCCACTTTCAAAGCTCCCTAACGATGAAAATAAACCTTTTTACGCAAAAACTGTTATTGGCGATAAATTGTAGATATCACTCAAATCCCTCTAAATATATTTCCCGCAATATTCATTTAATATTTAAAGAATGAATAAGAAGCTGAAGCATTCATCTGCAACTTTTGACACTTGGGAAAAAACACTTCAATAGATAAAACACAATTCTTGTAACAATTTGTGCACTAATATAAATTAAATATCTGAAATTTGTAAGACGATTTTTTACGATTTCATCAATTTGGAGGCAATGTGACAGTGTCGTCTGCTGTTAAATGGCTCCGCTTCAATGACTCTTAAAATATTGACCGAAAATTGTTGAAAATTGACTCTGTCACATTGCCTCCAAATTGATGAAACCTTGAAAAATCTTCATACAGACTTCAAATATTTAATTTATATTTGTGAACAAATTGTTACAAATGTTGTGTTTTATCTATTAAAGTATTTTTTCCCAAGTGTCAAAAGTTGAAGATAAATGCTTTAGCTTCCATTCATTCTTTAAATATCAAATGAATATTACGGGAAATATATTTAGAGAGATTTGAATGACATCTACAATTTATCGCCAATAACAGTTTTTGCGTAAAAAGTTTATTTTCAATGTTATAGGGAGCTTTGAAAGTGGCTTTCCATTCACATAACATGGAAGTGTCCGAACACTTTTTTCAACATAGTGTACATTGCGAATGGTTAGCAGTTGCGAGAAAGTGCAAAGGAGGACTGAAGCATTTACAATGTGGTTAACAGTAGAGAAACGGATAACTACTACGTATAAGAGATGGCTCTAAATTAAGGCTTAGAGGAACAATGTGATGGAATTGTAAAGCTATAATGACCACTTTGACGGCATATAAACACTATACCTAAATGAAAATTAAAACTAAAACATGTTAAAAATTTAGACAAACCGACTTGCTTTAGTCGAACCCTTTTGGTCGGTACTACTAGGGAATCGGAAGAAAAGTTGAAATTTGCTCAATGCTACGAAAATCTAATCAGTAATTTGAGAGTGGGAGAACAATTTTTCCCCTAAAATTCTTTCTGGGCACGGCTGATAGTAATGATCTTTCATGAGAAAGGACCAGAAGGATAATTTTGTCTGGGTTTCAGATTCAAAAAGAAGTCTGGAATTTAGATACTTGCTAAATTTTTTTGATAATAGAGTTAGGTTTGTTTTTTTGCTCTGAGTGGCACTTTTTTGCTGTTGAGAGACAGATGGTAGCCTTCCGTTAAAGTCATCTAGCTTGTCACCCACACAGGGCCACGGCTTAACTTCCCATTAGACGGACAGCGGCCTTTCCAAGCCTAATGGTGTCCCCTGGCCGTGGGCAGGAAGTTTTGCGGAGATAAATCTCAGCGCTGACCCAGCTGGGACTCGAACTTGGGAAATCCAGATTACGACCCTGGCGCACTACCAACTGAGTCACCCCCGCCACATGTGAGGAAGGTGAGACCTCAGCAGAAAGACAACACAAACATACATATTTTACCGGGGCTCGAATTCAGGTCCCTTTGATTACCATGCGCTAACCACTCAGCTTTTGTCAAATCACAGTTAAAACTTTGGTAAATATTAACGGTAATTAATTTTCACAATTGGTTATGGGCCTCAAAATTTGTTACTGGTTCTCGATCTGTGAGAGGGCCTAACGGAAGTTATCGATTCTGGCAACAAACGGAGTGAGAATATTTTTGGGGTCACGAACTGGAAAGATTTGAGAGTAAAAGATTGGTAGGAAAGTAACCAGGTCGTCCTTGTAAGTATTAAAGTAATACAGTTTTCTCTACCATGTTAATAAGGAATAATGATAAATATAAAACGATATCGAGAGAATTACTTCACACAATATGAATAGTTGTGAATAGTTGTGAAAGATAGTTAATAAGGTTCTTAACACGGTTAACACGGCCTGTAAGGATGCGCAATGGAATAGGAATTATTTTAATCAAATGTTTTCCTTTAACAAATCCGTGATTTCTCCTGTAAATATTTTGAATAATTTTTTCGTCCATGATGAAAGCTTTTAAAAGCAATTCAAGATACATTAATAAGGGAAGAGGATAACATTATTAAAAATTTTCTGAAAAATATTAATGCTAAAATTAGAAAATTAGGGAGCATAATCTACTGTTTTTCGTTTAAGAAGTTTTTAACGCTACGTCTAGAGGAGATACTAAGAAGCGTAGCTCTGTCACGGAGTGCTACTTTCACAAAATTTGACGGTCAACACTGATTGATTAAATCATTATTTTTGATTGATTAAATCAAAAATCGGATTATCGAAGGTCAGTTAATTGAGGTTACACTATATGTGAACAACCTGTGTTCTCCCTAAGGAACTTTTCTGATTACGCCTCTGACCCCCTGAGTAATTTTCCTTTCAGCACTGAATCAGTATAATTTGTCAATAGCGATCAGAATGGACAAGTTTCGGGTAAACATTCAAAATGATTGCAAAAATATTTATCTTTAAAAACAAAATAGCAAAGAGACATCTTAATTTTTTTTATCGGACTTTGCGTCAGAGACAACAAGATAATATAAGGCGTAGCATAGCGTTACAAACATTGCATTAATCATTCTACTAAATGTAGAATTTCCTCGCATTTTAGCCTCCCCTCTAGCAGCAAAAAATAATATTTTCCATTATATTCCTGAAGGAGAAAATGAGAGAAACGTGTCTCAGGTGAAAGCAATTAAGCGAATAATTGTTACGAAATAAAGAAAATGAGGATGGAAATCCATTTTTTCGCCAGAAACTTTCTCCCAAGCATAAAAGCAGCCTTTGTCACATCGAACGTCAGCGTGTGACATACTGCGTGCAACAAGAGGCAACCTCCGGGACCTTCAGCTGCTCCCCTGAGCACGTGAGGAGTATACACGAATCCTTATTTAAAACCTCCGAACCAGCAGTGAAGGACCCACAGCGAAGCAAGCGGATCACTTTATTAATTGTGGGTTGTATCTCCCTGATATTAAGGGCAGCGAGGCCAAGGAAATGGGATCCAGTGCAATACCGGGAATGATGCAGACGAAGGGCAGTTACAGACACGACTTGCCCGCCATTGCCTACCTCCTGCGTGGGCTCACTGCCGCCACCTTGCGGTCGGATGCGGCGTCTCGCGCTGACCTCCCGACGCACTTTGACCCGTTCGTTCCTGGAGCACACCATGTGATTAGTTTATGGCTGTACCGCAAAGCCTCAAAGGTCCAGGTCTGGACAGCCAGGAGAGAGGAATTTAACCTCCTGCACCTCATCCTTTTGGAAGCTTTTCCACCGCAGGGATTACTGGAGGCTGGGGAAGGAAAAGGTAGCAGAGGCCAATGGGATGCAGAGCTTAGCTGGAGGTCATCGTACATTCGCTGTCGAAAGGAGCACTGCGATTCTCTCTGGCAAACTGATCTTTTTTAGATTCCATTTCGGAACAAAATCGTTTTCATTTCTAATAGCTGCAAAATATTATTTCATATCTTAACTAAAACCATTGCTTAAAGCAAAATTAAATTTATTTTTTGACGCTAAATGTGAAAGCGTTTTATTGGGAAACTGACTTGCTAAAGAAGCATACTAAAAGTAGGAAATTAGTGTTGTATAGAACTACTAAAAATAATCAGTGAAAGTGTAAAATTTCATACCATCCATACGTTTACTACTAATCATATAGAATCTGAGGTGACTTTTTTTAAGAAATGAGTTAAACATCGAGATCATTTCATCACTTTTTTAGATTCTCTGTTGTTTCCATAGAATCACAGTTAAGGGATTTGTAAAATAAATGAAGATGCCAACATTTCCCATATTCGTTAGCGATTATATCAGTTGTCGATAAACAATGCCAGGGCACTCACTAGCATTTCTTATATCCATTTTTCGAGTTCGGAAGCTAAACTCTTTTTGAACTGCTTGAATCTTAATATTTCGCTATATATTTCACGTTTGGAAGCGATAAAGATTGTTTCTGAAACTAGAGATTGTTTCTTACTCGGGAGCATCTGTCTTCGTAGACATTTCATAATTGTTCTTCGCCCTTTCTTTTATCAGCGAGTTCCTTCTTTCCACCGAATCGAAAAGGCTTTTTTCTTTTGCATCGTATATTTTTCTTAGTTTTCGTAGCAGAAATCTTCTTGAAATAATAGAATTTCTCAGATATACACTTAGTAGTAATTTGTTAGAATAATAGAGAGGAAAAATTTTCGTTAGACGGGTGGTACAATACCTGACATGCTATCAGGAGGTCGTGGGTTCAGATCCCACCCGGCTAAATGACAACTTTTCCTCTATATTTATTATTCTAACAAACTACAACCAGGTCTGAGAAATTCTATTATTGTAATAACAATGCTTACGCTCGATTCTCTGCATGTCGGCTTTAAAAAATACAATGCCGTTTGACGCGGGATGGCCGTGTGCACACTAAACTTGACCAGAGTCTTCAATTACAGTCAAATACATTTCCAATGACCATAGTAGTATCATCACAACCGACCGTTTCCCCTTTGCACAGTGCTTTCCCCCCTATGACGTCACCGGTCACGCCCACTTCCGGTCCGTGTTATGTTACAACTGTCCACGTTGCCTTCTGAACTTTGACCTCTATGTCGCAATCAACAGGAAATTGACCCTGCTGTTGCAACTGTCATGGCGTTAATAATTCATAATTAATAATTCATAATTAATAATTCATAATTAAAAATTCCTCCCCCCTTTTAACCCCTGGTGCTATCTAGTTTTTAACTCTAATTTTAAGTCCTCCTTCTCGAATAGTCTCGATTTTTCTTTATTTCAGACTTACCTTTTATTTTAAAACCTCGATTTTGCAAACCCCCATGGTTGAGCTATATTTTAAGCCCTCCTTCTCGAATAGTCTCGATTTTTCTTTATTTCAGTCTCACCTATATTTTAAAACCTCGATTTTGCAAACCCCCTGGTTGACCTATATTTTAAGCCCTACCTATATTTTAAGCCCTCCTTCTCGAATAGTCTCGATTTTTCTTTATTTCAGTCTCACCTATATTTTAAAACCTCGATTTTGCAAACCCCCTGGTTGACCTATATTTTAAGCCCTACCTATATTTTAACCCCCCTTCTCGAATAGTCTTGATTTTCTTTATTTCAGACTTACCTTTTATTTTAAAATCTCGTTTCTGCAAACCCCCATGGTTGAGCTATATTTTAAGCTCCCTTTCTCGAATAGTCTCGATTTTTCTTTATTTCAGACCCCCCCCCCCCCAATGGTAGACTTATATTTTAAACCCTCCACTTGCAAACCCCCTGGTTGACCTATATTTTAAGCCCTGGATTTTGCATACCTCCTGGTTGACATATAATTTAAGCCCTGGATTTTGTAGACCCACTGGTTGACCTATATTTTAAGCCCTACCTATATTTTAAGCCCCCTCCTTCCCACGGATTTCAAGTCTCAGAATAATTCCACAGAAAAGGATGACACAAGTCTCAATTGTAAAAATCAACTCTCAAAGTTGTATTCTTATTAATTAAAACCCTTTCTATTAAAAGTTACCTCTATTAAAAATCTTTTGGTGTTCATTTTGCCAGGACTGCTAAACGATTCCCTTTTACTAAAATTTCAATTCTTTGGGATTCATTTTTTCCAACCCCGTTAATCGATCCCCTAGTAAATAAAACCTCTCACTCACCTTTATTAAAATCATCCAGCGCTCGTAATAAATCAGTTTAATCGGGAAAAAAAAAATCATTCCATCGCTAGCGTACCTCAACGTTAATTTCGGGAAAAAGTCTCATCGGATCCAAGGTTCACGTATTTTACTAGAAGAAGAATGACACAGTAACTGTTCCACAGAAAAATTAATAAAATTTGGTTTAAATTATTCGTAGGACTTGTATATAAGATCTAGCTTTAGACGTTCACCAGCCTAAAAGTTTTCAATGACCGTTATCAGTGTATCGGAAATCTTACGTTACCTGTTGACATCCTTCAGATCGTTTATCCGTGGGTAGCAACAGCACTTTCGCCATATCACACGATATGGTGCAATCCTTTATCAGCTGGAAGGTCAAAAGGTCAAATGTCCAGCGCTTCACTGTGTCTGCATTTGACGCTGATAAGGTTTAAAAATAGATGTTTCCTAGAATCCACATTGCCTTCTCAGATTGGACTTTGACCCCTATGTCGCAACCGACCATATTTTAAGTCCTCTTCATAGACCACATGGTTGACCTATATTTTAAGTCCCCTTCTCGAATTTTCTTGTTTTCCCCCTGTTTAACCCATATTTTAAGCCCTCCCCTCTTCATAAACCCACCTATTGATCCACCTATATTTTAAGCTCTCCATTCTTTAAACCAAATCAGTTTTTGCGCATATAATCGGTGTCATCCAACGTCCATACTATTTTTAGTACGTCTCCTGTATTTAAAAAAAATATTGGCTTTCGTCGCCGTATTTGAACGCGCTACTTCAGTGCCGATAGCTGAAGCGTCATCGCCAGGGCGCGGATTTTTGCGGAGATAAATCTCAACTCTGGCCCTGCTATCCGCTCGACAATATTTGCTACTGATAAAACGATTTCCTTCATTAAAAATAAAAACTAATTAAATAATGGGGTATCACTGGGAAAATACTGGGAAGAACCCAAACTGATTTCGTGCTAAAACATCTCCAGATTTCAGCTTACTTGAAAAACTATTGTTAGAAATGAACCAGTGACTTGAATCACTCAACTTCCATAAGAATACACAATTATGGTACAGTGTCGGGAAGAAATATGTTTCAACGAAATTCAATTGCATGTATTACGATCAGAAAAATAATTTAGTGGACAAAGTTTAAAATAGTTATTAAATGGTACTTTACAGTGCAAGTGCGCTTCAGGCGAAAAGCCTCCCCTTCGAACACTGCACCCCGTTTTTCCGAAGTAACTGTGTCACAAGTCTTCCTACATCATCCCTAAACAGAGAATCGGATTCAATGTGCAAGAAGATCAAGACCTCATTTGAAGGAGCACATAGTGGATACTGTACTCATAGTGAAATGAACATTGGCCTCTTGCGGGACCTAGTTATATCCCTACTCCAAGAGAATTACTAATGAAAACGTGCTATTGTTAATGTATGTAATTCCGACAAAAAATGTTTTGTCTGTTTTAGCCACTTTGTGTCCTGCAATAGGAAACACTGAACACCTTAACAACTATATACATTTAGAAGAAAACACATCAGGTCTAATTTTCCCTTTAACAATCTGGATACGAGAAAGAGATGTTCCCACTCTACATCACACCATTCAGATTTAAAGCGCACGCAAATCTTCTACTGTTATCAGACGATGAAAAGCAGCATTATTGTTCCATTAAGAATTTGTTTCTATGAAATTCAAAGGGAGAATGCTGTTTTCCATATTATAGGGAATGCAATTAATACCGATTCCTTGCAGATGGATGTCCTTTAGGTTATGAAATAATCTTATTAGAACGCTTAAAATTGAGATGACACACATTAGCTCCTCCGAGAAGCGCTAGGGGGTAGAAGAATATACCAGTGTAATGAAATATTCATTCGACATAAAAAAAACCTACGCAAATATAGCGTACACTGACGTGCTCCTCTTAGCTGATGTGTTTGGTGGCAGGTATTGACCACTGCTATGTTTACGCAGCTCCTGCCTTCATACCTGAAGATGACAAATACTAGAGTTGATAACCTACAATGTACCTTTTTGGAAGGCATACGAGGAGGAATTTCGGTGATATGCAGACAATGAGCATTTAGAATGAAAAACTGATTGCAAGTTTGCTTTACTGTCATACAAACCTGAAAAGAGATGAAATGGGTAGTACTTTACCCATGATACACCCTGTGACTAGGTCGTTAAATCAAATTACATGCATAAACGAAAATTAGAAAAACAACGAAATGGTTGATAAATTCAATGAGAATCACTAAAATGTAAAGAGTGTTGGAATATCTGTAAATGCACACACATTTCGGTGGATAGGTGAATATTTTCACAATTCTTTGGAAGTGGAAGGCACAATAACTGTAAAACATACTGTGACGAGAGAGAAAGTATAAAAATGTAGTGGGATGGTTGTAAAAAATCGCTTCAAAACGGAAAATTACAACGCAAATACTGTAATATAGAAAAAAAACGACTATTCGACGGTTATTCCAAGCCGCTATCTCACGCTCTTTTCAGATTTCCTGGTTCTATAGTTCCCTAGTACGTAGCGCATAAGTGTGGGTGTAGTTGGCTATTTTTCGTTGCAAACACAAGTTGTTTTCAGTATTAGTTATTTTTCCTGCATGAGAATACACATTTCTATACTACATTGCGTACACACGGATGGACAAATATCACAAAATACTTTGCATATAGAAAACATCAGTAAAGAACCACAGAAATTTGGAAATTTAAAATCTGAAAACTCAGTGTTTATAAGAAAACAATAATATTTTCAGTATTTCCATGAAAAGTTCGGTCCCAGAATCGATCCGCTAGACCTAACTTTGCATTCTCCGACTTCAACCACCGAAAAAACGTAATGTAAGCTCTCTCGTCGGTTATCCCAAGCCGCTATCTCTTTTCAGAGTTTCTGGTCCCCTCAGTACGTTTGAATAAGTGCATAAGTGTGGGTGAAGATGGCTATTTTTCGCTGCAAACACAAGTTTTTCGACAAAGATAGGGTGTTTCACTACAATCTAACACGGGATTTCATGTGTGTTTAGTTATTTTTCCTGCATGAGAATATTTCTAATCTATCTCATAGACGGCAGGTTAGTTACTTCTGATCTAACAAAGCCAAGGTCTGAGATCCATAGTAAGACATGAACGTTTGTGGTGTTTTCCTACCAAAGTCCCGACATCCTCTCACATGAAATATTACTGTACTAGGAGATTTCATACAAAGAGATACGCACTCTATGCTTCACATTTAAATCTATAGAGATAACGATCACTACCCATGGAACACATCTGTGAAAAAACACGCTATGATGGGGTTTGAGAAAGATTTTTAGTCCATGGGGGTGTTGCACTGCAGGAAAGCACATTATCTTTGATATCAGAACCTACATGAAAGTTATACTGTTTCGGTTTGAGAAAGATTCTTTAGTTCACAGGGCACCGCATGAATAAGCGCATAAGTGTGGGTGAAGATGGCTATTTTTCGCTGCAAACACAAGTTTTTCGACAAAGGTAGGGTGTTTCACTACAATCTAGCACGGGATTTCATGTTTGTTTAGTTATTTTTCCTGCATGAGAATATTTCTAATCTATCTCATAGACAGCAGGTTAGTTACTTCTCATCTAACAAAGCCAAGGTCTGAGATCCATAGTAAGACATGAACTTTTGTGTTGTTTTCCTACCAAGGTCCCGACATCCTCTCACATGAAATATTACTGTACTAGGATCTAGAAAAATCACTATCCATTACATTAATTTTTTTATTACATTCATGTATTTCACCCCATTTTCTTGTCAAGAGCTAAAATTATTTGATGAATGAACGACAAAATATCTTCAAATGCAGTGGACGCATGACAGAATAACTTCAAAAATAAGTTCCAATAGCTGAAAAAACAACTGTAAAAAATTAGATAAATACACACCGGGAAAGGCAGAATTGCTTTCAAAACATTAAAATACCTTAAATGTGTGGCTGAATCACCTCCAAATATCTCCAGCACACTTTTAAAGGAAATATTGTCTCATTATAAGCGATTTCATACAAAGAGATACACACTCTATGCTTCACATTTAAATCTATAGAGATAACGATCACTGCCCATGGAACACATCTGTGAAAAAACACACTACGATTGGGTTTGAGAAAGACTTTTAGCCCATGGGGGTGCTGCACTGCAGGAAGGCACATTATCTTTGATATCAGAACGTACGTGAAAGTTATACTGTTTGGGTTTGAGAAAGATTCTTTAGTTCACAGGGCACCGCATTACACTAAAGCACACTGTCTTGTACGTATGTCTGTCTGTATGTTTGTTTTTCTCTCTCTGTGTGTGTGTGTGTGTCTATGTGTAAATATGTATGTTACTACGAAATGTGTGTAGGTGTAGATGTGTGCATATATGTCAAGATGTAACTGTGTCTGCATGTTTGTTTCTCTCTAGCTGTGTCTGTGTGTTTCAGTGAATCGTGTATGTGTGCGTATGTGAGTGTGTGTGTATGTTCATGTATGTTAATATGTTTCTTTATATGTATATGTTTTTGTGCGTATGTGTTAAGATGTCTGTGTGCACATAGTCGTTTCTCTGTTTGTGTAACATACTCTTAACTTGAATACTCATATTTCAGGAGATGTAAGGATTTTTCTTCAGCACGTTCGAATATTTTTTGAACACGACTGTCTTACGTTACGTTTCCTGTCAGATGTCTCGTAACGAACAAAGCGTGTGTGTGTGTGTGTTCTGCTAATACAGAAGAGGACATTCAACCGAGAATATTTCAAACTTAGAATAATACGACATCCTGATGCGTTAAGAACGAAGTGGAGGGATACTAATAGCTGAAACACCACCTGAAGCGATCGAAATCCTATTGTTTCGCGCAAGGGGACGAAGGGTGATAAAACGTAATACTACTGAAAAAATCCAGGCCTCTTTTTTGAGACAACTGACGCACAGAGAGAGAAACAAACATGAAGACGTATAGACATACAGAGAAACGAATATGTGCACACAGACATCTTAACACATACGCACGAAAACATATACATATAAAGAAACATATTAACATACATCAACATACACACACTCACATACGCACACGTGAAATATTTTGCATAACCACAAGTCTCGTTTTAAATTGTTAGCTTGTTCTGTAGCAAGCAAGTGTCCGTAAGACAATATGTTTATTCTTGCATGTGAACGCACACACAGACACACATACGATAACATATGCACATAAAGATGAAACACTTACAGACACTTCAACACACACACACACACGCACAGAGAGAGAAACAAACATGAAGACGTATACACATACAGAGAAACGACTATGTGCACACAGACATCTTAACCCATACGCACGAAAACATATACATATAAAGAAACATATTAACATGCATCAACATACACACACTCACATACGCACACATGAAATATTTTGCATAACCACTAGTCTCGTTTCAAATTGTTAGCTTCTTCTGTAGCAAGCAAGTGTCCGTAAGACAATATGTTTATTCTTGCATGTGAACACACACACATGCGATAACATATACACATAAAGATGAAACACATACAGACACTTTAACACACACACACACAGAGAGAGAGAGACAAACATGAAGACGTATACACATACAGAGAAACGACTATGTGCACACAGACATCTTAACACATACGCACAAAAACATATACATATAAAGAAACATATTAACATACATGAACATACACACACACTCACATACGCACACATACACGATTCACTGAAACACACAGACACAGCTAGAGAGAAACAAACATGCAGACACAGTTACATCTTGACATATATGCACACATCTACACCTACACACATTTCGTAGTAACATACATATTTACACATAGACACACACACACACAGAGAGAGAGAGAGAAACAAACATACAGACAGACATACGTACAAGACGGTGTGCTTTAGTGTAATGCTGTGCCCTGTGAACTAAAGAATCTTTCTCAAACCCAAACAGTATAACTTTCACGTACGTTCTGATATCAAAGATAATGTGCCTTCCTGCAGTGCAGCACCCCCATGGGCTAAAAGTCTTTCTCAAACCCAATCGTAGTGTGTTTTTTCACAGATGTGTTCCATGGGCAGTGATCGTTATCTCTATAGATTTAAATGTGAAGCATAGAGTGTGTATCTCTTTGTATGAAATCGCTTATAATGAGACAATATTTCCTTTAAAAGTGTGCTGGAGATATTTGGAGGTGATTCAGCCACACATTTAAGGTATTTTAATGTTTTGAAAGCAATTCTCTCTTTCCCGGTATGTATTTATCTAATTTTTTACAGTTGTTTTTTCAGCTATTGGAACTTATTTTTGAAGTTATTCTGTCATGCGTCCACTGCATTTGAAGATATTTTGTCGTTCATTCATCAAATAATTTTAGCTCTTGACAAGAAAATGGGGTGAAATACATGAATATAATAAAAAAATTAATGTAATGGATAGTGATTTTTCTAGATCCTAGTACAGTAATATTTCATGTGAGAGGATGTCGGGACCTTGGTAGGAAAACAACACAAACGTTCATGTCTTACTATGGATCTCAGACCTTGGCTTTGTTAGATGAGAAGTAACTAACCTGCTGTCTATGAGATAGATTAGAAATATTCTCATGCAGGAAAAATAACTAAACAAACATGAAATCCCGTGCTAGATTGTAGTGAAACACCCTACCTTTGTCGAAAAACTTGTGTTTGCAGCGAAAAATAGCCATCTTCACCCACACTTATGCGCTTATTCATGCGGTGCCCTGTGAACTAAAGAATCTTTCTCAAACCGAAACAGTATAACTTTCATGTAGGTTCTGATATCAAAGATAATGTGCTTTCCTGCAGTGCAACACCCCCATGGACTAAAAATCTTTCTCAAACCCCATCATAGCGTGTTTTTTCACAGATGTGTTCCATGGGTAGTGATCGTTATCTCTATAGATTTAAATGTGAAGCATAGAGTGCGTATCTCTTTGTATGAAATCTCCTAGTACAGTAATATTTCATGTGAGAGGATGTCGGGACTTTGGTAGGAAAACACCACAAACGTTCATGTCTTACTATGGATCTCAGACCTTGGCTTTGTTAGATCAGAAGTAACTAACCTGCTGTCTATGAGATAGATTAGAAATATTCTCATGCAGGAAAAATAACTAAACACACATGAAATCCCGTGTTAGATTGTAGTGAAACACCCTATCTTTGTCGAAAAACTTGTGTTTGCAGCGAAAAATAGCCGTCTTCACCCACTTATGCACTTATTCATGCGTTGCCCCGTGAACTAAAGAATCTTTCTCAAACCCAAACAGTATAATTTTCATGTAGGTTCTGATATCAAAGATAATGTGCTTTCCTGCAGTGCAGCACCCCCATGGGCTAAAAATCTTCCTCAAACCCTATCATAGCGTGTTTTTCACAGATGTGTTAAATGAGCAGTGATCGTTATCTCTATAGATTTAAATGTGAAGCATAGAGTGCATATCTCTTTGTATGAAATCGCTTATAATGAGACAATATTTCCTCTGAAAGTTAGAAGATATTAGTATGAACTAAAAAAGTGGTGATGTACACACTATCTGATCGTTAAAATCAAACTTTAGCAAGTTAATATGTCATTCTCTAGCTAGCGAGTCCGAAATTAGTGTGTCTTTGCTTTAAAAATAAATATGCTTTCACGCAGCTAATTGTCGTAACAGTTACAGGCTTTTTTCATACGACCCAGTAGAAGGGGGTGAGAGGATGTCGGGATCTTGGTAGGAAAACAACACAAACGTTCATGTCTTACTACGGATCTCAAATCTTGGCTTTGTTAGATCCGAAGTAACTAACCTGCTGTCTATGAGAAGGATTAGAAATATTCTCATGCAGGAAAAATAACTAAACACACATGAAATCCCGTGTTAGATTGTAGTGAAACACCCTATCTTTGTCGAAAAACTTGTGTTTGCAGCGAAAAATAGCCATCTTCACCCACACTTATGCACTTATTCAAACGTACTGAGGGGACCAGAAACTCTGAAAAGAGATAGCGGCTTGGGATAACCGACGAGAGAGCTTACATTACGTTTTATCGGTGGTTGAAGTCGGAGAATGCAAAGTTAGGTCTAGCGGATCGATTCTGGGACCGAACTTTTCATGGAAATACTGAAAATATTATTGTTTTCTTATAAACACTGAGTTTTCAGATTTTAAATCTCCAAACTTCTGTGGTTCTTTTACTGATGTTTTCTATATGCAAAGTATTTTGTGATATTCGTCCATCCGTGTGTACGCAATGTAGTATAGAAATGTGTATTCTCATGCAGGAAAAATAACTAATACTGAAAACAACTTGTGTTTGCAACGAAAAATAGCCAACTACACCCACACTTATGCGCTACGTACCAGGGAACTATAGAACCAGGAAATCTGAAAAGAGTGTGAAATAGCGGCTTGGAATAACCGACGAATAGTCGTTTTTTTTCTATCTTACAGTATTTGCGTTGTAATTTTCCGTTTTGAAGCGATTTTTTACAACCATCCCACTACATTTTTATACTTTCTCTCTCGTCACAGTATGTTTTACAGTTATTGTGCCTTCCACTTCCAAAGAATTGTGAAAATATTCACCTATCCACTGAAATGTGTGTGCATTTACAGATGTTCCAACACTCTTTACATTTTAGTGATTCTCATTGAATTTATCAACCATTTCGTTGTTTTTCTAATTTTCGCTTATGCATGTAATTTGATTTAACGACCTAGTCACAGGGTGTATCACGGGTAAAGTACTACCCATTTCATCTCTTTTCAGGTTTGTATGACAGTAAAGCAATCTTGCAATCAGTTTTTCATTCTAAATGCTCGTTGTCTGCATATCACCGAAATTCCTCCTCGTATGCCTTCCAAAAAGGTACATTGTAGGTTATCAACTCTAGTATTTGTCATCTTCAGGTATGAAGGCAGGAGCTGCGTAAACATAGCAGTGGTCAATACCTGCCACCAAACACATCAGCTAAGAGGAGCACGTCAGTGTACGCGACATTGGCGTAGGTTTTTTTATGTCGAATGAATATTTTCATTACACTGGTATATTCTTCTACCCCCTAGCGCTTCTCGGAGGAGCTAATGTGTGTCATCTCAATTTTAAGCGTTCTAATAAGATTATTTCATAACCTAAAGGACATCCATCTGCAAGGAATCGGTATTAATTGCATTCCCTATAATATGGAAAACAGCATTCTCCCTTTGAATTTCATAGAAACAAATTCTTAATGGAACAATAATGCTGCTTTTCATCGTCTGATAACAGTAGGAGATTTGCGTGCGCTTTAAATCTGAATGGTGTGATGTAGAGTGGGAACATCTCTTTCTCGTATCCAGATTGTTAAAGGGAAAATTGGACCTGATGTGTTTTCTTCTAAATGTATATAGTTGTTAAGGTGTTCAGTGTTTCCTATTGCAGGATACAAAGTGGCTAAAACAGACAAAACATTTTTTGTCGGAATTACATACATTAACAATAGCACGTTTTCATTAGTAATTCTCTTGGAGTAGGGATATAACTAGGTCCCGCAAGAGGCCAATGTTCATTTCACTATGGAGTACAGTATCCACTATGTGCTCCTTCAAATGAGGTCTTGATCTTCTTGCACATTGAATCCGATTCTCTGTTTAGGGATGATGTAGGAAGACTTGTGACACAGTTACTTCGGAAAAACGGGGTGCAGTGTTCGAAGGGGAGGTTTTTCGCCTGAAGCACACTTGCACTGTAAGGTACTATTTAATAACTATTTTAAACTTTGTCCACTAAATTATTTTTCTGATCGTAATACATGCAATTGAATTTCGTTGAAACATATTTCTTCCCGACACTGTAGCATAATTGTGTATTCTTATGGAAGTTGAGTGATTCAAGTCACTGATTCATTTCTAACAATAGTTTTTCAAGTAAGCTGAAATCTGGAGATGTTTTAGCACGAAATCAGTTTGGGTTCTTCCCAGTATTTTCCCAGTGATACCCCATTATTTAATTAGTTTTTATTTTTAATGCAGGAAATCGTTTTATCAGTAGCAAATATTGTCGAGCGGATAGCAGGGCCAGAGTTGAGATTTATCTCCGCAAAAATCCGCGCACTAGCGATGACGCTTCAGCTATCGGCACTGAGGTAGCGCGTTCAAATACGGCGACGAAAGCCAATATTTTTTTTTAAATACAGGAGACGTACTAAAAATAGTATGGACGTTGGATGACACCGATTAAATGCGCAAAAACTGATTTGGTTTAAAGAATGGAGGGCTTAAAATGTAGGTGGATCAATAGGTGGGTTTATGAAGAGGGGAGGGCTTAAAATATGGGTTAAACAGGGGGAAAACAAGAAAATTCGAGAAGGGGACTTAAAATATAGGTCAACCATGTGGTCTATGAAGAGGACTTAAAATATGGTCGGTTGCGACATAGGGGTCAAAGTCCAATCTGAGAAGGCAATGTGGATTCTAGGAAACATCTATTTTTAAACCTTATCAGCGTCAAATGCAGACACAGTGAAGCGCTGGACATTTGACCTTTTGACCTTCCAGCTGATAAAGGATTGCACCATATCGTGTGATATGGCGAAAGTGCTGTTGCTACCCACGGATAAACGATCTGAAGGATGTCAACAGGTAACGTACGATTTCCGATACACTGATAACGGTCATTGAAAACTTTTAGGCTGGTGAACGTCTAAAGCTAGATCTTATATACAAGTCCTACGAATAATTTAAATCAAATTTTATTAATTTTTCTGTGGAACAGTTACTGTGTCATTCTTCTTCTAGTAAAATACGTGAACCTTGGATCCGATGAGACTTTTTCCCGAAATTAACGTTGAGGTACGCTAGCGATGGAATGATTTTTTTTTTTCCCGATTAAACTGATTTATTACGAGCGCTGGATGATTTTAATAAAGGTGAGTGAGAGGTTTTATTTACTAGGGGATCGATTAACGGGGTTGAAAAAAATGAATCCCAAAGAATTGAAATTTTAGTAAAAGGGAATCGTTTAGCAGTCCTGGCAAAATGAACACCAAAAGATTTTTAATAGAGGTAACTTTTAATAGAAAGGGTTTTAATTAATAAGAATACAACTTTGAGAGTTGATTTTTACAATTGAGACTTGTGTCATCCTTTTCTGTGGAATTATTCTGAGACTTGAAATCCGTGGGAAGGAGGGGGCTTAAAATATAGGTAGGGCTTAAAATATAGGTCAACCAGTGGGTCTACAAAATCCAGGGCTTAAATTATATGTCAACCAGGAGGTATGCAAAATCCAGGGCTTAAAATATAGGTCAACCAGGGGGTTTGCAAGTGGAGGGTTTAAAATATAAGTCTACCATTGGGGGGGGGGGGTCTGAAATAAAGAAAAATCGAGACTATTCGAGAAAGGGAGCTTAAAATATAGCTCAACCATGGGGATTTGCAAAAACGAGGTTTTAAAATAAAAGGTAAGTCTGAAATAAAGAAAAATCGAGACTATTCGAGAAGGGGGGTTAAAATATAGGTAGGGCTTAAATTATAGGTCAACCAGGGGGTTTGCAAAATCGAGGTTTTAAAATATAGGTGAGACTGAAATAAAGAAAAATCGAGACTATTCGAGAAGGAGGGCTTAAAATATAGCTCAACCATGGGGGTTTGCAAAATCGAGGTTTTAAAATAAAAGGTAAGTCTGAAATAAAGAAAAATCGAGACTATTCGAGAAGGAGGACTTAAAATTAGAGTTAAAAACTAGATAGCACCAGGGGTTAAAAGGGGGGAGGAATTTTTAATTATGAATTATTAATTATGAATTATTAACGCCATGACAGTTGCAACAGCAGGGTCAATTTCCTGTTGATTGCGACATAGAGGTCAAAGTTCAGAAGGCAACGTGGACAGTTGTAACATAACACGGACCGGAAGTGGGCGTGGCCGGTGACCTCATAGGGGGGAAAGCACTGTGCAAAGGGAGGCGGTCGGTTGTGATGATACTACTGACCATTCTGTGCTATAATGCTTAAAGCCACGAATAGAGGATGATTGTTCGGGGGACGTCAGCTCAGTAGTCAGATCACTTGACATGTTCGGGGGACGGCAGCTCAGTAGTCAGAGCACTTGACATGTTATCAGGAGGTCGTGGGTTCAATTTTTCCTCTATGTTTATCGAAAAAATCTTTTATAACATTTTTAGCCTTTTGCCATCGGGGGGGGGGGGGGGGGGGTTATAACGCCCCAGGTTCTAACCTGATGATCTTAAGTTCGAGTCTCCATTATGCCTGGGTTTCAATTGTTTTCAGCTAATTCCCACTCTTCCTTCTTTAGCAATCGATGAGAAAGGAGACATCGATGAGCTTGCAAAGGCAGTCAACCGTTCGATGGAATCTTCAGCTGTGGTTCCGTGTGTTCCAAAGTGATACGCATGGATTTTAAAGACAATGCTGATCTTCACGAGAGGCGTCCATCTCCCTCCTGATAAACACTCAGTGGGTATTCTTTCCCTTTACCTTTCGCTAAACCCCTACCTTGCCCTCTGTGAGAAAGAGAGCACCACTGGGCTTGGAAAGTCCATCGAATGGGACGCAAAACTGTAGCCCTGTGTTCAGGAGAGCCTTACCCTGATCATATTAAAGAACACCCATGGCGGAGGACGTCACAGGAGACTTCCATCAATCTCCTAGCAGTTGTCTAGTGCGTTCCCTTCCCCCAATGTTCGCTGAGCCTTGCGGTCCTTGTGACCTGGCCAGTTAGTTTTTTGTATTTTGAAAATGCTGCTGAGACAAACCAACACAACC
This sequence comes from Ryuthela nishihirai, assembly GCA_038380435.1. Lineage (NCBI taxonomy): Eukaryota > Metazoa > Arthropoda > Arachnida > Araneae > Heptathelidae > Ryuthela > Ryuthela nishihirai. The sequence goes on along the minus strand of JAWZYU010000030.1, from coordinate 7,688,484 downwards.
TCATCTTTCCTTACTCAGTTCTGAGCTCTTGCAATTATTAAGATCTGGCCATTTGGCACATTATGTGTAAAAAGTTGCCACAACACAACCTCTCCATTCCTAGTAGTTTTTTTTTTTTAAGTTATTGCAAAATATGTATAAGACATTATATTATATAATGTATAGTAAACATTTTATGCTGAGGTCTCTCACAGATCTCCTCTTTGGCGTATTAAATCCACAGTCCTATCAAACCTCTGTAAACAAACAGTTGCCTGATGGGTAATTTTTTTTATAGTGAGCATGCCTAATATATAATACAATATTACGTATTATATAGTTAGGGGGGGAGTGGCTCTGTCGGTAGCTCACCAGGCTCGTAATCTGCGGTTCCCAGGTTCGAGTCCCAGCTGGGCCAGCTTTGAGATTTATCAGCCGCAATTTATCTCCGAAGCTGGGCCAGCGTTGGGATTTATCTCAATCTGTAGGGGACGCCAATGGGATTGGAAAGGTCGACATCCATCGTATAGGGCGTTAACCGGTGGCGCCGTGTGCGGGAGAGCCTTATCCTGTACACGTTAAAAGAACACGCTGGATGGCCTTGACTGGAGTCTACCTTCTGTCTCCCAACAGCTGCCCAGTGGGTCACGGCCTTATCGGGGTCCTTGTGACCTGCCCATTGTGTGCAAAAAAAGTGCCGCTCAGGGGTAAAAAATCCAGACCAATAGATAGTTAATACATATTTTACACATAAATATGTACTGCAATTTTTTTCACCTTCGTCCCTGTTATTAAACATCTCCATGGCAGAAGACCCCTTTTCTCTCCCCTAGAGTCAGTATGAAAACTCGTACATAAAAAAAAATCCGAATATTCACTTAATGCGTTATTGGTTTATACCATTCAAGCAAACAATATGAAAGAAATAGTCTTAATAGTTATAAGAACTAGGGATGCAAATCATTTTACATCCCTACATAAAGAATATTATGGCTACACATAGGATTAATTAATTATTAAAAGCATAAAAAATACTCTAAACAAAAGTAGAAAACAAATACTATAGATACGTATAAATTGCTATGTAATAAGCCGCCTTGCGAAAATGCTTAAATCTAGTGGGATAATTAGTAGTAGAAGGGTCAGTGGCAAAATATGGTGTCTCTACTTCAACTACTTTTTAAGGTTGATTTGGAGGCCAAAAACGTTTTTATATATAATTAAATGCATAATATTTCGTTGAAAACAAAACAAAGCTAAAGATGAAGCAGAGAAATTGATTAAAATATGCAAAAAGCAATATTACTAAATATAAATATGAAATGAAATTTAATATCGAAAATCTGTTAAAACATTTCTTCTTTGCTCTGATCACTAAATTTCTTTCCAGTTGGTTATAATCTACGGGATCAAAAATAATGGAAACTTTCACATCTTTTTTTTTTACTTTGATGAGATATGAAATTGATTTTGAATGTGTCCCAAAAACATATAATTCAGAAGCCTTGGCATTTTGACACCTTTCCAACCCTATTATTACGCCACTCTTTATATCTCCAAATTGCTATTTATGGACTGTCGCTTTCAGCATTTCAAATGGTACTACAGAACGCAACATTTCACTAAATACACTAGAGGAAAAAAAATAACATCGCCTCGAAGGATTAATGCCATTTAATTGAAACGTAGGCAGCTGTAAGCATACAGTGAGATGTGCAATTGATAATTTTATAAAAGAAATAATGAAAGAATAACGCTTTACCTACCCGGTAATCACCAAGGCGTGGGTATTATGCTCAGCAGACATGTTAGTGATGCTCTTCTAAGATATTAGTGCATTAATGAAAGGTTTCTTACAGCAAAATTTCAGACAAGCATTAAAGACTTGAATGTTATCTGCTGTTATGCCCCCACTGAGGATGCCGATGAGGATGAGAAGGATAGGTTTTATGAACAACTTCAGGATATTTTGAATTCTGTCAAGAAAGGCGATATTACCCTTGTTCTAGGTGACTTCAATGCCAAAGTTGGTACCGACTCTGACCTTTGGGGAGCAGTGATAGGCCCTTTTGGTATTGGTAGCTGCAATGGGCAACGTCTCCTACAGTGAGTAAACTCAATAGTTTCAGAATAACTAACACTTATTATAAACACCGCGACATACCTAAGTACACATGGGTTTCACCTGATAGGCTGCATAAAAATATGATTGATTATATATTAATTAACAGCATATGGGCTAGTTCTGTTAAGAATACCAGGACATACAGGGGAGCTGAAATTGGATCTGACCATTATCTTGTTAAAAGTGTCTTGCAACTTAAACTTAAAAAGTGTTGTGCTAAGGTTAAAAATTTTACCTTTAATACTGAAGCTCTTTAATACTGAAGCTCTGAAGACCCAGTTATAGCTAAAGCTTACCATGATAGGTTACTTAGTCATTATGATAGTCATGGTTTGCTTACTACTGAAGTTGAGGAAGAATGGGACCATTTTAAACAGGCTTTTTTTGGAAACTAATAGTACTCTTTTAGGAAAAAAGGAGCAGAAGAGACAGAATTATCTGAGTGATAAGGCATTTGAGCTTATTTCGGAAAGAAAGAACTGCAGGAATGTCCTTAATCAATACCCTACTAGTCGTAATAGAAAGCATTATAGAGAGCTTAATATACGTGTAAAGGATCAGTTAGCTGCTAATAAAAATCTTTTGCTTGATGGCTTGGCTGACAAAGTCGAAGAAGCAGTTAGACAGCACAACAGCAGAGAGCTGTATCAGATGGTTAATGTTTCGTGTGGTAGAAAACGGACAGGTATACAGGGATTGAAGGATAAACAAGGTAAGGTTATAGAAGGTGAGGATTCTGTCAATGCTAGTTGGGTTGAGCATTTCAGTAATGTTCTAAACAATATGGGTAGTTCTACTCCCATTGTTTGCAATGATGATAGATGCATTGGTGTCTTTAATGTTGGCCCTATAACACAATCTGAAGTTATTTTGGCTATTTCTAAACTTAAACTTCATAAATCCCCAGGGGTAGATGAAATTACTGCTGAAATGCTTAGAGCTGGGAATACTTCGGTTACCACTTGGATGACTGAAATTTTGAATAACGTTTATGATAAAGGCATGGTTCCTAAGGATTTTACCAGAGGTATTATTATTCCTATTTTCAAAAAAGGTGATCGCAGTTCTTGTTATAACTATAGGGGTATCAGCCTATTCTCTGTTCCAGGTAAAGTTCTTTCCATGATTGTGCTTAATAGAATTAAGAATCTGGTTGACAGTCAATTGCGTGATGAGCAATGTGGAGTCAGAAGTGTAGGGGATGTGTAGATCAGATATTTTCACTTAGGCAGATTCTTGAGAAATGTTTGGAGTTTCAGAAACCTTTGGTTGCTAGCTTTGTTGATTTCAAAAAAGGTTTCGACTCTGTTGATCGTCATAATTTGTGGTTGATTGTGAAATCATATGGTATACCAGACAAGTTAGTTAACATAATGATAGCTCTTTATAATAACACTGAGTCGTGTGTGAGAGTTGGTAAGGCTTGTAGCAATTGGTTTAGCATTACTTCTGGTGTTCGACAAGGGTGCATTTTGTCTCCTTTTCTCTTTAGTTTGGATATTGATTACGTTAGACGAAATTCATTGCAAGGGAAAGATTTTGACCTTAAATGGGCTGGAGATACTGAAATTTCTGATTTAGATTATGCTGATGATTTACCCCTTTTGGCAAATGATGTTGATGAGATATACTCTTTCATTCGAGCTGTTGATGAGACTGGTAGTAGAGTAGGTTTGGTTATAAACAGAGAGAAAACTAAAGTGATGAAAATTGGTCAGGCAGGTTGTGATTCAGTTCATCTGAATGGTTGCAGTCTTGAACAGATGTCACAGTTTAATTACCTTGGGAGCTATGTAACAGATACTGGTGATATGTGGCATGAGATTAACAGACGATAGGGATTGCTGCCGGGACGTTTAAGAATTTCTGGAGATTGTGGAGAGATAGGCGTATACACCTCAAGACTAAAATTAGACATTATAATAGTTTGGTTCTTTCTAGGGTTTGTTATGACAGTGAAACTTGGACGCTGTGTAAGCAAGATAAAGGGAAACTAGATGCTTTTGATTCTAGATTCTTATGTAGTATCTTGTGTATTAGGTGGTTTAACTTTGTAACTAATGATGAGGTTAGGCAAAGGAGTCTGCAAGCTCCTTTAAGCAGCATATTGTACAGAGAAAGACTCCGCTGATTTTGGCCATGTTGCCCGTATGAATAATTATAGATTGGCGAATAGGGTTATGAACAGTGTGCCTAAAGGCTTCAGAAAGAAGGGGAGACCTAGGATGCGGTGGGCAGACAATGTCAAACAGGACCTTGCAGATACTGAAATGGATGCAGCAGATGTAGCTCAGGACAGATATGCTTGGAGATTTAAACTGCACGGTCTGGTTGGACCTCCGTAGCCCATGGCTGCTTGATGATGATGATGATGGTGGTGGTGGTGGTGGTGGTGGTGGTGGTGGTGGTGGTGGTGGTGGTGGTGGTGGTGATGATGATGATGATGATGATGATGATGACGACGACGACGACGACGGCGACGGTGGTGGTGATGATGATGATGATGATGATGATGATGATGATGATGATGATGATGATGATGATGATGATGATGATGATGATGATGATGATGATGATGAGGAGGAGGAGGAGGAGGAGGAGGAGGAGGAGGAGGAGGAGGAGGAGGAGGAATAGAATGCCAAATAGCGCGAAGTCGCTGTTCCATTTCAGCGGCAGTGGTTAACGCACCTCTTGGGTTTTGTTTGAGCTGTCGGCTCATCATGTCCCAAACGTGTTCAATAGGTGAAAGGTTCAGTGAGCGTGCTGGCCATGGCACTAACTGAACGATTTGCTAGTGCAGATACTGCAGACTAATGCGGCTGTGTGGGGACGGGCGTTATCTTGCTGGTAAAAGGTACCGTGCTGCTGAACGAATGGGAGAGCCAATGGCTGCAAAACGTTGGTAACATATCATTGGGCAGTTAGAAATATCCTTATGATGACCCGATCTGACCGAGATGTCCGACTAATAATAATAATAATTTATTCCATGTAGGTGGTCAAGTAGAGCCAAGCTCCACACCAAGACACCAGGAGCTGGAGCTGTGTGACGATGTCGCACGCACTGGGCGGCGTTCCTTTTCCCTGAATGACGGCGAACACGTTGTCTACCGCCGTGCTGACCAAGACAAAAACGAGATTCGTCAATAAACACCATGATACTACACTCTTGTTCATTCCACTGAAGACGTGCTTACAAGTGGGCAGATGTGAGGGGCAAATGCAGTGCCAGACAATAGGTTCGCAATAAAAACTATAAAAGCCTGTTGTTTACCGTCCGCCTGGTACGTATTCGATGTGAGCCTGTTGCCAGTTCCTTTGCAGTTGCGTTGTAATCGCGAATATGTCACGCAATGCCATGCATCGCAAATGGCGATCCTGTCGCTCCCTGGTCATACGTCGTCTTCCTGAGCCTTGTCGGCGTGTGTTGAATTCTTCTTGAACCTAGTGGCGCCATATGTGTACGATGGTGCTGGGAATGTTACTGAAACAAAACGGTGTTACTGAAACAAATGTAAATAAATATGAAAATTATTTATTTAATATTGATTAATTTAATAAAATTACAAATGATAATATAAATAAACATATTAGGGGGATTTCAGTATACTATAAAGAAAATCTAGATATTGAAATTATTTCACAACAAATACTTCCGGCGGAAACTATATATATAAAAGTAAAAAAAAAATAATGTGATATATCATGTTTTAGCACTATACAGATCACCAAGTACAGATGTGAACTCTTTTCTGTTGAATTTCCGAAACTGGATGGAAAATACAGAAAAAGATCAAAATCAGATTTTAATAGGTGATTTTAATATCGATACAATGAATGCTAAAAAACATTGCACAGAAAAATATATCACACTATTGGCTGAAATGAATTTTGAAAGATTAATAAGGGAAGCTACAAGAGAAGAAATAGTAAAAAATAAAATTACCAAAACCTGTATAGACCATATTAATATTAAACTGATTAAAAATATGCCAGCAAATTTAATAATTCAAACAAGCAAAATAGCAGATCACTATATGATTTTAACACTGATTAGCAACACCAATAACAATTTGAATAATACTAATTATACTGAAAAAGACCAGGAAAATAAGAATTGGTCATTTGACCATAACAATATAAACAAAGCTATTTCTGAAATGAATTGGAATTTAGAAAATTATGGAGACAACTCAATGGATGAATTAAACCTATATAAAGTATTTAAAGACATTTATGATGGAATTTTAGGAAAAAAATAGAATATATATATGAGGAGTGTTGGAAAGGTAAAAAGAAATCATAGCAAAAACTGGATAACACCGAACTTGATAAAATTAATTGAAGAAAGAGATAAAGCTTGGATTAAATTTATAAACAATGATAAAAGTGACGCTTATAAAAATAACTATAAAAAATTAAGAAATATGGTTAATATTCAGATTGGAAATCAGAAACAACTTTATTATAGAAATAAACTTATAATGAAAAAAAAATGATATGAAGGCTACCTGGCATTTAATATATGAAATATGAAATATTAGAAGGAAAACAGAGAAAATCAGCGGACGATATAATAATAGACAATATGTCAAAAAAGAAATTATCTGTGGAAGAAATAGCAAATAATTACAATGACATTTATAATACACTAATTTTACAGATAAGAGATACAAATCACCAAGACGACATAAATTATGTTCCAACCATGATACAAAGAGTTTTGAACTCTATCTATATACATGAAATCACTGAAAAACAAACTGATGAAATAATTACTTCATTAGACACCAATAAATCACCTGCTTACATAATGTTTGCATTAAACATATAAAATTTAATAAAGGGACACTACTTAATATTATATCAAAAATTATAAATCAGATTATATTACAGGGAACATACCTACTGAACTCAAAACAGATATTTTAAGACCTATTTTTAAAGTTGGTATTAAGGAGGACTTTTCTAACTATCGACCAATAACAATTCTGCCTATTTTTTTCGAAAATAATGGAAAAATATATTTATAATACTGTTTTTAACTCTTTACTTAAACACAGCATAATTAATGAAAATCAATTTGGCTTTCAAAAAGGAAAAAACACAATTCAACTAATTTCCAAAATTGCAAAAAATGTTAATAAATCATTGAATAATAAGGGAAAAATTGTAATTATGTTCTTAGATTTAAAGAAAGCCTTCGATACAATAAATCATAGCATTTTACTAAATAAATTGGAAAATTACGGTATTCGCGGTATATTGCTAGATTGGTCTAGAAATTATTTATCAGACAGATACACAATTACTAAAATAAAAAACTGCTACAGCAGAAAAGTAATTACACGATATGAAATTCCCCAAGGCTCAATTTTAGGTCCTTTATTGTTCCTAGTATACATAAATGATTTTTTCAATACAAAATTAAATAGTGCTATTTATCTATATGCTGACGACATTGTTTTAATAAACAGTCAGAAACATTTAAATGATAGCATTTCAGAGGTTCAAACAGATTACGATAATATTATTAGATGGTTAAATCATAATAAAATCTATTTAAATGAGAAAAAAACAAAATTGATGATTATTCATTCACCAGGATTTCATATTCTTCAACTCTTTATCAAAACTCATAAAATAAATTGCAGAAAAAAGGATGCTTCAAATTATGAATCATTATGCAGTTGCCCACTTGTTGAGAAAGTAAATAAAATAAATTACTTAGAAATCATTTTTGATGAATATTTTAGGTGGAATGCCCATATATCCCACCTATGTGAAAGCTTAAGAATATCAGCGATAAAAATTCAAAAATTGAAATACGTATTAAATAGGTAAACCTGTGTAATATTTTATAAAGCAACATGCGAATCTATTTTAAATTATGGAATAATTGTGCATGGAACAACTAACTTAACTAACATAAATAAAACAGAAAAACTGCAGTCTATAATAGCTAAAAATATTATTCCGCTTCATTTGCAAAAAAAATTATAAAACTTCCACCGATAGATTAAAATTTTAAACCTTTTATCCTACAGCAATTTATATAAATACAATGTAATAATTAAAAACTTTTTTGACGAAACTTACAAACTAAAAATTCAACATAACAAAAATGCAAGACTTCAAAGCCAAGGTTATTACAAATTGCCAAATTTTCGAAATAATTACGGAAAACATACCTCCGAATATCAAGTACCACTTATATTTAATGCTATTCCAAAAGAATTACTAAATATAGATTCTTTTAGAAGACTTAAAATGGAATTAAAAAATTATTTGGTATTTTCTAGTTAGCTGATTATTATGTGTTGTGTTTTGTGGATTTATTTGATGTACACCATTTTTGTGGCTGAATGACCTATGTTTAATATAATTTATTCATTTTCCTGCACATAAGCTATTTAGCTTTGCGGGTCAAATTGTAAATATATTTGTATTCTTTACTCTTATGAATAAAAATTATATTCATTAAAAAAATTTAAAAAAAACTGGTTGGCCACAATCTCTGTGGCCGATGATTCTTCCACCCTCAAAGTCTGTTAACTGTTGGAACGGCTGTCAACGTCTGCGTAAGAGCATCTTTTGCGATTTAGAACAATTTCCACAACGTTTTGTCAACCAGGGAGCTTTGGTTGCCTTTATCTGTGTTTCATTGCTCCGCACCTCTGACGTCATCTCGCGCATATCTAATTGTTTCGATCGTCCTGCAAACCTTATCATTTCCATGCATTTCCATATACTACCGCCTCCCTAAATTTCGTCACATTTGCATAACTTCTTGCAAGTGTTGCATTTTTTGTTTTCTGTAGTGTTGGCCCATGGCCGAGTGGTTAGCACGCTTGGCTACTGATCTAAGGGACCTGATTTCAAGCCCCGGATAAGGCATGTATATCTGTGTTGTTTTTCTGCTGAGGTCCTGCCATCCTCACAGACCTTCTACTATGGCATATTAAACTGACATGCTCCTGTGAGACCTGTGTGGCAAGCAGCTTGATGGGGTATTTATTTATTTTATTTTTTGTAGTGTATTCAGACTTGCGTCAGAACATGCTCCAAACTGATTCGACATAAACTCTGTTCCCAGTTTTACATAAATATTTGGAAAAAATCCAAAGGTTTCATTAAACTTTTTTTTTTCTCCGACGTCCATAAATATTTTATCACAAATACTTCACTGCCCATTTTCTTCCGCTTGCTCATAAATTGAACAACAGCTACAAAATATAAATAAATGCAGTCGAGGCTTGCTTATTTTAAACCCTATCACTAAAACCGGAAGAGGATCCCTGACGAACCGTTGAGCGCATATTCTCTTGAAAACCACTTCCTGCTTCCAGAGCAACGTGCCTCCTCTGCTGCAGCCAGTCATTAACTAAATGCCTTTATTTACGACAGCTCGAAGAGTGTCTTTTCTCACGGCTAGCACGATAATAGAAAGAGTTAGTGGCTGAATGGGACTTGTTCTTCTTCGTCCACCTGTGGCCTCTTCTCTCCCTCCTCTCCCCTACCCATCTTCTCGGCACTTATCTGTCTGCTCCCTTCCATTGCACCTATTCATAAAGGGGAAGAGGCTCTATGCATGACTCAAAAGGGAAGCGCGCGCATTCTTCAGGGTACATAAGGAGAGAGGTTGTATGTAACAGAACAAAACGAGAGAACGTCTCTAATACAGTTTCTCTCAAATTTGTATAGATTAGTTTATTCTGGTAATAGGCATATGTTTAAATATTATTTTCTCTTTCAAACAATCCATTTAGTTTTTATTTTTCTTTTGCCGAACTCGTTCGAGAGACGAATTGTCATTTACGTGACGTTGAACTGTGTAGCGCGCATCTACTTAATGCTAGTTTCTTAAGACATTAAAGAGACTGCAATCCTGGCTGATATTTTCAATTAAACATATCGAAGGTAGCTTCCGAAACTTTTTTGTCTTTAATTCACTCAGTAGAAAAAGAAATCTCTGAGAACTGAAAGTAGAAGACTCAAATTAAATGAAGCAGAAATAGCTTATAGAAATGGTGTCTGTCTGATAGCCATCATGATGGTTATTTTTTTTTATATTATAGTAGCACAGAAGCATTATTTCTTTTAATAATAATAACTCTCACCTATATATAATAAGAGAAAAATGTATTTCGCAATCCTTTGTACTGTTTCGCGAGTCACGTGTTACGGAGAAAGGCAGAGTTGTCCCACAGCAGAGAAGAAGGAATTAGTAAAGAACGAGAGAACTATTGGAGGGAAATTTAAAAAAATAACTGTCCATCAACTAAAACTTGTATTACCACACAGTTATACTATCATATACTGTATAGTCTAAAAGTCACTATTTTAAACTGTGCTGAACTTGAACCACTTCACTTCTCCTCTGAGTATCGGGAAAAGATAGTTCGCTCGATTCCCCAATAGAGTAAATAAAACGGATACAACCTTATGGCAGCAATCTAAGTTGAGTCCATCCTGGTGCAGTTACTGCGAAGGGCAGGCCCAGTATAGGCACTGTCTTTGCCGCTGCCTACGTTGGACTTGCCGTTCTCGGATGGATGGAGGGTGGGAGGAGGAAAGCATTGTTAAGATGTTCTTTTTCCTCTCTTCCCATTCCATCCGATATCCTCTGGAGAACAGCAATACCAACGGCAAGTCAACGTAGACAGCGGCAAAGACAGAGCCTATACTGGGCCTGCCCTTCGCAGTAGCTGCACCAGAGTAGACTCAAATTAGATTGCTGCCATAAGGTTGTATCCATTTTATTTACTCTATTCGGAAATCGAGCGAAATATCTTTTCTCGATACTCAGGGGAGCGTTGAAATGGTTCACTTTTAACACACTTTCAAACAGTGGATTTTGGCTTCATATATGCGCATTAGCAATAAAAATATCTTTTCCATTTAATTGCAAAAGAATTTGAAAAATTGGATATTAATTTTTTAAAAGTGTTCCAAAATGTGTTTTTCGTAAAAAAATTATTAGTCGTAACTTATTTCTGGTTTAGAAATTATTTTGCCCTCTTTTTCAGCTTGAAAGCATTTTGTTTTCAAAGATAAAAAGTTGGATCACACTGACTGCCATAATAAATATCATCTCAAGCATCTACTTGCCACAATAAATATCCCCTCAAGCAGCTGCTTGCCACAATTAATATCCTCTCAAGCAGCTACTTACATCCAATAAATATCCCCTCAAGCAGCTGCTTGCCACAATAAATATCCCCTCAAGTAGCTACTTACCACAATAAATATCCCCTCAAGCAGCCGCTTAACACAATAAATATCCCCTGACGCAGCTGCTTGCCACAATAAATATCCCATCAAGCAGATGATTGCCACAATAAATATCCCCTCAAGCAGCTGATTACCACAGAGGTCTGATAGGATCCTGTCAGTTTATACGCCGTAGAGAAGATAGCAGGATCTCAGCAAATGTAACACAAATATCCAGGCATTACAGGGACTCGATCCTTGTAACTTTGATTAGTAACCAAGCACGCTAACCACTAGGCCACGGGAATTATCAATTTCTACTCTCCAGCAAATATTTGAGCACTCGAATGCCGAAATCATTTTGAGCAATACCTAGTGAATATTATGCTATGAATAATAAGAAAGATTAGCTTTCTTCCTGTGGTCAGTCATAATAATATCAATTTTTAAAGCTAACAAGACACTTTCTTCTTGTTGTATTTATATATTTTTTAATCCCAGCAAATCCATAAGTGGGAGAGAAAGCATGGTTGCTGATAATGACGTATTCTTGTTAACGGGGCAAAAGCATATGATCACGTTTGATTTGTGATAATTTTGAGACTTTTCCTTATGAAGAGATGGTTGAAGTAGCAGATCCACTGGGCAGAAGTAAGGAGATCCCATCAAGGCCATCCACTTTCTTCTGTGTTCTTTAAAGTGCACACATCTCAAGTTGGCAAACTTTGATGGAACCATTCATTTGTTATGCACCTCGAAGAGCCTAAAATTATGACATCTTTATACAAATCGGAGCAACTGCAGGTAAACGAAGACGAGTGTGAAGGTCATGAAACCGTATAAATGACACTTTATTCTGAACTCTGTTAATCAGTATTATTCTTGTTCTTCAGATGGGAAAGGCAGTGGACTTAAGTGAGTTTGACAAAGCCCAAATTTTAATGGCCAGATGACTGGGTCAGAGCATTTTCGAGATGGCAAGGCTTGAGGGGTGCTCACGGTCAGCCATGGTTAGTACCTTCAAAAAGTGGTCCGAGGAGGGAAAAACCACGAACCGCCAGCAAGGTGTGGATCGATCATGGCTCATCGATGCTAGAGGTGAGCGATGGTACGAGCCAACAGAAGGGATACTGTGGCGCAACTCGCCCGTAATTTCAATGCTGGTGACGGGAGTAATGTGTCACAACACACAGTACATCGAACCCTGCTGAAAATGGGGCTGAGTAGCCGCAGGACGCTCCGAGTGACCATGCTACCTCGGTTCACCATCGAAAGCGCCTACAGTGGGAACGCGAGTATCAAAACTGGACCTTGAATGATTGGAAGAAGGTCGTCTGGTTGATGAATCTCGTTTCATATTGCATCATGTGGATGGCCGGGTACGTGTGCGTCGTTTACCTGGGAAAGTGTTGGCACCAGGATGCACCATGGGACGAAAACAAGCCAGTGGAGGAAGTGTAATGCTTTGGGCAACGTTCTGCTGGGAAACCCTGGGTCCAGTCATTCATGTGCAGGAAACTATGACGTCCATCACCTACCTAAACATCATTGCAGACCAGGTAAATCCTTTCATGGCAATGGCATATCCTTCTAGTAGTGCCTTATTTCAGCAGGATAATGCACCATGCCATACTGCCCGGATTGTTCGACAATGGTTCCCTGAACATGAGGAAGACTTCCAGGTATTGCCCTGACTTCCAAATTCCCCAAACATCAATCCAATCGAGCATCTCTGGTTTGTGTTGGAACAACATATCCGATTTACGGCTGCTCAACCACGTAACTTACAAGAATTGAAGGATCTACTGGTAACGTGTTGGTACCAGATGCCAAAAGACACCTTTAGAAATCTTGTAGCATCCATGCCTCGTCGAGTAAGAGCTGTTTTGACGGCACTTGGAGGACCAATATCATATTAGATAGGTGGTCATAATATTTTGGTCCTCCGGTCTATGTCCATGATGAATTATAAATTGCTGAAATTAATTTGTAGCCAAAAGATCAATAATACAAAGTTTTCAAGTGGAACGATATATTGTATGTAATTACAAGTTATTTGTATAAAATATAGGGTTATAACAAATTATCTCAGTTCTTTCAGAAAACTAAAAACAGTACTTAAATTTACACCTTGAAAAGAACAACTCAAAAAACCTTTTCTCTTCGCAAACACCAAGCAGAAGCAACTTCAATTTCTTCTACTACAGTGCTGACGTGGTAGTAAAATGGCGACTGAACCCGAAAAAGCGTTTTGTGTGTTTGAGTTTCATTTAACAAAATATGTGATCTCTGTTCAACGAGTTAGGAAACACCAGAAAGATTCTCCAAGCGGAAATTCCACTGGAGAGTGATACCAAAGACTTACTGACAATGATTACATATTCAGGAGTAAAAGGGGAAAGGCTTCCAGCTCATAACAGTTGTCGGTTATTAGCGCAATCGTGTACTAGTTTAACTAGCGCAAAAACAGATCACCGTGTCCAGCAGTCCTTTCTGTGTAGTCCGAAGAAATCAGCTTACCAAGTTAGCTTTGAGCTGAATGCACCAAAGTAAAATAATAATTTCGACAGAAAATGTACGGAAGGTTTTAGCCAAACGTATTATTACCCTCTCTCCTTCAATGGTTCCAACTCATAATGGCAAACGACAAAGTGCTAGTTAAAAATTTCGCAGTGACATGATTGGTGCAAATGATACCTATCTGTCACAAATGTGCTTCATTGGCATGTCAACATTTCATGTTAACGGTAAGATGAACAGTTCTTGTATGGAGAAGCGAAAATCCTCATCAGATGGCTCAACTCACAACGAATAGCACGATTCTAATCACAGGAATTATCTCTCGCGACACATCGTTGATTTTGTCAATGCACAAGTTGTTAGAAGAGAAGCCGAATGCTGTTTTTCCATCAGGATGGTGCGCCACCACTTGTTCCCAATGAGGTCGAAACATTTTTGAACATGCATTTGCCTGATCGTTGGATCGGCAGGTTGGACCATCTCGTCCACCAGATCTAAATTACTTCCATTATTTTGTTGGATCACAATCAAAAATGAATTTTGTGTTCCGACACTACCTACAGCATGGGGAGGCTCAGTCAGTTCCGTACCAGGCTCGCAATCTACAATTCTCAGGTTCGGGTTCCAGCTGAGCGGGTGTAGAGATTTTTCTCTACTAAAACTCCTCGCCCTGCACACAGTGAATACCAGTCACTGTTGGGCTTGAAAAGGCAGCCGACCATCGGATGGAACCGTTAAACCAAGGCCCCGTGTGTGGGAGAGCCAGACTCCCCAGCACATTAAACAAACACGCTGGATGGCGTTGACGGGAGATTATGTTGGGTTGTTTTACCTCTGAGCGGCACTTTTTTGCACACTATGGGCTAAATGGTCAGGTCACATGGACCTCGAAGACTCAGAGAAGATGGGGGAGGGGACCGAATGGAATAGCTGTTGGGAGACAGATGGTAAGCCTCCCGTCAAGGCCATCCAGTGTGTTCTTTAACATGCACAGGATATGATTCTCCCGCACACGGCGTCACGGCTTAACGTCCCATCCGATGAACGGCGGTATTTCCAAGCCCATCGGTGTCCCCTACTGACCGTGGGCAGGGCGGGGAGTTTGCAGAGATAAATCTCAACGCCGACCCAGGTGGGACTTGACGGGAGGCTGACACCCTTTTCCCAACAGCTGTCCGGTGGGTCTCCTCACCCAACAATCCACGAAACCACGAGAGCTTGGAACTTGGACATTTGTCCCAACTACCTAACATTTAAGTAGTGAAAATCATTCTTTTTCAAAAAAAAAAAGTTCGAATTTATCCTTTAAATAACGGAAGACTTTCGACACAAGTTATTTACAGAGTTCCAGTATAAATTTAGACCATAATGCTATCTAACCATATTCGCAATAAATACTTGGCACGGCTCAAAATTCGAGAAGTTCTCGTATTCCAGATAAGAACGAATTGACAATATTAGCTAACATTAGAGTAATGTAGATCATTTCGACAGATACCTTCTCCGTTGCTTCGCAGCGTTAATGTCAGTTTTTTTGCGCCTCAATCAGCACTGGAAGGTGACTTGTGGTGCCATCCATCAGATGTCGTACTGCCCTGTACAATGGAACATCGGATGGCATCGCTCAGTCACACTCATTCAATCATACTCCCTACGTATTGGACAGTTTAGATGAAGAAATAAGAACCGGTATCGGGGAAATTAATTATCATATGCTGAAAAATGTTTGACAGGGAAACTGAATATCATTTTGTATCGTGTGCACAGTGACAAAGAAAGAGCATACTGAAATTCAGTAGCGTACAGAAAAAAATATCAGTTATTCCTTCGAATAGTGTAAGTTTCAATTCTGTGTGCATTTTAGTTTGCTGGAAATAAATTTTAAAAACCGCTCAGATCATTTGTAATCACGCTGTACTTTTATTTTCACGAAATCGGATGTTCTGATTTCGCAAGCTTATGATTTCATTCACGTGGCAAAAATATCTCAAAAAAAGTGTAACCTCCATGATTGAAAGTTTTAGGAAACCTTTTAGGGAAATAAACGAGAAAATGGAAGTGGGACAAAATTATGGAAATACTTAAGACATTGAAAAATTCTACTGAAGAAACAATCCTCAAATAGGGAAATTCGGGTGGCCAAATTTTCTTATTTTTCCTCCCTATTGGGTTGTTTTACCTCTGAGCGACACTTTTTTTGGGCAGGGCGGGGGAATTTTTGCGGAGATAAATCTCAACGCTGACCCAGCTGATACTCGAACCTGTGAACTACAGATTACGAGCCTGGCGCGCTACCGACTGAGCCGCCCCCGCCCCTTTTTCCTCCCTAAAAGCGGCTTTAGGAGAAAATCAGTAAATCTGATTGTTCGCATTGTTTTGTTGTAACATTGCTTGCAGCAGTGGAGGTCGTAAACAAAGGCCATCTTTGCAGTGTATTCCTGTTGGTTCTGTGTATTATAACCATTATCGGTTATTATCTAACCCATCTTGCAACTACGCCTAACAATGCATAATCAACAAGTAGAGAACAAAAGTGAAAACATGTTTGGTTGACGATAACGCAGAAATTAGTTATAATTAGGTGGCCTGGAAAGAGGTAGAAACAGGTCATCTAGTTATTTGCAATGTTAAATTATAAGTCTAAAATTAATCCAACATTTGAATTTTTATACGCTTGTTGTGGGTTAAATAAAGTATTTATGGTTCCGGTTAATAAAATTAATAAACTAAATAACGGGTTCTGGACTTAGACTGCACAAAGTTTACCTACTTTGCATACTTAAATAACTCAAAAGTGCTATATTTCAATGAGGTTACAAAAGAAAACGTTTTACGAAGTGACCGTATAATGCGCAAAGGCTACAAATTCCGATTTAATAATTGTAATCAGGGCCTTGAACCGCCTTAAAAATGCTTTCGAGTTTGGTGATTAAAAAATAATTGGAGTCAGGTTCAGTTCAGACTTTTTTATTAATATAGAATGGATTCAGGTTCAATTATAAATCGATTTTTAACGAAGATGCATTATTTAAATTTAAGCCGTCCCGTGGCCGAGTGGTTAGCATGCTAGGCTACTGGTCAAAGGGTCCTGGATTCGAGCCCCGGGTAAGACATGGTTGTTTGTGTTGTCTTTCTGTTGAGGTCCCGCCATTCTTATAGATCTTCTGCTATGGTGTATTTAACTGACAGTCTCCTGTCAGAACTCTGTGGCAAAGCAGCTGCTTGAGGGGGGAGATTTATTTTCATTTTTTTAGATTTAAATATATATTTTTATTGCTATAAAATGTTTGTTTTAAATCATCCTGATGTAGAAAATTCATTGTAAAGTAACCTAAGAGTTTTGCTTTACGTTGTTGTTTACCACGCGGCACAGCATGCTGCTGCAGAAATATCCGTTGCTAATGTAAACATCAGAACCTGAAAAGTCCGTTGTCCTTTGAGTTTCGATTGTAGAGATTTTATTTTTTATGACACCCATCCCTCGATTTACACGGTCGATAGGTTCCGGGAAATCACCGTGAAAATCGAAACCAACAACTTATGGGGAAAAAGGGGAGATAGGTTCCAAATAACTTCTTGTTATGAATAAATTACACATATAACATATATTAAAAGTTTCATTTATACATATTTATCTCAAATGTCAGTTAAGCAGAAATAATAAACATTAACGTAGTAATTAAGTTTTGATTAATTTCTCACACATTTCTTTTTCGTAACGAAAAATATTCATCGTTAACGTAAACGTACACTATCGAACTTAAGGACGAAATTTGAAAGAAGAATATTTATTATAAAAAAAAATAAATAAATAAATACCCCCTCAAGCAGCTGCTTGCCACAGAGGTCTGACAGGAGCCTGTCAGTTTATATGCCATAGTAGAACTAAATAAAAATTAGGAATTAACCATTTCTATCAATACTTGCTGCTTTATTTTGTAAAATTAATATTTGTACGATATTTTATGAAACACAGTGTACTTAAGAATCAGCTGTATTTAGCCGATATAATAGTCTACAAAGTTAAACTTGTTGCTAAAAATGAAGTAAAACACGGTTTTTATAGACTGAAAAAATCAGTAGAAAAATCAGATCTCGCTGCAGATTCAAAACAGGGCTTCATTTCATTAAAATGTCGCGAGACAGATTGCAATCGCGAGAATATAATTTTATCGAAAGAATATAAACGTAATTTGTTCCAGTAGACGATTTTATTAATATGGGAATTTCTTATTTTTCTATTTATTCTTGAAAATGAATGATATCGCTAACGCCATTTAATTGCTCTTTACTTTGGGGTGATAGTCTAATAATTTCCCTTGACGCTATACCACCGCTACTTCATAATATATATGATATCTACAGATATAAAAATAAACCTTAATTCGTACCGCTTAAAACCGGGTCTATAATCATGTAAAACGAAATTGGTTGCATTTTCTTGAGTGTTTAGAACCGAGTCTATCACCGTGTAAATCGAAACTGGTTGCACTTTTTTACCGTGTATAACCGAAACCGTCGGTTTTACACTAAATGTTCAGGGATAGGTGTCGCACACTTAAATGTCGAGGGATAGGTGTTTAAATTTTTATTTATTGTGTATCATCTACGTGCGCTAATTTCTGCGTATGTTTTGTATTTATGTAATAAACTATTATTATTATAAAGTTGAATGAAAAATGTTGATTAAATTGTACATTTGCTTAAAAATACCTAAATTTGGAAAATATTTCGACGAATCAATAAAATATTTTGTAAGATTTCAACAGAACAATTGGATCGCTGTGATGAGAGAATAAATTTTTAATGCACACAAAAATGATCATATGTAGTAGGAAAGAGATTCAATCATTTCGGTGTCCTTTTGTGATCTAGGTATCTGTTCTTAAAGCCGGAATTCATCTTTCTATTACTCTCGTACTTACTTTATTCTTTCGGTTTTAAATATTCGTCCAAAATATCGATTTTTTTATCTGTAGTTGGTAGGGTTTTGGGTTGTTTTATCTCTGAAGGGCACTGTTTTGACAAACAAATAATTAAACGACCAGATCGCAATGATCCCAAGGGACTAAGGGACTTGCTGGACAACTATTAGGAGACAAATAGCATTCCCCCGTCAAGGCCATTCAGCATGTTCTTTAAGGTGCACAAGGTATAGCTCTCCTGTATATGGCACACTACAGATTACGAGACTGGCGGGCTGCAGATATTATTTTTAAAAATTATGTTTTAAGAAAGTTGAACATATAATTCTTTACTAGTTCTTTGTCGTTTTTATTTACATCTAATTGAAGTTGAAACTAGTATAAAAAAATCTGCTAATGGCTATTTTCACTTTAAAACTTTAGCATTGTTTCTTTGACCGCTTTAAAAATACCTGAAAACTCTTTGCAAATATTCCATTTAGCTTCATCAAAGTATAAATCAGAATCGAATAAATTCAGAACAGAAATTTCGAAAAACTGAAACTTCATGAAGTATATCACACGCTAAGTTCATCCTTTTGAGGCAATCGATAATTGGCTTCTTTAATTGTGATCGGTTTGCAATTATTAATCTATTTGGAGCACGAATCTTTCTGAAACATTTCTACGTGATTCTACATATAGTTTTATTAATTGAATTGAAGTGATATTATCAGCCAA
Source organism: Ryuthela nishihirai (assembly GCA_038380435.1). NCBI lineage: Eukaryota > Metazoa > Arthropoda > Arachnida > Araneae > Heptathelidae > Ryuthela > Ryuthela nishihirai. Next base: position 7,669,002 of record JAWZYU010000030.1, on the reverse strand, counting down.
TTGTCGGGTTTCTTTGTATATTTAAAGTAGGTATTATGCAAGTATGCATTGCTTCTAGACGCAGTTTCATTTCCTAATGCCAATTCATTACAATGTCCATCAAAGTCGGTTGTTTCATTTCAATTTCTTAGCAAATCAGCTCTTTTAACACATCGATGATAAAATATTCTTCTTCTTTCAAGACGATGATGGGATTTTTAACCAGGGCACTATATATCCGAAAACCTTCATTTTTAAAAATGATTTTACACCGATGAATTGATCAGAATTAATGTTAATGATTAAAGAAAATAGAGTCACTACTAATGACTTAATCTGTGAGAATTTTTAATATAAAATTCCAGAGCAAGTGTCACAATGGGTAATGTCAGTGAGAAGATGTCACTGCTGGAATATGGAGCAAACTGTTGAAAGCCCTATTGACGTAATTTTGCTAAGAAAATAGTCCTTTTATGACCTATATTGAGACATCTTAATAAGTAATGTTCCTTTGTTTCAGGATCTTCACAAAACAGACAGTTGTCACTATCAATAATGTGACAAATAAACAAAAATGCATTTAACGGAGCAACATTGAGTCTAAGTCATGTAATCGAAACTTCTGAGGTTCTATAGCAGAAGATATGTAATAGTAGTTTTGAAAATCTAGGTACATACAGATATAAGGATTATCATATAGAAGATTTCCGCTGATCACTGAAATGAGTTTTGAATGTGAGTTCAATATAATGACTAATGTCTTCTGGTCTGGAATGAAACGTTCAAGTACAGAGCCATAACATAACCATAACATAACGTTGCTAAACGAGCATGTGCTCGTTTAGCAACGAAATCAGCCAATTCTTTTAAAAGAATTCCTTAATAGCCCGGCGTCCATACAAGTGTTATGGATGCTCATGAAACGGTAGCTTTTATAAGAAGTTGATGTAGCTGTAAAATGGCCGAATGACTGTTAATGTTGAAATTTTGTAGAGCCATAAGAGCCGAACAACTCTCAGTAAAAATGGCATAATTTCTGTCTTCCTTGATTATTTTCTGCACAGCTAAAATAATGGCATATCGGCTATAAAAACTGTTTTTTCTGGTGTAAATTGATACGATGCTTCATAAGAATTATCTGTACAAATGATTCCAATTCCCACATGAGTAAATGTTTTAGAAGCATCCGTTTCCTGTGCACGTTAAAGAACATGCTGAGAGTTGTTTAACGTTAATTTTCGCAAGAGTAAACTCAACGTTGTTGAGTTTCCTCTTGGAATAATTGGCATCTCATACTCGAAGGTATAAAGTTAGCATGTTGAAAGCTCAAATCGTATATAATAAAAATGTATGGGTTGATCCATGGTGGTTGCGATGGAACATTTGTTCAGCTTGGAAGGTTTTCAATGTTGATTGCTTTCAGTGAATCTTGGACTGCCGCATAAATGGTAGATTGTTGTTTTTCCAATAATAGAAACGTAATTAATCTGGTTGTAATACAGTTGTTTTATATGTAGAGTTGCATGAGGAGGCATGTTCCTGAACAACACCTTTCATAGTTACTATTTTAACTTATTTTGGAATCGGAAATAGAGCCAGTTTCAGCATATAAAATTAACAGAGGGGTAGATCGTGGGAGACCGGTAGCCACCCAAAGTTCAGCATTATAAACTGGTAAAATTTTATTCCTCATAATTTCAGGAGTTGTTGATAACGGGACACCATAAACTAATGAAGCTCGAAGGTGGAGTTCACAAGAAGTAGAACAGCGCGAAAGGAAAGACCTCGTCTTGGAGAAGAAAGACCTCGTCTTGGAGAAGAAAAACCTCCGATGGTATTCAATAATTTATGACATCTCAATGATTCGGAGATTGAGAAAATGTTCTTTTCAAGTCCCAAAGGTTGTCTGAAAAAAAGAAAGTCTGAAAGGTTAATACCTAAGATTTTCAAATATGGTGTCCATGGAATTGGCTCTGACCCAATTTCTGGTGGAATATGAGCATTATATTTAAGTCTTATGATTATGAGTGCTTGACATTTTTGTGCAGAAAGGTAGAAGCCCCAATCCCTAGTTCCGGAAAGAATTTGATCAAGTGCGTTCTGAGATATTGTCATGAGATGTGCCAGATTTTTACTGGAACAGAAGATCGTGATATCAACCGCATTAAGTGTAATCTGGCATGGGTTGGGTTACCTTTGAGCTGCACTTTTTTGCACACCATGGGCTAAATGGCCAGGTCAAAAGACCCCGAAGGCTCAGAGAAGATTGGGTGAGGGGACCCACTGGAACAGCTGTTGGGAGACAGATGGTAGCATCCCGTCAAGGCCATCCAGCATGTTCTTTAACGTGCACAGGGTATGGCTATCCCGCACACGTGGCCACGGCTCAACGTCCCATCCGACGGACGGCGGTCTTTCCAAAGCCCATTGGTGTCCCCTACTGACCATGGTCAGGGCGGGGAATTTTGCGGAGATAAATGTCAACGCTGACCCAGCTGGGAATCGAACCTGGGAACTATAGATTACGAGCCTGGCGCGCTACTGACTGAGCCACCCCCGCCCCAATCTGGCATGGAGGCTTATACATTGAGTAAGATCTTGAGTATAGATGTTAAAAAGTAAAGGAGACAGTTCACTTCCTTGGGATAAGCCTACATCCTGAAGATGCGAAGTTGAAAGCTGTTGGCGCCGTCTGATTTGAATTGATCTATTTGACATATAGATTCTTCTGAGACTTTCCTGTCCGCGGAAATATTTTAGTAATTGGTAACCTTCCTCAAGTCTTATTCTCAGACCCCCTCCCCCCGAAATCAATTTTTTGAACTCCCGTCCCCATTCAACCACATCAGAAATTGGCTTTTCAAACCAAATTATCAATGAGCGCTCTGTGATTCACAGAATCATAATGTCTTAACCATGTAAAGTTTAATGATTTCACAAAAGTGTCGCCTTTGAAGAGCTTGTTGATAACAAATATAAATTGTCACTAGAGAATGTATAGTATTCTTCCTAGGAAAGAAGGAATCCAGTGTATTCTGATGGAAATGATTGAAAGTGGAGAATTATCCATTTGATATGTTTGTAAATCGATCTCTCTATGAGTTTTGCTATTTGGGATAATAAAGAAATTTCGTCTGTAAGAAAAAAAAATTATTTGGTCACTGACAAGGTTTTAAATTCAGAATTATCAGAGGATTTCCCATGAAGGAAGTGAATGTCCTGTATTCAATCTTGAATTCAGTCTGATGAATGTTAACTGATTCCCATCTAAATTCTCGAACTCTCCTCCAAACTAAATTCTCGGACTCCACCCCACTTCATCCCGAAACTAAATCCTGGAGTAGGGGCCGGACATAAACCCCATTATATATATATATATGAACATTTTATTACACTTCTGTATAAATATCTCTTTTTCTAAGCCAAAGATGTTCCTTTTCGCACCGAGGACAGAGTCGGGGTTACAGGAAAAAATAGGGGAAGTATTTGAATTTTCCCTTTGCGATAAATTGGCCATTTAATCCAGTAATATTTCTTTCAAATAACGACATAAAATCTATTTTCAAGGAAACAATTTCTTCTCCAGTTCTTTTTAATAGCATTTTAATTTCAACTATTTTTTTCTAAAACAGTAGTCGTCAACCATTTTTACGTCGCGGCATACCTAGTACTGAATTCACTTTGTCGCAACAAAAATATTTTGCAACGCCATTTTCTGTTCCTGGCTCCTAAATTGTTTGATTTTCGAAATAAGGAATAGATTCCGAAATAGGGAAGAGAAAATAATTTCTATGTTTAAAAAGAAATAAGAAATCATATATTTCATATATTTGATATTGAGAAAAAAAATGTTTTTTGGTGGGAAAATTTAGCTAGCTCGTTTTTCATATAATTTTAAGTAAACAAATAATTTTCTTAAAATATATTAGAATTTATCACTGATGCCCATTGAACTGCTGTTTTTGTAGACAAAATCTTTGAAACCATGACAGGGATATTTGTCTCTTGGCCATCAGATATACAATAAACATCATTTTGCTTTACTTTTTCGCTTTAATTTTGAATTGAAACACAATTTTAGTTTCGTTTTGAAATTGTTATTTACTACTGCTTCTAATTTTATATTAGACCTATAATATATTCAGTAATTAAAACTATATGCATTTGTACCTTTCTAACTCCAAATAATTATTTCATTTCATTCACAAATATTTAATTTCAATTTAATATATATATAATCAGAGCCAGCTCGTATATTTGTGGGGCATGGTGCAACTTGCCATCGCAGAGCTTCCTTGTCATGTGATAAAGCATAAATCTGTAGAAATTAAATTGGCAAAAGCACAGAAAATATTTAGTTAAATATAATAGAGAATTTCAAAAATGACAAAGGATAATAACGACATACAAGCTATCCCACGTAAAACCTGCTTTAAAATCCAAACCGTTGTATTCCTATAATTTTATTTTAGCGCCATAGTATACTATGTCCTACCTTAAAAACAGATTTAGAAAACAACTATAAAATATCACTTTAATCTTTCCTGTCCAATGGCATATTTTAGTAATTGGGAAACCTTGCTAAAGTCTTATTCTCAGACCCCCCGAAAACTAAATTCTTGAACTTCTCCCCATCAAGGAGCTAAATTCTCGCACCTTCCTCCAAATTAAATTCTCGAACTCCACCCCACTTCACCCCTAAACTAAATCCTGGAGTGCGTGCCGAACCCTAGCTACAATATATATTGGTACGATAGATGAAAGTGCTACATTGAATTTATGATAAACGCGACATGAACGTTCGTGTATGCTTCTGCGTGAGATTTATTTTAACCAACGAATTGGACAACAGAACCGATCTGAAAAATAGAAAAGATAGAATTGTAATGTTGGAGTTGTGGATATCCGAAAGGAGACATAATTAGTTTCAGTATGTACATGATGGGTGTATAAAGGGAAGAAATATTTTTATATGGTGAGTACGCGGAAGGGTGATTAGTTTATTGGTGTGGATCATGTTGGTAATCTGGTAAAGGAAACGAAGAATTCGTCGTCTTGTACATGGTGATCAACGTCTGAAAGGAATTGGTTCTGAGAAACCAGTACACTTAGACCCAGTTTTGGAATACTTGAGGATTATAACCTAAGAAGGAAGTCATTTTGTATAGTTATTTAGGAATTGGTCAGGTTATTCTCGAGTTGGGTTGGGTTGTTTTATCTCTGAGCGGCACTTTTTTTGCACACCATGGGCTAAATGACCATGTCACATGGACCCCGAAGGCTCAGAGAAGGTTGGGGGAGGGGACCCACTGGAACAGCTGTTGGGAGACAGATGGTAGCCTCCCGTCAAGACCATCCAGCGTGTTCTTTAACGTGCACAGGGTATGGCTCTCCCGTACACGGGGCCACGGCTTAACGTCCCATCCGACGGACGGCGGCCTTTTCAAGCCTATCGGTGTCCCCTACTGACCATGGGCAGGGCGGAGAATTTTGCGGAGATAAATCTCAACGCTGACCCAGCTGGGACTCGAACCTGGGAACTGCAGATTACGAGCCTGGCAGGTTATTCTCGAGATATTGCAATTATTCACATATATGATTCTCGCTAAATTAAAAATTTGTTCGCACATAAGATAAACATTGGTATTTTTATGTACATGCTTTTATCCATACTTTTGTATTAAATCACATTATTTTAGATTTATTGTTACTAGATGTTATTTTTGAACTCACGCTAGGTGAAAACCTAATTTATTGTTACTAAATGTTATTTTTGAACTCACGCTAGGTGAAAACCTAGCGTGAGTCCTAGCTCACCTATCAATATTACACTTGCATATAAATATCTCCTTTTCCAAAACAATAGATGTTCCTTTTCTCACCGAGGACAGAGTCGGGGTTAGAGGGAAAAAATCACCGACGTAGCGCATTGCCATTTGAGTCATCACCGCCCCTGCTTACTTGGTTTCTCTATATATCTTAGTGTTAATCTTTATTTTCTGACATACCCCTTAAAATTTTCTTCAAGAGTATTCTTATCTAAGTCATGGTCATGGGCGTCGGCGGAGAGCAAGAGGAACAGTTGCTCTCATGGGAAAATATTGATCGGAAAAAATACTTTAGGAGGAATAATATCATACCGGCTGTACCAAAAGTGAATGTTGTTTCCATTCTTTTCCTGAAAGCTTATATTTATTCATCTGAAAACGCTTCTTTTTATTTTTAATAATAAGTTGTCATTATTTTCTTTTTGTTTTCGGCATCGTTAGTTCCATTATGGTATGTTGTATGCATGACTGCTCTATTACACTGATTTGTCGTTTTATCATCCCCCAAACCGGTGGAGGGGGAATTCCTGCCAACGTCCATCGCCCGTATTATATTTCTTCCAGCGAAATTTGTGTTCACAAATTCTGGATAAATTTCTTTTTCCTAAATAGCATTATTAAAGGTATCAACTGATACTTAATTTATAATAAATAAATACCCCCTCAAGCAGCTGCTTGCCACAGAGGTCTGACAGGAGCCTGCCAGTTTATATGCCATAGTAGAAGGTCTGAGAGGATGGCAGGACCTCAGTAGAAAAACGACACATACATCCATGCCTTACCCGGGTCTCGAACCCAGGTCCCGTAGATCAGTAGCCAAGCGTGCTAACCACTCGACCACGGGACGGCTACTTAATTTATACTTGATTTTAAACCTAAAATTGTCTACACCATTTTTAAACGTCTGCCCTACTTTTCAGCTACTAAAATTGTTCCCTGGCTTTCACAAATGTTTTATTAACACCGAAGTGTCCTCCAATGGCACTATCATGCACATATTTCATCACTAGTTCCACTCGAGAGCGAGGAAGGACTATTTGCCAACGGATGAGTCGTCCAGTGGGATTCTCCCACCTTCTGTATAATACACCACCTTACATTTCTAAGGAGTCCCACTGAGTCCACTAACTTTTGGTAATGGGCTATACCTCGAGATTTGCTACAAGTTAAGTCTTATATCAGATATTTCAATCAAATTGGCCTTATATCTTCTTGTCTAGTTCGGCTTTTCTAATTTCTATTGGACTCCAGATGTTTAGAGTATCGCTGTTTTCTTGTGGCGATGTTATTTGTCTTAAGGGCATTAAATCTTTAGTACCATATTTCAACTCTTCATTATAGCACTGCTTACAGTTATCAATACATGGACGTCTGGAAAGGGCATCTAAATTCCTGTGTAGCGGCCACTACGATGTTCAGTGGAGAAATTGTACCTTTACAACCGCCTATCCACATAGTAATTTGTCGTTCAGGATTTTTAAAGTTTAGTAGCCATCTGAGCGCAGCATGATCAACACGAATAAGAAATTTTTGGCCATAGAGATAATGATGAAAATGTTGTATTGCTTTTATTATTGCTAACAGTTCGTTTCGTGTGACATAATAATTCCGTTCTGGTTTCAATAAAGTTTTGCTAAAATATGCAATAGCTCTTTCTTGTCCGTCTTGTTGTTGTGAAAGTACAGCACCAACTCCTGCGTTACCTGCGTCACTATCTAATATGAACTGCTTACCAACTTGTTAATATGCTAACACTGGTGCCGTGGAAAGAGCTTTCTCCAACTGTTCGAAGGCCACTTCACATTCAGTGGTCCACATGAACCACTGGCCCTCCTCTGTCAGCTGATGTAATCGCCTTGCGATGTTGGAGAAGCCTTTGACAAATCTTCTATAGTAGGTGCAAAGTCCAATAAGCTACGAAGTTGATGAACATCCTGTGGTGGAGGCCAGTCTCTTACAGCTCCTATCTTACTAGGATCAGTCTTAATCCCTGATGTAGTGATGACATGACCAAGGTAATGGACTTCTTGTTGGAACAGTTTACACTTAATCGGTCCTATTTTTTACAGTTTACACTAAATCGGCCCTAAGTTTTTCAAACACTTGAGGAAGATTTCTAAAATGTTTCCCAAAACATCTTCCCAAGAACGAACCATCTTTCCAAGAACGATGATGTCGTCCAAGCAGACCTCCCAAGACAAACCTTTGAGCATCGACTCCATTAGTCGTTCAAACTTTGCAGGTGCGTTGCAAAGTCCAAATGGCATCACTTTAAGCTGCCAAAGTCCATTTCCTGTAGTGAAAATCTATGGTAGTCCACACAAAATCAGGTAGATCCATCCTTTTTCTTGACGAAAACTACTGGTAATGTCCAGGGACTCTTTGATGGTTCTATAATGTCTTGAGCTTCCATGTCCCTTTTAGGTTGCTCTGTCTCCTCCCATTCTACTAATGGAAGCCTTCTTGCTGGTAGATGAATTGGGGAAAATCATTAGTGTTGATCTTATGTTCTGTCAGGTTAGTACGTCCATAATCATTTGATGTAGCAGAAAAAATGTCAGAAAACTCTTTAAGTAAGTTTTCGACCTTAGCAACTTGGTCTTCAGTTAATAACTTCTTCGTTTCTCCCCACAAGATTAGAGGGGATATCTGTATGGTGTTGATTTCAGTCAATAACTTCTATTATGTTTACACTAGTTACCCATGTAACTGTTTCGCATGTTGCTAATTCTTTTTTCAATGATCTATTGGATTTGTTACAGTTCATCACTCCGATAGGAATCTTCTCTTTATCTACTTTGACTAAAGTCCTTGCAACCAGGATCCCATGAACAAAAGCTCCTTTACCAGGGGCATCAGTGACCACTAATCGGAAGATTCCAGCAGTCTCTGACTGATGTCCACGGACTATAACTTCCCTTTGTGGTGGGATATCTGTCTTCCGTCACTAATACTGTGGTCACACTTGATAAAGAATCCATCTGATTCTTTATCAAGTGTGACCACAGTATTAGTGATCACGGCTTAGCAAAAGTGATCTCTTCTGTCTTATAAATGAGTAAGCTGTCACTGGGTCTAATACTGAATCCATGTTTCTCTAGGAAACCAAGGCCTGATATGGTTTCATCGTAGAAGTCAGCGATGTAAACAGGATGGAGCATAAGACAGCTACCAATTCTAAGGCTGAGTTCCATCCTTCCATGGATTGGAAAAAATGATGTGGTTTGTTGAGTTATCGTACACTTACTGGATTATTCGGTTGTAAAAGTCATGTAAATCGGTGTTTCGTGTGTTTTTTTCTGAAAATTGTGTGAAAATAAAAAAAAAACCGGGTGTTTCATGTGAAAATAAAAAAAAAACCGGGTGTTTCATGTGAAAAAAAAAGTAATTTAAATTTTTTGGGCATACGAGATTTAAACTAATTTGTTTAACTAATTTTCAGAAAAAATGAGGTGTGTGTGAAAGAGATAAAAAAAGTTTGTGGTTTGCTGAGTTATCATACACCCCAATGGATTATTTGGTTGTAAAAAGTCAGGTAAATCGGAGAATTTGACAAAGTCAGACAGTTTTGAGAAATTTGCTTGAAACATATGACAAAATCAACAGGTAAAATGACGTTTTCGGGAGGTCTGATGAAAAGATAGACTTTGAATATCTGTTAATGTATGAAGAGAGGATACTAGATGAAAAAAATATACTTGAAGTGAAAAGTCATTTAGGTTAATTTTTTTAAATAATTAGAAAGAATTTGAAGTGAAAAGTGATGTAGGTTAGAATAATTTTGAGAATGTATGAAGTTTGTAAAGAGAGAGAAGAATTTTATGTTATCGTGTTAAACGGAAATCAGTCTCGATCTCCTCAAAAGTACAACGGGCTCGAGATTAATTATGGTTCGCGAAGTTGTTCCGTTAGATGGACGGTCCTCCTCTGTGTCCCCTCCTCCCCTCTGCTCCCTCTTCCTCTGTCTTAAATTTTTACCCACTTAAATTTGCATCCTTATAACTCTGCTTCTAATGGAGCCACACATCTCAAATAAATGTGTTTAGATTACATTCGGGAATCACTATACGTTTAACGTATTGGAAGCAGTCTCGACCTCTTAGTTTTTGTTTTCTGGGTTCGACACTTTAAGAATTTGTCGAATTATAACGTCCATTCTAATTGTGCTAGGATCTTGGTTTCAATTTTAATAGATGAGGTTTATCAAGTTCTATAATCCGACGAAAGAATAATCGGTCTGAAACCGTTTTCTAGCCGGAAAAGTGGGTCGAACCCCTCTTAAATTTGCGGCTTCATAACTCTGCTTCTAATAGAGCTACAGAACTCAAACTGATATCATTGTGTTCCATTCGGCAAATACTATACGTTAAATGCATTGGAAGCGGTCTCGACCAATTATTTTGCGTTTTGCAGGTTCGAAACTTTTAGATTTTGTGTTACAATAGATTTTGTTCTAATCGAGCTAGAAGCTTGGTTTTAACTTTGATAGCTATGATTTATCAAGTTCTCTAATCTGACAAAAAATAATTAGTGTTGACCCAATAAAAAAAATATATTTGACTTTAGCTAGATAAACTGCTAGGATATTTAATCCATTGTCGCTTGTACAAAGTTGTTCTAAACAGTTTATTATTCTTAATTTTATTACAAAGGGTTTCAAACCATAGGATTTCACAGAAATTGAGTCGAGACCACTTAAATTTGAATCCCTATGCCTCCTCTTCTAATTGAGAGAGATAATAAACACTGATTATTAGCATTTCTAAAGAATTTCAAATTGGTAGTTTTCAAAATGTTTTATTAGTATTTAATTTTTTTTGCATTTGTTTTCAGTTCAAAGTTTTGTAAATGGTATTGCCCGCTTTACCATACACATCTGAGATTCTATAATTTCCAAAAGCCTAAGTTTGAATTCCATTGATATGTCGTTTTATGTATTCTTGGGATAAAGCAATTTTTTTAATTTGGTATACATGTATATCATGCTTGTTCCGATCGAAATTCCGTTTGTTGCGTATATACGATTTTTCCATCAAATAGACATTCCCGATAATCTTCGTGACTAAATTCATTTGTAACTCCATTGGCCGCTTTTTTTAGGAATTGGAGAATCTATAGAATGCAATTTTGGACGTAACGCAACAACCTCTTTGATTAGAAGATCTTTTAATTGGTCTTTAAATTTTCCTGGAACCATTTTATTTGATTCACTGTATAATGCATCTTTTGTGGGGTAATTTGAGAAATCAAAGTACTCTGAGTTAAATTTCTCATATATGTCATCTGTCTGGATATCGACACAGAAGGAATCAGTATCGGTAAATAAGAGTTCAGCATTAAATTTTGGTTTCAGAAAATTGTAGAAGAAATTATACATGTGTAATTTACTCAACTCCAAAATCGTTACACCAATGTAATATGGTTTATCTAATATAATATTTTTCTTTTTCATATGGAGAATTACGAAATTTTCTGCAAGTTTAACACAAGAAACGTACCTAGGATTTGCAATTAATTTTTTAAGCTTTTCTTCAGTATTCACAATCTGGCATTTTATTCTCTTTCTCTTATTTTCTAAACATTTGCCATATATAGCATTGTTCATCAGTTTGAAAAGTCTTTTTCAAGATTATTTATGGCATTAATTCGTTTTGTTGTATTAAAAACTATGTAAGGTTTCAGCCATGGTTTTTGATCAAATTCCAAGACTATGCACTTGTTTCACCCTCAATCCCAGTTCCACATAGAGTTTAAGTAACCTATAGTGAACGACATAATTTTGTTTGTCGAACAGATTTGGAATCAAGAATGACACATTACTATCAGAGAGTTTCAATTTTTCAGGAGCCAAGGGGAAATCATTGTGTAAATCGTGTAGATGTGCCGGATATTCTAGATCAACTTCGAAGAAATAACCCTTTTTGCTGTCGTCTGGAATATTAAACAAGTCAATATCATTTACCCATTTGAAATTACTAGTTGGAAGAAGTTGAGACATTGCCCAGCCATATAAATTGTTTGCATCAAAGTACATGATATAATTCTTGTGGTTTACTTCTCTCATATGGATCTACTAAAGGATTGTTGGCCTGTGTAAACCTCTTAGACACTAAAGATCATCCTCCTCGCAGAGCTCTTTCTATGAAAAAATACATATCACCTTTATAAGTTCCAGCTCAATTTCTGTCATTTTTAAACAGGCAGCATAGGATAAGCCAGGAGAGCTAAAATAATGACAAGGATCGAGTTGGTAGTTATTCATACACGAATTTCTGTAGTTTTCAAATATATCTCCTAGCAGTAATACATCAGTGATCATGTACAGATCGTGATATTCCCCGAAGGTAGCATAGAAAAGGCTTTCCATAAAATTTGAGCTCTTTCGCATTGTTCATTGTTTTGAAAATTCTCTTTGGATGGAAGTGACGTTTGCAAAAACTAAGCACTCTGTTGCAAGTACTCATATGGAAAACTTCCTTTGCTTTTCAAAAGTTCTTTCCGTGAGTCATTCAGATTACGTTGTCTACATTATTGACTTAGGATGTAGAAATTTTCCACATTTTTCGACAGTGAATCCAGTGAAGAGCTGAGGAACATGAATGAATCAATAAATTTAATTTGACCGAATTTAATGCATATGTATTTTTCTGTAGTTTGTGGAATACAAGAAATTTTCTTCTTATCGTTAAATTTCCACAAATCTTTTACTATAAAGTGACCATCAAATCCTTTGAGATTATGAAACAACACTGGTATTTCAAGTGAGAATTTGTATTGAAGATTACATTTGTTGTGAACAGCACCTCTGTATTTTCCAGTTAAGTGATCGTGGTCCCTTACTCAATCAGTTCCTAGAATTTTCCCACAAATATTACAATATTTTGCTCCAGTAAAAATTTGTCAATCAAAATAAGTCATCTTAACATTTCTTTTCTTCAAATTATTGATCAAAGTTTCGGCTTCGATCATCTCATTCAAAAATTGTTCTGTTACATTTTTCCCTCTACATTCTGGTTTTGATCATTTTACCTTCTGGTCCAACTTTAATATATGCAAATCCTGATGGTACTAAATATTTAGTTCGCACCCTACTTGGCTTATTCTCAATTCTTCTACATTTCAAAAAGCATTCGAAGTCTGAATAAATCACATGTGGGTGGTTCAAACCGTTTTTAATTGTACGGAATTTCGTACTATTCGCTTCGGCAAACTTGATAGTTTGTAAAGTGTTTGATTTGCAATTATCTACGTGATTCTTTAATAAATCGTCGCGAGTGAAATTATGGAGACAGTATGGGCAGGGATAGGATTTACCATTATGTCTTGAAAGGTATGCTGTAACCCTACTAATATTTTTAATCCAACAATAGTGAGAATTATTGCCGTCTTTTAAAAGTAAAAGCTGTATGGGTTCTTTAAAAGGATTCTGTGAAATATATAACGTATGCAAACTATCTTTCTTAGAATTGAAAACATTTATAGAAATATTATTTAAAACCTCGAACTTCGGGATTTGATCGAGGGTTACTGGATAAGTTAATGAAGATGTGTCTAAGACATTTTCAAATATTTTATATTTTTCGACACGTTGTGGATTGTCTTTAGCAGGATGTAGAGCTGATAATATTAACCACAAGAAGCATTTGTTGTCGTAATTTTTAACATTCACTATACCTTTTGTAGATTTCAAATGTTCTGGTAAATTTACGAAAGCAGATGCTCCAACTGCATTATACTGAGACATTTGAATTTCCATAGAAATTATTTTATCAAACACCCATCCACTTCCCTTTTGTATAAAATTTTCAAAGTCGTTATCAATTTTCTCATAAGCATTTTTTAGTAATTCATTGAGATAGGTAGGTAAACTGATTATTTCGTTACATGTCGAAAAATGTGCACTATTTATTTCTGTCCTTCAGGATACGTCTGCTTTTTGAATTTTATTTGTAATATGAATCTAACTTTTAGAGGCTGACTGAGTTTATTCTTAATTATATATTTCCATTTATTGTTATTTTTTTCCAGGAAACTTTTTCTCTACTCTGGCATTTATGTTATCAATTTTATATGTGCGAAACATTTTCCTAAAAGCACTGCTTTTATTTATATGATATTGATTCAGATAATGATTGTGATTGTCTTTTCTGTTAAAGCTGGAATTGCAAAATTCGCATTTTTCAAATGTGCGATAAGTGCATGCAGTTTTCATATGACGATTCGTATTGGATTTGCGAATAGATATCCCACATTTGGTGCATTGAATAGTTGCGCTCATCTTTGAGTTAGCAGTATACCCTCTTTATTATAGTAGCTAAAAAATCATGTTTTTTTTTCAAAATATTAATTTTTTTTCTTCGCATAATCGGAAGTTGAAATAACATGACTGCAGTGTGTGTCAAAGAGTAAATTTCTAAACAATACCGATGTTATTGAACATAATCTTATGTTCCTTTTTGTCAATGTTGGGTTGGGTTGTTTTACCTCTGAGCGTTACTTTTTTGCACACCATGGGCTAAATGGCCAGGCCACAAGGACCCCGAAAGCTCAGAGAAGGTTGGGGGAGGGGACCCACTGGAACAGCTGTTGGGAGACAGTTGGTAGCCTCCCGTCAAGGCCATCCAGCGTGTTCTTTATCGTGCACAGGGTATGGCTCTCCCGCATACGGGGCCACGGCTTAACGTCCCATCCGACGGACGGCGGCCTTTTCAAGCCCATCGGTGTCCCCTACTGACCGTGGGCAGGGCGGGGAAATTTTGCGGAGATAAATCTCAACGCTGATCCAGCTGGGACTCGAACCTGGGAACTACAGATTACGAACCTGGCGCGCTACCGACTGAGCCACCCCGCCCCTTTTTTGTCAATAATATCATTTTTTAGCAAAATATCCAAAATATCGACAATTTCATTTACTACTTCTGTACTGGTGTTTCCAGCTCGTTTACTGGCAACCAAGACAGATAATTTTTCGCACATGTCGTCGAAACTCTTGTATAATCCAGAACAAAACTGTTGACTTTCTGTTACTGTGAGCATCATTTTAATCGATTTTAAATATTTTCTAAGTGCCTCAATGTGATTATCGATAATTCGATATTTCTCAGTAGTTCTACCATAGCGTTTGGTTTCTGTAGCCTTTCAAGTGAGAATTTGTATTGAAGATTACATTTGTTATGAACAGCACTTCTGCATTTTCCAGTTAAGTGATCGTGGTCCCTTACTCTGTCAGTTCCTAGAATTTTCCCACAAATATTACAATTGTGGTTTATTACAACCCCCCAGTTTCTGAAGATGCCCGATTGTTTGGTAAAACATTTCTTTCAACTCAGGAATGGGGTTTCTCGCCTGTAAGATATCACTCGGAAGTTTTAGTTTATATTGGTTTAATATTTCATCTTGCAAGTCGGAATCTGGATTATGAACGAACGTTTTTCTGGCATCTCAGTGGGCACTTCTGGCTCTAAAGTTTTCACTACATCTTGTTATGTATTTCATGGTTTCTTCACGCACAGTTTCCAGACCTTTTAACCGTTCGATCACTGGCTTGTGAAATTCTTCGAGGGTTTCCTTAACTCGTTCATCTCCCAAAATAGTGTCTTCAATTTTCGATTTTGTAGTAGCTCGCGATTTCAAGATTTCGTCTATAATACTGTGTAATTGCTCAAGTTCTTTCATCTTTATTCATATACAATAAAGACATATACCCATTGATGAAAGTCTGAAACAAGACCTCCAGATACTTTTCTTCTTTCTTTTGGATCTGGATAGTGTCTAGCAAGTGAAACACTAATCTTGCTGCCCCTGTCAAATTTCTTGTTTACGGGAATAACAGAAAAAAACTGCTGAAGTTGTGGTCTTACTACTTCAATGAATTTTTGATCGTCCAAGTTGATACTATAATTTATACTAAAAGAGGGATTTGTTGTGCAGCAGATTACCTTGCTTATATATCCATTAGAAATGCATAGATGGTAATTATCTTTGAAAAAGTTAGTTAGTTAGTTGGCGTTAGTAGGTCGAATTTTGTGTTTATCTGTATGATTGGATGAGACTGCAATATGTCTTTTTTCACTTCTTTATCACCATAAAATAATAAAATAAATACCCCCTCAAGCAGCTGCTTGCCACAGAGATCTGACAGGAACCTGTCAGTTTATATGCCACAGTAGAAGGTCTGAGAGGATGACAGGCCCTCAGCAGAAAAACGACACATACATCCATGCCTTACCCGGGGCTCGAACACAGATCCCGTAGATCAGTAGTCAAGTGCGCTAACCACTCGGCCACGGGATGACTTTTATCACCATAGGTAAGGCAGATTACAGTATTTTTATCAACGTATAGTTTTGTACCAGTATCATTGTTTAAAATTGGGGTGCCAACATTCGTAATTCGTTTCCCATTTGCATCGCCATTGAAACTGCTCCCACATGACGCAAAAGTCCATTTTTATTTCTCAATAGAGCATTGGATGGGTCAGGATCTGACTTTTCAAGCCATCAACGTAACTTTTTGTTGTCACATTTCTGTTGTGCCTCGGTTCCCCGAAATTTCCTTTCTCTTATTGTTCGCATTAAAGACATCCTCGCCAGTTAATGCGACTTTTTCCAAATATCTCTTAGTTACAACAGCAGAATCAGACTCGGAATCAGCAATATCAAAGATTTTTTTTTTTGCACTGAAACTATGCCCGTCGAATAAATGCTTCGCGGAACGTAAAGTCCATCTTTATTTCTCACCAATGTATTCATTGGACTATTTTGAACAGTGGTCAAGTTGTCGACGTAGTGTTTCGTAGTTAATTTTCGTAGTTAACTAACGCCAACTAACTAACTAACTTTTTCAAAGATAATTACCATCTATGCATTTCTAATGGATATATAAGCAAGGTAATCTGCTCGTTTAATGCGTTTATTGCTTGCATCGTAATTATCATTGTCATGTTGCAAAGTGTTCTTTTTTCCAAATATCGTTTTTTAACTACTCCAGAATCTGCATCCGGTTCAGTAACATTGATTATTTGTTTGCTTCGCGCATCGTAGCGATTGTTCCGAAAAATTAAAGAAGTATTATTAACGTATTGAATGGTAGCGGCATCTCCATTTTCTATAAGTCTGACTACATTCGATATTCTTTTAGTATTTGCGTCAAAATTTCCCGTGTGATTCAGTGTTATAGACTCTTATTGCAGATATTGTTTTGTTACAGAGTCCGAACCCTCTTCGGGATTGGCTACATTTTTCAATTTTTTATTACTCATGTCGTATCCCCATCGTATGTCAATTTAAAACCGACACCTGGAATTCCCGCTGTCCTCTTTGGGAACCGGTCTCAGAGCTGATGACGCCAAACTTTGTCAAGTAATTCATCTTTATTTACCAAAGTTTTTTCTGTACTTGAGAGGCATGTGCTTGGTTTTTTTATCGATTAATAAGAAATCGTGTGGTTTTGAAACTGCATATGCATAAAACTGCATAAAAAATCTTTCCTGATTTCTGTTGCATGATACATTTGTATCTGCAACATTTCTCTCATGTTCTGTATATTAAAGAATATAAAATAATTACACTGTAGTCGAATGTCTTTTGGAGTTGAAAAATAACTCTGTGTCAGGTAAATCAATGATATGTTCTTTTTCCTTCCTCTGACGAATAATTCTTCGATGAGTTTTTAATCTCTTTCCGTTACGAAATCGTCGAAAACAATTAAATTTTGCATGTCGGGATGCAGTTCGTTGACCTTTACGATATATTCTTTACTGGAAGAGAAAGTTGCAATTGAGATTGCAATTGAGTTGCAATTGAGATTTTTTCGCCAAATGTTTTCTCCAAAATTTCGTGCAAATCGTCGAATATTTCTTGCATAAACTGATATTTCGGCTCGGTTAAATCTTTAGCATATAAATAGATTTTATTATAGTAAAGATGTTTAAATATTAATTTCAACAAAAGGTTCGTCTTCGCTGAGCCCGATGGAACACAGGTTAAAAGTCTAAAAGGCCAGCGAGGTGCAAATACGTTTCTGTTCAAGAATTTCTCATCTTCTTCAAAGTCAAAATTTTGAATCTCCATTTGCTTTATTTAAAAAGATCATCTTCTTTGACCCAGGAATTAATGGTATTATCATTATCAAACCATTTAACATAATACTCTTTTTTTATTATTCTTCAATCTAGTTTTCTGAATGATTTCAACTTCATAAATGTCATCTTGCTTTTCGTATTTCACCATTTCTTGGGTGTAAAAACTACCAATGATTGGTTCTCCTTTCAGATCCTTGATCTTATAGGTTATGGGATCTGTATTCAGAACTTGAGCAATTTCAAAAATCTCTTCTTTAAAATTCGGCAGATAACCTTTTCTAAACGGTGTCTTGTACTTGGCGATTTTCACTCTGTCGCCAATTTTAAATTTTGGTGCTGCAATAGATTTAATTATTTTACCAAACAGATTAAAATACACAATATCTTTGTTTTTCTGCAAGCTTGCCTCTTTTGGGGTCATTCTTATTGATCTGTGATAAGAAGTGTAATTCTTAACGAGTTCTGGTAGAACATCGATCCATTTTCTAGTGTTATTGGCAGTGAAATATTTCCACATTATTGTCTTTAGAGTCCTATTAAATCGTTCCACAATTTGAGCTTTAGTCTCATTTTCAGTGGCAAACCAATGGACACCTCATTGGTTAAACAATGTTTGAGTTTCTTTATTGATAAACTCAGTTCCCTTATCCGTTTGTAACTTGGATGGCTTACGTTGTTTAAAATTTTCGACAAATGCTTTGGTAATCTCATTACCCGTTTTCTTTTTAATAGGTATTGTCCAGGCGAATTTGCTGAAAATGTCAATCACAGATGAAATGTAATTCGTATGGTTATTGTGAAATTTAAATTTTTGCATATCGATTAAATCACTCTGCCACTGGTCGTCTATATTCGAAGCATAAACCCGTCTGGTTTGGAATTTTTTATAAATGGGTTTGTGTAACGTGTACACATCTTGTTGTTGGAGAAATCTTTTTACTTCTTTTTCCGTCAATCCAGTTTTGGGCATTATATCTTTTATACCGGAAAATCCCTTTAATGGGTCATAGGAAACGGAAGAAAGCATCTTATTTCTTGTGTCCTAAACCGAACCGTTTCTTTGTTTTAATGATAGGTTTGATTATTGTTCTTGAAATTCTTTCTCCTAAAGTTGGATTCTGAATTTCATCCAAATCATTTAATAATTCCTGGTCGGCTTCGTGTCTCTTTTTACTTTCTGTTGATTTGCTGTAAAAAATGTCGTGGTTTTTGCAGGCTTTGTCCACACGGTTAATACCAGGATCTCCTCGCATTACCCTTTTCTCCAGTTTCGTAAACGGTCCACACTACTGGTAACCTGGAATGTGCATTTCGGATGGATTAAACTTTTCTTGAATCCAGCTTAATATAACTTCACCTTTTGCAAATTTCCCTTTCTGTTTCACAAATTTATACTTCATTTTTCCACACGTTCGGCATCTACCTCTCATCATTACTCTTTTATTCTTTGATGTGACATATTCAACGTTACCGTTAAAGTTTTCGTTTTACACTTTACACAATACATGCTTAATTTTTATATATAAAATATAAGTACTGATACTTATAAAAATAAAGTATAATGTATCACAGTTATCTAACTAGTTTAACGCCTGGGCAAAAACAAAAATTGAAGAGTGCATTTGTAAATAAGAATCCTGTAACTTTAAGTAATTGAACTATAGAAGAAAGGTAACGATACTTTGTAACTGACAAAGAGACAAATCATTAAACTGAAAAAAATTCGACTTCGTTTCAGTAAAACACAGCTAGGTGGATTTCTGCCGTTCTTAATACCTGCACTGGTAGCATTGGGAAAAGCAGCTGCAGTTGGAGCTGCGGGATATGCTGGTACAAATTTTGCACAAAAAGTTTTAGGAAAAGGGTTATACATTCCTGGAAAGCAAAGAGCAGCTGGCTTATCTAAAAATAAAAGAAAAGGAAAAGGTTTGTACATTCCAGGAAAACAAATAGCTCAGGGATTTAAAAAAAAGAGCCATTAAGTAACTTAGATATGGAAAAAATAATGAAAAACGAAAAAGGATTTCGTGGTGTATACTCTATCGATTCTTTGCCAACAAAAATATTCAAGAACAAAAATGGTATAGTGAACTTTGACGTTTTCCGTGGTTCAGGAACTCATTGGGTAGCTTATTTCAACGATGCGAAGTTACCTTACGTCGAGTACTTTGATCCATTCGGTTTATCGCCACCAGAAGAAATAAAACACTATTTATTTACATCTTCAAAGCCGATCGTGTATAACTATTCGCAATTTCAAGCAAATTACTTTGTAAAATGCGGTTATTATTTCATCTATTACATTAAACGAAGGAATAATAACATAAGCCCATATGATGTATTGTATCAGTTTGAACAAACTCCTGACGATAGGAATGAATAGTTGGTAACAACCAACATATAAGTACTATATAGTACTACACTATATTAATAAAGATGGTACTTATAACTATCAGTTCCTCTGGTATTACGGCATACAACCCCGAAGATTTGGAAATTAATTATGAAATGCCAATCACATTCAATGATGAATACGGGGATAGCACTGATCGGTAGCAATATGTGGTATTCCTGGTACAACATCAGTGATAAATATAACAATAACACTCTGAAATACTTCAATGGAAGGTAATGGAATAAAATAATTTTCCCGAATGGAATGTACGATATAGACGGATTTAATGATGTTTTGAAAAATGTCTTTAAGGATCCTAGCCCTATAATACTAGAAAGCAACCTCCCCACATTAAGATTTGTTCTTCGTTTGGCAAGAAGATATAAAATAGATTTTTCTGAAAGAAAGTTGCAAGAAAAGTAGGGTTCGAATCGAAAATTATCGATGCAGCAAAAAACGAAGGAAAGTTCCCACCCAACATAACGAGAGGGGTCGATCGCATTCTAATTCACTGTTCTATTGTCGAATCTTCCTATCTCAATAACCAGAAGAACGACGTGTTGTACAGTTTTGTGCCTCAAACACCGCCTTGGCAGTTTAATCGACACACATCCATTCTTCCCCATATATTTACCACTGAATAAAACTGATTACATTTACAATATTAGAATGAAAGTAACCGATCAGAACAATAAAGTAATTGACTTGAACAAGGAAAACGTGACTTATATGTTACACATCAGACCCAAATAAAGATGAAAATACTGAGAAAGCGAATTAAAATATTTTATACAAATCCGTCGTCTATCGTTCGAAAAAACGAGAAAATATCCCCTAAGGGCAGAAATATTCTTAATCAGTTAATATACGGAAATGGCCTAAAAATCATAAAGTAAGTATAGGATGAACGTTGAAGCTACTTACTGGATATTGTTCGAAGACTAAATAGACGATAATTCCACGACAAAATATGAGTACTTAGAACATCGAAACAACAATGTTAATGTTAAAAATCTCGAAAAATACGAAATATTTACCAAAGATATGGACGTTTTCCTACATCCTCACAACAGTTATATATACGTCAGAGGCAAAATACTGAAATTAGATGGGTCTGGTATCGGCGGCAATGATGTAGTTACGATGGTCAATAACGGGTACAACATTTTTAAGAGAGCTCAATATTATATCGAAAACAGAGAATTGGAAGATATTGAATTGCCAGGAGTGACGACCACGATTCACAATTTAATTGATTTTACCAAAGACTTTTCACACAGTGCTACCTCAACTATGATGTGGTTCAAAGATACCGCAGACAGTTAGAAAATGAATAAGTGTTTGTACGACGGAGGCTAAGATAAACTGCACACGAATAATAAAATAAAGGATTTTGCACAAGCGTTGAAGAAAAATCCTGAATTCAATCAAGGATTCTCGGACAGATATGAAATTACAATAAATAGTTAAAACGTAAGTTTATTCTTACCACTGAATCGGCTGTTTGGATTCTGCCGAGACGTGGATAAAGTGTTTCGCGATATAAAACATACCATAAATCTAGAAAGAAGTGACGACAAAGACATTATTCAGAGAGTTGGGGCTACATTGTATAAATTTGAAATATCTCACGTATCTTGGTTTATTCCAAAAGTGGAACCATCACTACAAGTACTTGCAAAACTAGAATCTCAGTTAGCAAGCGGCAATCCACATGAAATCTTTTGGGAATTGTGCAAACTGTACAAATCTGATACACGAATTGACTCTCATGTCAGTTGGCAGATTACTACAACTCAAAATAAACCCGTCCATCTTTATGTTGTCTTACAGAAGTCTAACCGATTAAATAATCAAACCAGAAACAATATGGTATTTGATCACATGTTACTAGAACGGATTCAAATTAGAGTGAATAGCAAACAGTTTCCCGAACAAGAATTTGAGTGCAACTTTGAACCCAACACTTTAGACTATGCGCGAGTTAAAAACAGCTTTTTAGCTGCAAAAAATATGGATATCGATTTGGTACACAAGTCAGTTACCAAGATTTTATGAAACTGTATCCGATATTCCACTTTGATGTCAGCAAATACGAATCACGTCTATATGAATTATCAGAACTGCTGACATCGAAATACGGTTTAAATTATATAGACCGCCAAATGAATTATATCACGTATATTGCATAATTGTCTCAGAACGAAAAGCAACTTTACAACCACTAGAGGGAAAACTTTTAGTTGTTGGATAAAAAAATATTTATAAACAATCATTTCGAAATCTACATCTATCTGCACGTTTAAAAAAATATGCATGTTCCCGAACCAGTATTTTTTCAGCCTCACTTTAATTCTGAGGTTCAATGAATAAGAGATTTAGTTCAATGAAATTAAATCTCGAGCCCGTTGTTCTTTGGAGGAGATCGAGACTGATTTCCGTTTAACACGATAACATAAAACTCGTCTCTCTATTTACAAACTTCATACATTCTCAAAATTATTCTAACATAAATCACTTTTCATTTCAAATGTTTTTTTTCATCTAGTACCCTCTCTTCATACATTAACAGATATTCAACGTCTATCTTTTCATCAGATCCCCCAAAAACGTCATTTTACCTGTTGATTTTGTCATAAGTTTCAAACAAATTTCTCAAAACTGTCTGACTTTGTCAAATTCTCCGATTTACCTGACTTTTTACAACCAAATAATCCAGTGGGGTGTATGATAACTCAGCAAACCACAAACCTTTTTTTATCTCTTTCACACACACCTCATTTTTTCTGAAAATTAGTTAAACAAATTAGTTTAAATCTCGTATGCCCAAAAAATTTAAATTACTTTTTTTCACATGAAACACCCGGTTTTTTTCTGATTTTCACACATATTTTCAGAAAAAAACCACATGAAACACCGATTTACATGGCTTTTACAACCGAATAATCCAGTAAGTGTACGAAAACTCAACAAACCACATCATTTTTTTTATCTCATATACACACACACACTTCACTTTAAACTAATCCATTTAAAATAATTCACAAATTAATTTAAACCTCATCTTTAAAAAAAACTGAAATTAGTTTTTCACATGCTAAAAAACACCCCTTTTTTTTCTAATTTTCACACATGTTTTCACAAAAAACCACAAGAAACATACTTTTTCCCTCATCCCCCATAACTTTTCCCATGGATTTTTATAGAATTTTGTGGCCCCATTTACTGTGCCAGAACTCTCATTTATGCTACTACTCTCACCCAAACTGCAATCACCCAAACTGCAATGCTAGACAGTTTAATATAATCCTGCAAACAATCACTGAGATCGCGCTAAAGTCCATGGAAGGATGGAACTCAGCCTTAGAGTTGGTAGCTGTATTGTGAGAGGAACCTTTAACTTCTTTTAAAATAGTTAGTATTGCTTTGGTTATTCTTGCATTTCACTATTCTTTTCCACAGTTTCTTCTGCATTCACATATCTCACTCTGCGTTTGTTTGCTCGGGAAGAAAGCCGGTACTACAGTTGATTTTAGGATTCACCTTCCAACATCCTCAGGGATTGTTTAGTCTCAGGATCAGCAAAGCATCAATAAATTGTAGTTGAGTTAAGCTATCTAGAATATCTGGTGGACAGTTACTATAAGCTAATCTAGCTAAACGCTCAATATAACTGGCATGTTCTTGCAAAGTTTCACCACTCTTCTACATGCGATGTTTAAATTCCGTCATATAGTATTGTTTTAAACAACTATCACCAAATCTGAGTTCTAATGCAGATACTAAACTTTGATAATCAAGTCGCTTTTCTTCTGGAACAAATTGTAAAACTTCCGCAGAGCATTTCTTAAGGAAGCTGCAAGAAAACCGGCCTTCTGAAACTCATTCCACTCATTAGCTCTAGCGATGACTTCAAATTGAGTTTTAAAAACTGTCCAAGATGATTGACCATCAGATGTGGAAGATTTATTTCTATTTCTAGTGATACGTGTAAAAACATTATTGTAATTAAAATTACCATTATCAGAAAATAAGGTAGCATTTCATTTCTTAAAATCTGAAACTGGCTTTCACAAAATGTTTTTACATTATCAATTTGATGCTTATAATCTATCTTAACACTATCAAGTTTTGTGTTAAAATCACAAGTGATTCCATTTACATTACACATTACACCATCAATATCATTTTATACACCAAAAATATCATTTTTTACACTATTAATATCATTTTTTTCGCCATCAGTTTCGACCTTTAAACTATCACTGTCTGTTGAATTCGGTCTTAATATCTTTACACTGGTCAGTGATTTCTCTGATTTTTTGTTCAGATCATTATTATGATTAGCAATCTTACTAATTTGAAAAGCTACTTCAGCTTTCAACTTGTTATTTTGTGTAACTGTATCACTTCTTTGAGTAGCCAGCAACCTTCGTGTCACGTGACACGAAGGTTGCCAGATCACTAATTCTAAAAAAATCGTTGCCAGATATTTTTTCTGAATTCTGTAATCAACCATAGTGTTCGGATATTTTTTTGACCGACTGTAAATCTACATAATATTGAAGGTTGTTGTAAGATTGCAAATGAGGGAATTCAATAAGTCCTAATTTATGTAAATAATAGGAAACTAAATTTTGTAGAATTGAGCTTCATACACACACAGCAGAAAGCATTGACTTACATGAATATGGATACAATTTATGCATTCTCTTAATATATAGATCACATAATTTTTCTGTTAATAAATTTAATGTGGAATTGAGCTCAACTTCAAAGGGTATAAAACATGACAATATTTTTTAGTAGGAGATAAAAACATTGTTTTATTAAAAGATGATAGGCAAACAAATGAGTACCTTAATCTGACTGTGATTCAAACCCAGGTCTCCCAGAAGCATGCCGGGTATCTTAACCGCTGGACCATCAAGAGCTAATCATTTTTCCAACAAAGGGACATATAAGCATTCCTGCAATATTGTTGATTCACCAGTGGTACCATCCGTTATCAGGAATCGGGCCAAACTTCTACATTAGATGATAGTAATATTTGCCACTCAGACTCACAATGTTACATGAATAATTCAGTAATAAAGTATCAGAGGAAAACGCCATGTCGACAAGAAACATTTGAAATAATTAGGTGAAAACAATTGGTTGTCCTGACTGGTATTCTAGCCCAGATCTCCCATAATCATGCCTATTTTTCGACTAATTATTTCAAGTGTTTCTTGTCTACAGGACGTTTTCCTGTGATACTTTATTACGGAGTATCTTAATATTTTAAGCAATCACGATTTTAGGCAATATGTAAACATTGGAACTAGAAATACCAACTTAAGCTCTAGCTATTTATACCATGTGCTCATAAGAATACCAATAACCTTAATTGAAAATGATGTGGTAATTTTTGAGTCAACGCTAACTGATCATATTACAATTTTAATTGGAATCCAATGTCCTAATTGTAGTATTTTAAATAAAGCAAAACATGTAAATACCGTAACGATATTTGATTATAGAAAATTTGAAACTTTTATTAGCCAAAACGAAAATTAAATCATGTAATGAACATAATTTTTCCTTTGTGTTACTTTTCCATTGTAATTTTAAACCTAATCGTAATTTTAGTTTAGATTTTAAAACTGTTATTGATTAATGCTTCTAATTTTCTGTTGGACTGATAATGTATTCAGAAATGTCAAAATTTATGAATTTGCACTTTTCTAACCAAATAAATATTTCATTTCCTTTAAAGGCACCATTTTTTTCAACTATTTAAAGTACTTTATTTCATACATGGGCTCGTTTGAATATGCGAACTTGAATTCTTTGTACCTAATGCTAACTTAAAAATGTCTCTGAACAGATCTCTCATGTTGTTTTGTGGCCAAAGAGCACTGATGTATTATGGACATTGTATTGTTAGTTACTTCTTAGTTTTAGCTCGTTTTTAAAAAACAAGCTAATGTTTTCATTTTGTCGTCTATGTGTTCGTCTGCAGGTATTCAAATTTCATTTGGAGATAAATGAAAGATTATTTTTCGGTTATATAGGTACTAATGAAATATTAGTGGAAAATAAATAAGTATCCCCTCAAGGAATTGCTTGCTAAAAAGGCCTGTTGGTTTAATACGTCATAGGGAAGGTCTGTGAAGAAGGCGAGACCTCACCAGAAAGACAACACTAAAATTCATGCCTTACCCGGGCTCGATCCCAGATCCTTTTGATCACTAAACAAGCGCGCTCACCTCTCGGTCACCGGGATGTTCAATGCTATTAAAATATTATTGACTAATTAATAAAATATTACGTACTAATGAAATATGTGCATTTTCGGAATCTTCCAATAGCTTTGTCTACCATTGCAAAGCCCTAAAGGTGGAAAATGAGAAATTTTAAACGATCTATTGATGATAAAGATTTGATATTTTACTGGTATCATTAGATGATCAAGGGTTTTTTTCTGACAACAATGATTTTTCCTTGGGAGGGGAAGAGGGGCAGCAATTTTGTTTTAAATGATAAATGAATAATTATTTCTGGGATCGATAGATATAAATTAAATATTATGAATGCAATTTCTACTGTTCGAGTCATAAATTGACGAACTTCATTCGCTTTGAAAACTAGCGTTCCATATTCGCCAGAGGCGATATGTTCTTCTTCTAGTTAATATTTTTTCCGTATATATGTATTTTTGCCCCAATCATCAAGGAAAAGAAGCAACGCTATGTTGCATAATTACTAAATTATCCTTTGCTATAAGGTTGAACGAGAACCGTCTGCTGGCTGGGTGGTTATCGTGCTTGTCTACTGATCAAAGGGACCTGGTTTAAACTCCGAATCCGGGATGAATGTTTCTTTTCTGTACCTCCTGCTGAAATCTTACCTCACTATAACAGATCTCTTGAAAAGAATACTCTCTGTCTGATGGGAGCTAAGCCGTGGGTCCGTGTGCAGGAAAGCTACATCCTGTGAATGCTAAAGAAAACGCTGAATGCCCTGACGGGGGTTTTGATCTGCATCCTAACAGTTATCCAGTGGGTCCCTTTTCCCAACCTTCTTTGTGCTCTCTGGTCCTTGTGAGCTGGTAATTTTGCTCTTTGTGTGCACAAAAGTGACGCTCACAGGTAGAATAACCCAACAATTTTCACAGAATCTTTTCTATGGAATATTATATTAATAGGCTCCTGTCAGACCCCAGTGGCAACCAGCTGCTTGTGGGGGGGATTCATTTTTCGTTTGTTAAATGGCCGAGTGGTTAGCACACTTGGCTACTAATCTAAGGGACCTAGGTTCGAGGCTCGGGTAAGACATGGTTGTGTGTGTTGTTTTTCTGCTGAGGTCCTGTCATTCTCCCAGACCTTCTACTATGGCATGTAAACTGACAGGCTCCTGTCAGGCCTTTGTGGCAAGCAGAGGCTTGAGGGGGCATTTATTTATTTTTATTCGTTAGAGGAAACTCAACTTTGCAGCTGGTCGTAGCTTCATTGCTGTAAACAAGACTATCGCCAACTGTCACTGACCTGGCACTAAAGTGTCGAGGGGGTGGGAGAGGTTAATACATCTGTCGACGTTACATAGTTGGCTTCAATGAATATATACTGACCCCCCCCCCCTTAATTTTAAGCTCACGATCAGCCACTGAGCGAAGCGATATCTAATTATGTTATGATATTCTTTCCGAATATCTGAGAAAAGTTAGTTTCATCATTTTCAATCTACTTGCATTCGATTCTGGAACATTTATTTGTTCCTCATCTTTGGAGCGCTGTCGTACAAATGCATCTGTTGCATTCATAAGTGTGCCTCTGATTCAGCACAAGCAAGCACAAAAAATATAATTTTAATAGGGACAGCACAGTTGTGATTTGCTACCATTCTCCGCAACAGTTATCATTATCATTAAAAATCATTTAAAAAACGATTTTTCTCTTTCTTTGCAAATTTCTCTAATTATTTCCGTGCGAAAATTTTAGAAAACTTCTGTTGGATATGAAAGCATTTCCTCACAAATTTTGTTATTTAAAGAGTTCTTCTTGTGATTTATTATTAAATATGATTGAGGTGGTACACTATTAAAAGTGTGTGTAATGTTATATCAGCTGTGATCTTACATTAAAAATTGGTTTAAGGTCCGAATTTTACATCGTATTATGGTGTAAGATAACATCATCATCATCATCATCCTCAAGCAGCCATGGGCTACGGAGGTCCAACCAGACCGCGCAGTTTAATTCTCCAAGCATATCTGTCCTGAACTACATCTGCTGCATCCGGTCACTGCACACCAATTCTAACAAGGTCCTGCTTGACATTGTCTGCCCACCGCATCCTAGGTCTTCCCCTCCTTCTGAGGCCTCTAGGCACACTGTTCATAACCTTATTCGCCAATCTATAATTATCCATGCGAGCAACATGGCCAAACCAGCGGAGTCTCTCTCTGCACAATATGCTGCTTAAAGGAGGTTGCAGACTCCTTTCCCTAACCTCCTCATTAGTTAAAAAGTTAAACCACCTAATACCCAAGATACTGCGTAAGCATCTAGAATCAAAAGCATCCAGTTTGCTGTTTACACAGCGTTCAAGTTTCACTACCATAACTAACCCAAAAAGAACCAAACTATTTTAGAGTCTAATTTTAGTCTTTAGGTGCATACGCCTATTTCTCCACAATCTTTTAGATTCTTAAAATTCCCGGCAGCAATACCTATTCGTCTGTTAATCTCATGCCGCACATCACCAGTATCAGTTACATAGCTCCCAAGGTAATTAAACTGTGACACCTGCTCAAGACTGCAACCATTCAGATTAACTGAATCACTGCCTGCCTGACCAATTTTCATCACTTTAGTTTTCTCTCTGTTTATAACCAAACCTACTCTACTACCAATCTCATCAACAGCTCGAATGAAAGAGTTCATCTCATCAACATAATTTGCCAAAAGGGCTAAATCATCAGCATAATCTAAATCAGAAATTGTCGTATCTCCAGTCCGTTTAAAGCCAAAATCTTTCCCTCGAAGTGAATTTCGCATAACATAATCAATAACCAAGCTAAAGAGAAAAGGAGACAAAATGCACCCTTGTCGAACACCAGAAGTAATGCTAAACCAATTGCTACAAGCCTTACCAACTCTCACACACGACTCAGTGTTATTATAGAGAGCTTTCATTATGTTAACTAACTTGTCTGGTATACCATATGATTTCACAATCAACCACAAAATATGACGATCAACAGAGTGGAAAGCCTTTTTGAAATCAACAAAGCTAGCAACCGAAGGTTTCTGAAACTCAAAACATTTCTCAAGAATCTGCCTGAAATGAAAATATCTTTCATTTCAGGAAATGAAAATATCTTTCATTTCAGGAAATGAATTTCATCTGTGAAAATATCTGATCCACACATCCCCTACCACTTCTGAATCCACATTGCTCATCACGCAATTGCCTGTCAACCAGATTCTTAATTCTACTAAGCACAATCATGGAAAGAACTTTACCTGGAACAGAGAGTAGACTGATACCCCTATAGTTATCACAAGAACTGTGATCACCTTTTTTGAAAATAGGGATAATAATAGCTCTGGTAAAATCTTTAGGAACCATATCTTTATCATAAAAGTTATTAAAAATTTAAGTCATCCAAGTGGTAACCGAAACATTCCCAGCTCTGAGCATTTCTGTAGTAATTTCATCTACCACTAGGGATTTATGAAGTTTAAGTTTAGAGATAGCCAAAATAACTTCAGATTGTGTTATAGGGCCAACATTAAAGCTGCCAATGCATCTATCATCATTACAAACAATGGGAGTAGAACTAACCACATTGTTTAGAACATCACTGAAATGCTCAGCCCACCTAGCCATGACAGAATCCTCACCATCTATAACCTTACTTTGTTTATCCTGCAATCCTTGTATGCCTGTCCGTTTTCTACCACATAAAACATTAACTATCTGGTACAGCTCTGTGCTGTTGTGCTGCCTAACTGCTTCCTCAGCTTTGTCAGCCAAACCATCAAGCCAAAGATTCTTATCAGTAACTAACTGATCCTTTACACGTTTATTAAGCTCTCTGTAATCCTTTCTATTAGGACGAGTATGGCATTGATTAAGGACATTCCTGCAGTTCTTTCTTTCCGAAATAAGCTCAAGTGCCTTATCACTTAAATAATTCTGTCTCCTCTGCTCCTTGTTTCCTAAAAGAGTACAGTTAGTTTCCAAAAAAGCCTGTTTAAAACGGTCGCATTCTTCCTCAACTTCAGTAGTAAGCAAACCATGACTGTCATAATGACTAAGTAACCTATCATGGCAAGCTTTAGCTATAACTGGGTCTTTCAGAGCTTCAGTATTAAAGGTAAATTTTTTAACCCTATCACAACACTTTTTAAGTTGAAGTTGCAAGACACTTTTAACAAGGTAATGGTCAGATCCAATTTCAGCTCCCCTATCTGCCCTGGTATTCCTAACAGAACTAGCCCATTTGCTGTTAATTAATATATAATCAATCATATTCTTATGCAACCCATTTGGTGAAACCCATGTATACTTATATATGTTGCGATGTTTGTAATAAGTGTTAGTTATACTGAATCCATTGAGTTTAATTACCTGTAGGAGACGTTGCCCATTGCCATTGCAGCTACCAATACCAAAAGGGCCTATCACCCTACCCCAAAGATCAGAGTCAGTACCAACTTTGGCATTGAAGTCACCTAGAACAAGGGCAATATCTCCTTTCTTGACAGAATTCAAAATATCCTGAAGTTGTCCGTAAAACCTATCCTTCTCATCCTCATCAGCATCCTCAGTGGGGGCATAACAACAGATAATATTCAAGTCTTTAATGCTTCTCTGAAATTTTGCTGTAAGAAACCTTTCATTAATGCACTCATATCCTAGAAGAGCATCACTAGCATGTCTGCTGAGCAGCAGACCCACGCCTTGGTGATGCTTTCCATCCTCCCTCCCTGTAAAGAGAAATTTAAAGTTATTTTTAAGTATCTCACCTTTACCTGTCCATCTGGTCTCTTGCAAGCCTATAATATCTAGGTTATAGCGCTGGAATTCCTGCATGAGGACATCAAGAGAATAATCTCTATGTAATGTCCTCACGTTCCACGTTCCTGCAGAGAGAAAATGATTAGTAGGATTTTTAAAGAAATTAGGTTTATTGAGATTGGTAGGGCCAACAATATCAAACAGCCCCCTGATCGCAGGCATGGGGTAAAAGACCTGTTCCTCCTCTGCTAAAGGATGGAGTCACCGATGCTGGTAGGAACTTCATGCACTACCTTTTCAAGTGGACTTTTTCAAGAGCCACATGGCCTGCCTGAGACACATTACTCCAATTTAGGCTTGACGATGCCGAACTAGCTAAGTAAGGTTCAGGTACCTGAGATGGCCTCTTATTAGGATTATCCACCAGCTGATATAAGGTATCCCATGCCTCTGTTCACTTAGAGCTGGCAACCCAGAAGCAAACAGAAAACACAGCGGCAGACTCTCCCTCAACAGAGGCCCACCAGTGCAGCAAGTCCAGGATCAATAATCAAGCTCAAATCCATAAACAAGTCCAGTCTAGTAGGTATAAATGGTCAGCACCAGGACCCTGTGAAGTTGACCACTCCTCAGCAGGGTTGAAAAAAAAGAAAAAAGTGGCCATAGATGACCAGATCAGTAGGCCACACTGAACTGGCAGCCCTCCACTTCCGTTCCCTTCCAAAAGAGAATATCTCTTTTGAAAAGTACTAACGGCCTGCACCACGAGAAGGCGGGGTCGGACATTAGGTGCTAGACCTGGCCGGTTCTGTGCATCATCACTAGGGATTGGTGCACAGCTCTCCTTCCAGTTTACGCCTAGCTACCATTTACATCAACCTTGAAGTAAAATCCTATTTTTGAATTTGACATTTTACTTTCAGTATTCTATTCTTGAATTCGCCATTTAACATTCGCTTCACTGTTTTGTAATAATTATAAATATTTTAAAAATAAGAACAAAAGTATTCTTTTAGATTTTAAATACTACTACAATGAAGTACTTTTTTTTACTGCGTCATTTATTTCATGATAATTCCCATCTACCAATGTAAATATCAAGAAATGAGTGTATAAAAATATATTTGTTTCAAATGTTGAAAAACGGCAATAATGTAAACGTTATCAATTTGATGCAATTGCTATAAATTGAATGCTTTCAGGCGTAAACTTTCACACAAATGTGGTGCTACTTTCATCCCTTTTCTAACATTTGGTTTCACTTCTCGGGTGTGCCCTTTCACCAGATTATATTATTATTTTATACTTGTTCTGATGTTAGATTTCGCTTTTTGGGTGTAACCTTTCACCACAATACAGTGTTACTTTTCACCGTAAAATGGAGTAACCTAACTGGCGTAAAGTAAAACTCTTTTTTTACAGTCTAATAGATATTGGAAACATCGAAAGTGGAATATGTAACTCAGTAGTAATTCCAGTTCTAAGAAGTTTCCTCCAGCTAATTTTAACATGAATAATTGCTCTTTTTTCCAAATCTCCATGCTTTGTATGGTAGTTTTAATAAAATTATAAAATTCCTTTTTGATTTTGCTAATTATTTGGAGAAACACCCCTTAAGATAAATAACGTTATTCAAAATGTTTAAGCTTCGTATCTCTATAAGAACTGAATGCATACAAATGGCAAAAAAATTATCTAAATATCTCATTTTCTCAGAAATATTATTTTAAAAACCATTTAAAACTTCTACATTAAGTTTTCTATTCACGAAACATGGAGGTATTAATTTCGTTTTCAAGATATGGAACACAAGACTGCCGCCAAAAACAAAAATTCGAAAACAGATCTGTCACCAACCCTCCATTTATCCCACTCTAAGCATTAAGTTCAATGTCCTCTTTCTGTATTAAAAATTGAAACTTTCCTCACGGGACTCACACAAGAGGAGCACACCTTCTAACATTCCTTTTCGGTAGAACTTTAAACTGAGCAGCAAAACGAATAATGGCGCTCTTTTAATATTTATTTGTTGTTCGGGAAGATGACATTTCCTGACCCAGGCAGTAAACACACTTTGGGGTTGCAGAGAGGGGACTGCGCGTGACTTAGAAGCACATAAATTGTTATTGCACGTGTTCTGTCAACTTCCCCCGCCATTCCAAAGCTTCACCGTTTTGTAAGCCCTTTAGACAACAAAGACTGTATTTGTTTGTCACGTCCTTAGTTGCCACGACAGCGTGAAATAGCTTGTACTACGCAAATCGCGTCAGCCGGAACCTTCTTTAATCACTTAAGCAGATCTGAGAAAACAAGTGTCTTTAGATCGTTTATAGTTCAAGAGAAATTTTTTAAGAAGATGACATCACTTCATCTGAGCAAGAGACATATTTAGAGGTTGCAGCAAGTAACGGTTCTTGATTTAGACGCATATAAATTCTAATTGAACGTGTTATGATAAATTCTCCTCGAATGCAACTTTTACCACTGTGTATAAGCGATGTCTGATTAAAGTAGCCTAGGACCCTGGCGCACATATTATTAGAGACCCTCTTCTAAATGTTTCAGCATGATCAGGCTCTCACGGTATTTTAATATAAATGTAGTAGGTGAGTGATGGGAACTAAAATTAAAGAAGCAAACTTTAATTATATTTTTTTCATTATAAAAATGTGTGAAAATTAAAATATTACATAACATCATACTTCTTTTTTTTACCTTCCCAGAAGCAAAATCTGCGACGATGTCTTACCAGTCTATTTATTTTAATTCCTTTTCTGTTGCCATTAAGGCATGGATTCAGTGTATGTGACGCGTGAAGATTTCTCTCCGCTTTTGTCATCTTTAAAAATGCTCTTTCTCTCTTCTAGTGAGAACAAATGCATCCAGCTCTCTTCCTAGGTTCGAGTCCCAGCTGGAACAGCGCTGAGATTTATCTTCCCAAAACTTCTGCCCTGCCCACAGTCAGTTGGGGGACACCGATGGGCTAGGGAAGACCGCCGTCCGTCGCATGGAACGTTAAGCCATGACCATGTGCGGGAGAGTCATACCCTGTGCACGTTAAAGAAGAAGCTGAATGGCCTTGAAGGGAGGCTACCATCTGTTCCCCAAAAGCTGTTCCAATGAGTCCCCTCCCCCAACCTTCTCTGAGACTTTGGGGTTCTTGTGACCTGGCCATTTAGCCCATTGTGTGTAAAAAAAGTGCCGCTCAGAAGTAAAACAATCCAATCTAATCCAACTGCCACGTCAACGTTACACAAAACCGATTTCGATTTATTTCTTCTGATACTTTAATACATTCTTGAGCTAAATGCAAATTGTACAACTTCATTGGGCAGTCCCGTATTCTCTAACTGTAGTTGTGACGAGTAGAGATTTCGAATGATTGACCAATATACAATTTTTGTTAGAACAATAACAAAAATTTTAAATCTATTTAAATTTCAGAATTAACAAAGTTCCACCACTGGCTTATTAAGGTGGACGGAGTTACATTACAATTAATTGGTTCAGTAGTTACTCCACTTAAGTAAGCTTAATCTCGAACAACATTCAAAATTAAAAAGTGAAAGTAAAAATTAAAAGTGAAAGTGACAACAAGCAGAATAAGTTAAAATAATTATACCATGTTTGAAGTTTCTCGGCAACGAGAACTGTATTCTGCTATTCTATTGTAATGTGCTTAAATATGGTTGAATGATGCCATCCGTCGTTCCACTATACAAGACAGTACTACATCATATGGATGGCACCAAAAGCCACCTTCGTGTGCTGGATGAGGCCAATCGGAATGCTGGCATTGAGGCTGCAAAGCAGCTGAGAGAGTACTTTCGTCTGCATTACTTTATATCATCGGAATCTTCTGTTTATTCATATCTCTTGTTTGTTACTTTCGAATTTTGATGCTTTTGTGCTGGTTGATGTCTATTAGAACGCTGACATTAAGGCTGCAGAGCAGCTGGGAGAGTACCTATCATCTACATTAGTTTAGTATTTTCGAAATCAATTAGTTCATTCATATCTCTGATTATGAAACTTTCGAAATTTGAACCGTGTCGGTGATTTATTGCCAATATGGTTAAGTAGCATTATGGTATAATTTTTACTGCGACTCTGTACATGAGTGTGCCAAAAGTCTACCATTTTTAAGGGTAAATTCGAGCTCTTTTAAATTTTCAAAACATGATATTCGCTACTTAAATATCAGTTATTTGGGACAGATGTCCAAGTTCGAAGCTCTCGTAGTTTTGTGGATGGTTGGGTGAGGGGACCCACTGCACAGCTGTTGGGAAAAGGGTGTCAGCCTCCCGTCAAGGCCATCCAG
Organism: Ryuthela nishihirai; assembly: GCA_038380435.1. Classification (NCBI taxonomy): domain Eukaryota; kingdom Metazoa; phylum Arthropoda; class Arachnida; order Araneae; family Heptathelidae; genus Ryuthela; species Ryuthela nishihirai. The sequence continues at coordinate 7,633,387 of JAWZYU010000030.1, read as the reverse complement.
CGTGTTCTTTAACGTGCGCGGGTGTGTATGTGTGTCTCTCCCACACACGGGACCACGGCTTAACGTCCCATCCGACGGACGGCGGCCTTTTCAACTTAACAGTGATCCCTATTCAATGTAGGCAGGGCGGGGAGTTTGGCAGAGAATAATCTCTACATTTGCCCAGCTGGAACCCGAACCTGATAATTACAGATTAAGAGTCTGGCACGTTGCCAACTGAGCCTCCCCTGTCCCCGTAATAAATAAAAAAATTAAAAAATTAAAAAAATATGAAGAAGGAGGGAAAAGGAAAAAAGAAATGGTGACAAAAAATAGGTGAGTAAATAGTAATGAGGCAGAATGAAATGAAAAGAAAATAGTGATAAAAAACAGTAAGTAAAGGGAGGGGGGAGAAAGTGGGGATGGAATTAGTGAGAGATAAAATAAGACAGATGGGGGATAGAATAAGAGATATAAAATTTTGACTGAAGTCCAGACAGTGTTTGAATTTGTTATGTGTTTATGGTTAGGAATGTGAATCATGAGAATACTTTTAAGTTTTAAGAAATATTTATTATTATTATTGATATAATTAATTTTAATTTTGGAAGGATACGAAGTATAGTAAAGTGTAAAAAGGGGGGCGTGGCGGCGAAAGCGTTCACAAAATCCGTCTCGACGAGGATTGGTGTTAGCAGGAACATCGAACCACGCCAAACTGAGATGAGGGACGGACGCCGTTAGCGCTCCGCAAGTTGTGGCATATCGGAGATTGCGCGGGCGTCCTTCGGTCCAGCAGTCACGTGTAGGATGGCACAAGTCGAGGTGATCCCCGACAGGCAACATCTGCCGTTGTCTGTGGAGACTGCATGACAAGGGTAGGTGGGAAGTTGGGGGGGAAGGAAGTGAATGCAAGCCTGCTAGAGCTTACGCATAGAGTGGCTGTCTTGCAAAAATAATTGTGGTCTTTGGAAAGAAGTGAAATATTGAGACACATTGGATAATCTAAAAAATAAAGTTACAAGTAGGCGATTATGGACACACACTGTTTCAGTAATTTTAAAAATAGGTTTGATTCTATTAATTTTTTTATTTTAATTATTTTTAAGAATTTGTGTACATAACGACCGTAAGGACCGTATTTAAAATGTGCAGAACCATATCGATATCATTAGCTGTGTTAATAATAATTTTACGAATAAAAGAAAGAAAAATGTGAGAAAGTAAAAGAATTTTCTTCATTTATTCAATCTTAAAGATTTATTATTTTCATATTTGAGTTTGGGCTAAAGCATCTGACACGGCAACAGAGAGATAAAGATACGAAATGTGTGTTGGGGGGGGGGGAGGCGAAAAAAGTGACAAACCGAGTTCTGAAACTTGAATTTAATATTTGGAAATTTGGTCAAAGCCAGCAGAAATGGCTTTAGAGGGTAAATATAATTACTGACTGAGTTTGTGAATTTAAGTAAGTAGAGAACTCATTGGAGTGTGGGGGAGAAAGAAAGAGGGTAAGCAGAGAGAGAAGAAAGAAAAACAGAAAAAGAAGAAGAGAAAAAAAATAAAATAAATAAATGTACATTTATTTGTTAAAAATTGGAAAAGGGAAATGGAATTTGGGAATTAATATAAAGTGGGAATAGAGACAATACCAGCCAAAAAGGGAAGAATTCTTCGCTGCTTTAGGAAAATTAGGTATTTTAGATTTTCAAACTAATATTATTTTAAACCAATTTTTTAAATTTAAAAAACTTAAAGTCATAAAATTATTGCTGAATTTCTTACTACAAACTTCCCTTTGGATTAGTCTATCAAATTAATTAAAAGGTTTAAAAAAAAGAAAATTAAAAAGAAAAAATTGAAAAAGGAGTTTAAAAAAATAAAATAAAACACAGTTAAAAAAAGGGCTAAAAATATATTTTTTTAAAAATTATATTGTTTTAATTAAAAAATATGCAAGCACCCACTCCAGATTTCTCTGATCGTGGTTTTTCCCAAGCAAAGCAAATTTCTTAAATTTCGCCTGACTTATTTAAGTAAAAGTTTACCATCTAAATCTTTCCACTAAAATCGGACTTAGCGAAGAGAGCAAAAGAAAGATAGAAAAAAAGACCGAACCCTGGTCTGTTAGCCAGATCAACCCACACGGAACGACTTCTCCGGGTGGAGCGTGACAATATCTTTCTGGCAACCAAGGGAATTCTCCAACCCTATGGCCAATCAGAAGCAAGCCCCGGGCACAACTCCACTTCCATATTTCACAAGTGAAACGGAGTCTTGTGGCCAGCACTCAGCATTCCTTACGAAGGTCAATGTCTGTTTTTGGGCAAGATAAAATGGTTCCACACGATACTTCCTTGTCATTCATACGAGCGAAGTTCTTTCTCGATGATCATCAATGTAAACAGATGAAACCGAACTCTGAATGATATTCGCAAACAAGATCTTGCACCCATTAACCTCCGAAGACGTCTCCGTCAGACCCTAAGTGGTTGCATCAGGATAGAAATGAAATAAAATATTAAAATTATTAAAATCAATAGGTCTGCGACCTATCAAAGGCGAATTTAAGTACAGCATAGAAACAATTTATTGCAGAAACATGTACATACACTATTTTTCAATGCAATCACCACCTCTTCTTTCGATGCATTTACTCCAATGGCTGACATGTTTTCTGATTCCATCAGGAAAAAAGGTTTTCTGTAAAGAGTGTAGCCAGTTACGCACATTATTTTGAGCGTCTCTATCATCACTAAACTGTCACCCCCTTAATATTCTTCCAAAGTGATTCGTCGGTTCTTCTGAACCAGTTCATTAACACATTTGCATTGTATCATATATTGCTGCTTCGATTGGTTTACCAGTTCGGTATTCATCCATTATACTCGTGGGAACGTTTCTAAAAATTTTTTGTGCAGTTCTTTTAAGGTAAGCAACTGTCCCCATATTGTGCACACATTTTAAGATAAATTTCCCTTCTTTTGACTTCTTCTAAGCGTAGAAAGCAGATGACACTTCGCTGTTCAGCTGCGGTGCAATCCGCCAGAGACGCTGCCATTTTAACAACTGACTAGTTAAATATTGCCCACTTTATACGTAAACTATGAGAAACTACTGTTTAAATATGCAGTAATGAGGATATGTAGTAAAGATTTCATAATGGATATATATGTCTGTGAAACATGAATATTTTCCTTATTTATTGACTTACCCTCGTATCGCTCCCCATTCTTTTGCTGCAACAAAAATCTTATTCTTGTTCAAAACTTTTAAAATTTGATTAAAGGAAAGAAAGTTCGAATTTGTCGTTTTATAAGCAATACGTCGATTGTTTAAATATATTCAAATATGCCAAGAACCGTCCAGTCCCAAATTTCTCTTACGGGTTTACTTCTGCAACCCTGTACTGCTTTCAAAATTTAATTATTTCTCCTTTTAGAGATAGGGGCGGGGTTGGCTCAGTCGGTAGCCCGCCAGGCTCATAATCTGTAGTTCCCAGGTTCGAGTCCCAGCTGGGTCAGCGTTGAGATTTATCTTATCAAAATTCCCCGCCCTGCCCACGGTCAGTAGGGGACACCGATGGGCTTGGAAAGGCCACCGTCCGTCGGATGGGACGTTAAGCCGTGGCCCCGTGTACGGGAGAACCATACGCTGTGCACATTAAAGAAAACGTTGGATGGCCTTCACGGAAGGCTACCATCTGTCTTCCAACTGCTGTTCCAGTAGGTCCCCTCCTTCTGAGCCTTCGGGGTCCATGTGATCCGGCCAATTAACCCATGATGCGCAAAAAAGTGCCGCTCAGAGGTAAAACAATCCAACCCATCCTTTTATAGAACCCTAGTTCGAGATTAAAATCTTCCCACAGTATCTATAAATTTTGCCTTTCGAATTTTAATTTAACCGGTTTGAGTCTGTAATTACCCAAACACTTGACCATCACGTCCCAAAAGTTTCGTATGGATATTCGCGTTTCAACATTCTTATTTTTTACTTCATGTGGAGCCAGAAGAAAATCTGTCTTCCCGTCAGTTTGTATGGGTCATAAACTAACGATTTATTATTAAATGCAATAAAAACATAAAAGCATAACTTGCTTCATATATTTATGCCAGAATTTTGACGTCTACTGAGATTGGTCTTAGATTTATTAAAAGGAAAGAGATGGGGCATCCTGGTTTCTTAAAAGAGGTATCAGGGCGACCGCCTGGGGCCCCCTAATAAGAGATTTACAATTTGAATGGGACACCACCGACCACGGGGCCCTGCAGCAATTTCGTCATTGTACCTCAGTTAATCAGGCATTGTGTATAAATAGGTCTTTAATTAAACTGCAATTATTATTTTGTCGTATGAAGCGTAATAATTTTTACACTATGCAATAATTAGCAATATAGGCAATATGTCGCAAGAGCATTTCTGCTTATGGGAGGGGGACGACGAGGAAATTCACGATTTTCATAAAAGGGAAAACAAACTACTTTTTATATTTGTTTCGATGGAGGCAGATGTCTTTGGGTTGTTTTAACCTCTGAACAACATTTTTGTGTACAAACTGGCCATGTTTCACGCAACACAAGAATAATTTTTCCAATTGAATAATTTTTCCTCTGGGTTTACTCTTCAAGAGTGTTTTCTTCGTATTACAAGTTACTGTGTATGTATCACATGAAAGTTTTAATCACCACCTTCGTGTGACACACATATGTGATTATGTACAGCTAGTAGATCATATCACTAATACAGGAAATCTTTATCATCGGCTGGTCGCTCAGTAGTGAGATTACACGGCATATTATAAAGAGGTTATAAGTTTATATCTCACTAGGCTAATGAATGTTTTTCTTCCAGTTTTGAGTTAGATGTTCAAACGGGATTTCATCGAATTTCAGTTGAATCAACAAACGGGTCTTGTGACTAGAGATGTACTACTACTACTATGTGCAATTGGGAATTGGCATTGAATTTAAAGCACTTAATGATAAAACGAAAATGAAAATAAAACTCTTTTTGCAGAGAAACTCTACGAAAGTGTCTGATTTCAATCAAAAATTCAAACGATTTTTTTCATTATTTCAAAAATTGGCGGTAAACACGAAGATGCACTGTTATTTATGAAATTTGCTAACCTTAATCGGCGTAAGGCATTAATATTATGGTCCCATGTTGCTCCCACAATTAAAAATTCACCCGTTGACGGCAAAGGTTAGCACCACTGGATCAGTGGTAGGACAACTTAGTGATTTAGAAACATTAACTCACAGAGTGAAATTTTATCCAGCATCTATCAATCATTATTTTTGTTCTCTCTTAAGCAAGAAAAGTACAGTCAATCCCCATCTTACGTAAACCACGACTTTATGTAAAGTTTGGAAAAATTATCCAGGTCGTGGTAAATTATCCAGGTCGTGGAAGTAAATGGAAAATTATACTTTTGTATAATTATCCAGGTCGTGCGTAAGTGTTGGAGGTGACACATGCGCAAAGCGGTGTCTCTCCCATTTGCCTATTGGTTAATGTTTAGCAAATCATGTCAATCAGTCCACGTTGTTTAATTTTTATACTTTTGTATTTATTATGTTTCTAATTGAACTTTATGCAAATTTTAAAATATCTACTTATGTATATATATCATAAAGAACTGAAAGCGCGTATGTGTGTAAATATTTATGGATTTTTTTATCATGTGCATTTCTTGTGAAATTAAGACTTATGCATAACAATGATGTAAAAATTTAAAATAAATAAATTAATATTTACAATTTAGAAAGTGCAAAAAACCAAAACATAATGTTAGTGAGCATAGAAGTGAAAAATAGTGCAAGTGACTGCATTTTTAGTATAAAATTCCAACTAACATTAAAACTCGATTTATGTAAAGTCTCCAGAAACCTTGCATGAGTCGGGGACGTCTTGAATTTGTCATCTTGAAGTGATTTTTTTGATTTGCAACATATTTTTCAACAACCAACATTGTATCATTTAAGAGAAGGATCGTAGATATTGCTTCTTGTATGTACAGCCTTCTAAAGTATGTAGAGCCTTCTAAGTACTTCTTCTTCTTCTTCCCCTAAGGACATACTAGTCATTGTTGACCACTGATTCAGTTAGATCAACACACAGAATTTGCCTAACCACCATGGCAGTTATGTATCGTTTAACTAATTTATACTATATTTTTATTGTGATAACCTTTTTGCTTATAAATTATATTATTTCTCAAGAAATAGGCTTTGTCACAAAGGTTTGACAGAAAGATCCTCTCAGAAAAAAAAGAACTCTAGAGATCTGTGAGGTGTATATCTAGAGATTGTATTTATTACACAATCTGGTATACACATTCAGCTATCACATGGTTGATATCAAAAACTCTCTCTAAATATTTCTGCTGATTTAGGATTTAAATCGAAATAAATTTTATTAGGGTTACCGTACTTCAAGCAGTCGTCCTTAACCGCCATTTTTGATTTCTAATTGGTTTACCCAGGGCCGGATCTAGAAAGAAATCGAGGGATTGAATGAAATACAATCGAGACAATTTCCAAAGCAGTATAGCATCCCTCTCCCCGCTTCGTTTTAAAGGTTTTAAAAAAATGTCTTGCAAAATGCATGAAAAATAAAGAAGTTTAATAATTTTTCCCTCACTTATCCTTACTAGCATTCTGAAATGGCCCCCTTCTTTTCCCGCCTCCCCTAGATCCAGCCTTGGACTGACCTATTCATTTTCAAATTCGAGACATACTCTTACATAAAGAATCGGTGTGCCAAACACTCGAAATGATCGACTCAATCGTTTTAATGACGTTTTATTGGCACAAACAAGCAACAAATGCATCCTGAAATTGGGTTGGTAGTACGCCAAACTCGTAATCCGATTTTCCGAGGTTCCAGTCACTTGTACTTGCGTTAAGAATTTCCTTCACTAACCCTGTTCTGCCCTCGGCGAATAAGAGTACACCGATGAGCTTAGAAAAAAACGTTGCCCTTTGAATGGGACAATCAATTGTGGAGAGTAATTCAGAAATAGTGGGGGGCCTTGTATGTTCGACTTTTTCTGGCGAGATTAGATGAAAAAATTAACAGGAGAGCCATAACCTGTTATGTTTCCTCTATCCAACTATCAGCGCTTGGGGCCATTGAGACCAGGCCGTTTAGCCCATTTTGTGTTCACAAAAGGGCCACACACAGATAAAACAACCCAAGCCAAAATATCCAGCAGAGTTTTAAGGCTCGTACTCTTTATTAACCTTTGCTTGGCCAATAAAGGGTATGAGTCTTTCAACTAAAAACGAAATTTTTCTTCCCGCACCATTTCTTCCTCAATTCTGTTCAACAAAGGCGGTGTTTGCATACAAAATAAAAAAAAAAAACAGTTTTAATGCAGTGAGCTCGGTGACTTCTTAACCTTCCAAATCGGTTTTAATGCAATGAGTTTCGGTAACCTTTTAACCTTCCACACATTCTGTGACACACTTAACTCTTTGAGCCTGGCTTTAACGATTCACAAAAGCCAAACAAGTGCCCATATTTCATTTGCTGCGCAGGGGGTTCTACTGAAAGAAAAACGTATAGGTTCAGATGTTACAGCCAGCTGTGTCCAAAAAGTGTGATATGGGTCTTTAAAAAAGGCGAGTGCAACGCCCGAACAATTCAAAATTTGATTACACACATTAAATAAGTCTGTTTTGCAATAAAGCTAGTTTTTTGCAGCAATCTGCAGTGAATTGCGCATAATGGTTAAAGGAATTTAATACCATAAAACAACGAAGTACCTAGAAACTAGTTAAGCTTTCTTATCTTTTTACCAAACTAATGCGTGTCATCATTATCAATAAGAAATATTTGATAAATTTTGTTGTTCACAGAACTGGAATCATGTTTCTTATTGTGTAAGCATTGTTCCTTTCGACTTTAACAGGTGATGGCTGAAATTCAGCAAGATTCTCTGCATAAGTTCTTTGGTGCTATTGTAAGTTATTCAAACCAGGTGTTTCGGCCAGACAAAAACTACATGTTTCATCTGCCCACTGTTTTCTTAGTCCAAAAACGACTAAATCGAATATATCTAAATTGCTCCCTTTAAATAAGAAGTGTTGCATCGCCGACACATAGACCTCATGCAAATAATTTATCACTACCCAATGGGAGAGTGGTTAGGGTACTTGGCTACTCAGCAAAGCGAGGTCAGCTCAAATTCCTGCTTTCTTTATAATTTTCTTTTTCCTGAGGTTTCGCCTTATATATAAATCATTACACTAATAAGTTCCTAACATACCTCCGTGGTAAATAACAAACTGAAAACTTATCAACTCCTGAAGAGTAAAAAACTGATTCACTTGGAGTGCGATTTTGCTTTATCAGCTCATCTCAAAAACTGATAACGGAATAAAGTCCGCTATCCCGTCACTTAACCTTACTATTCAAAATAGAAAAGGAACTACTGCATTTAGTTCATTTAGCTATTATTGCATGAAGGCAATGTGAGACAATATTTCACACATTTATTTTGAAGATATTCCAAATTATATAAATAAAAGCAAATGCAGAAAAGAAGAATTCGAAACAATAAGAAAATTCTAGTTTAATTACCAATTCTACAACAACGACTTAAGAAGATAAGATTTCTATAAAAATAATTGGTCTTAATCCGTGATTAGCCCTTCCCAGTTTGCAATTTCGGAGGTGACGTGAGGTTTACAATACCACTCCTTCTTCTTCAATGACCCGAATAAGTTCTGCGTTAATTTAAAAAATTGAATAACCTTCTGGTCATTGATAAGAGCACATACTGCGTACAAGCAATGAAAATTCCAACGAGATTGAATTCTCATTTTTCAAGCAGTGGAAAGATGATAATAAAACTTCTCAATATCGGCACAAAAGAAAGTTACTTCAAGCAAAGAATATTTTTTGCAAAAAATATTGCATTCTTTCACCCACACGAAACGCAATCAGAAAATATTTGTGAGGGGGGAGCAAAAATATTGCCGGGCGAGGGCAAAATTAGAAGCAATAGATGATAGAAAGTCGAAAGAGCTATAATGTTTTTTTTTACTGCTGGTAAAGTAATTAATATAAGAATTCGAGCCGTACCGTGGCCGAGTGGTTAGCACTCTTGGCTACTGATCTAAGGGACCTGGGTTCGAGCCCCGGATTAGGCATGGATATGTGTGTCGTTTTTCTGCTGAGGTCCTGCCATCCTCTCAGATCTCCTACTGTGGCATATAAACTGACAGGCTCCTGTCAGACCTCTGTGGCAAGCAGCTGCTTGAGGGGGTATTTATTTATTTTTATTTATAAGAATTCGTCGTAATACAGTAACAAATGGGCAAAATTCAATTAAATACAATTCTTAAATCATAACCACCTAAATTGTTGTGCAGTTTTAGAATTCTATGATGTGACAGGAATTACATATTATATCTTTCTTCCGCAGTCTGTGTGCTTTCTGTGCATCATAATAATGAACATCTCATGCAAAAACTAACATATTTACAAACTTTCCATCTTCAGTCACATTTATAGAGTAAATAAACTTCAACAATTGCTTGTTGAATGAGAGATATCATGAGATGCAGCATTTTCAAGCGAATCTAAAGCTGTAATAATACTTGTGTCTTATTTCAATGCTTTCGAAACAGCAACGAAGTTTGAATAGAAGGCGATGACACTGTATAGTTGAAGAAATGGCGGTTCTCACAAGTCTCTCACTGGTGCTGATCTATCAATTTCTTATCAATACACAAATGGTCTCACACACTGCCTACCAAAATATTAAAGAATTTCCATGTATGTCATTGATAATCTAACCTCGAAGCTCTAAATCTCCTAAAATATGCATTTAATGGAAAAATGCGCCTGAAGATAAATTAAAAATATCTTTAAATCCCGATTTTCAACAATATTCGTTCAGTATTTAAATAGATACGGAAGCTGGAATATTTAACAGTAAATTATGGTTAGCGCTCTTGGCAGTAAATTATTTATTAGCGCTACTGATCTAAGTGACCTGGGTTCGAGCCCCGGGTAAGGTATGGATGTTCATGCTGTTTTTCTGCTGAGGTCGCTGCCATCCTCACAGATCTTCTACTATGGCATATAAACTGATAGGCTCCTATCAGAACTCTGTGGCAAGCAGTTGCTTGAGGGGATTTTTATTTATTCATTTAAATTATTCTGTTCCATAAATATTATTTAGAATTTCTACCGTTAAAGTAATCATTATGCAAACATCTAAAATGTATATTTATTTTATAAAATACTTTGAAACAATACTTAAGTTTTAATTAATTTCCGGATAAATTGTTATGGTGTATTACAGTTGTGAACGTTCTAGCTTCTTTCTTTGAATACTGAAATAATAATGTTGAAATTCAAGATTTAAATAAATTTCCTTATTTACAACCATAGTTCTTGTACATAGCGTTTTCAACATACTTAAATTAAAATACTACCGCAAATTTCCGCTGTCACTGGTTAAGCAGCGTTACCAGTTGATAGTTTGTTTTCCTTTACAGTCTTTTTCCACACTGAAAGCAAAATGAACAGCTACAAGTTAACAGGAAAGTTAACAACTACAAGCCACAAGCAAGACTGATATTTTGTAATTATTTTTAATTTTAGTTTTGAATTCATTTTACTTTCAGTGTGGAAAAAGTCTGCAAAAGAAAACAGACTAACAACTGGTAATTCTGGAAGCACAATTAACCAATGACAGCGGAAATTAGCGAAAGTATTTTAATTTAAAACAATTACATTTTAATTTTTCATTTGTTTTCAACAGCATTTTTCAATTAAGGGCATATTTTAGAAGTTATAGAACTTCGACGTTCGATTCCCATTAACATGGAAATTCTTTAATATTTCGGTAGAACAGTGTAGCTCAACCAATTATATAATAGATATTATTGATTAGTGCCGGAATAGGAGGAAAGGGGTCCATGCTCCCCCGCTTCAGAATACAAGTAAGGTTAATAGAGGCAAAAATTTTATTCAACTGATTTATATTTCATAAAATTTTCAGGAAATTTTGAAAGAGCTGTAAAACGGAAGGGGGAATGTTATACTGCATTGGAAATCCAATCCCTTTTTTACATTTTTTCAACTCGATTGCGTTTCTTCCCCCCCCCCCCAATATACACACAGTTCAGATTTTTCTTTTTCTAGATCCGCGACAGTTGTTGATTGATAAGTGATTCACTGTTAGCCCAATAAAAAAAGAGCTTTGAGAACCACTGATCCCTCAACAGCGCAGTATCATTGTTAGTTCGTTCTGGAAAAAAAAAAGAGCTTATATTTTTGCTTTCTCTTCGCTTTATCTCCCGTCTGCAAATATTTATTTTTTGCTTTACTTTTAGAAATAAATTAGATTTCATTTTAAGTTGAATAGGCACTGCTGAAATATTACGATTTACACTTTCCAAATCTTCTAAAAGTTTTAATTTCGATCTCTAAAGGTAGAAAAAGTTGAAAATTGCAAAACTTTAGAAGAATATTGCAAACAATCCATTTTGGACTAGAAATATGATATTTCAGTGGTGTGGTGTGATTGAGTTACATCAATATTCTCCTTCACTCCCATTAAGCGAGAGAGCAACTTTTTGTCTTCGAAGATCAACTGAAAATAATTTTTGAGTTGTATTGGTATTAATGAAATACTATGATTCATATATTTTACAAATCTTCGTTAAGAGTTTGATTTACATCCATGCAAGGCGCTAAATGTAAAATTGTAACTAATATTACACGATATATTTATGCTAGAAATTTGAAATTCTGTTGGTAGAATGTAATAGTCAAGAAAAGTTAGCCAGATAACTTTCTAAAAATAATGAGATTTATATTTACAAGTGTTTTAATTAAATTGCTATTGGCTAAAATTCTATTCGTTTCTCTTTATTTTTTAAAACGTTAGTAATTAATTTTCAAATTTCGAATAATATTTTAATATAGTAGTAATAAATAAATTGCTTCATATCATTCTAAAATAAATATCTTGTAGTTTTTTAAATATATACATAAAGATTTTGAGTGATTAACTGAATTCCCTGTTTTTGTTCCCCTCCTTTTTTTTTGTTTTGGCACCTATATATGACCGAATCTGACAGTAGTGTTTCTACCTATATCACTTATCTAGGTGACTTGGGCAAGCGGTTTACCTTGATTCATTTGCTCTTAACCCTAGAGGATGAGAAACAGCTACTTTTTGATTATAAGGAATAAATCAGAATTCGATTTTGCTTTGTAAAGGACTAATATTATTATTTACATTTTTTATTTTCAGTTAGTAGGAATTACTACGGTAATAGGACGCAAAATTGCTAAAAATAAAGAACTTTATTTGCTTTGAAAATGAACATTCGCCAGAGGCGATTGATATTCCTCTAGTCTCAATTGCTTCCACTCGCTCTAAATGGAATTTAGTCTCTAAATGGAATTCAAAACTTTGAACTTTGCATGTATAACTTTTCAGAAAATTGATCCTTTCATAACAACCACATAGTTCTTTACTAGACAAATTTTGCATGATTTTCTTCCAAACTTCAAGAAATATAAATAAAAAAAGAGGTGCAATATGAATGAATTAAGACTGTTTATGAATAACTGATAATTATTCTGTTCCAGTTGTGCCTAAAGGCCTCAGAAAGAGGGGGGGGGGGAGACCCAGGATGCCGTGCGCAGGCAATATCAAACAAGACCAAGCTAGAATTGGTGTACAGTGGCCAGATGCAGCAGATGTAGCTCAGGATAGATATATTTGGACAACTAAATTCCACAATCTGCTTGGACCTCCGTAGCCCATAGCTTGTTGAGAATGATGATGATGATTCTGCTCCAGTTATACAACTCACAAATTCAATTTCTCGGTTATATTTGTCGTAAAGTGATTTGTTATCTACAACTCTCCAAGGTGATCATTTTTATAAAATAATACACAGCTTTCCATATTTAGTACATATTTTAATTTTTTTTATTTTTATCGCTGATATTCTCAAGCTTTCACATATGTGGGATGGCCATTCCACCTAATATATTCATCAAAATTATTCCTAAGCATTTTTTTGATTTACTTGCTCAACAAATGGACAACTACATAATGATTCACAAATAGAAGCATCCTTTTTTTTTGCAGTTTATTTTATGTGTTTCGATAAAGAGGTTTCGAAGAATATTAAATCCTGGTGAATGTATAATCATACATTTTTTTCTCATTTAAGTAGATTTTATTATGATTTAACCATCTAATTATATTATTGTAATCTGTTTGAATCTATAAAATGCTATCATTTAAATACACTGCTCACAAAATTTAGGGGATATTTCAAAATGAATATGAAGCGATAAAAAAAAGAAGCATTTGAATTGTATTTATTAAACAAGAACATCAGAAAAGCAAACGACAAGTCAAAGAAAGTTGTTCGATTATGCAAATGAGATGCAACCAACTTTTATGTCATTGGGGAAAATGCACTGTACAAAAGGCTGAAAGTACTGGAGTATCTGCACGTTTTCTGATCTTGAAAGTGCACATTCTGCAATTTCTCAGCCTTTGCAATGCCCCTGCAACACGATTTGCCCGAATGCGAAGCCTGGAGAACCATAGGACGTCTTGAAGCTAGTCAAACACAGACGACAGTGGCAACAGCACTTGGAACATCCCAAAACGTGATTAGCAGACTGTGGAATCGCTTTCAAGAGACTGGCACAGTACGAAGAAGACGAGGGCAGGGTCGCCCATCTGCCACAACAGCAAGAGATGACCACTACTTGAGCTTATTGGCAAGAAGAAAAAGGCGCAGCAATGCAACAGAGCTGCGGGGACAGTTTCTTGCTGCCACTAGACGACGGATATGCACCCAGACCATACGAAATCGGCTCCATCATGTTTGACTGCATGCCCGGCGACCAATGGTATGCATTCCGTTATCTGCTGAACACCGTAGAACCCTTAGAAGGTGGGCTGATGAGCATCGTCATTGGACCCGTGATGAGTGGTCAACTGTCCTCTTCTCTGATGAGTCACGATTCAGTCTGCAGCCTGACAATCATCATGTCCTGATCTGGCGTGAACGAGGAACACGGGAGAATCCACGACGTTTCATGCGAGAAAGGGACTCCTTCGGTGGTGGTGGAATCATGGTTTGGGCTGGCATCAGCATTGGTGGTCGTACCGACCTCCACGTCATCAGAAACGGATCGCTGACTGTCAAATATCGAGATGAGGTCCTGCACCCTATAGTGGTACCCTATGCTGGAGCAGTTGGAAACAACTTTCTTTTCATGAACGATAATGCAAGGCCGCACTATGCGCATCTCGTCAACAACATGCTTCAGGAGGCAGGAATCGAACGCATGGACTGGCCTTCATGTTCTCCAGACCTGAATCCCATTGAACATACTTGGGATGCACTGGGAAGACGTTTGGCAAACCGTCTAATGCCTCCCACAACACGTCTTGAGCTGGAAGTTTCCCTGGAGCAAGAGTGGCAGAGGATCCCACAAGAACTGCTGGACATTCTGATCCTGTCCATGCCCCATCGCTGTCAGTATGTTTTGGCAGTCTTGGGTGACCATACACCCTACTGAACAGTCAATGTGTGGCACTCTCGTCCAGTGTGACATGCTTCTGCTCACCCCCACCAATATGTCACTTGCTACTCAATCACGATAATTGAGTTTGCATCTCATTTGCATAATCGAACAACTTTCTTTGACTTGTTTGCTTTTCTGATGTTCTTGTTTAATAAAAAAAAAAATCCAAATGCTTCATTTTTTTATCGCTTCATATTCATTTTGAAATATCCCCTAATTTTTGTCAGCAGTGTATTTGCGATTGTTTATTAAAACTATGTCGTCAGCATATAGATAAATAGCATTTTTTTATATTGAAGAAATCATTTATTTTTACCAGGAACAATAAAGGACCTAAAATAGAAGCTTGGGGAATTCTATATGGTGTAATTATTTTTCTGCTGTAACAGTTTTTTTATTTTAGTAATTGTGTATCTGTCTGATAAATAATTCCGGAACCAATCTAACATTATACCGCGAATGCCGTAATTTTCCAATTTATTTAGTAAAATATTATGATCTATTATATCGAAGGCTTTCTGTAAATCTAAAAACATAGTTACAATTTTTTCTCTATTATTCAATGATTTGTTAATGCTATTTACAATTTTAGAAATTAGTTGAATTGTGTTTTTTCCTTTTTGAAAGCCAAATTAATTTTCATTAATTATGTGTGCTTAAGCAAAAAAATCCCATACAGTATTATAAATATATTTTTGAAAATATTGGTAGAATAATTATTGGTCTATAGTTAGAAAAGTCCACCTTAATGCCTCCTTTAAAAATATACTGCTCACAAAAATTAGAGTATATTTCATCGTTTCATATTCATTTTGAAATATCCCCTAATTTTTGTGAGCAGTGTAGATCTTAAAATACCTGTTTTGAGTTCAGTAGTTATGTTCTCAGTAAATATAATAGATTTATAATTTTTGATGTAATATTTAGTAGTATTTTTTTATTAAATTTAATGCGTTTAATGTAAACATTATCGTAACCAGGTGATTTATTGGTGTCTAATGTCGTAATTATTTCATCAGTTTGATTTTCGGCAATTTCAGGTATATAGAGTTCAAGACTCTTTGTATCCTGGTTAGAACATAATTTATATCATCTTGGTGATTTGTATCTCTTATCTGTAGAATTAGTGTATTATAAATGTTATTGTATTTGTTTACTATTTCTTCCACAGATAATTTCTTTTTGAACATGTTATCAATTATTTCGTCGTCAGCTGATTTTTTCTGTTTTCCTCCTAATATTTCATATATTAATTGCCAAGGAACCTTCATATCATTTCTCTTCATTATGAGTTTATTTCTATAAAAAAAAACAGTGTCAACAAAAGTAATAACAGTGTTTTTCATTGCTAGGTGCATTTTTATACTACATGATAAATCACCTAAGCAACCTTGGCTTCAGCGTTTAGAATGAAGTAACAGAATAAGAGATTAATCAGAAAGGAACACTAGACTCGAAAATAAAGCAAGCCTCGAAAAGGACAAAATTTCGTGTCGTAGCTGCAACAAATCAACACTTCAATGACAATACAGGCGGCAGAATTTAATTTAAATTTCTTTTTGTGTTGGACAGTTGTTGATGAAATATTAGGATTCGCCTTTCCCTAATCGCCCATAAGCTCTAACGAAATAAGTTGAACGGAGGGTGAGTGTAAAAATGCATCGGCTTCCTCTTTGGGAAGAAATTGTTTGTTTTCAGACATAAATTAAAAATTATTTTGGTGTTGGATGGATGGCGTTGATAAAATATTATGATCTGCAGTTTCCGAATTTCCTAAAAGTTAAAACTAAGCCCTGTAACGGTGGAAATTTTTGAAAAATGATATATTTTATAGGAATATTGCGAAAAATGCATTCAGGCTAAAAATTTGAAATTTTGATGGTAGAATGTGAAGTCATAAGTTTTACACTAGCAATAATGAGTTGATATTTTTGTTTTAAGAAGGAATTGTTTGTTTTTGGAGATAAATTAAAAATGGTTTTTTTGTGCTTGATATACATCGATGAAATATTATGATATGCAAGGTTCAAGGTTCAAGGTGTTGTAAATATGGTGAAATTAGCTTCCAACGAAGGGGCTCCCTACACCAGTCATAATGGAATAGAGATAGTGGATGCAGAAGAATCTGCATCTTAGCTATCCCTCAAAAAAAAAGGCTCTATTCAGGACAATGTAAAATACAGAACATTAGACCTTGCAGAAGAGGCCAATGTTCTGAAAGAAGTCAGTGACCATATGGAAGCGCCCATATTGCAGTTTCGCACTATGAATGTTGCCGAGAAGGGAGGTGATGGAGTAGTCGGTGGTTCCTATAGCATTAAGCTCCCGGAACAAAGAATCTCTTTCAACGTTGTAGCGGAAGCAGTTGAGAAGAACGTGGGATACAGTCTCAGGTGTGCCGCAAGTGGCACAGTTTGGACTGTAAGCTCTGCCAAGAGTGTGCAGCATAGAGTTACTGTAGATGACACCAACTCGGAGATGATGAAGTAGGGTTTCCTCAGATCTGAGGAGTTCACCGAGGTTAGGAGCAGTGAGAGAAGGTTCAACCAGGTACCTGAATGAGGACCACCTGCTGTCCTTCTGCCACTGAGCAAGCCAGTACTGGCTCACCAGTTGTGAGACAGAACTCCTGCAGTCGCTGAGAGAGAGAGGGTAATTAATTACACACCTCTGACTCTCCAGTGCCTGCTTCGCGGTGTAATCAGCGAGCTCATTGCCAGGTATCCCTACATGGGAAGGGATCCACTGGAAATGAACCGTGATTCCAGCAGAAGTGACCTTCGAGCAAGTCTCCATGATCATCTGGATGAGGAAGAGGTTGCAGCTCTTGCTGTCTCGCTTCTGGAGAGCTTCCAGGCTGACTTGCTGTCACAGAGGATGACAAAGTTGTCACTCTCGAGACTGAGAATGAAAAGTGAAACCTCAAAAATGGCATGAAGCTCTGCACAGGTGGGGGAGGTTAGATGCAGGAGACGGAAACCTCTGGCAATGCCAGTATCGGGAATGACAAAGGAAGAGGCCGCACTTTGCCTCTCCTGATCCACAGATCCATCAGTGTAGACCTCAGTGCATCTCTCATATCGTGCAGTGACAAAGGAGGTGGAGAGAAGTCTGATTGTCAGTGGATCACAGTCGCTCTTCCGACCAAGAGAAAGGATAATGACATTGATCATAAGACCACTGTTCCTCCAGGGTGAAAGGTCAGGGAAGAGAGAATTGCCAGCATCCAGCATGTGTCCCTGCCAGCTCAAGTGTCTGGAGCTGGCAGGAAGGACTCGATCGTAGAAGTCCTTGGTGGACAGGGCGATGGCAGAGTGAGGCCTGTCATGCAACTTCCTGAGAAGCTCATGGTTAGAGTGCAGGGAATGGAGTCTCGAGAGATGACACAGTATATCTCTCTTCCGGTGCAGGTGGAAAGGCATGTCATCAGCCTCTGCAATGACAGATGTGTTAGGGCAAAGTTCAAGGCAGAGGTGCAGAGATATAGTGTGGACAGTAGCCAACTTGCTGAGCAGTGTATCAGAGGCATTACGCAGAAGGTGACCACTGCAGTTGATGTGGGAGAGGATCAAGTGCCGGTATAAGACCAGTAGGGTCTTGCAGGAACTTCCCCAGTGGGTACCAGCAAGGAAAGACAGTATATTTCTCTGCACAGTGTAAACTGTCTTAAGATGCTGGATATCAAGCCCCCAGCTCAGCCTGCTGTCCAGGACCACACCAAGGAACTTATGCTAATGGATGGCCTTGATGTGATCTTGCCCAAGCAAGAAGTCAGGAAAGGTGGGTGGAAGGCTTTTCCTCGTGAGAACCATGGCCACAGTCTTATCAGTGGAAAGAGTGAGACGTAGGTTGTTGAAGAACTTGACGACCATGCACACAGCTCATTTCATCACGAGCTAAGCATTATAGGGATCCTGGCTAGGGAACCAGATGCAGATATCGTCTGTATAAATGGAAATACCCAATCTCTCCTCGAGTCGAGAGGGTAGTCCTAACAGCAAGATGTTCTCAGTAGCATCGGGCTGAGACACCCCCTTTAGGTACTCCATGATTGATGGTGTGGGAGACGCTGAGTGTGTTGCCCAACTTCACTCGAACAGTCCTGTTGGAGAGGTACACTGCGATCCACTGGTAGATATTGCTTCTGAGGCCGAGATCATGGAGCCTGCAGAGAATATCCGAGTGGGACAGGGAATCGAATGCCTTCTGGATGTCGAAGAAGACAGCAGCAGTAGTCTCTCCCATGGACCACGCCTGATCAGCAGCAGAAATGAAGTCGATGAGATTGTCCGACGTGCATCTCCCTTTGCGGAAACCAAAGAGGCTGTCAGGGAGGAGGCCATTGGACTCTAGATACCATTCCAGGCGTCCAAGGACCAGTCTCTCTAGGATCTTGAAGAGGCAAGATGATAGAGCAATGATTCTGTAAGAGGACAGCTCAGTGGCGAGTTTCCCCTGCTTCAAGATAGGCACGATGTGTGTTACCTTCCATGACTCAGATACTGTGTAGGTGGTCCAGGAGTGATTGAAGGCTTCAAGAAGCACAAGCAGAGCCTCAGGTGACAGGTTAGCTAACTGAGTATAGCTGACGCCGTCAGTGCCTGGGGCCGATGAGCGCTTCGAAGCCGCAATAGCAGAGGTGAGTTCCTGCAAGGTGAAAGGATCATTATAGCAAGGCTCAGAGCAGTGCTGCTGAGCCGTATCCTGAACATTCACCGATGGAGCAGGAAGGGAAGAGGTGAGGTGCCACCAAAAGGCATCAGCAGTGGCGGCTAAGTCCTCCCCACGGGCCAGGGCAAGGTTATGGAAGGGGAGGGCAGGCTGTGGCTTCCCCGTCAGGTTCATGATAAACTTCCAAACTTTCCCAGAAAAGGTGAAGACATTAATGCTGGAGCAGAAGGATCACCACCTGAACCTTTCATGCCGGTTAAGGTACCTTCTGATCGCAGCATGTAGCCTTCGAGCATGAAGAATGTCTGGAAATCTACCAGAGCGGTGGGCGTGCCTTTTGGCTAGGTGGCGAATGGTGTGAAACCGCTTATAGTGTATATCCGGAGGGGAAAGATGCCTGAGCGTCGAGATCGTAACAGTGCAGGCATCAGAGGCAGCAGTGAGGGCCTCTGACACTGCGCTGAGATCTGTAGCTTCGATGGCAGTGAGTCCTTCACACGAGATCTGCTGAAAGAGCTGTCAGTCGGTAAATTTCGATGTTCTTCTTGGGACTGCACGTCCCTAGGAAAGCAAGGAGATATGCAGCGGGAAGTGGTCATTGCCCCAGGTGTCAGGGTCAACTGACCAGCTGAGGCTTTGACCAATACTGGAAGAACAGAGGGTCAGATCAATGGAGCTGTAGGTAATCGGAAGTCTGTAGAACGTGGGTGAGCCGTCATTGGCGATAAAGAGATTGTGCTGCAAGATGAAATTCTCGATATCCATCCCACACTGATCACTGATGTCTCCACCCCAGGAAGGTCTGTGGGCATTAAGGTCTCCACAGAGAATCCGGGGCTGAGGTCACTGAAAAAGAATATCCTGTAAGGTGGGTACAGGAAAGGCAGTGCAAGGCCGGATGTAACAGGATATCAGGGTGATATCATGGCTGTTCAGCCGGATGTGGCATGTTACGAAATCACTGTTCGCATCACAGAAAGTGAGATCAACAGCATGATGCGTGACATTCTTGTGCACAAGAATCTCTGCATTGCAGGAGAGCGGATGACTTTTGCTGGTGTGCACAACATAGGGAATGAACACATAGTGATCAAGGAGGTTGGCTCACAGAGAGCAAGGATGGGAACTGGCATAATGTTGATGTAGTTCCAGACGTCAACAGCCTTGCTCCTGAAGCCTCTGCAGTTCCACTGAAGAATGGAAGAGATGTTAGTCCCTCCGTTGACCATGCCCATTGTGGGGTGGGAAAAACGAACCGTGGAGAAAAGCTAGTCAACACAGTGTCTAGCAGTCCACAAAGTGCGATGTGAGGGAGGCCAACTGGTTTAGGATCGTCAAATTTCGAGGTCGAGACTCCTCAGGAAGTGCGGAAGTTACAATCTTGATGACATCCACGAGTAGAGAGAGAATGGTGGGCAAGAGGACCGTGTCCCTGTGGTCCTTCCTGAAATCCTGATGCATCAGGGAAGAGGAGGGCTTCTTCAGATCAGGCCGATGAGCAGCCTTCTTCTTCCTTGTCCTCTTTACCTGCTTGCCCAACTGCTTGGCCTGAATGGGACAGGAGTTTGCTGCCGAAGTTGCAGCAGAATCCTGTACCATGGAGGTATCTGCAGCACAAGAGGCCTCAGGGGCAGAGGGCATCACCACAAGAAGGGTAACGACAGGGGCCAGGGAAGCAGCAGGAGCAGAATGTGCCCGTGCTTGATGCACAGGCATCTCTGCTGACACTACCTCCATGGCAGCAGCAGAGGTCATTTGACCCCTCGTGGAAACGACAAAGCTCACTGAGAGGTCAAAGAGATGCCTGCTGCAGGCGGACTTCTTAGGTGGAGGGGGGGCGGGGGTGTCACCACGGAGCTTGGAAGAGGGACCATCCCGACCCTGGTGATGTGCAAAGAGCGCACAGGACCAAGGGTTTCCCTCTTCTTCTCACAGGCAAGCTTCCTGGAGTGGCACCCAGAGAAGGTGGCAGCAGGGGGTCCACCACAGTTAGGACAGATAGGGGGGGGGGGGCAGTGTGCTTGCACTGCTTGTGGGAGTGAGGCCCACTGCAGCGCATACACCGCACCGTATCGCTGCAATTCTTTGCAATGTGCCTGAAGCGTTGGCACTTCAGACACTGAGGTGGGACCTTGGTGCAAGGCTTCACCGGGATCCAGTGGAAGCCCAGGAAAACGTTCCCAGGTAAGGGGAATTCATTGAAGGTAGGGACTACCTTCCTAAGGGGAAACTTGTTGACCCCAGAATCTGAGGGAAGATAGCAGTACATACGACGAACCGCTCTCACTCTCTGATCCGAGATGGCATCAAGGATCGCCTCGTTAGAAAGGGAGGTGTCAATACCTTCTATGAGGCCCTGTGGCAAACAGTAAGAGACTGGGTAATCCACAGTTACGGGGATACCAAGAATGGAAGTGGTGCACAGCTTCTCTGCAAGGTCGGGAGAGCTGACCTTGATGAGAAGACTTCCCGTCTCCAAGTAATAAGCATCCACAATCCGAGCCCCGAGAATCTTCACTATCTCTGTGGAGATGAGGTTCGGGTTGTAGGAGCTCAGGAGACGAGTGGAGGCTGAGGTCACAATAAGAGGAATAGGCTTGGTGCTCTTCATCTTATGGTTGACAACGACAAAACCATCATCAGAGTCCTCTGGCAGCTTCTGATTGACATCCATCAAATTGGAGAAGTCGTTGAGCGGCTGCCAAACTTCAGGAGTATCTGTTGGGGGAGGGCTGGCAGAGGAAAGGTCAGCAAAAGCACTGTCACACACATCTGACGGTGCGATTGCAGCACCAGCGGCAGGGTCCCCACCAGACGAAACCAAGGCTGTGGACACTGAGGTGACGGAAGAAGAGGTAGCTGGGGCACAGCCGATGGTGGAAGAGGTCTCTCCACTGACAGTAGCAGAGAGGCCCGGCCCTTCAGAAGAAACACTTGAGGGGCCTGAAGGAGGGCAGCCCGAGGAAGGGTCAGCTGTAACACTGTCATTTTCAGTTGACAGTGCAATAGCTGCACCAGCAGCAGGGGCCCCAAAAGACAAAGCTGAGGCCATGGACGCCGTGCTGGCGGGGGAGGAAGTAGCCAGGGAAAAGCCGGTGGTAGAGGAGGTCTCTCCACTTACAGAAGCAGAAATGGAGAAGCCCAGCCCTTCAGAGGAAACGCCTGAGGGGCCAGCAGCAGGAGCACAGGGAGACCGCAAGGAAGACTTACCCCTGGACACTGAGAGAGAGTACGAGGGGCAAGACACCTTATCAGGAGAACCGACGGAAGGGTTCCCTGATAACACAATGAAAAAGTATGAAGTTCAAAAGCAATGGAAAATCAAAAAGTATCTAGATTCAAAACCCATGGAACAACCAAAAAATTAGTCCCAAAAATTAACAGAAAGTAGAAGAGGAGCTGTATTCAAAATCATGGCACTATGGAAAAAATTGTGTTTAAAGCAAATAGAAAATGAAAAAATATGCAAAATCTAACCCATGACACTAGAAAAGGGAATGGATGCAAAATCGTTGCAAAATGGAAAATGAGCTATGATCAAAACTAAATAGGAATTATGTCCAAAACCAATGTAAAATGGAAAGAGAGCCAGATCCATAACTAATGCATAAAGACATTAAGTTGAAAGTCAAAGGAAAATTTCAATTTTTTGGATTATTAAAATGGATAAGAAGCTAGAATCGGAGCCAAAGATAATTGACCCAAACTACAAAAATTATCGTTTTTAATGTTGTCAAGTTCAATAAGAAGTTGTTGAACACGTGAAGAGCAGCTTAACCATTATTCTAACCGCATTCGTTCAACTCTAAAGTTTCATCTAGATATATAAACATCGTCAGACGAAAATTGTAGATCGACGTTGTGCTTACGTCCCAATCACGTGAATTGTTTTACCTCTCTGCTACAATGTTTTGCATACAATTGGATAAACGGCCAGATTGCAATAACCCCTAGAGCTGATTCATTATTTAATAAAATATAACGTTTTAAAATAGTTAATTTTCTCTATAAATTTAATCTCTGGCGCAATTAATGAAATCATCTGCTGTGATCTTTCGATAGTTCGGCAATTTCGCAATAGGTTGTTTCTCAGGCTAAATTTTCAAATTGTGACAGCATTAAGTCGTGACCACATATACAGGGGGGAAATTTCGTTTAAAGCGAATGAAAAAAATATGCAAATTTAAAACACCTTGAATGGCCCTAACGGGAGACTTCTATCTCCTACCAACTGTTCAATAGGTTCCCTGCCCCAAGGTCTACTCTGAGCCTTGGGGTCATTGTGACCTGGACATTCAGCTCATTGTGAGCACAAAATCGCCGCTCAGAGGTGAAACAACCTAACCTACATGAGCACAATAGCGTTACTAAACGAATTTTGCTCACAATCAAGAGTCTGACAGATTAACTGTATCTTGCACTTATTTTTCAATGATATTTTCTCCATCAGAAGTTTCTTTTCAAAGTTACAAATTCACATAAGACTTTGTCCTGACATAACTTACATCATTGTCCAATTATTTCGATCATCGTACTGGCAACTAGAGAGGATCATCCTCTTTGACCCCCACCTCATCCCCTTTTCGCTTCTCGTCAGCTCTCGACTTTAGAACGCCACAACAAAAATGAAAGAAACAATGGGAAGCTTAAAATGTGTCTTAGATGAGGAAAGAAGGATTTCAAAAGTCGCAGTTAGTTACTGACGACGCTCTTTAATTAGATGCCCACACTAAAGGTAAGGTTAGTGGAACAGCTTTTAGCACCAAATCGTGTAGGATGTTCACTGCGAATAAATAGCACGAAAAGTGGCAAAACTAAAAGAGACAGTTCGGAGAAGTTTCTCACACTTCTTCTAGAGTGTGATTCACTCAAGGTGAGATTGGTACATTTTCATTCTCTATTGTGCAGGAAGAATTACGCTCTGTTAAAGAAATAATTAGGTCGGAATTCCGGTCAGGTTGGGATATTATGCGTTGTCTGCGCATGTTATTGACTTAGATCCTTAAATGATGAAGACTGCAATCATCATCATTTAATCTTTTTTTTTCTTGCAACGTATCTTACAAGTAATCAAGGATGATAATATAATGTGGAAAGTTTAAAAGAGAACTATTTTTTAACATTTTTCTCAAACGCATTGGCCAACAAACATTTTTAACATATGACCCACATTTCTCCCAAGAATTCCATCGTCATATAAATTTTCAGAAAAACGCGGATAAAAAAATTAATTATTTTCTATAGAAGCAAAGTTGCAAAGCATTCTTATCTTGATACTTAGAGGTTTTCGAAATTGTCGGAGAATGAACAGAATCTCGGATTCCTCCGTGTGTTTCCCATCTCAGCTTGTTTTCGAGTGTGATTATTACGTAATAAATGTCCAACTGTTACGTCACTCTTCCTATTCGATCCTTCTGTATTTCGTTTGTTTTTCATTTGTTTGCTTGTTGATTGGTTGGTTTATTCCGCAATAACTCCCGAGCAATTGGTTGGGTATGATTTTTTATTTCTAAGAGGCATTTTCGTGCACTCAGAGAGCTAGAGCTGACGAGAACCCCAAGGGCTCAGAGCTCGGAAATGAAAGGATATTCATTGGACAACTGTTGCAAGTGCTTCGTAATTAAGAGCAGAAATTGACGGAAACACCCTCTGGATAGCTTTTACAAATGTTTCGAGACTGAGAACTGCATTCTGGAAAACTCCCATTGGACAACCTTATAAATGCGCCGAAGCTAAGAAAGGAAAAAAACACCCACTTGACAGCTGCCAGAGAAGATGGATGCCTTGTGTAACATGTGCATAGAATATTCCTATGAACTTTATCTGGTTAATAGGAGTCATGTGTCTCCATAGAACCAGTTTCAAATTCTTTCTCTTTCTGTTATTTATGACTTGAAAGCAGTTTTAAGAGATTTCCTCTCTCTCAGTTCTCGAACGCATCATTGTTGATTTGTTTCTGGAATGACTAAACTTGTGCCTTGTAATGTCCAGTGGGGTATCATCCAAAATCGATTCGTAAAATTTAAGTACTTTTAGCGGCCGTCCCCTGTAGATGTGTTTGCCCCAGTATTTTCACATGAAGAATAGCAATCATGGTGAACTAAATGCTTAACAGATTCATTTTGAAAGAAATCCCAAGACCGAAATCCGAAAATTAAACTCTCAATCCTTGAGATTTTAATCTTAATATAATCCGAATCAATTGGAACAACTCAGATCAGACTCTAACATAACGTTCAAATCTCAAGAATTCATCCATAGGATACCTTTATTATATTGTTTTATGGTAGTATATGTTTTTGCTTTTAAATCGGTAACCTATTTGGCTTCTACGCGAAATTCAAGTAACTGGCTCTTAACATGACTGATTGTGCAGCACGCAGTTATTCTTTACTTCCGTATATTACAGGTAAAAACACCTTGACTGGCACAAGACCAGACCATATAAATACGATGCTCCACGAAATTTAACTGAGGAACCATTGATAGACAGAATGCATAGAGAAATGGGAGAGATGAGTCAAATGGCATTTCATTATCGGGAATGTTCTGAACGAGTCATCCCACATATAATCAAGGCGATCAAAAGACTGCATCAGAAGGGCATGCCATAAGACTTGAACGTCAACTCTGCTAGCTCACGGTATTCTTTGGTGCTAGAATTGGCTAATTAAGCTCTCTGCGGCAGAACAACAACCTCGGCGAGGTTAATGGTGGAGAAAGTAGGGCAGAGGTCGGTAGAGGGCGTCAGTGTCGAGGCCGGTTATCGTTGCCACAACAAAGCGTATAATTATGGATTGACGGACGACGACGAAGATGACAGGTGGGGGGAGGGGTAAAAGACAGTTGCATATTAAACGGAATAAGGGGTTGAATTAATTGTGTACTGTACAATACTAAACACTGTAATGCACTTAGTAATGACTGTTTTGTTACTGGGCCCTTTTGTTGTAGGACTGACCTGAATGAGCATGTCACAAAGAATTCTTTGTGAGTGCTACAGAATTGAAGGAATGTAATGTCGCTTTACGACGTTGCGGTAATGACATATACATATGCACTTTACTTTCATAAGTGTAAAAGGAGATGGATTTTTCCTACATGAAATGAATTATTATTCTCAGTATTTCAAGGAAACAAATTTGAAAGCAATTCAAGGCTTTTGCTGTTTTCGCTATTAATTAATTTTACTTCTATTGTGGCCACATACATTTTAATGGCCACAATGCTCGCAAGCTTTCAGATTAATTTTATATTATTTCGTTGTATGTGAAAGTAATAAATTGTATAATTATGCACCATGGAGTTTAAAAGCTATTATTTATTGCCCTGTTAAAAATATGCTTCGCGTGCGACTTTGATTAATAACAGAGAACAGATCTCGGCAGTAATTTAACAATGATTTAGTAATGGAAGCGATTGAACTTGTCGATTGTGGTGGAAGGAAAGCAAAAGGTTTTCTTATCCACAAGAAAGGATGGAGAATAGGAACATCCTGATTGCAGCTGTCGGCAAGTTCAACTGCTTAGTCGCTCTACTGGAACAATATTCATTAATAAACGAAAGTGCTAAACCTGAAACAAACTCAAACATTCGTCATTAACTAATGACGATAATGGAAAAAAATGTTATTGCATTACTTTATTTAAAAAGGTGTACTTCCCTACACAAAGGACAGAGATAACCTAGAAGCTATATTACGATTATCTTGGTTTCTCATGTAACATACAAATACTTACAAGGATATATCCCGCTGGTCTTTATAGTCAGGTACGCTAACCACTACAACCAGCTATGATCTAGTGGTTAGACTACCTGAACTTAAAAGCAATAATCTTAAATTTATAGGTAGGGGGTGTAGCCAGGATTTCGAAAAAAGAAAGGAGAATTTTAAAAATGGTTTACTTAATAAATTTTTCCATTTCTTCAGTTGAAAGAGAGGAAATCTTAACGTCGATACCAATTTTACAGGAAAACGTTTTTTGAGCCGCATGGGATACGGACCCACGACATCATGATAGCATGTCAGGTGGTCTGCTCTCATGCGGCTCAGGATAATTTTCCTCTGAAACCGATATCGATGTTAAGAGTGGTGTCATTCACTTATGAGATATAACATTATGGCTACTTACCTAATATCGCATTGGGCACCTTTCGCCGCTTTGACTGAACCCAGCTTGGCATCGATTCCACTAGACTGCGGTAGATATCGTCAGGCATTATGTACAGTCGCTCAAAAAAGTATCCGAACACTATGGTTGATTACAGAATTCAGGAAAAAATATCTGGCAACGATTTTTTTAGAAATTAGTGATCTGGCAACCTTTGTGTCACGTGATTACAGAATTCAGGAAAAATATCTGGAGCGTGTACAGCAACTGTACAAGCTCCAGTTACCATTCACAGCAAACTGGAGGGTGTGAAGTTACTGCACATGCTCCAGTTTGCTGTGAACGGTAACTGCACACGCTCAATATTTCCGTGAGTGAGCCCACACGATCTAGTATCAAAATAATATGACCACCTACAGTCGCTCAAAAAAGTATCCGAGCACTATGGTTGATTACAGAATTCAGAAAAAAATATCTGGCAACGATTTTTTTAGAAATTAGTGATCTGGCAACCTCTGTGTACTGTACACGAAGGTTGCCAGATCATTAATTTCTAAAAAAAACGTTGACAGATATTTTTTCTGAATTTTGTAATCAACCATAGTGCTCAGATTTTTTTTTTGGCCGACTGTACCATATGGACAGAATGACGTCTCTGAGTTTGGCGACGGAAGGAGTCACTGGCGTGGACTGACAAATGCTGCATTCCACTGCATCCCACAAATGTTCGATGGGATTCAAGTCGGGAGAATGTGGCCGTCAGGGAAGCACACGAGAAGCTGACATGATGTCATAAGGTCATGGGTCTGTATCCCATGCTGCTCGAGAAAAGTTTTCCTCTAAAATTGGTATCGACGTTAAGAGTGAGTCCTCCCTTCTAACTGAAGAAACGGAAAAATTTATTAAGTAAAACTTTTTTAAAACTCTCCTTTCCCAAAATGGAAATGATCCTCGAACCATTCCTT
This sequence comes from Ryuthela nishihirai, assembly GCA_038380435.1. Lineage (NCBI taxonomy): Eukaryota > Metazoa > Arthropoda > Arachnida > Araneae > Heptathelidae > Ryuthela > Ryuthela nishihirai. Next base: position 7,605,069 of record JAWZYU010000030.1, on the reverse strand, counting down.
CACAATGTGGGTTTTGTAAAACTGGAATTATGTTGCTAAAAGAGTCCAGTGCCATCCAGATAACAGTCACCATAAATGGCATCACTTTGTCTGAAACAATGCCTAGGTAGTATTTGGCGGTGAGGATGTGTTCAACGGGAATGGGGGAACCCAGTGATGTCCATGATAACAATCTTATCATGATACCACCACCACTGGCTTGTTTCCGTCCAACCATGCAGTCTGGTTGCAGCTGTTCACCTGCATAGCATCCGATACGGACCCGTCCATAAGCATGGTGGACCTGAAACCTGGACTCATCTAACCAGGCGACTGTTTTCCGTTCGCCCAATGTCCAGCCGCAGTGCTCCCATGCTCACTGCAGGCGGAGCTGTCAATGACGGTCGGTCAACATGAGCACATGAACATCTGCAAGAGCGCCCACTGGATTGTGTGCTCGGAAATGTTTCTCTCTGCGTCCTGATTGTAGCCATCAATTGAGGTTTGCCATTATTTTAGATATCGTGAGCATTTCTGTTGTACAGGAGAGCACCTCGACTTTGTATTTCACCTCGACTGTCAACAAGTGATGGTCTCCCTTTTCCAACACGTTGGGTGAAATATGTGTCCCTCTCCGGACCATTCCCGCCATATCTTCACTACTACGGCCCTCGAACAGCCAACAATGCCTGCGGTTGCTGAGATTCTGGCTCCTCCTTCCCTGCATCGATAATCATTTTCTCTTTCAAACTCCTAAAAGTCCTTCCCTTTCCCCATTGTACGAGCTTCATACTGACCAAATGATATGCCCTGCCCTCGCTGTCTATATATATTCCACTCCGATCACTGACGTGAATGCTACGTGATGTGGGACGAGTCCACTCGTGGAGACAGGTATCCATAATGATCTGACCCATGAGTACATCTTTCAATTTGAAAAATATTTGCTAATATAAATTCGTGACCTAATGATGTTTTAAAGCTAAAAAATTTTAAAAGATAAGTTCGATCCCTATAGATGCTCTACACTATTGGTAAAATTCTTCGCGTTGGATTTTTACGTTTTTTTAATAAAATAAATATAATGATAAAGTAGATTTTCCGCTGGTTAAAAAATAAAGTATGAGCCATACTAACTGTAACTAAAAAATAATAGCAGCAGAAAGACTATTACCGAATAATGATGACAAAGTAGTCAACGTTACTTGATAAATTACCGAGGTGTGATACGATAGAAATGTTGATTAACCAGAGATGAAATTGGGTAGTACTCTGACACGTGATAATCAGTAAACGATTAAATCAGAAAAGATAAACTATTTTATATATTAATTAGCTATGACAACATTTTCCCTGACTTTTCTCCTGACACAAAATTAATCATTTAATCAATAATAAATAGTGTCGGACATCGATGTGAATGTGTTTTCAAATGATTACTAATCTACTTTCTAATAAAAGGTGAAATAGCAATAATAACAAGTATCAGGTGTCCAAAAAAGTTCTTGCCTTTTTCGCGCAGTTAATATTTTTAAATTATTTTCTAAAATAAAATACAGATGGCATCCATAAACTAATATAATTCAAAAGTACACTTCGTAAAGCATCAGTTGGTACTATTAACACGTGATTAGATACTATTTAAGAAAACACGTGAACGTTACGAATAATGGCTACCCTTATACAGATATGTAGACGTAGACTGAAATCACAGATCTAACCACGTTATGCGCTACTAACTGCACTTTTGTAACTTATATTAGTTAATGGAGCAATATGAATTTTCTTTCAGAAAACGTTTAAAAAATATTAACTTGTTTTGGGCTCCTGACACAAAATTAATCACTTGATCAATAATAAATAGTGTCGGACATCGATGCGAATGCTCTTGAAAAGATTACTACTGAAAGGCGTTCAATAGTCAATAAAAATATCAATGTGATAAAAATTTCTACAGTCAGAGGTATATTCTCCATGAGTACAATGTGTAATCTGCATGCCTTGTTCGATTTATTAGAGACTTGCTGAACGGCACCCAGCGCTGTCCGGATATCACTTTTAATCCATATATTCTGATTTTCGCCACACTATAGCCTGGAATACATGCACCACCTCTCGTCATATAAATGGTTCGTTCCAACACGTAATACGTCACATGACAGCGGTGTGAGGCATAAATCAGGCAGACCAGCTCTTCGAGCATCAATTAGAGTTGGATTGAGCGTCAGAATGGGCAAAATGAGCTACCTGAGCGACTTTGAACGTAGCATGATAGTTTTGCAGGTTCTAACATCTCCCACACAACCTTCCTCATCTGCTTTTCAAGCACAACCGCTTGAAGGTTTACCGAGAATGGACGAAAACCAAAAAACCTACCAGTGATCGGCTGGTAGGTTTTTAGGGCTGTTACATTACCTGTGGACGAAACAGCTTGTGGATCAGAGGTGTCAAAGGAGACGGGCGAGAATCGTTCAAGAGAACAGACAGGCCACAGTAATGCAAATCACAGCAGAAATAAACATTTGTGTGTAGAAAGTCCTCTCTCAACGCCAATTGCTGACCAATAATGAATCTCGGCCAATTGCTGGAAGGGCATCTTCACTGGGGAGAAGAGCATCGACACTGGACTCTTCAGGACTGGAAAAAGGTAGCCTGGTTGGACGAATCAAGGTTTCTTTTGCATCATGCTGATGGAAGGATCAGAATTTGTTGCAGGCAACATAAGACTTGCAAACGTAGAAGCTGGTTTGGAAGCAAATATATTTTCCTGCCATACATTAGCCCCCCTGATACTATCGAAGGCATCTGAACGCCACGGCCTACCTGAACATCGTTGCTGACCAAGTTCATCCCTTCATGTCTACAGTTTATCTTCACTCGGATAAGAATATTCATGATGATAATGCATCTACTCACAAGGCATATATCGTCCCCGAATGGTTCCAGGAACATGACGATGAGTTTTCCTTCCCTGTCGAGCATCTCTGGGATGAGATGGTAAGGGGTGTTCACGCAGAGACTGTGCCGCCCTACGAATTCGAGCTGTTTGCGCAACACGATACTAGGTAGGTGTGCCTAATAAACTGGCATCTCAGTGTAGGTTAGTTTGTGAAAGCTATCCCCACCGACTTTTTAAAACATTCGCTAATGGATTTAGACCAGTTTCGTTATTGTTATGGCTATTGTTTGTTATGTTAATTTGATTATTGTTTGGAAATTAAGTATATTATGCGAAATTCTTTGCAAGGAAAAGATTTTGGCATTAAATGGTCTAGAGATTTCAAAATTTCTGATTTAGATTATGCGGATGATTTGGCCCTTTTGGAAAATGATGAAATAAATTCTTTCATTTAGGCTGTTGATGAGATTGGCAGTAGAAAAGTTTTGTTGATAAACAGAGAGAAAACTAAAGTGATGAAAATTGGTCAAGCAGATTGTGCTTACTATGAAGGACTTCACTCTTGAGCAAATGTCTCAATTAAATTATCTCCGGAGCTATATAACAGATATTGGTGATGTGTGGCATGAGACAAACAGAGTAATAAGGATTGCTACTGGGACTTTTAAGAATCTATGGAGAGTGGAGGAAAATATGCGTATTCCCCAGAGCCGAATTTAGACAATTTGAAGCCCTAGGAGCTAGTTTGATTCGATCCCCATATTTAGGAGATTTTTTTTAATTTGGGTTTTTTGGTCCAAACAAAATATTTATCACTTTTGTGTCATAAAATGCAGAAAAATAATCTCGGAAATTTAACACAGTCATAGTAAAGAAAAAGTATAGTTATTACTTATAAATATTAAAATATTTTTGCTATGAATTGCAGTTTATTATCAAATAAAATTCACTATTGATAAATCACAAGAATTTTCCAAAATGATTTTTTAAAAGAGCTTTTCGATTAAAATTAAAGAGTTTTATTGAGAGCTCTTTGTTTGCCAAAACCTTCAATTGAATCATCACATTTTTAAAGAATTTGTCAATTCACATTCAATAAAGATTAAAGATAAATTTGACAATTTTATGTTAATGAGTGCCTTAAATAATTTATTATCTACTTAGAACTGCAAATGATCTTTCACCACCAGACTCGAATCCGGAAAAAAATCGAGTGGGAACTAAGAAACAGAATCGAGCTAGAAAAACTTAAAAGGGTGGCCAAGAGACAGATTCTCAAGGTAGTATAACATTTCCTTATGCGTTTTAGAGGTCTCAAACAATTTCTTGAAAAATGAATGAAATATAAATATGTTTATATTTGCCTCTATTCACCCTTACTAAGATTCTGAAAGGAGGAAATGCATGCACCTTTCAACCTGCTCTGTTCATCACTTGCATTGTCTACAGACAAGCAAGAAATATTTTAACAATTGTTTCCACATTTGGAAACACTGATCTTAAACGTTCAGTAAATGGTTTGATACATATCCATGGCATTGGATATATTCTCCTCTTTAATATAACTTAATTGCATAATATAATTTAAAATTAGGCGATAGAAATAAGAATGGAGAAAATTTTTTCAGTTAATTAATTTTGAAATTATTTTAGCAGAATTCTTTAATGGAAGCCCTGAGATTTGGATGGTCAGGTGATCGCTTCGCATTTGTTTGACTTAGCTACCAAATCTTAAAAGATTAGCAATTGATTAGGAAACTAGAGCAAGGTTAACTAAAACAAAGTTGTCATTTGATTAGGTCAGTGGTTTTGGACCGGACATCCCCTTTCACTTTCTGGGGCAGGAGTGGCTCAGTAGGTAAGAGTGCCAGGCTCGTAATCTGTAGTTACCTGTTCGAGTCCCACCTGGGCCAGTGTTGAGATTTGTTTCTACAAAACTACCAGCCCTATCTTCAGTCGGTAGGGGACATCGATGGGCTTGGAAAGATCGCCGTCCGTCGGATGGGAGGTTAAGCAATATCGCCGTGTGCGGGAAAGCCATACCCTAACATAAGTATACGTTCTTTAACGTGAGTTACGTTAATCTGAGCCCTCGTGGTTTTTGTCACCTGACCATTTAGCTTATTGTGACCAAAAAGCGCTGCTTAAAGTTAAAACAACCCAAACCTTTTAGTTTTCTAATGCTCCTCTCTCTGGAAGGTATGCTAATCTATGAATTATTCGATATCCTATTAATAATAATAATAATAGCTTTATTAAGCCTTTGTGTGGTTATATACATAGATTACCCTGCTAAGCCTTATGGCTTGTCAGCAAGATTCCATTCAATTACATGACAGGTTAATTAAAGAATAAGATATGTATAATGGAAAATAAACACATAATTAAAAACATAATATAAAATAATAACAACATAAAAAACACATATTAAAACACAGACATGAAAAATTAAACACATTTATAAAATAAACCTATAAAATTACGGATTACAGCCCATATTGCACAAAAATTTATTATTTATTGTGTAAGTCATCATTTCACATTAAAATTGCACTTGTTTAAACGATACCACAAACATTATTTTTCAAATATTTTCGTCTAATATTCATTTCGAAATTTTAGTTTTAATTTCTGAATAAGTGCTCAGACATAACAGATCTCTCGGTAGAGAATTAAAAATTTTGAGTATTTGATAAGATATCCGCGCTTTACCATAATTATTGTGAAAAGCTGGTTCAACAAAATAATTTTCACACTTTCCTCTTGTATTGATCACATGCAAAATTTTATCCTTGTGTTCATTTTTAAAGTAATTTCTAATGATAGTTACATAAATGTATAACAAGTCAACTGGTAAAATGTCCAGATAATGAAAACTATTGCCAAGGTGATCTTCATTACCGTATTTCTTCGATTCTAAGACGCACTTTTTTTCCCACATAAACGTCTCTAAAAACGGAGTGCGTCTTAGAATCGATTGCGTCTTAGAAACGTAGAAAAAGACGGTTCAGAAGAATCAGACTCTGATATTGATTCAGAAGGAAGTGATGAATAGCATACTTACTGATATATAAATACTATTGTTGTTAGTAAATTGAATGCTATTATAATAAAAATATTTGTTAGATATATTTTAGCAATTTATTTTATTTATTTTTTTGTTAGATTCAAAGCAGTCTGTTGGTAGTGCTGAAATTAAGGTGCATCTTAAAATCGATGGTGTCTTAAAATCGAAGAAATACGGTAATTACATGTTTATTGAATTTAACAATATTATTTAGAGTACTTTTTTGTATTCGTTTAGTTTTATTTAAACAGATTTATATGTGCATCCATATATACTGATACCATACCTAATGATTGATTCACAGAGAGTTTTATATATCATTGTTATGACATCCAATGGAATTAGTGTATTCAACTTCAACACTTTATAAGATGCATACCTTAGTTTATCACAAGTATATTTTATGTGCGATTTCCATTTAAAATCTTGATCAATATAAATCCCCAAATATTGAATTTTATTAACTCTTCCACAATTGGGCAGGGACATGCATTTTGGTTAATGTTTAATTTATATTGGCAGTTATAATTATGTGTTTCAATGCAAAAGTTAGTTAACTTGTCCCTACTCTGAATGATCATATATTTCGTTTTTTCTTCATTTAAGAAGAGTGTTTTTCTGAAACCAAGAATTTGCGACATTATAGTCGTTTCGTGCACATCTAACTGCCTCTTCTACCTGCATACCTGCGTTCAGCAGAACGGTATCGTCTGCAAACCTAAACAAATTACCCTGAAAATTTATTTCTGCTAAATCATTTATATAAATTGCAAATAAAAAGTGCCCCCAAAACTGAGCCCTGTGGTTATACTTGATTTTAAAATTTGATCTCTACTCTCACAATTTTCAATCCTAATGATGATAGTTCTATTAGACAAGTAATTTTGAACCATTTATTCAGTGAACCTCGAATTTCCACCAATGATAACTTTTTTAACAATTTGTCATGGTTAACCGTGTCAAATGCTTTATTCAAATCCATAAATATAGCGGAAACCTTTTTTCCAGAATTGAGTGCTGTATTAATGTATTGTGAGAAATGCTCTAATAAATCAATAGTTCCTCTGTTCTTCCTAGACCCGTACTGCCTATCTGTAATTATTTTACATTTTTCTAAAAAATTATTAACATATTTGCATACATATTTTTCTAAACTTTTTTCAATAACTGATAAGATCATGATTGGTCTATAATTATTATATATATTTCGTGATCCCTTTTTAAATATAGGACGCACAATTGCAGTTTTGAGTGTGTTAGGAACAATGCCAGTGTTCAAACTCAAATTAATCACGCGTTGCAGGATCTCAGAAAAAGCATCTGCATTGCTTTTTATATATGAAGTTTTCACCATATCATAGCCCACTGCATTACTAGTTTTTAAATTGCTAATGATCTGAACTACATCATCTCTATTTGCTTCAAGTATAAAAATAGAATGTGAATTAGAAGGTGTAATAATCTCGTTGACGGTTATATTTATATTTTTTGAATATTTCAGGATTACATTTTCTGTACCACTAGCAAAGTAATTGTTAAAATCATCTACTATCAACACCATCGCTTTATTTTTACCAAAATAGCGTTTTATTTGCATGTCAACAGATAATTTCTTTTTGTCATTAATACTATGTTTTACCAGCTCCCAAATTTTCTTATTGTTATCTTTATTTAAATTGATTTTATTTCTATAATAAAAACATTTTTGTTTCCTTATCAAACTATTTACAGTGTTCCTTACCTTTTTATATTCATCATATAATATCGTACTTTGCATATTATTCTTATATTTAACCCACAACAGATCTCTTTCTTCAATAGCCTTAATTATCCCTTCAGTTATCCATTCTTTCGGTTTTCTTTTGAATTTTTTAACTCTAGATGCTTTGAAATAACACTGATTCCTAATTTCGTTAATTTTATCTAATATCAATTTTAACAAGTCTTCCGGATTAGTAACCTCAGTTCCAATAACATCCCAATCTATTAATCCTAGTTTTTGGGAAAGTTTTTTATCATCGACATAAGTAAGCGTTATTATTATGAGCACTGATCTTATTTGAAGGATTCTATCTCTAGAAATTAAGGATTTTATTTTTGTTCTAATTAATATTCCATAGTGATCAGCAATCTTTTTTTATAGACTCTTACATCTGCTTCAAAGTTTCTAATTTTATGAACCACATGACCAATTTGAGACTGCTACAACCTTTGCATAACGACTTCTTCTCTAATAAAACCTGATAACTTCTGTTCCATACCATACTCCAATAACAGTTTCAAGTATTGGTCGCTACCATATTTGTCTATATTTGCAATATATTTTATATATTTTAATATTGATAGGAGTATCAATATTAAAATCGCCAACCAAGAAAATATCATTTTGCTTTAAATTTAAGTCGAACCAATTTTTCAAATTTGATAGAAATTCTTTAACCTTTGTACTTGGTGATCTGTATAGAGCGATCAAGTTTAATAAAAAGCCATTAATTTCAATCTGTAGATGAATTACTTCCGCAGGTGAAATCGAAATGTTTAGTTCAGAAACATTCAGCTTATGTCTATAGAAAACTATAAGACCGCTGCCACTTGAAATATTAGCATTAATAGTGATTTTATCAAAACCAGCTAAATTAATAAATGAATTTTCCATAGTGTTAGTTGTACTTTCTACTAGAATAATAACATCCAAATAATCGATAAACGAATCAATATAAACAGTAAAGAGGTCCCAATTTTTTTAACTGATCTGACATTAATATAGAATATGACTAATTCGTTATCATCTTTGCCTGGTAAAAAATATTAGGATTAAACTCTTGGTAGTATCAGGGCCATCCAAATCTAATTATTTATCTATTAGTTCAATAACCTCCATAATTATTTAAAAATGGAAAAAACTATAATTTAAAAAAGGCAAAAATTAATTTTTAGTTAAATTCTCAATAGTATCAAACATCCTAATCGGCTTATCGTTAACTCCTTTTTTACCAACTTTTCTTTATTCTTTACCTTACTTTTTTTTTTCGTTATTCTTGTACCATACATATTTATTGTTATGTTGTCTAGCAAAAACTCTAGCTCCCCAATAAATTTCTTTGTTCACCTGTGTCAAATTTTCGTTAATGTAAATTGAATTATTGGAACTGTCATGAAAAACCTCACCACTATTAATTCTAGTTTTTTTCCGAGCAATCCACTTATTTTTAGTGGTTCTACTCTTAAATTGCACGATAACATAAGGTAATTTTTGCTTATCCCGAACAGAGACTCTGTGAATCACATCAATATCTTTCGTTTGAAAATCAGTAATATCTAACTTATCAGCTAAATGTTTTACATAGCCATGCAGAACACTTTCATCTTCTTCTTTTCTTAATGGGATGCAGTGTATTTCAATGTTTTTGTTTCGGCTGTATTGTTCTAGATCATTATTCACCATTTTTAGATCGCGAATCTCTTTCCCAAGCACAGAGTTTTGTGTTTTGCATTCGGTCAACAGTTCTGTGAGCTTGTTATTGTTCTTCTCAGAGTTCATAAATTTGTTCATTAATACGTCATACTTTTCTGACAAGAAGCTCATAGAGGTTTCAAGCGAATCTATTTTGTTCTTCATTTCGGTTAGTATTAATCTATTTTACAGAGAAAAACTCAAGAAAACGCTCCCATATTTTTAAAGGGGGCGCTAGCACCCCCGTTGAGAATCCCTGAATTTGGTGGTGTGAAGAAGGTATGAGAGCCATTCATTGATGCGGAAGAGAGGCAGATAACAGAGATGAGATATTCAATAATCTTTCCCCTGCTTAATGTCTTTATAGTCTATTAATTAAATGTCTTTATAGAGGAAATGTTCTCTTTTGTTGTGTTTCTTAAATGCTAAGAAAAATCTTTAAGTCTAAAAAAAATTATAATAAATAAAGCAAATTACTCCTCAAGCAGCTGCTTGCCAGACAGGTCTGACAGGAGTTTGTCAGTTATATTCACCAGAGTAGAAGGTTTGTGAGGAAGGCGAGACATTAGCAGAAAGACAATACAAAAGCCCTGCCTTACTTGAGGCTCGAACCCAGGTCCCTTCGATCAATAGTTACGAACGCTAACCACATTGCCCATTTAACGATACAAAAATAAGTTAATATTTCATAAAAAGTAAGAAAAATAATAAAATATTCAAAACTCGCTAAACGAATTATAATCACTGACGTCTAGTAATTCTAACTAATCAGGTTTAGCAGCAACGAAGCTATTATAAGTTAGTGTAATATTTAAAACCGTTTGAGCCTTGAAAAGTTATTTTATAAATGTAGGCATTAAAAATATATGACTGATATTTACATTTTGCCAATTAACCCACGATCAGAGAAAGTTTCGATCACTGATGTAGTCAGTCAGCAAATTACTAAATCGATGGAATCGAGGACCAATTTTACATTCAATATTGTTAGATCATAATATTTATTTTTTTCAAATTTGTTATAAAGTCTTTTTTGAAGCATCATCGAAGTTTGCTCAAATTGTTAGCATCGATTTTGGGGTACAGGATGTTTGCATTTTCATGACTAAGCAATTAAATTTATATTTCATAATTTCATTTTGTAATTATTATAAATTGCTATTTTTAGGAACTCCATATTACATAAATACTACAATATCATTATTCTTGAATTGGAATTTATTAGCACAAGTGTTTGGGCAATCTCAACTAGTTTCCTTTTTTGTTTGAATGTAGTGTCAACGGTTCATCGGTATCAAAACTGGTGGAAATTTACGTCATTAGACTGGCTCAGTCAATAGAGCGCCAGGCTCGCAATTTGCAGCTTTCAGGTTCGAGTACCACCTGGTCAGCGTTGAGGTTTCTCTTCACTAAGCCTTCACCCTGCCATCGGTCAGAAAGGGCTTGGAAAGGTCGCCGTCCCTCGAATGGCTTGGAAAGGTCACCGTCCATCCAATGCCAATGGGCTTGGAAAGCATCCGTTGCCAATGGGCTTGGAAAGGTCGCCGTCCATCGAATGAGATGTAAAGCCATGGCCGTTTGCAGAAGAACCATATGCCATGTATATGTTAAAGAACACGCTGGATGGCCTTCACGGGAGGTTTCCATTTGTCTCCTAAAAGTTGCCTAGTGGGTACAATTCCCAAACGTGTTTGAGCCCTTGGGATTCTTAAGACATTTAGCCCATTGTATGCAAACGAAAATGTCACTCAGAGGTAAAACAAACAGACGTTACTAGATTTTAATAAAATTCGACTGAACAAGTTTATTTTAAATATTCATTTTCCAGTATCAAATGAGCAGAATATTTTTCAGATTACGGAAGTGATGAATTCCATTTTAAATTTTACCACTTAGGTCGTTAACTTGAAATTATAGGTGTTTTTTTCGCTGCTGCAGTGCAGAATACAAATGTTGAAAGAACATTTTCAATGATAGGAGCGCAATGCATAAAGGAAGGAAACAAATTAAAACTATTTTTCCCTATGTACTACACTGACTGTGACATAATTACATGGAACCATCATGTACCGATTAATTAGAGAAAATCAAAAGAGAAGAAATGAATCAACCTATATTTAAATTTCAAATAATACGTTCTCAGGAAGTAATGGGTTCATTTTCCCTCTGATTCAACAATTTTTCCTTTGTAACCATGGCAATTGGCAATGATTCTTGATTCATTTGTGATTGCTTGGTATTAAACATGAATCATCCAATGAAAACGGCCTTCGTCATGAGCTATGAAAGACACTACTTTTGAGAAAAATAAATTCTTATCATAATGAATATATTTATATAAATTTTTAAATAAAATTTCCCAGACAAATTTTTTTAAATTTCGAAAAGAAAGGACAAAATGTCTTTTTTTTTTTGGTTTAAAAAAAGAGAATCTATTTTCTTCCTTCTGCCTTTCTTTAGTATATGTTCACCTTATTTTCAAGCTAACGTTAATTAACACTTTTTTTTATGTGGTCGGGTTGGTTTGAAATAGTAAGTAGTAAATAAATAATATTTTATTCAACTGCAATAAAGTGAAAATAAAAATTGTCAAAAAACCAATTATGACTCCTTACATTTTGGGGAGTGGCTGGTGGAGGGGAACTCAGTCGGCAGCACGCCAGGCTCGTAATCTGCAGTTCTGAGCTTCGAGTCCCAGCTAGGCCTTGAGTCGAGTCCGAGCTGGGCGTTGAGATTTAAATCCGAAAACTTTGCGCCCTGTCCTCGGTCACTAGGGTTAATGCTGAATGTCCTTGACGGGAGACTACATCTGTCTCCCAACAGCTGTCCAGTGGGTCGCCCTATCCTCAATCTTCTCTGAGCCCTCGGGGTTCTTGGGACATGGCCATTTAGCCCATTGTGTATAAAAAAACTGCCAGTCAGAGTTAAAACAAACCAACCCTTATATTTTGCACCAAGAAGTTAAGTCATCGTCATCATCATCCTCAAGCAGCCATGGGCTACGGAGGTGCAACCCGACCGCGCAATTTAGTTCTCCAAGCATATCTGTCCTGAGCTACATCTGTTGAATCTGGCCACTTCACACCAATTCTAACAAGGTCCTGTTTGACATTGTCTGCCCACCGCATACTAGGTCTCACTCTTCTTTCTGAGTCCTTTAAGTACACTGTTCATAACCCTATTCACCAATCTATAATTATCCATACAGGCAACATGGCCAAACCAACGGAGTCTCTCTCTGCACAATATGCTGCTCAGAGGAGGTTGCCGACTCCTTTGCCTAACTTCATCTTTACTTACAAAGTTAAACCACCCAATGCCCACGATACTGCGTAAGCTTCTAGAATCAAAAACCACGACGTTTCCTGTTTTCTTGTTACAAAGTGTCCATGTTTCACTACAATAACTAACCCTTGGAAGAACCAAACTATTATAGAGTCAAAGTTTAGTTTTTAGGTGTATATGCCTATTTCTCCAATTCTCCATAGATTCCTAAAGTCTCGGTAGCAATCCCTATTCGTCTGTTAATCTCATGCTACACATCACCAAGTATCTGTTACATAACTCCCAAGATGTTTAAACTGAGACACCTTCACAAGACTGCAACCATTCAGATTAACTGAACCACAGTCTGCCTGACCAATTTTCATCACTTTAGTTTACTCTCCATTTATAACCAAACCTACTCTACTACCAGTCTCATCAACAGCTCGAATGAAAGAGTTTATCTCATTAACATCATTTGCCAAAAGGGCTAAATCATCAGCATATTCTAAATCAGAAATTTTGGTATCTCCAGACCATTTAAAGCCAAAAGCTTTCCCTTGCAATGAATTTCGCATACCACTATAAATAACATAATCAATAACGGAGTCAATAACATAATAATAAAGGAGGTCAAAATGCTTCCTTGTCGAACACCAGAAGTAATGCTAAACCAATTGCTACAAGACTTACCAACTCTCACACACCACTCAGTGTTGTTATAAAGAGCTTTCATTATGTAAACTGACTTGTCTGGTATGCCATACGATCTGATAATCAACCACAAATTATGACGAGCAAAGGAGTCGAAAGCCCTTTTCGAATCCACAAACCTAGCAAACAAGGTTTCTGAAACTCTAAACATTTCTCAAGAATCTGCCTAAGTGAAAATATCTGATCTACACATCCCCTACCACTTCTGATACCAAATTCTCATCACGCAATTGACAGCCAACCAGATTCATAATTCTATTAATCACAATCATGCAAAGAACTTTATCTGGAACAGAAAGCAGGCTGATACTCCTATAGTTATCACAAGAACTGATATCACATTTTTTCAAAAAATAAGGATAATAATAGCTCTAATAAAATTCTTAGGAACCATGCCTTTATCATAAAATATATTCAAAATTTCAGCCATCCAAGTGGTAACCGAAATATTCCCAGTTCTAAGCATTTCAGCAGTAATTTCATCTATCCCTGGGGACTTGTGTAGTTCAAATTTAGAGATAGCGAAAATAACTTAAAATTGTGTTATAGGACCAACATTAAAGCCACCAATGCATCTATCATCATTACAGACAATGGGAGTAGAACAAACCATATTGTTTAGAACATCACTGAAATGCTCAGCCCACCTAGACATGGCAGAATCCTCACCTTCCATAACCTTACCTTGTTTATCATTCAATCCCTGTATACCTTTCCGTTTTCTACCACACAAAACATTAACTATCTGGTACAGCTCTCTGCTGTTGTGCTGTCTAACTGCTTCCTCGGCTTTGTCAGCCAAACCATGAAGCCAAAGATTCTTATCAGCAGCTAACTGATCTTTTACACGTTTATTACGTTCTCTGTAATGCTTTCTATTAGGACTAGTACGGTATTGATTAAGGACATTCCTGCAGTTCTTTCTTTCCGAAATAAGCTCAAGTGCCTTATCACTCAGATAATTCTGTCTCCTCTGCTCCTTTTTTCCTAAAAGAGTACTGTTAGTGTCCAAAAAAGCCTGTTTAAAATGATCCCATTTTTCCTCAAATTCAGTAGTAAGCAAACCATGACTGTCATTTGACTAAGTAACCTATCATGGTAAGCTTTGGCTATACTGGTGCTGGTCTTTCAGTGCCAGTATAGCTATACTGGTGCTGGTCTTTCAGTGCTTTCTATGCTAGTCTTTCAGTGCTTCAGAATTAAAGGCAAATTTTTAACCTTAGCACAACACCTTTTGAGTTTAATTTGCAAGACACTTTTAACAAGGTAATGGTCAGATCCAATTTCAGATCCCCTATATGACCTGGTATTCCTAACCGAACTAGCCCATTTACTGCTAATTAATATATAATCTATTACATTATTATGCAGCCCATCTAATGAAACCCATATGTACTTATGTATGTCGCTGTGTTTGTAATAGTGTTAGTTATTCTGAAACTATTGGGTTTACTTACCTGTAGAAGACGTTGCCCATTTCCATTGCAGCTACCAATACCAAAAGGGCCTATCGCCCCTCCAATAGCTGTTAGTTATTCTCAAGCCATTGAGTTTACTTACCTGTAGGAGACGTTGCCCATTGCCATTGCAGCTACCAACACTAAAAGGGCCCATCACCTCCCCAAAGGTCAGAGTCAATACCAACTTTGGCACTGAAGTCACCTAGAACAAGGGGAATATCTCCTTTCTTGACAGAACTCAAGATATCCTGAAGTTGTCCCTAAAATCTATCCTTCTCATCCTCATCGGCATCTTCAGTGGGAGCATAACAACTGATAACATTCAAGTCTTTAAGCTCGACTGAAATTTTGCTGTAAGAAACCTTTCATTAATGCACTCATATCCTGCTGAGAACAGACCCACGCCTTGGTGATGCGTATTGTCGTCCCTCCCTGAAAAGAGAAATTTAAGATTCTTTTTAAGAATCTGACCTTTATCTGCACGTCTATTTTCTTGCAAGCCGAGAATATCTAAATTATAACGGTGGAATTCTTGTGTGAGAACATCAAGAGTAAAAGCTCTGTGCAAAGTCCTCACATTCCAACTACCTATAGAGAGAAAATAGTTAGTAGGATATTATATAAAACTATGTTTATTGAGATAGGGAATGCCGACAATATCAAACAGCCCCCTAATCGCAGACATGGGGCAAAGACCGTTCCCCCACCACTAAAGGCTGAAGCTATCTACAATGGAAAACTTCCTCCAATGTAGAATTTGACGATGCCAATAGAAGCAAAGAGTTCAGGTGCCTGCGATGACTTCTGCTCAGGATTATCCACCAGCTGATAAAACATATCCTGTGAATCTATTCACTTGGGGCTGACAACCCACAAACAAACAGAAAACACAGCGTAAGATATTCCCTCCACAGAAGCCCACCTTTGCAGCAAATTCAGGATCTATAATCAAGCTCAGAGCTATATTTCAGTCCAATCCAGTAGGTTTAAATGGTCAGCCCCAGGACCACCCATCTACGTTGCAAAACAAAATTGAAAATGATTATTTGACACGAAGGTAGGAGTGAATCGATTATATGAAAAATCCGTTGAAAAAGTCCTTTAATAGTTGAAAGCGAAATAAAATTAAAACAAATCATTTAAATTTTTGACTATGATGAGTGAATATTGAACAAATGACGTCTCCAGCCAGGGTCAGCCTTAGGATGTGCGTGGCACAAGCGCCCTTGCTGTGCCCTGGAATCTGGCTGGCATTAGCACTCTAAAAACTTTAGCAATTTGAGAACGGGGTCCAAAGTAACGGCCTGGACATAAGGACGTTGAAGCCCTGGCTTCAACATTAAATATAGCTTATTTCCATTTAATGTGCTCCGGCCAACGCGGTGCTAAAATATTCATTGTTTCTTCGTCAAATGGTTAAAACATTTTTTTATCCAAATAATTTCTTACACACAGAGTAGGCGACACATATCTGGTGGGTGAAGCACTCTACCCATAATGTCTTATTATTAAATGTTTTGTGGTATTCAACAGGTAATGCTGTGATTGCCATTTATGTTACAAGTTTTATTGTCTTGAGCGAGTCTTTCTGAAGTGCTCTACAAAGAGAAAAAATGCCAAGTACTTGACCCAGACTCTTTTTACAGGTGAGAACCATGCCTAATGGATTAATTTAATTCAACTACGAGCTCCAAGATGTTATTTTTATCATTAATTTTCATTTTATTTATAAGTACATATTTTACTAATATTTTGTTTAAAGCTATTTCGCTAAATACTACACATTGTTTATCTGGGGATAGTGAATAGAGATTAAAAAATAAAACCGAAAACTCAACTGTAGTAGATCATAATTAATAGTATGAAGTTGTCTACCAGCTAGCATTTAATTGAATCATTTATATAATATTAGTAGAAGAGCTCTTTGCATTGCTCGGGTTTTAATATATTAGTAAATGTTTCCACGTAGTAAGCATCCATTTTCTCAACTCAATAAAACTGACCTCATGAGATTTTCCTACCCATTTTTGTGGAAAAGAAAAATAAGAGACATAATCTCATTTATAATAAATATTTTTTTAGTAAATTTCTTCAATGTTACTCCGGTCTTTAAATATATTTTTTCTTTTCGGAAAAATCAAAAATATATACTCGATTTAAATGATTTTTTTTACGAATTGAATTTCGTGGTCACGACAGTATTTCCCATTTAAGAACGTTCCTTGAAAGAGCATTTCTATGTAAAAGCCAAAGGTGAACTGAATATGTATTGAAATAACAATAGTTTTTCCCGCTCGCGAATAACGTTCTTTGAAAGAACGTTTAAGTAACACAACATAACTTCATGCAACCTCTTTCTTTTAGCTTTTTCTAATGGTTAACTGTATGAAAAGTTAGCCAATATAAATCCAGTCTCTTGGTTTCTTTTTGCCTCATTTTGCCGACAATTTTGACTTTTTGTTTTCGGCTGGATTGCGTCGCTTGCTCCCCCTCCCCTTTATTGTTTTCTTGCCCTGATAGAATTATAAATATTGAACAATACTTTTTTTTCGGTTGAGCAAATAAGAGTTACTAACATCTCCAATATTTTCATTAATCTTACTACTCTTTTTCATTTCTATTATGCACAGTGTCAGTCATATACGATCAAGTCCATTGTTATACTTCTGAGGTCAAGAAGAAGAATTTTCCCAATCCAGATCCTCTTGAGTTCCTAAGACTCACACTTAAGAAGTTAGGAGTATTTTTAACGAATGAAAAATATGAATGATAGAAGTTATTAAATTCAGTTGAAGGAGTGTAAGAAGATCTCGCGAATACCATAGCCAAAGAAGAGTATTTAACATGTGAATGGGGGGATATTGCCAATGCCAATTATAATCTCAAAGAAAAGGGTTGTGAGGGCTTTAAGAAATCTCTCTAAGGATAAAGCAGTCGTCGACACTAAGAATGGTGGGGAAGTAAACAATTTTAAAATGTAGGGCGTAAAAGCTCACGCTAATCAAGATAACGATGAAAATAGTAAAAAAAAAAGACAAAAGGAAAACAAAATGGAGGTGACGAGGGGCGTTTCAGAAGACCACTGAAATTAAAAACAAATTTCTAGTGGCTAATCAACTGTAACAAAAAAAGGCTTGCCAGTTCGAAAAGGATTAGAAGGAAAACACAGATGAACGACAGGAGAAGTAATCTTGTGTCGCTGTCACACCAGTCCTTTTAAAAACTCTCATTTCTTCTAACAATGTGAAGGTGAAAATATCAATCTTCAAGATTAATAATATTCCTTCCTCCCTTAATGACTTTACATTCTTTTGCCTAATGATTCCATCCACCTCTCAAATCAACCATGAATAATTTCAACTCAAAGTCATCCCTAAAGAGTTTTCCTCTGGTAACTGCTTAGTGATAATATAAAACAAACATCCCCTCAAGCAGCTGCTTGTCACAGAGATATGACAGGAGCCTGTCAGTCTATATGCCATGGCAGAAGGTCTGTGAGGATGACGGGACCTCAGCAGTAAAACAATAATGCCTTACCCGAGGATGGAACCCAGGACCCTGAGATCAGTAGCCAAGGGCGTTAACCACTCGGCCACGGGGTGGAGGTGATGATATAGCAATCAATTATCATCATGCACATTTCTAGTAATTTGAAAGGCAGTCATTCTAAGTAAAGACATCATACTAATTGAGAATAAAGGGAAGCCACTCAATAACTACAGAGAACTACACCGAAGAGCCAAAACATTATGACCAGCGCGTCTTCATGCAAATCGAAGCAACTGCAGGTAAACGATGGCGCGTGTGATGGTCATGAAACGGTATAAATAAAACCTGATTCTGAACTCTGTTAATCAGTGCTATTCTTGTTCTTCAGATGGGAAAGACAGTGGACTTAAGTGAATTTGACAAAGCCCAAATTGTAATGGCCAGATGACTGGGTCAGAGCATTTTCGAGACAGCAAGGCTTGTGGGGTGCTCACGTCAGCCGTGGATAGTACCTTCAAAAATTGGTCCGAGAAGGGAAAAACCACAAACCGCCGGCAAGGTGTGGATCAACCACGGCTCATCGATGCTAGAGGTGAGCGAAGGCTATTCCGTATGGTACGATCCAACAGAAGTGATACTGTGACGCAACTCGCCCGTAATTTGAATGCTGGTAACGGGAATAATGTGCCACAACAAGCATCGCATCATGTGGATGGCCGGTACGTGTGTGTCGTTTACCTGGGGAAGTGTTGGCACCAGGATGCATCGTGGGGTGAAAATAATCCGGTGGAGGAAGTGTAATGCTTTGGGTAATGTTATGTTGGGAAACCCTAGGTCCAGTCATTCATGTGCAGGAAACTATGGACAGCCTGGTAAGTGTGTGTCGTTTACCTGGGGAAGTTTTGGCACCAGGAACACCGTTCGACGAAAACAAGCCGGTGGAGGAAGTGTAATGCTTTGGGCAATGTTCTGCTGAGGAACCCTGGGTTCAATCATTCACGTGCAGGAAGCCATGACGTCTACAACCTACGTAAACGTTATTTCAGACCAGGAAAATCCTTTCATGGTAACGGTATATCCCTCTAATAGTGCCTTCTTTCAGCAGGATAATGCGCCATGCCACACTGCCCGGATTGTTCGAGAATGGTTTGCGGAACTTGAATAAGACTTCCAGGTATTGCACTGGCCTCCAAATTCCTCAGACATCAATCCCAATCGAGCATCTGTGGTTTGTGTTGGAACAGCATATCCTGTCAGCAGCGACTCAACCACGTAACTTACAAGAGTTAAAGGATTTGCTGGTAACGTTTGGTATCAGATACCACAGGACACTTTTAGAAATCTTATAGCGTCCATGCCTCGCCGGGTAAGAGCTGTTTTGGCGGAACGTGGAGGACCAACATCATATTAAGCAGGTGGTCATAATGTTTTGGCTCTTCGGTGTATGTTGAGGACCTTCGGGCAACTGTGAGTAAACATCCCATGGTTGAGATCTTCCCCACTGCTACTAATATCTGATTATTACACGTACCTATCCCTAAGCGCTAATTTCGAAAAGGGTGTTTCGATGAGTTGAACTTTGAGAGAAAGACTTCTCACCTTTCTAATGCCGGTAAAATAATGTTGACCTCTAACCTTAAGGGATTCATCGGATCTGAAATTTCGCATGTTTCTAAAATTTAGAAATGTAAACACTCCCAGACACTTATTTTCAGTTTCCTGACACATACAGATCGAAATTGCATGCAGACTTCAATAAATTAGTCAGATCCGGAATTTTGTAACTTTTCTGATAAGTAATATTCATACATGCGAATTTTCAAGTTTCTAGTACATAAAGATCGCAGTCTGACTGAAATATGACCTATATTTGACCTTGAAGGTGAGGTAAGATCCCAAATTTTATAGCATTTCTTTGATCTACGACCCGGAATGTCCATAGTTACCAATATTTAGTTCTCTAGAACTAATAGACAAAAATATTATTTTTGATCTCGAAGGCCCTACCTGATCTAAAATTTCGTAACGTTTCGGAGAGCTACAACCCAAAACACCCTTAGGCACCATTTTTCACGTTTTTATCACTTGTGTGATAGTGTAGTTACACCAGATAAGTCTAGTATCCTTTTTTCTAAGCAATTTTAATATTATCGACATTCACTAAAATGAAATCTTAATCTTAAAGGCACAGACGAAGCTTAGAGTAACAGAAACACTCATTATCTTCTACATCACCAAATTTCATTTCACTAATACCAACATCCAAACGTGGTGAAATAAGGATCACAAAATACTCAGATTTCAAATTGAACATTTTTCCAAATTTCAACACATTTATAACTTTCTCGCGAATAATGTGAAGGGTTTTTTTTCCGTGATATATCTACCATAGAGTAAATGCACCACGAAAAACGAAACACTCTTGCTGTACAGAACAGCTATGATTATCCAAAATACTGCGTTTTGTTAATTTTATAGCAATATAGCAATTTACATAAAAACTAGTCACGGTGAGTTATGTTTTCGGAATAGGTTGAATATATATTAAGAAGAGCAACATGCATTTTGAATTATTAATGTACTTAATTTACAGCCTACAGTCTGCAGTTTCCTGGTTCGAGTCCCATTAAGATTTATCTCTTCAAAACTCCCTGCCCTCTGTCACTAAGGGACACCGATAAGTTTGGAAATTCCGTCGTCAGTCGTATTGAACGTTGCCGTGGCCCTGGGTGCAGGAGAATCATAACCGGTGGACGTTAAAGAACTTGCTGGATGGTCTTGACGCGAGTCTTTCATCTGTTTCCCAATAGATACCAGTGGGTTCCATACTCCAACCTTCTCTGAGCTTCGGGATTCTTGTGACCTGGCCATTTAGCCCATTGTGTGTGCAAAACAGTGCCGCTCAAAGATGAAACAACTCTAAGGGTTACATCATAATTGAGGTATTTCTTACGTCAAGTATGGTGTACATACTCAAGTTCACATTGATTTAGTGAAGGTCATAAAAATTTGGTGTAATTCTGAGATATGGATGCTCATTTTTTTATTCGCCTATTGGACATGGAACGACCCATCGTTTAGCAACTCTTAATGAATAAATTATCCCTCAAACAACTGTTTGCTAATGAGATCTCACAGGAGATTAAGTATAATATGCCCAAGATAAGATATGTGAAGAAGTCGTATCCTCTGAGGGGTACTTTTTTGCGCACAATGGGTTAAATGGCCAGGTCACAAGGACCCCGAAGGCTTAAATAAGGTTGTGGGAGGGGACCCATTGGAATAGCTGTTGGGAGACCGATGATTCTTTAATATACACCGAATATGACTCTCCCGCACACAGCTTAACGTTTCATCCGATGGACGACAGCCTTTCCAAGCCCATCAGTGTCCCCTACTGACCGAGGACAGAGAGTTTTGGGGAGATTAATCTCAACGCTGGCTGTCCTGGGACTAATGGTCCTCCTGGGACTCGAACCTGGGAACTGCAGATTACTAGCCTGGGGCGCTACCGACTGAGTCACCCCGGCCTCAACAGAAGGACAACACAAGAACGAAAAGATCCATGCTTTATCTGGGGCTCGAACCAGGGTCCCTTTAATCACTAGCCACCCACACTAACCACTCGACCACGAGATGGTTAAATAACTCAGAGAGAGAGAGTTAAAATTTAATGTAACTGAAGATATAATCAGGTGTTTAGCTCTCTTAAAACTGCGTAGAAAATCACATATTTGAAGTTTTAACCATATATGGAAAAATATCTGTAGAAATGTAATGATAAAAATTTAATATCTTAAATTCACCAGAGACGAAAACAAAACTTTGTAGCTTACTAAAAACCTAGTGATCAGAATTGGAACCTTTATGCTATTCAACTTCAAACTCAAGAAGTTTCGACTCCAGTTTCAAGCGAACTAAAAGTTTATGATCCTCTGAAAAAATGCCTGATTCTGCAAAAAAAATATTTTTTTTATCAGGATATAATAATCATCAGCAAGCAAATAAAGTCATACCTTTTCAGATAGGGTTAGTCAGGTTTTGAAGGTGCCCTTCCTTCTGCCTAAGTCGCGCGATGAAAAACGACTTTCCGCAATTTTAAACGTTTCGTGCACCAAAGTTTAGTGATTTAGAGTTTTAGATGAAGTTTTGTAGTAAACTACACTCCTCTTTTCTGCATCGTGGCTTTTAACATCATTTCTTATGTACCGAAAGGCAAGCAGGTTTTCACAGTAGGTAGCACAGTAACTGTTGTTCCCAGGTTCCAGCTTACACACTTTGGCTGCGTTGAAATTTTCCCCAATGAGAATGAGGTCCTCGTTTCATGCCCTTCGTGAGAAAGAAAACACCAATGGGCATGGAAATATCTCGCTCCCTCTAACAGGGCATTAATTCGTGGCTCCTAGTGCAGAAGAGCCAAACCTACGACACAAAAGAACAGCTGGATATCTTTGAAGGAGGTTTTCATCTATTTCCAAACAACTGTCTAGTGGGCTGCTTTTCCACACTCAACTCTGAGCCTTTGGGTCCTTATGACCTGGCCTTCAGCAATAGGGTGTACAAAACTGCAGCTCAGAGAGAGAGAGAGCACAGCCTATCTAACAAGCAGAAAGACACGAGAAAATGATTCGACTTCGGTTACTTTTTTTAGAGATAAATTAAAAATTACTTTTGCTTGATTAGGTATTGATAAAATATTACGATTTCCACTTTCGGAATCGTCCTCTATCTATAATTGCGCACTCTAACAGTGAAAATGTCGAAAATTGCAAAATTTTAAACTAATAGTATAAGCGATGTAATTACGTTAGAAATTTGAAACTTTGTTTGTCAAATGTGAATGTCATTAAGTTTGCATTGACAACAATAATGTTTCACCTTTACCCCCAGAGGGGGAAGGAAAACACAACTTTTGTGTTTTAAAACGTAATTGTTTGTTTGTAGAGATATATTAAAAATTCCTTTTGGGTTGGATAGGTGTTGATAAATTATTATGATTCGCACTTTTAAAATCTCTGAAAAGCTTTAATTGCATCCTCTGACGGTGGAAATGTTCGAAAATTTTAAAATTTTAAACCAATATTGCAAACGATCTATTTGGGCAAGAAATTTTATATTTTAGTGGTGTCATGCGATGATTAAGAGGTTTACATTGGCAGCAACAGTTTGTCCCTTCACCTCCAGGGTTGGGGGGGGGGGGAAACGCAACTTTTTGTTTTGAGAAATTTATGAACAATTCCTTTTGAGTTGAATAAGTAATAACGAAATAGGATGATTCAAGTAACGAAAAACTTCATATTATCTGAAAATGAGCATCTTATATTGCTAAAGGGTGTTATATTATTTTTCTTTTATTTATCCTCTTTTACTTCTAATGGGGTTTCTTTATCCTCATTTCCGCCAAAAGAATCAAAAACGAAGCAAATATCTTTGAAGCAAGTTTTAATTGTATGTTACCGAAAGATAAGAATAAAAAAAATGTATTTATTTATACTTATAACTTTTCTAAACTTATTTTACTGTGGTATATATTGAAACAGAGAGGTATTCAAAGAGCTAGCTTATTAGGGAGTCAGAAAAGAAGTATGTCATCTGTTTCCTTTTACCATGTCGTTTCCCCCCCCCCCCCCAGGGTGCTCTTGAAAGAGCTAATGATGAAACGCCTCATAATCAAATTCGTTGTTAAGAACATATGTTACCAGGTGATAACTGCAATATTCTCTCAGACATCATCTTTCAATGTCACTGCAATGCTGCTTAGAAAATATTATCTTAATTAAATAAGAATGTTCCAATTGATATTTGATTATTTTAATTTAGGTTTGCGCTTTTTGAATAACAATAATACTTTTATTTCCATTTTATTCTGCAGTACAGATAATATTAAGTAATATTAAAGTAGTAAGAGATAATATTAAAGTCGTTCTGTAATTCATATAAAATAGAGAAAGGAACACTCAGTTAAAAACTCAGTAGAACAAATGACAAGACTGAGCACCTTAACTAAATTATATTAAATCATAAACTTGCGGTAAATACTAATTATTAGATACACCAGCGTTCTAAACATTCAAAAAACATTAATTAGCAAAAGCAGTTAGTAAACTACGTTTCAGTGCAGAATACTTTTTGCTTCCTTAATTTGATATCTAAATTATATTTGTATAATAATTTTTAATATATATTTCAGATAATGTTTTTCTATGTCTGCCTCCTAAATGTAAAGAGCTAGAACAACCAAATTCAGCAAACAGCTTTCTTCTCATAGCTGAAAGGAACGTACGTGAAATTCGTCCCCCAACCTTTCTTCCGCCAAAATGGCCGCTCAGAACACCGGGGCAGAGTTTATCCTAAATCGGGCGTGGGCAAACTACGGCCTACCACCTCTTTTTGACTGCATGCGAACTACTGATGACAAATGAGTTGAATTTGTAAAAAGGAAAAAGAACGTATAGAGGACAATGAATCCAACTTCGACGAAGCGAATTCTCTTTAAATTAATAATTTTAATAAAACCATGTTGCTTTTGTTTCATTTTCGATTTTTTTGTGTTGATTTTATAGATCTTTAGCGAATCACCCTTCCATTTCAGTGTTCTATGTGGCCCGCCATTCCATTACAATGTTCTATGTGGCCCGCCATTCCATTACAATGTTCTATGCGGTCCTGCAGCTAAAAGGTTTTGCCAGGCCTGTCCTAAACGGTAAAAAGCTAGCAACACCGTATATGGTGCACGCTTCCTCCTATCATAATTTAAAGCAACGTCAGGGTTTCACTTCTTTCCTCCTTCATTCCTTCTCCCCTGGGCGGAAATGCATCAACTCTTGCCGAGGGCAATATCTCAAATAAACACTTCTGACGCGGGGGGAGGGGGAGAGTATCGTGGTTTTTCAAATTATGTCCCCTCCTCTGTGAAGAATCAGACTGAATGAATGGCGGGAATTTCCCCGTAGAAGCAAAAATCAGCACTTTTTGTTAGTGCTAGAATAAAGTATCTCAAGTTCAGGTTTGATGTTTTCAGAGGAAACTGGTGACTCAGAAGAGGAGGAAACTCAGAATTAAGAGGAAACAGGTGACTCAGAAGCGGATTACGCAGGTAAACTAACCCGAAGAACATATTCATACGAACACTTAGCAAAGAGAACCTGTAAAATAAAAAATTGAACTCTGTTCAACTTCTTAGTTCGTGACGCCTCGAAGCGAAGAGAGGGTCCAATTGTGCTAGTCATGTTACATGGAGTGGAAAAGGTACGCAAATACTATTACGTAAAGCTAAAATGCTATATTTATTTTTGAAGTTTGTAAATTTTATTGCTTTCTAGTAGCAAAAATTCAGCTAACATCTTATATTTATCAGTTTTAATAGAACTAATTAAATGTAAATAAATTGTACAAAAAGTGAAGGTTTTTACAAAGAGAAGAAAAGGATCGTGCGAAGCGTTACACGTGCTACAAAGAAAAGAGGGTTTTTTTGGGGGGAGGGGCTAGAAATTTGGCTAATACAGTCTTATGCAATTTATGATTGCAGATTGTTGGAATTTGATAAGTCATTGACCTATTTTCTTGGTTGATAGTTGATACGTCATTGGCCCCTGATCTGTGAGAATGTCAGAAGCGTCAACTGCGCAGTCTCATAGTTTTCCCATTTCTTTCTCTGTTGCTACTTTGGACGGTCCATGTGCCGTTACCACTGCAGACGACCGCTTGCTCCAATTAACTTGAAATTTGCATTGTTTGATGTTTCAGAGCAAGTAGAAGGAGCTTGCGGGAGGAATGGGGAATGATGATGCAACTTGGACGAAACCGATTGTGTGGTTCTTTAACAACGATCGTTTTATCAATTTAAGACCTTGAAAGTCGAGAACAAATGAAAAACATTCGTTTTGGTTCGTTTCACTTTCCTCGTTAGTTTGCTTTAGTTTTCTGACGAAGTTTAGAGTTTCATTCACTTATGACGAAGAAGAGCTCGTGTTTTACCCTAGGCTGGGAGTGACAAAATGTTTACGGGATCGAAAACTTTTTTTTTTTCGGAAATTATTGCTTTGCTAAGCAACGCATTTTCTGTTTGTACTCCCAATTCTAGTAATCTTTTAAAAATAAATTATTTTTAAAATATGCGTAATGTTTAATTCCTTTTACCCAAATCATTCTACCTCCTCAGGAAGCATGCTCTAAAAATCAGGTTTTTTGGTGTAAAAGGGCCCTTGGTGAAAAGCTTCTTCTTGAAGCTACAACAGCGATGTATTGATTGCATTTCGCAAAATCGATGTTCAATCTCGAATTAAGAAAGAGTCGAAATTTCGGGGAACATTTGTGCACCTAGTGAGTTAAATGGCCACATCCATCGTAAAAACCCCAAGGAATTGGAACTGTGTGAGAAAATAGAATCCACTGGATATCTGTTATGAAACAGATGGAAGTCTCCCGTCATGTCCGTTTAACACGCTTTCTTTTGCATATACATAGTATGAGTTCACCTGCTCACTTGGTCACGCTTTAACGGATGGTGATCTTTTCAAACTCCTTTGCATTCTTTCTCACCGATGGCAAAATTCCAAGCCCATCTATGTTTCCTTTCTCACTGAAGATTGAGGTCGAACTCCATTGGTATCCTCTCCTCAGAAGGTGCAGCGGGAATTTGAGAGAAAATCTCAACTCAGGCACAGTGGAAACATCACGATACAAGGTCAAGGAAACAAGTGTAACCTAAAATTGAGATGAACTGTCGATTCGACCCAGTATCGATCTACAAAGTTTGAGGCTGATATATATATTTAGTATATTTGTTGTTTAAATTAGAAACACGTTACTGAAGGTTAGAAGCGCAATCCTTCTTATTCTCATTTATAGTTTTTAATCCGTACAGTAAAAAAAGACATCCTCCTACTCTTGCATCATTTCCCTTATCAAATGCATAAAATGCGTGGGCAATGTGTCGAATCTTTGTCACTCTACCAATCCGAATTGCGCTCTTTCTTCAAAAAAGTAAACTTCAAAAAACAGGAGAAGAAAATATGCATTCAGTCATGCATTCAAGTTTCATGTGTGCCTGCAACTCTTCAGCCAAGTTTTTCGATCACCTCCACAAAGCTGGAAATCGCGGAAAAAATGAGTGGCCCTGTCGCCAGCTGATTTGAAAAGGTCAAGGCAGACCGCTTTCCCAGCATTCCAGAGAGGTACAGTGAGCTGGGCACGTGGATCACATTGTTATTGTGTGCTCCACATGATGAGACGAGAACGACCTTGATTGGATGGAAAGTAATCATTCGAAGCCTGCATCAATCTCCACTTGTTTGAGTCGGAAGAAAGATAAAGCTCCGGAACATTGTGAAGGCAGAATTTCTACTTTATCCTCTGTCAGATTAGTTTACTGTTGTTTCGTCAACGGTATCGACTGCACATGTCACAGGAGACCATAAACGCTTAACTCGAATGAGGAATTAATAATCTCCAGTTTCGGGAGGAAGGGAATTTAATTTTCTATACTATTTTGTGCCATCGCTGGCAACCCAGATTTTATGTGGATTACAAATATAAACATACATGCGATGAGGATAAAAAAAATAAAATAAATACCCCCTCAAGCAGCTGCTTGCCACAGAGGTCTGACAGGAGCCTGTCAGTTTATATGCCACAGTAGAAGATCTGAGAGGATGGCAGGATCTCAGCAGAAAACAACACGAACATCCATGCCTTACCCGGGGCTCGAACCCAGGTCCCGTAGATCAGTAGCCAAGCGCGCTAACCACTCGGCCACGGGACGGCTTAGCGATTTATATTCAGGTGTTTGTTGTTGCATTCTAAATGATAGTAATCTATGTCTTTTTCAGTTAGCTCCCATGAAGGTTGAGACAAGGGGTTGCTTCAGTCGATTGCCCACAAGAGTGGTAACCTAATGTTGCCTGTTTCGAGTGCCTACTCCGAATGGTCAGAGAGACGTTTTCATTTAAATACTAGGACTGGGTTTTACTTTTTTTTGATTATTTTTTTTAAGTAAAAAACGCCTTATCCTTTAAAGATAAAATAAATGACAGTTTCTTCGCGTCGTGTTTCTTTTAACCGAAGGACTTTTAAAGTTAAAGGAAAAATGTCTCAAGCCGGGATCTTATCCGGCTCAGAACAATTTTTCCTTTACCTTGGGTTTAAATTTAAAAGTGTTTTATTCGAATTTTAAACGAATCAAGATTACATATTTATTTATAATTACAGAGAATATACTTTAACCATTTATCTTCATGATGTTGCATAGGTTCATATCTTTAATAGTAGAAACCTTGAGTGGTGTCCCCAACTGTCAGGGCACTTATCAGGAGATCTTGAGTTCCTGTCCCACCTGACTCAAGACAATTGATCCTCGGATTTTGATGTTCAAGACTATTTCAAGTTCTATTAAATTCAGACTATTATAATTGCTACGAACAGTACTCAAAATTAAATTCTTTCCTATTTTACTACAGATATATGTATAGAGCTGATTTAGCTGAAACTAGTGGAGCGGGGTTTGGCTCGTAGTCTTCTTTTCTCTGGTTCGAGTCCCATCTGTGTCAACGTGGACATTTATCTTTCGCTAAACCGCTATCCTCGATCAGAAAAGGGGTACCAAAAGGCTTGGAAAGGATGCTATCTGACGGATGGGATGTGAACCCATGTTTCGCCTGCAGGAGATCTTTGCACGTTAAATAACACGCTGGATGGCTTTGACGGGAGGCTTCCATTTGTCTCCTTACATATCAGTGGGTCACCTTCCCCAACCTTCTCTGAGCCCTTGAGGTTCTTGTGACCTGGCCATTTAGTTCTTTGTGTTCAAAAAGGTGCCGCTTAGGAGTAGAACAACCCAACTGAAACTAGTCACTCATTCAATATTTATTTATATTCAAAATGGAATTTTGAATTTCGTTTTGATCTCTAACGCACTATTTTTGTTCTTTATATTGCAGCCAATGTATTGAACTGTGGAAAGTGATGTTTCCACATTTTTTTGAGGTCATACACACATGACACAATTTTCAGAACACTCGTAAATTTATATAATTAATACTTCCAAAACATCCGCTTCGTTCCTTTTCTTCTACTCTTCTTTCGATACGCATTTAATGTGAACCTTGGATGTGTAATTGTCTCCTTCCGCAGCCTGTGTCCTCTATCGGCGACACAATTTTATTACTTTTATGTCATTCATCATCGTTACACTCACAAAGTTGGACACTTTCCCAATTGCTTTTTCTCCTTCTGATATTCCAAGGCATTTTAAACTGCAAAACGTAGAGAATTTTCTGTATTATTATTATTATCTTAATGTTTTGAAAATTTTCACATCTATTTGTTGGATAATCACAGTTCTAGGCGTTAAAAATACCAAATGATGCTGTAGAATCGATATTATTAATCTTGAATCATTTCTATTTTTCCTAAATCTAACTCACTTCAAAAAAATTTCGTATACAAAGAGGCACCAAAAGATAGCTTTCGGGGCAATGATTTGTAAAATCGCTTTTTTTTTCTTTGAAATTGTGACAGGAAAATTGTCTTACGCTTGTTATTTAATTTGCTGAGAAGAAAAGGATATTTTTCCTATTTTTTTCTCCGATATAAGCGCAACCCTCGTCTAGATGAAGCAGACTGCCGACCACAATAGGTGACAAACTGAAACATATAATATAGTGGACTAATAACAGGATACAAGGTTGTTGTTTTTTAACCATAGAGGAGACGTAACAGTAAGCTTTTGGCTTATTCTGGCTTACCCTATAACACACAAAGAAATGACCATTGGCTTTATAGACAGTTTAGTATGTTTCCTAGCACTGTACACGTTAGGTGTCAATTTTGTACAAGGTGCTTATAAAGAATTCTTTCCGCTTTAGCGATAAAAATCTCACAAACGGTAAGATCCGAAATAACTGAAATTGCACCAACGACATGCGCTCTACAAAAATAAATCCTATGATTTAATATCAGTTTACCAACATATGGTAATAATTCATGTTGACAGTAACACTTCTGCGAAAAAGAATCCAGAAGTGTTCTTTGTAGTTGTTTTGAGTTTTTAGTACACTTCATAGGTTAAATGATGAACATCACTGCAGCGACATTTCCCTTTTGTCTAAACAACATATGTTTTATTACATATAAATTGTCGATATCGGAAAAACATTTAAGAGCGCAATAGATATTTAATTTGTCCTCAAATAATTAAAAAACATCAAAAATAAAAAAAAAATCATGGTTTCACTCAACATTGACTTTATTGAAGTGATTATTATAAACTTAGTAATTATGTCGATCATTTTTTTTGAATGAAGAGTTCAAAATTCAGTACATTGCTTATTTTAAATAATTGTAAAAAAAATAATGGCTTAAACACTTATAGTCTGCTACAATAAGTAAAGAACATAGCGAAGTGATATTAACATCCTTATTCCTATCCGCCAGTTGTAAATAAGTAAAATAATAATAAATTGTACGTAATTAAAATCGGGAAAAGCACCTGATTTTAAAGGACGGAATTTTTAATTCCAAAAAGAACGAATCTCCAGCAAAATTAGCGATGTTAATTTCCTATCTCATCGACCTTCTCTGTGACGTATTAAACCGACAGGCTCCTGTCAGACCTCTGTGGCAATAAGCTACTCGAGGAGACATTTATTAACCTTCCTAATCCCTAGAGTTTCGCGCTCTTTACAGCTGATCAAAGGAACCCGAGTTCGATCCCCAGGTAAGGGCTTAAAAATGACGCCTCATTAATTAGGAGTAAAATAAATTAGCAATTTCAAACACCAGGCACATGGCAGATTTAGATTCACATAAAATATAATTTGTGCGATTCGCAAAAAGGCGATTTTCTACTCATGAAATAATATGATTGTTTATTATCTACTTTTGTCCAATGATTTTTCCGTTTTACAATATTGTGCTTTTTTAATATATAATTTTTCTGTTCCACCTAAGCTGAGACTTGACAATCAAACCATCGATGTTTGTGCTGTTTTTCTGCTGATGTCTTGCCTTCTATTCTGGTGCGTATTAAATCGACAGGCTCCTGTCAGACTTCTGTGGCAAGCAGCTGCTGGGGAGATATTTCTTTATTTTATGACCTGGAATGCTGTTCGATATAGAAAGCCCTGCTCAGGAGTAATGCCACTCGATTTCATTACATATTCAAAAGGTTCATTCGACTCTAAAGAATATGGAACGCTCGTTTTTATAGAATAAAGTTTAAGTCATTTTACAAATTCTACACCCTGTCTCCCTTTCAGTTCCGAAGTTAGGAAGGAACAATGTTACAAATCTCTGAAGCGCTGTTACCACACTCCACTAGCTAACTATAAAATTTCTAGCTATTTCTTTTTAGTTGAAAAGTAACAAATTAATTTTAATGCCTTCTGACGATGAAATTCAAGTTAAAAGTAGATTCTGAAAATATGAACAGTAATATTTCATTAACAACTAATAGAGATGAGTCTGGGCTCAATGATTATTTAAATTTCTAATTTTTATTACAATTTCATAAAACAAAGGCAAAAGGTAAATAAATAATTTCTTTCGATTATAAATTCAATTTTTTTATTAGCCTTTAGTAATTGAAATCGCCATTCAGTCTTTGAGCTTTTTTAATGCATTTTTCTCCCTTTCATTAATGAACCGCTCAGCGTTTCTAATGATGTTACTAAAAATTTTTCAATTTCTACGAATTTTTTTCTGGTTTTTACGTTCCTATTAACACTAAAATTTAGATTTGGTCTGCATACAATTATAAATATTTAAAGGTTTGCAATAGCTTATTAAAAGAAAATGAACAATGTGGTTTAATAGTATGCATTTCTGTATGCAGAGCTATAACGAACGCCAGAATAGCGAATTTTTTTCTGACTCCGGGAATATTACCATGTATCTCCATTTAATACGTTTCATTTTAACGGATACCAGTATAACGAAAATATCAGTTTAACGAAAAAAAAATTATCCTGCACAAAACATTTGTGATCAGTATAACGAGTTTTGTTAAAAGAAAATTCTTAAATAATCTGCATAACGTACATTTTTCCATCTTTTACGTGTTTTCAAATTTAGCATCTGGTAACGCTGCAATGATGTAAACGCTGGGAAATATCTAACCAATCACAGCGCTATGAATAACGTGCAATTGCATGCGCCTGGCAGGCATTTCTTCTGATCTTGCTGCGTCATGCAGATACTCTCTGAATTGTCCAAGCTTTTTGCAAGTGCCGCATAATGCTTTAAAGCTGTGTTGCCACATTTTCCTAGAATAAAAGGGGATTTTCCGACTTGAAGATCTACGCCATTCTGATTGTATTGGATGTAACGCAGTCTAGCGAAAGTTCTTTCAAATCTGTCCCAGTCCACGCGTTATGTTTTATCGTGCGTTAAATTCAAGTTATTATTATATTTGTTCGTTATTATTATTGTTTTCGTTAAGTTAGTTAATTAGTTTCGTTTCGTTATTAGCAGCTAATTTGGAGCGAAACCTTCCCCATTTCATAACGACACAGAAAAACTGTATATTCCGGACAATGTGTTGCAGAGTTTCGATATCATTTAAGAGTTCGCGAAGAGACACTTGTTCGAACAGAGAGTTAAAAAAATTACCGACTTTTTTTAAGAAGTGAACTCTAATGCAAGGTAAATTTCTTTCATAATGATTATCTTACAATAGCAACTGACAAAGCACTTTTTTATTGCATTTCAGTGTTACAAATATATTTTGGTGACCCGCTCGATTTCGTTATATACTGACCTTTCACGGTATATGTTTTAGAGGTGTCAGATAAATCACTTTCCCCTATCGGGCTCGGGCGGACCAGGGCTTCAAAATTTCATATTTGGACAAACGTTGAGCTTGAATTAGCACCAATCCAATCCAAAAAAATAATTTTAATGTTTTTCTCTTAAAATGTTGCATGTGTACGGAGAGAGCAGACGAGAAAGTGGAAATAAGTTGAAAAGTAAACAGACTTTCGTTATCAGTTAGAACTTGAAAACCACCAGGGATATGAAAATAAAAATGAATACTCCCCTCAAGCAGCTGCTTGCCACGGAGGTCTGACAGGAGTCTCTTAGTCTATACACGCCCTAGTGGAAGGTCTGTGAGGAAGGCTGGACCTCAGCAGAAACATCCACGCCTTACCCAGATCCTTTTGATCAGTTGCCAAGGATCACTCGGCCACGGCACAGCACAATATGTAACCGAGAGGTTATATATATTTTCTAAATTTTCTTTCTTGTGTAAATTGCTATTCAATAAATTTTGCAATTTCCTTCGTACTGAATGAGTAGGAATTAACAAAATAAAATATTAACACTAATACAGTTCGAAGTCGAAACTGAAAAAAAAAATCAGATTCCGAATCTAGCATGGTATTGATTGAATAAACATCTGCCCCTATTCATAGGATGTATGAATATGAAATTTTCAACTGAATTGCTCGAAACTCGAAAATTGAAGAAAACAGTATTTTTTTTTTCTTTTTCCTAGCTCGGTGGATTTCATTTAGAGAAAGACAAACACATTCTTTTGAAGATTTATGTTTCCTAAAGCCAAAAAATTTTGAAGGTATCGAATTCTTAGATAAACCAAGTTCCAAACCAAGTTCAGGCATACTTCCATGCAAGGGCAGACAGACGACACTGTAAAGATGTCATCTTAGAGTTCAAGGTCCGCTAAAAGAGATGCCTAATCGAAACCTCCAAGTTTATTTAATTTTTTGCGATCACAATAATTTCTCCATAGGTATGAACCAGCATTGAAAAGAAAGACAGAATCCATCCGTATTCAAAGTTTATGCGATTTATTCAAAGCAAATTTTGTGAATAATTTTTTATCAGTCTCATAGAGGAGCGAAAAGACGAAGACTTATTCTTAGCATGGACTTGCCGCTGTTATATATGACCATACAGAAAACTGTTTCATTGGGTGATCATTATTAACTTTTCGAAACTTTTTGGCTTCTTAAACCAAAACCATCACCAACGACGCAAGTGATCTCTTAGCACACTGGAACGTTTGCAATGAATTGCTTCAAGTGTTGGATCGCATGCAGCCGATTGTTGCGCATGCTCCAGTTTGATGCGAGGTGGTTTTTAAGACAAAGACAATTTTCAATGGAAGGAATTATTCACTTTTATCATCATACAAAATTTCATTTGGAGAAAAAGAGATTGCTTTAGATATAATTCCTTTAATAATATAAATAATAAAGGAATAATCCCTCAAGCAGTTGATTGTTACAAATGTTCTGTTAATTTATACGCCATAATAGCAGGTCTAAGAGGATGGCGAGACCTCAGACTCCTTGCCTTATCCGGGGCTCGAACCCAGTTCCCTTTGATCAGCGCCAAGCAGATTAACCACTCGGCCACGGGACGGCAAGTGAATTTCTTTTGCCTTCGAGAAACCATTTGACAAGTGAAAGATTTCTCCGTATATCCCTCAAAGAATCTTAAGATTCAAGAAATTACTGAGTATCGGTGTCTCATCTAGAGTCAGTTATTCAAGCTCCGCTTTCAAAGTGGGCAATGCTTTTCTCACAGCAAATATCTGTCCAGCGGTAGATTGCAGAAAACAGTTTTTGAATCCATTTTTACCCACGAGTTTCCTGAAATGATCTGCCTGTTTCCTCGTTCCTTTTTGCTGACGATATAAAGTACTTTTCTAATTTCATAAATCAAGACAGAAAGAAATTGCTGCAAAGCTGACTGCGATAGAATTGACGATAGAAGCGTCATCGATTGCAATGATTAAACCCTTTATTTTAACGTATGCCGACTGTACATTCCACATTTAAGGTAATTGCTTAAAGCAGTTAAGAGATTTTTATTAAACAGTTACATATTTCACTATGTTATAAAAAAAAAGTTACTCATCACACCCACATCGATAGCATGATCCTCACAAGCTAAAACGACTGCCTAGATCGCAAAATCTTTTAAAGTGCATCTTATTATTGCGATTCAAACATTTTAAACCTTTTGATAACACCTATTTCTTTTCCTTCTTATTATTTCCGTTTTCATAACTTGTTGAGCATAACAATGAAAAGTTTAATATGAAATATAAAATGCCTAAATATTACCTGATGGAAACAGGCTGCAAATTTGTCACATTTCCTAGGGTCACCAAAATTACTCAAGTCGATCCTAATATGAAGTCATTCACTCTCTGCGAAGATCATATTGCCGAAAAAGGAACCACGGATACTTCTGCAAAGATCTCACTTGCCCAAAAAAGGACCGAATAATAAATCTCATTTGCCGGAAAAAAAAAAGGCAGTTATCTATGATTTAATTTGTGAAAAAAATAGACCACATATATGTACTTGTACCGAAGTCTCACGTGCAAAAGAAGCATAAATACTTGTACTACGATATCACTCGCCAGAAAAAACCGTTGGCACTTAATACCAAAATTCACTTATTAAAACAAATTGCTTTCTTACATTTCTATACAGAGTGATTCAAAACTCTTGAGCCAAACTTTAAGGGGTGATAGAACACACTAAACAAGCACTTTTGATCATACAATGCATGGTCGGAACTCAAGCGGTGAAGCGCTAGAGGGCGCTTTCCAGTGAACACTTATAAGCGCTGGTTTTCGCACTCGTCGTCGTTTCTACCGTGGATTGCAAAACGGATGGATTTTTTTCACGAATCAGGAGAAGGCGGACATGCATTTCACGTACGGAGCTGCGGACAGGAATGCGAAGAAAGCCCAAAGACTGTACCGGGAGTGCTTTCCGACCAGATGCGTGCCTGATCGTAAAACCTTTCAGCGATTGCACCGGTATCTGTGCAAAACGGGCTCCTTTGTCAGCGTCTTGCAGGATACAGGGCGTGCAAGGAGTGTGAGGACGCCACGTGCTACAGAGGAAATTCTACATAGGGTTGGAGATTGTCCCGAATGTAGCACGTGAGCAATTTCCCATGCCGTAAGTGTGCCCCAATAGTAGTGTATGTAGTAAGTGTGCCCAAGTTCTACAAGACGAACGATTACACCCTTACCATGCACCTGCACCTGCAGATTATCGGCCTCGTGTGGATTTTGCACAGTGGTTTCTGCAGTAGACTGCAGCGCAACCGGACTATGATGCACATGTCTTATTCACTGACGAATGCACCTTTACACTTAAGGGCATTTTTAATACCCACAATTCACATGTGTGGGCCACCAGTAATCTGCACGCCATACGTCCACATTCGTACCAGCGGCATTTCTCCATAAATGTTTGGGCTGGAATCCTCCATGACCATTTGATTGGCCCATACTTTCTGCCAGCCCGACTGAAAGGGAGAACGTACCTAGTATTTTTACAAGAAGTCTTGCCAGAATTACTGAACCCTGTTCCAGCAAACATTCAAACACGTATGTGGTTCCAACACGACTGAGCGCCACCCCATTTCAGCGTGGATGTGCAGAACGCCTTGGATGCAACATTTCCAGGACGACGGATTGGTTGGGGTGGTCCCATCACTTGGCCGCCACAATCACCCGATCTCTCATGTCTGAACTTTTTCCTATGGGGCCATATGAAAAGCCTCATCTACGATAGTCCCATCGATTCCAATGAGGACCTTGTTGCCAGGATTTCTATTGCCGCTGCCGCTGTACGGTGTGCCTGGTGTTTTCGCCCATGTACGCCGATCACTACGTCGAACGTGTGAAGTCTGCATTAATGTTGGCGGTCGCTCTTTTGAGCAGTTTTTGTAATTTGTTCAATAAAATTTTATACTTTCTGTTCTGTAATTTCTGCAATTGTTTCAAACCTCTTTTGTCATTCTTGTGTTTCTTCATTTCCTAACACAGTAACTGCTAACCCCTAGCGCTTCACCGCTTGAGTTCCGACCATGCATTGTATGACAAAAAGTGCTTGTTTAGGTGTCAACCCTTAAAGTTTGGCCCAAGAGTTTTGAATCACCCTGTATATTAAGTTGAATTTTCATCTGTTTAAATTTTTTTGATTTCATAAGTCCTAATAAAATATTAGGATTAGCATTTTCATAATTTGGTAATAGTTTGAATTTTCACTTGCTAAAAAAGGCTTGTTTTTTATAAATTAAAGAAATTAAAATTTAGCTTTACTCGGACAAACATGAGATTGTCCCTTAAATTTTGGGTACGGAATTTTTCTCAGTTGATAGCGCATCAGGCTCATAAACTGCACTTCTAAGTTCAGTGCACATGATAAGGCCTTGATAACGTGCACATGATAAGGCCTTGATAACGTGCACATGATAAGGCCTTGATAACGTGCACATGATAAGGCCTTGATGGGAAGCTTCCATCTGTTCAAGTCCCAACTTTGTCTCCTTTGAAATTTTTCTCCGCTGACCCCTACCCTCTGTCAGAGCAGAGACAGCCGTGAGCTTGGTAAAGGCTACCGTCCATTGAATGGGAACTGAAGCCGTGGTTCCGTTTGCAGAAGAGCCATATCATGTGCACGTTAAAGATCACGCTGGAAGGCCTTGATGGGAAGCTTCCATCTGTCTCCTCACAGCTGTCCAGTGGGTCCCCTCCCACAACCTTCGCTGAGGTTCCTTGTGACATGGCCATTTAGCCCTTTTTATGCAAAAAATTGAAACTCTGAACCCAAGAACTTAAATATTGCCCTTTGGTACCAGTAAGCATATAACAAAATTGAATCAAACTGTTGCTTTAAGACTATTAAGCATTGTTTCCTTTCGTAACTGACGTAACTCAGAGCCAATAGGAAAGTATGAGATTTACACATTTATTACAGAGTTAAACTTTTTGAGAGATTCTTTAACAGCCACAAACACAATTGCCGTAACCTAGGATTTTTATCCAGACTTAATTCTTTACACGGCTATAAGCTCTACCGTGATCCCAGATTATTAATAATAGGAAGAATAAGTTTTTCTGGAGAAGTAATAAAGGCTCTTCTTACATTTGCTTTGCTTCATTTTTTTTAAATATTTGAAAGCACTTTTCTGCTATTGAAAATACATTTAAATTTCCGGCATGTTTATTTTTCACAACAAATATCATTCTAAGAAGTCTTTATCTCGTACTGTAATGATAGTCATTTCTATCTGATAGACAACGCCACAGTAGTTAATTGGCAGACATTGAACTATTCAACATCGTTTGGTTATGTTTTTAATTAACTAATTTTCAATCAGATAAGGAAACAGTAGAATTCTGATTGCGTAATAGATAACCAACCATTAATATTGTATTGAGGTACATTTCTGTGAACATCTTGATTCTGTAAGTTATTCAATGACCTACGGGTTTATTTTCAATTGAACGGTCTATTATTATTATCCATTTCTTGCAGAGAGATAATTGCAATAACCTTTATTCTTTCGAATTAGATCTCAATGATTCTTAGAATATTGTTATTGCCTTTTCATCTCTGTACTCAAGTCAAATAAATAAAGATTATTTTTAAATATTTATTGAAATAATAATTTTATATTGAATTGCAACAAGTAACTGATAATAATTTCAGACATAAATTAATAAAATTAACTAATTTCGGAAAATATATATATATATTATTTTATATATATATTTATTATTATAAATATGTTGATCAAAATGATTTGATCTATTACATTAAACGCACCGTTTACTCTCTTTCTGAGTAAATAAATTCTTCCAGAAAAAATCTGAATCTGACCGGTAGATGGCAGCACCATCACTTTACGATTCACTTTCAATGTAACGATTCCAGGGCAAGCAATTTCAATCCAAATGTTGAATTTAATCCAACTATTAAATTTATAATATAAAAATCAAAAAACAACTACAACTTTACGAATTTTTGTTTGATACTGAAATTCACTTACAAATTAGACCTCTTTCGAAAAAAAAAATAAATGAACTGCTGCTTTTTCTGCTACTGAAAGATTGATGGCATGTACTTCGATTAGAAGCATTATTAATTGATGGTTTTAAAATTCTCCATCAAAAAAACAGGTCCTGTTCTCAGGCAACCCTTCTGGCAAGTCTGTTTTTAATCGTGGAGTATAATAACATAATTGCCAGATTCTTTTACGAGAATGCCGCTTATATATATATTTTTTTATATCCTTTGGAAAACAACCAGTTTGTTTCCTAAAGTGTACTGCAGAAAATACTACACTACGTATTTTAAAGGACATTGATACGTTTGTCACTACGAGTTCAGAAGCATTTTTTGTTTTTACTAAGAAAATTGAACTTTGTTATAGCTGGGAAAATTATAAAAAGTACAGATTTTCTGAGACTAATGCTGCACCTATGGGAAGGAAAATTTTCTTATATCTAACAGTCTTAACCTATTTTCATTCCATAATCTGCCAACATTTTGATTGTCCCTATTATGCAATATTGAATCGATTTCCGTAAGTGGAATGCTTCACTTGTTACGCCATCACTCACCTCGTGGTAGAGTATGGCCACGCAGAAAGCGATTGGAACGATTTAGCGTTATTTACATTTCCCTACTTTATGGCGTCTTAAAAGTCTATTACGATTCATTGTCTCACAACAAATTGGAGCGTGTGTAGTTTTTTGCTGCACGCTGCAGAGACTCCAGTTTCCTGTGAAGACTTTTTTCAGGTTTTCTTTTGATATATGTTGTCTTTCTTCTGAGGTCTCGTTTTCCCCACAGATCTTTTCTGTGGTGCTTTTATATTGGCAGTTTCCTGTCAGACCTTCATAGCAGGTGGACAAAGAGAGAAATAATTTATTTTTATTTATTTTCTTTACGATGGTAGCCAGTGTTGAATCCAAACCTCTGCACTAGGGGGAATATGGAAAACTCGAGAGAATGAATTACGCTTCAAATTCGACAAATCTGGCAAAATCGGCAAAGCAATGATACTTCAATTAAACAAACACTTGGTTCTATTTTATTATTTCAATAATATTTACTTAATGGCCATTGATTTAAAATCACTCTGCCCTCTATGCCCAAGAACGAACTTTGCGAGAGGAATAACTACTGAATGTCGCCAACAGTGGCATCATTCAGCTCGTAGTGAAGTTAGTGAAACGCGTGAATTAAAAGATGCCACAAATAATGAGCAAACTGCGGCATTTATTAGAATCTTAAAGAGATATAATTACTGGTGCCAGGTATGTGGTTCCTCTTTCTCATAAAACAGCAACTGGTTGTTTCAAAGCAGATACTTTAAATAATAGAATCTCTCAGATATACCTGGTAGTAATTCGTCAGATAAATATAAAGGAAAAGTTGTCACTATATTATCAGGAGGTCGTGGGTTCAGATCCCACTTGGTGATCTAAACCCAAGACCTTTGATAATATGTCAGGTGCTCTGACCACTGAGCTACCGGCCGCCGAGCAATCCTCTTCTACAGTATTAGTGGCTTTAAGCATTATAAGTTTTATGGCGACTGGAACAGTGAAAGAAAAACAACGAGTAAGCACAAGGAATATGATAGGAAACACAAGGTGAGTATACGAAGGGAAAGATCCGATTCCTTCTGCAGGGCAAACGGCAAGCAGCAATTGAGACACTAAGCTGCGAATACGACAATGGACAGTCACAAGAGATTCCCAGTTGGACTATGTGTTGAATTCTCCATCGTTTCGGATGTCAGAGTAGATATTCACAGAGACATCCGCTACTAACCTTTAAACATCAAAAATTATGACTTTCACGATGTCGGGAACATTCAGCATGGACTTATGGACGATTGGAAAAATTTCATTTTCTAGAATTACGTTTTCTAATGCACCATGCAGATGAACAGCTACGTATACGGCGAAGCAACATGAGGCAATGGATCCCATATTCACTTTACAGAGAATACTGGCCCGTGGCTGTGGTGTTATTATCTGGGGAATGTTTGCAGGAATGTATTTGGTTCACTGATATAGAGGCGTCAATTTATGAAGGGTGCAGATTACTTGAACATCGTCGCAGAGCACACTCTTCAATGCTAATGTCATTCCCTAATGGTGGTGGCATCTTTCAAAAATACCATGCCATAGAACCTTATATAGAAGCAGAATGGTTTGCAAACATTCGGACGACTTCACCGTTCTCACATGACCAGTTACTCTCCAGATCTCAACCATCAAACATTTGTGTGATATTGTGGAACTGACAATCCGAATGACTGATGTTGTTATATAATAATAATTTATTTCATGCAGGGCGTTACAGTAAAGTCAAAGTACAGGTAATTTTGGATATTAATTTAAACGTTCAAGTGGCTTGATGCCCCAGACTCTGACCACTGAGCTACCGGCCGCCGAACAATCATCCTCTACAGTATTAGTGGCATTAAGCATTATAAGCTGAATGGCAACTGGAACAGTGAAGGAAAAACGTGTAAGCACAAGGAATATGATAGGAAACACAAGGTGAGTTTACGATGGGAAAAATTCGATTCCTTCCACAAATTTGTGATGTATTTGTTAGTCAGTGAATATTATTACTGCACTGTGGGATCCTTTACCGTCATTATGGCTGAATATATCTCCTGAAGTGAATAATAACTTTCTACCATCCATGCCATGTATTGTTCAGGCAGTCATTGAAGTTTGATGTCTAAGTCCATGCTGTCTTAGGTGGATGGTCATAACTCAGTGGCCAATGAGTGTATTTTAGTGTTAAAAGTGCCAAAATTAAACACTTCTGAGTGATATGAAAGTTTGATGCCATAGCTACTCTTTCACGAAAAATAAATGCAGATGAGTTCCACGTGCATATCCTAAATAATCTGAAAGTAAATCAAGTCTTTGGATGTTCTTCTTTGTGCACCTTTGAAGCATGCCTCGTCCAGTCCGGTTTCTCGGCTTAATTAATATACGGTTTATGCTCTCGAAAGGACGCTTACAGTAGAAACAGTCACTCCTACAGTTGAAACAGGCACGATCATCAGATATTCAGTTACGAGTAAGATTTTATAAATGTCAACATTTCTCATGATCTTCTCTCTTTCTTGTTAATGCACTTGAAGGAGCACAAGGTGACCCACATGGTTTTGACATTCATTACGTCAGAGTAGCTATATAACTTCTTCTCTTAAATCTACAGGGTCATGAAAAACGGTAAATGCTGAAATATGATTATCGCACTGAAACTGACCGAACTAGTCTGTGACTGAATTTGGTGTAGTTGGGCGTTGGTATGGTTAGGTTGGGTTGTTTTACCTCTGAGCGGCACTTTTTTGCACAACATGGGCTAAATGGCCAGGTCACATGGACCCCGAAGGCTCAGAGAAGGTTGGGGGAGGGAACCCACTGGAACAGCTGTTGGGAGACAGATGGTAGCCTTCCGTCAAGGCCATCCGGTGTGTTCTTTAACATGCACAGGGTATGTCTCTCCCGCACACGGGCCACGGCTTAACGTCCCATCTGA
Organism: Ryuthela nishihirai; assembly: GCA_038380435.1. NCBI lineage: Eukaryota > Metazoa > Arthropoda > Arachnida > Araneae > Heptathelidae > Ryuthela > Ryuthela nishihirai. The sequence goes on along the minus strand of JAWZYU010000030.1, from coordinate 7,562,387 downwards.
TGGACTGCGGCCTTTCCAAGTCTATCGGTGTCCCCTACTGACCGTGGGAAGGGCAGGAGTTTTGCGGAGATAAATCTGAACGCTGACCCAGCTGGGACTCGAACCTGGGAACTACAGATTACGAGCCTGGCGCGCTACCGACTGCGCCACCCCCGGCCCCTGGTATGGTTAGTGTTACTTCCTAGCAGGTACTTTTGCGAACAGCTACACTCAAGATTGTGCAGACTATTGAGCAACAGGTGTTTCGTATCAAAAGGACGGGCAGAGTTATTTGGGTGATACGAGTGAATTTCGGTGATATTTGATTGCAGAGAAGATCTAAGCAAATCCACGATTGAGAGCTTAATGATAAGACTGAGGCTTTGTCAGACAATAAGAAGAGCGTTGTCGGAAAAAGTGTTTCAGATCGTTTATGAAGATTGGTCCGACAATTCCACAAATGAAATAGCTCGGCTTGTTTTGATGCAAAGGCATCTCCATGATTGTATATGATTGCATATGGAGATTTTCTCTGCTCTATAATCTCATATCCTTTTCATTAATGTACCATTTGAGGTTGAAGGTGAGCTTCGAGGAAGGTGAATCAAATATGAAGAATAACTCTTGGATTATGTTCCGATGATTGACGAAAATAATTATAAAAGGCGATTTTTTTAGTTTTTAGCATCTGATTTTTGTAGGGAGACATTTTAAAGTCTTTTCTAATTCATAGCCTGAAAACATCGCACATGTACAAGAATTGCTGACTCGTACCCATGCAAATCTCACAAACTGTTTTCTCAATGACTGAGATTAAAACGGTTGGGTTGGGTTGTTTTACCTCTGAGCGGCACTTTTTTGCACAACATGGGCTAAATGGTCAGGTCACATGGACCCCACAGGCTCAGAGAAGGTTGGGGGAGGAGACCCACTGGAACAGTTGTTGGGAGACAGAGGGTAGCCTCCCGTCAAGGCCATCCAACATTTTCTTTAACGTGCACAGGGTATGGTTCTCCCGTACACGGGGCCGCTGCTTAACGTCCCATCCGACGGACGGTGGTCTTTCCAAGCCCATCGGTATCCCCTTACTGACCGGAGGCAGTGCGGGGAATTTTGCGGAGATAAATCTCAACGCTGACCTAGCTGGGACTCCAACCTGGAAACTTTAGATTGCGAGCCTGGCACACTACCGACTGAGCCACCCCCGCCCCATATTAAAACGAACATTCACTTCAATCATTATTAGAAAATATTTTAAAATGTCACCCTACAAAACTCAGATGTTAAAAATTAAAAAACATATTTTATAATTCTTTTCGCCAATCATTGGACATAATCAAAACTTATTCTTCATATTCGATTTTCCTTCGTCGAAGCTCACCTTCAACTTCAAATGGTACATTAATGAAAAGAAGATGAGATTATAGAGCAGTGAAAATCTCCGTATACAATCATTGGTTTGGTTTATCTCTGAGCGGCACTTTTTTGCACACAATGTGCTAAATGGACAGGCCATAAGAACCCTGAGGGCTCAGAGAAGGTTGGGGGAAGGGACAACTCTTAAGAGACAGATGGTAACTTCCGTCAGGCCATCCAGCGTGTTCTTTAACGTGCACAGGGTATGGCTCTCTCCCGCATAAGGAGCCACGGCTTAACGTCCCATTCGACGGACGACGGCTTTTCCCAAGTCCATCGGTGTCTCCTACTAACCGTGGGCAGGGAATTTTGCGGAGATAAATCTCAACGCTGGCCCAGCTGGGACTCGAACCTGGGAACTGCCGGTTAAGAGCCTGGAGCGCTACCGACTGAGCGACCCCGGCCCCATACATACAATCACAGAGATGTCTTTGCATCACTAACAATCCGGGCTATTTCATTTGTGGAATTGTCGGACCAATCTTCCTAAATGGCACAATTAATGCTGAACATTTTCAAAACCATGTGTTTCCAACCATTCAAATCGTGAGAGGAAATAGAGAAGAAATTTAAATCGATGTTTTCAAATGGTTTTGAATGCTTAAGGATCCCATATTAAAAATGATTATACGTGAATAAAATTTCTCATACTATATTTTGACTGGCAAATCAGGGCTCAGTGGAGCAAGTAGAGGGCCCTGCTGAAAGAAGTGGTTCCTCTAGTAGGCTAGAGGAACCACTTCTTTAGTATACATGGGTTTGTTCATGGCTATTATTGAGCCAGTATTGTGATATCATAACCAGTGCTCTACGTATGATACATCGATAAACATAGATACTTCAAATTATCGCACATTTTCTGATTACTCTTAGAGCAGGTATGTCAAAGATACGGCCTGTGGGCCATGAGCGGCCCCCGGGGCATTTAGTTGCGGCCCGCGACCTCAATTAATAATACTCGAATTTCATGAAGAGTTTTGATTGAACCATAGGTACAGATTACAGAAAAGAAGCTGAAGAGATGTCAAGTGTCTGGATCTTCGAAATAATGCGCTGATTTTTAACCGTTATGACTCATTTTTTGTATTGCTGTACATCACAGCAATCACGACAAAACCCTGATTCCGCCTTTCGACACTACCAGTAAGGAGTTGCCGTGTACTATCTACTCTCAGGGGCAAGGCTACACCATATAGATACATCTCATCCCTGACGTTCCTATGGCAAGCAGTCCTACAGAAGGAAAGCTCATCCATCGGTCAAAACTTAAGTTTACTCTGTTCCCCGGCTAGCCATGAACAAAGATATATAGATCCAAGTTCGCTCGGTTCCCGGGGTGGAGACTCTTAGTTGGACCCAGACTTTGAAAAGCTGAAAGAAATGGTTGAAGAAGTGGTTCCTCTAGCCTACTAGAGGAACCACTTCTTTCAGCAGTGCCTGTACTTGCTTCACTGAGCCCTGAGTTGAGGTCTGAGCACTGTCCAACCGTTCCACTAAACCGGTCAGCAATGCCTTCGACCTCGGAGTGGTCTTAGCTCTGTCCAACCGGGGCCCAAACCGCTCAGCACAGCAGAGCCTTCGACCGTTGTGGGACCACACACACACACCACGTCAAGTTGGTCCCTTGTTGTGGGGGAGGGACCGTTATTACTTAATGTCATTTTAATTTTGATGTATACTTTAAATTTAAATAAAAGATTTTTTATATAAAATTACTATTTAATTGAATCCCGGCCCGCTGATATACTTTGAAAGAAAAATTGGCAATTTACAAGACTGAGTTTGACACAGCTGTCTTAGAGCAAATTAAACATTGATTACACCAGATGTAGCCAACCCAAATTTGGGGAACAGCCACAAGAAAAAAAACAATATTCTTTAATACCCGCAGGAAAACATTCTTTTCATAAAAATCCAAAGCATACATTTCTAATGAATAGTGAACTGGAAAAAAAAAATTACATTGTTAAGCAATCAAAAAAAAATCTTGATTAAAAACCAAAAATATACATTATAATGGGCACTATAAATTAACAAAAATCGTTTAATTATGCACCTAAAAATGTCAAAAAATTAGAAGAAATGATCCAGATTCGCTATTTCGATTTTTTGTTTGAGGAGCCGCCCGTTCTTTTTCAGTCTTTTTGGCAAAAGTTCTTGGAAAGAATTACATTAGATGACGAAAGGAATCGCTTGATCGCCTCGTCATGCTCCAACTGTTAATTTGTAGTATCAAAAAAAATCCTTTAAGAACTTTGGTTTTAGTTTCTGTTCCCTTGCCTGTCCCCTACGCCTTCCTCCGATCACGCCGTACGTGTCATGTCAATCAGCTAGTGGATTTCGATCCGAAAGAGTCATTCTTCTGTCTTACCGTCTCATCAGATGGACGACTGACTGTCCAAGTCCATTAGGGTCCATTTCTCGCGGAGGGCAAGCTTGGATTAGTAAACAAAATTCTTAACATGACGATAGATGATCATGACGATAGATGATTAAATAAAATTTATAACTCTGTAAGTTTAAAAAACTACGCTGGTTTCCATAAATTAAAAGTTGGGTTGGATTGTTTTACCTCCGAGCGGCATTTTTCTTTTTTTTTTTTTGCACACAATGGAATAAATGGCCGGGTCACAAGGATCCTGAAGGCTCAGAGAAGGTTGGGGGGAATGGGACCCGCTGAAAAGCTTCTAGGAGAGAGAAATAGCCTCCCGTCAAAGCCATCCAGCGTGTTCTTTAATGTGAATAGGATGTGGCTCTCCCGCACATGAGGTCACGGCTTAACGTCCCATCCAAAGGACGGCTGCCTTTCCACGCCCATTGATGCTCTCTACTGGCCGCCATAAATTAAGGAACAAATAAAAAAAAAGTGACATCGCAAACTCCGGCGGTAAAATCATGTATACCATATAAAATACTGTGCAGAATTGAGGTAAGGTATGCAAATGAGTGACGTTCATCATCATCATCATCATCATCATCATCATCATCATCATCATCATCATCATCATCATCATCATCATCATCATCATCATCACCACCACCACCACCACCACCATCATCATCATCATCCTCAAGCAGCCATGGGCTACGGAGGTCCAACCAGACCGTGCAATTTAGTTCTCCAAGCAAGTCTGTCCTGAGCTACAACTACTGCAACTGGCCACTGCACACCAATTCTAACAAGGTCCTGTTTCATATTGCCTGCCCACCGCAACCTAGGTCTCCCCTTCTTTCTGAGGCCTTTAGGCACACTGTTCATAACCCTATTCGCCAGTCTATTATTCATACGGGCAACATGGCCAAACCAACGGAGTCTCTCTCTCTCTCTGCACAATATGCTGCTTAAAGGAGGTTGCAAACTCCTTTGCCTAACCTCATCATTAGTTACAAAGTTGAACCACCTAATGCCCAAGATACTGCGTAAGCATCTGGAATCAAAAGCATCTAGTTTCCTGTTATCTTGTTTACAAAGTGTCCAGGTTTCACTACCATAACTAACCCTAGAAAGAACCAAACTATTATACAGTCTAATTTTAGTCTTTAGGTGTATACGCCTATTTCTCCACACTCTCCATAGATTCTTAAAAGTCCCGGCAGCAATTCCTATTCGTCTGTTAATCTCATGCCACACATCGCCATTATCTGTTACATAGCTCCCAAGATAATTAAACTGTGACACCTGCTCAAGACTGCAACCATTCAGATTAACTGAATCACAGCCTGCCTGACCAATTTTCATCACTTTAGTTTTCTCTCTGTTTATAACCAAACCTACTCTACTACCAATTTCATCAACAGCTCGAATGAAAGAGTTCATCTCATCAACATCATTTGCCAAAAGGGCTAAATTATCAGCATAATCTAAATCAGACGTTTTCGTATCCGCAGCCCATTTAAGGCCAAAATCTTTCCCTTGAAGTGAATTTCGCATAACATAATCAATAACCAAGTTAAAGAGAAAAGGAGACAAAATGCACCCTTGTCGAACACCAGAAGTAATGCTAAACCAATTCCTACAAGCAGTACCAACTCTCACACACGACTCAGTGTTATTGTAGAGAGCTTTCATTATGTTAACTAACTTGTCAGGTATACCATACGATTTCACAATCAAAAACAAATTATGCCGATCAACAGAGTCGAAAGCCTTTTTGAAATCAACAAAGCTAGCAACCAGAGGTTTCTGAAACTCGAAACATTTCTCAAGAATCTAAGCGAAAATATCTGATCCACACATCCCCTACCACTTCTGAATCCACATTGTTCATCACGCAATTGGTTGTCAACCAGATTCTTAATTCTGTTAAGCACAATCATATAGCCTATACTTATCACAAGAACTGCGATCACCTTTTTTGAAAATAGGGATAACAATAGCTCTGGTAAAATCCTTAGGAACCATGCCTTTATCATAAAGATATTCAGAATTTCAGTCATACAAGTGGTAACAGAAACATTCCCAGCTCTAAGCATTTCCATAGTAATTTCATCTACCCCTGGGGATTTATGTAGTTTAAGTTTAGAAACAGCCAAACTAACTTCAGATTGTGTTATAGGGCCAACATTAAAGCCACCATTGCATCTATCATCATTGCAAACAATGGGAGTAGAGCTAACTACATTGTTCAGAACATCACTGAAATGCTCAGCCCACCTAGCCATGACAGAATCCTCCCCTTCTATAACCTTACCTTGTTTATCCTTCAATCCCTGTATGCCTGTCCGTTTTCTACCACACAAAACGTTAACTATCTGGTACAGCTCTCTGCTGTTGTGCTGTCTAACTGCTTCCTCGGCTTTGTCAGCCAAACCATCAAGCCAAAGATTCTTATCAGCAGCTAACTGATCTTTTACACGTTTATTACGTTCTCTGTAATGCTTTCTATTAGGACTAGTAGGGTATTGATTAAGGACATTACTGCAGTTCTTTCTTTCCGAAATAAGCTCAAGTGCCTTATCACCCAGACAATTCTGTCTCTTCTGCTCCTTTTTGCCTAAAAGAGTACTGTTAGTGTCCAAAAAAGCCTGTTTAAAATGATCCCATTCTTCGTCAACTTCAGTAGTAAGCATACCATGACTGTCATAATGACTAACTAACATGTCATGGTAAGCTTTGGCTTTAACTGGGTCTTTCAGAGCGTCAGCATTAAAAGTAAATTTTTTAACCCTAGCTTTTTAAGTTTAAGTTGCAAAACACTTTTAACAAGGTAATGTTCAGATCCAATTTCAGCTCCCCTATGTGACCTGGTATTCCTAACAGAACTAGCCCATTTGCTGTTAATTAATATGTAATCAATCATATTCTTATGCAGCCCATCAGGTGAAACCCATGTGTACTTATGTATGTCGCGGTGTTTGTAATAAGTGTTGGTTATTCTGAATCCATTGAGTTTACTTACCTGTAAGAGACGTTGCCCATTGCCATTGCAGCTACCAATACCAAAAGGGCCTATTACTCCTCCCCAAAGGGCAGAGTCAGTACCAACTTTGGCATTGAAGTCACCAAGAACAAGGGTAATATCTCCTTTCTTGACAGAATTCAAAATATCCTGAAGTTGTCCGTTAAACCTATCCTTCTCATCCTCATCGGCATCCTCAGTGGGGGCATAACAGCAGATAACATTCAAGTCCTTAACGCTTGTCTGAAATTTTGCTGTAAGAAACCTTTCATTAATGCACTCATACCCTAGAAGAGCATCACTAGCGTGTCTGCTGAGAAGCAGACCCACGCCTTGGTTATGCTTTTTGTCGTCCCTCCCTGAAAAGAGAAATTTAAGATTAATTTTAAGAATCTGACCTTTATCTGTCCATCTGGTCTCTTGCAAGCCGAGAATATCTAAATTTTAATGGTGGAATTCTTGTGTGAGGACATCAAGAGAAAAAACTCTGTGCAGAGTCCTCACATTCCAACTACCTATGGAGAGAAAATGGTTAGTGGGATGTTTAAAGAAACTATGTTTATTGAGAGAGGGAAAGCCGACAATATCAAACAGCCCCCTAATCGCAGACATGGGGCAAAGACCCGTTCCCCCACCACTAAAGGCTGAAACCATCTACACTGGAAAACTTCCTCCAATGTAGAATTTGACGATACCAATAGAAGCAAAGAGTTCAGGTGCCTGCGATGACCTCTGCTCAGGATTATCCACCAGCTGATAAACATATCCTGCGAATCTATTCACTTGGGGCTGTCAACCCACAAACAAACAGAAAACACAGCGGAAGATTTTCCCTCCACAGAAGCCCACCAGTGCAGCAAAATCAGGATCCATAATCAAGCTCAGAGCCATATATCTGTCCAGTCCAGAGGGTTTATATGGTCAGCACCAGGACCCTGTGTGGTTGACCACTCCTCAGCAGGGTAGAAAAAAAAGAAAAGTAGCCATAGTTGTCCAGATCAGTAGGCCACACTAATCTGGCAGCCCTCCCCTTCCGTTCACTTCCACAAGAGAGTATCTCTTTTGAAAGGTATTAACGGTCTGCACCACGAGAAGGCGGGGTCGGACATTAGGTGCTAGGCCTGGCCGGTTCTATGCATCATCACAGGGGATTGGTGCATAGCTCTCCTTCCAGTGACAACCTAGCTACCATTTACAGACCTGAGTGACATTGGCAGTGGTATATGCAAATGCGTAAAGCTTTAAACGGGGGAGAGGGCGCTTCTAACCTCTTCTCTAGTTTTCTTTTAAAGTTCATAGTGTAGTTTTTCGAGATAGCAGATTTGTTGGGTATGTCTACCAGACATCATTTATCGGAAGAAGCGCGGTGGCTCGAGACAGCCCAAAGTCAAACTTCTGTTGCCAGATGTCTTAATATGAGTTGTTCAGTGGTGTACAGACTTTGAAAGAGATTCGAACAACGACAGAATGCGTCCAGACGAAGGCAAACGACGCAGGGCAACAACCCTAAGGAAGGCCCTCTATCTGGTGTCGTGCGATCGGAGGAACAGGATGTCAAGACCACCTCGTAGCAGCCAGTGGAACGGCAATATCCGCTGCTACCTTACGCCGAAGTTTTCATGAAGTCTGCCTATATGCTAGGCGGCAAGTGGTGTGCATGCCCCTGACCCAACGTCACAGGATGGACTCTCTAAACTGGTACAGACATCATATCAACTGAACCCAGGAGCACTGGCGGTCCGTGGTCTTCAGGAGGAATTGAGACTGCTCTCCACAGCGATTCGCGGCGTCAGTTGATATGGAGAGAACCAGGAACGAGCTATCATGCCACAAATATCCGTGAACGGGTTTTCATTTATATGTTTTCATTTTTACTGACATCTTTACAGTGGCTTTATCGCTGTAATCATTTATCATTGGTAGAACAGTGTTATATGCGTTGTGCTTCTTATTTGATAAATAAGTTATTTATGTGACCCTTTGGCTGGGTTGTTATAAGGAATGTTATTTGAGACTTTCTAGAGCTGCCATTGGGTCAGAATGAATTTATATGGATGTTTATCATTGGTAGTCCATTTATCTTTATGATCGTCCACATAGAGCCCAGATAGTAGAAGAACGCCGTGAGAGTGAAGATATCCACAGAATGTATTTGCCATCGAGATCCCCAGATCTAAATCCATTGATCATGCCAGAGATGCTTTGTGGGAAGTCGTCATGAGACCCTTCATGAGCTGAGAAATGCTTTTACAGAGGAGTGGGGTTTTCTGCCCTCTTCATTGTTGGACAACCTTATTAGAAGCACGAGAGCTCGTTACGCAAGATGTTTTGCAGTTAGGGGTAAACAAACTCCTGATAAATAACGTTAACTTCAGTATCTGAGGTGATCCATAATATTTCAAAATTGAAAATATTTTCCAACCTATTCTTTGATTGGAAATTTACTTTTACAATTGGAGAAGTATTCCGATATATTATTTAATTCAAATGCAAATATAAATATGATATCAAATATCCTCTGAAACTTTCGTTAAATTCTAAAAAGGATTTTCTTTTAGGTATATTCGTTTTCGTCCACTTCCTTAATTTACGAACAGCAGTACATATGAAGTTAGAGTTCTTTAATTTGCTTATTTAGATCAAATGATCGTAGCAATGAGGAATGAAAATCTGCATCTCTCCTCTTAATTAAGTATCGTCAGCAATAGTTCTCGTTACACTTACAGAGTAACAAACAATACCTTTGAAAATATATTGGAATCATTGCCAACACTTGTCATGACACGCCACAATCACAAGTGACAAATTCAAGATAGATGATTTTTTTTTTCAAGTATCTGGGTTATCAATTCACCTTACCTTTTCCTCCTATTTTATTCATATAAATGCATTGATCTTCGGGCATTCATTCTTTGCTCTACTAAGCAGTTATGCCATGAACTGGGTATTTCCACCACTAAGCTGAGCTTTCTTTTGCGCCCAATGGACTAAATGGCCAGGTCACAATGACATCAAAAGCTCAGAGTTCGGTAGGTGAAGGAGACACGCTGGACAACTCTTAGGAGGCAGATGAAAGCATCAAAGCTGCTCAGCATGTTCTTTAGCGAGCACAAAGTATCTCTTTCCTGCACAAGGGGTCAAGGCGTAACGTTCCATCCAATGGACATCATCTTTTTAAGCACATCGGTTTCTCTTTTCTCATGGAGGGACCATCAAGGGGATAGCGGAGAAACTCAACGTATACTCAGTATGCACTCACTCTTGGAGACATTAGATTATGAGCCTGGCATGCTGTCGACTGAGCCAATCTCCGTCCCACTCTACCATAAAGCAATTAACCTGTAACGTAGCACTCTATAAACGTTTTGTTTCAGCTATAAAATGCAAGTTTTCAATTTCAGTTTTCTATTCAGTTTTTCGATTAGCTCCCCATATTGCTTTGTAAGGTCAAGCAAAAAACATTCTTTCAATTTTTCTGAACAACGTAATACATAATTAACTCTATATTTATTGGAACAAATAACATAAAACAGATTTATAGATCAATATATACACTATTTCCCATCATGTATTAGGACGTTTGCATGCCATGTGAATGGAAAGACACATCAAAACTCGCTAACTTTGAAAATAAATTTTTTGACCTAAACCCATCGCTTGATATAAATTGTAGCTCTTCCTCAAATTGCGTAAATCTCAATTTACAATAATATCCGCTTAATATTAAGAGAGTATTACAGTCGGAACATTTAACAGCGAACGTGACTCTTACATTCATCCTACTTTATTTTATAAATTAACAAAAACTGAACGAATCATTCCGCAAATTCTAATATCACATTTAGTTTAGTTAACGTTTTGTTATTAAGTTATAATTTGTGTTTTAATTAACTTTTGAGATTCATATGACTCATGTAAACATTTTACTTTCCATAGAATTCCGCAGAATATGTAATTTAAAAATCGAGAATTGGGTAAATTTAATTCGGACCTTCAATTTATTCGAAGTGATATTTTTTCCGAAAAGATCTCATTTTTAAAGTTAGGGAGTTTTGAATACATCTTTACATTCACATAACATTGAAGTGTCCCTCGACATGTTGAAGGGTAATGTATACACAGTTTCTTCAATAGTATTTTGAATGTATAATTTGCTCCAAATACGAGTGCTTCACTCTAATCGAGGTTTATGCTTATTTTCACCATCGTTGTAAATGGAAAATGAGAAATTTCATTCCGTATTCGGTTATCCTAAAAAGATATAAATAAATAAATATCCCCTCAAGCAGCTGCTTGTCACCCAGGTCTGACAGGAGCCTGTCAGTTTATACGTCATAATAGGTCTGTGAGGAAGATGAGATCTCAGCAGAAAAACAGCACGAATATCCATCCTTAGCCGGGGCTCGAACCCAGGTCCCTTTAATCAGCAGCCAAGCGAGTTAACCACTCGTCCAGTTATCCTAAATTATACTTTATTTATAATGAAACAATAATGTTTTAGATTGCTTTATTGCACAATTATAATGTTTATTTTACATTCGATCTGATTTGCATATTATGACAGTTCATATTGATTTATAAGAATTAATTTTTTATGAAATACGAAATGTGTACAACTATGTTTATTTAGTTATGCAATCTGAAAATGTTCCATATTAAAGTTTATCAACTTCTATTGTATATAGAGTATTCTGTTGTATTGTAAATATGTGAATATTAAATCTACCTGCTTACTTACTTAAATATAATTTTATAAATACGTTCTGTATTGTCTTCGTTGTTCAATGAATGGTAATTAAAGAATGAAAAATGTTATGGTATATAGACATTAAAATCTTGATGTTAGATATTCCTGGACCTTTCATTTCTGTACAACATCCAACATCTGAACTTCCGTTGCATTCAGAGCTTGTCAAAGAGTGCATAGGTCAAATTTCCAATTTAATCTACAAAACAAAATAAAGTTAAACGAAAAATTAATAGAAAGTTAAAAAGCATTAACAAACTTCCTCTAATTTCTGTTTTTTCTTGGAGGGGGAAAGAATGGAAAAAGATAATTTTTTATAACCAGTAGCACTCCCTATGTCATAAATTTTCGTTTCATACTTAACTGAAAACGAATGAACTCCGTTTTAGGGCGATATGACGGAACAAAAATCATTCCCCCCCCCCTCAAAGATGGATGACGTAAATTTCCTTCATTAAGAAGTAAACTTAATATTAGTAAAGCTCTCAATCAACAAGAGATAAAAAAAATTACTTTCAAGTCCCTATTTAGTTCCATCAATCAGCAATCGTGAAATGAAACAATTATTTATAAATTAATTATAAATTCAAAAAATATTAGTCCTTATCTCCTCTAAAATCTATTTCGATTGTCAACCCAGCTCACCGATATCCAGGACCACACAGGAATCGAAATAAATATAAGCAAAGTTTAATGCTGATTTAAAGACAGAGATCGATTCCTTCCTAAACGTTTCGTGAAGTGGATGATGGATGGCATCCTTGCAAGCACGGAGACAGAAAGTGAAACCTAACGCTTTGAAGACCTAAGATTCCAGCATCGGTTTCATGTGTGCAGCCATCTATCCTCTGTTTTTGCTTCCTCTTTTCACCCTCCGACCATTTCCAACGTCTTTAAGTATTGATGTTTCCGCGAAGTGTCATCGCCAGCCCCCGCAGACACCTTGATAGACTAAATTTTTACTTCTTTAGCTCCTTCCCGAGGAACAGCAGGATCTGGAGTGCTGACGGGGCTATGTAAACTGCGAGCGCTACAAGCTCTCTCCTCTACCCCCGATAACACATACGATCAGCATGACTCATACGTTACAGTGACGTATGTTGCTCCCGAGATTTCATAGTGCGGGCTGATAAATAGCTGACACAGCAACAGTCTCGGCTGCCGTACATCACTCGGGATGCAGTGAGATGTTGTTGTCTGATGACATTCTCTCTTCCCCCTCTGGATCGAATCTTGGCCTACAAAGGCTTGCATCGCGAGGGCAGAGGGTCCTCATCGGAAGTCTAGAAAGAGTTGTAGTCGCTGCAGAACCACATGAGCAAGAACTGAGTGATTTAAAGCTGTCCCTTATTAATTCTGTCGAGAAGGACCGGATGGCAAACGTCGTTCTACACGTGTAGATGCAGAAGTATTTATTACTGAACTTGTTGATCCTTTTCCAGTTGCGGAGTGGACCACCTCATAGGGTCTGGCCTACGACCATTCACACTCGCTGAACTCTCGGTGATATATTCCAACCTCTTCCGCCTAGGTCGTTAGTCTCTGATTGTGATTGCCATCAATATCTTTTGGAGACTCTAAATCAGCGCTGCTCAAAGAAATAGAGAAATTCCATCAAGCTGTCCATAAATTTGAATTACCCAGCGATCAAGAGCAACAAATTAGAAATGTTCCTTAGCTATGTAATGGGACTGGGCAATTAGAAGCCTTTCTATACAATTCGTGAGGGAATAGAGAAATTTTTCCTTTTGTCCATTTGAAATAGAGATGAATAATTGCAGTCCTTTGTTATATTACAAATGGAGATGCGCAATTTCATTTCCTTGAAGTCATTTTGAATTGAGTTCTACAATTCAAGGCCCTTATACCTTTAATAGGCTTTTTTAATGGAATTTGAAATTGGTATGTCAGTTGCAAACCCATCTGTCCATTTGGAATAGAATAGGCAATTTTAGGCCTTCATGTTTATTTTGAATGGAGATGGGAAACTGCAATCCCTTGTACCCGTTTTAAATGTGGATGGAAAAGTGCAAATATTGTTTCATTTTCATCCATCTTCCTTATTGCTTTTCGCTCATCATTTGTCGGTTTCTCAGTTTGCCAGTTGGTCAGCTTGTGCATCTGTCAAAACAGTTGTTCCAAACAGTTCTTTCGAAACCGATGGACAAACTTAATGATTTAAGTTTCAAATGAAAGCTTGTAAAGCAGAGAGTGTCATAGTCTCGAAATATAATTTACCCCCTCATGTTCTCTTCCCCCTAAAAAAAGAGGAAATAGACAAACAACTGTTCCGCTACTCCTTTGAAACGCGAAGGCAGAAAGTAATGGGCTATGCACGTAAAATGAAAGCTTGTGACAATAGAATGTCACAGGTTATAAATTTTTTCTCCATCACTCCACCCCCCCCCCCCAAAAAAAAAGGGAAAATATGCAAATAATTGTTCTACTATATGTATTGAAAGCGAGGGCCGAACTTAACAAGTTGTATGTCGAATGAAAGCCTGTGACGTGGAGAATGCTGTGGGCAATACAAAATATACCCTCGTTGCTTTCTTACAACACCTAAGAAAGAGGATGTTGGAAAGTGGTCCTTTTACTATATCTTCCGAACGTCACAGGTTACAGTTACGAGTTAGGTGTCAAATGAAACCTCATAAGACGACCGTCGCAGATTACGTCGAATTATTCCCTCCCACCACCACCACCACAATTCTCCCCTCCCATTAAAAGGGGACGGAAATTTAGGGGATGGGTCGACCTTAATGAGTTACATCTCAAATTAAAACTAGTGACGCCTCCAATGTCATGGGCTACCTCAAACACGCCTCCAATAAAAGGAAAAGGAAAAATGTGGTCGATGTTTACAAGTCATATATATCAAATGAAAAAATAAAAATAAATTTAAAAATTTTAAACATGCCTATATTCCTATATGAGCCATAAAAATTAGGAAATAAACCAAAAGGATATTAATGATGCAATCAACAACTGAGTTCGTATTCGCTTCGAAGGAAGATAGGGCGCCGACTTACCTACTCAACAATATTGGCTGCGTCCTATTTTCTATTGAAGTGAATAAGTAATAAGTGACTGATTGCCACATCGGTATGTTTTAGGCTTATTTTCTGCTTTTTAGGGCCCATATAGGAAGAGAAGTAGTTTTCAATTTTTTAATTTATTTATTTTGAATGTGGATGGAAATTTTCAGGCATTTAAGGACATTTTTGCAATACGCGATTCAAACATATTGCAACCGATCTTGGCTGCATTTTATATTTACGCTGTACATCTTAGTTTAAATAAAAATAAATAAATACACCCTCAAGTAGCTGCTTGCCACAGAGGTCTGACAGGAGCCTGTCAGTTTATATGCCAAAGTAGAAGATCTGAGAGGATGGCAGGACCTCAGCAGAAAAACAACACATACAACCATGCCTTAATCCGGGGCTCGAACCCAGGTCCCTTAGATCAGTAGCCAAGCGCGAAATACAAAGCTTATAGCCCAGTGAAGACTGAGCTTTTGTTCTAATCATCGTTCAATTTCTTAAATAACGATCGTTTTACGATTCAGTTTTTTTATTTCAATATGAGTTTTTATACCTACTAAACAGGCCAATGGCTCTGGAAAAAAATTATACGTGAAAAGTGCTTTTAAACTTGTCGTTGTCGATTCATATTGAACTCCTCGACTCTCCTACTTCCATCGACGAAATTGGAATGAACACTGATGATCTTCGGAAGGAAGGATTTCGTCTTTATGATGAAACTCAAAACCATGGTTCGATGATAAAGAGAGAGACGCACTCTGTACATGTCAATGATAAAAGAATGTATTCATTTATTAATTTAAATTTTTTATACATTGGTAATAAAAAATTATTAACAAAAATGTTTAAAATGTACGAGAGGGATAAAAATTCTAGTAACTGATTATTTCAAATCAATCTGAGCTTTAAAAAGTTTTCAAAAAAATAAGTTTTACCTTCTGTATGATTATCTACAGTAATTCCTTCGCAGGCAGTCTTTTACAACAGAGTAAACCCTTCCAAGGAGAGTTAGCAAACGCTTCTACAATTGCCTCCCAATGGAACTTAATTATTTTCGTCTGCCCGTTCCCTTTTCAGAAAGGTTTTCGTCCGTGCCTTAACTAGGGTGGAGCGGGAGAGAATGACGAGGAGCAAATAAATGAGTTCGTTGCTTCGTTACTGAATCAGAATTCTGAGTGGGAGTCAGTTCTTTGTTTCCTGCTGAGGAGCAGCCGACCTCAAATTGTTTACAACTATTTCCTCGAAGTGAAATATTAGCGATCCTAATCACCGACCTCTAGTTACATGAAGTCATTGTATCTTCTTTCATTTGTCAGAAAAGCTGCAACATTAGTGCAAAAAAGCATTTTATCAAATAATATCATGCAAAGTATTACTGACTTCGAGAGCACTTTTCGCTATAGTCGTTGGTTCGCTTCCAATTGGATTTTCTCTTCCAAACGAGCTTTGATGGGTTATCAGATCAGTGTATTAGGATCATTGCAGCTCTAACTTTTTCTCACCACTTCTTCCTCTTACACTTGCAGTGTTAGAGGCTTGCCCTTTAAATTAACCTTTTAAAATAAAAACATTTTACATGTATTTTCAATCATATATCTAATATGTATTATATAATAATATGCATGTATTTCATTCATATATCTAATAGTTTATTAGCTACGCAATCATCCACATAACCGTTGATCCACGCACTTACTTATCCATCAATCCTCTCATTCTTCGAGCCATTAACATTTTCATTCATTCTTTCCCGCACCAACTAGACTATCAACAGCCAGATTATTAATCTATATATTCATGCATTTCACTGCTTCTTCCAGCAACCAACCTATCCATTCAAGCATTCGATGGTCCTTCCAGACATCTAGCCATTAATCTGTAACACAATCTTTCCATTCACTTAACCAAAAATCTAACATTCCCTCATTGATTCAATTTTACAACACAGTACAAATAATCCAATCTCTGTTAGGTTATAACATGTCTTATATACTTAACGAAATTTAGCTTCCAAAAAAGCAATCTGAAGCTTTCAGGCTGCGTAGCATAATTTCCGTCGAAAATGCATTGGCAGAAAAGCTAAATTGCAGAATACATGGTGTACGACATATAACGATGCTGTTTAGGGAAGCACTGTCCCCAAATTCAAAATACATCACACTTAATTTTATGACCTGTACATTCCCCCATTCAAACAGTTGTTAGGAGCACCTCGCGGTTGCAAGCACTTTCCTAGTTATGTGGAGGATTATAAAAACTTCAATGTCTGTTCATTTAAAGATCATTCCCTTGATCAGATAATGATGGCCGCTATAACCCTAGGCCGTCTCCTTAATGCACCAATCCTCCTTAAAGCATTTTCACAGCACCAATCTGTTGTCGCCTCCTTAAGGGAAAACGTTTTCTGATAAATTTCAATGACGAACACTGACTCAGGTTCATGAGAAACGATAATAAAAACATTTCACGAGAAAAAATATTATAAAAGTACAAGCACAGAACAAATAATCTTCGCAAACAAATCATTGACATTAACTTAAAATGACTTAAAATTAGAACTCTTACAACTGAATCGTTTATGGAACCCCTTTTAAATTTAAATGTAAATTTTAAATATCATCCTGAGTTCGTCTGGTAGAGGGCATCAGGATGCGGTCAAGGAACTCCTTCCAGCGTCGAAGTGAAGGTCATCTCCTTTATGGCGCCTTTTTGCCGAAGAACCGAAAGACAGCTAGGTCAAACTGGAGAGGATATGAGGATGGAACCACAGTTGACTATCAAATAAGCACTCTGTCCTCGGGTTGGATAATTGGTTGCAGGAGGGGAGGCTGCATTAACCGTTACTCTTGCGAGTGGCGTTTGCTCTTCACTGGTCAGACGATCAGACGGTGAGAAATCATAAACTCAATTTCTCTGCATCGAAGTTCAGAAATCACTCAATGGCAGAGATGCCTGCCAATTTTTGATGCATTAATCTCACTTCCTATGATTCCCATTTTTCGATATTTCATTTCCGATACTAAATCTGCCCGGTGCAGACCAGAGCTCTGGCCGCCCGGTACTTCTGTTTCCTGCACAACGCTAGTCTAACTAATGTCTCCAAAATCTCAGTGCTGTCTGAAGTCCTCCTGACCCTCACTGGGTATTTCGCATGATCTTTCCCCCCTTGTTTTCCCACGAATATGTGCAGAGACCATTCATAGTATCTACAGACGAACTTAAGAATCATAAATTCCATCCAGGGAAGGTCTGTCTCTGAGCTAGTCTTTGATACACTGCTGACATCGCCGTCTAGGAGAACGACATTTGTCTTGGGTGAGTATCAACAATGGACAATGCTGTTTAGCTCTATTTCTGCAGCTGGTTCTGGGAATGATTTCGTGGCGATTTTTTCTGTGTGAAGTCGCATTTTCCTGTCTGCATTTATTGTAACCACCAGACAATTCGTTGTCTGGCCTTATACTGTAAGAGAATAAATTGGGGTTCTGCTTATCGTTTTGTCCATGGGGTGCTCGTTTTCCGTAGTCGGAATGTCATGTTGTTTATCCGAAGGGGTTCCCTGGATGTGAAGAATGGCCACTTGGTGTCATGTATGTTTGGGCTTTCCGCTGCAGCGTGGATTCCATGTCCTTCCCTCTTGAAGTGAAAACTAATGTGGCACCCTCTTTTTTTGTGTATATTGTTCCCTGTGTATTGCTAAAAAAACTCAATTAAGTGAGAAATAAAAAAAGTCGTTATGCGAGATGCAAATCAGATCACGATTTCATCGGCTGCCACCAGAGAAGATAGTGCACCACCACATTTCTCAAGAGATGTTACAGAAACCTCTTAGTGCAACATTTCCTGTAGAGGGATTGGCAGGAGTCCAATTCTGTGACCACCAAGGAGCCCTGATTTGACACCTTTAGTTTTTTTTTTATTTTTCTCTCGGGGCTTTGTAAAAAATTCTGTTTTTATGGACAAATTTCGAGATCTGAATCTTTTGAAACCCAGAATAAGAGAAACAACTGAGCAAGTACCAAGAGATATGCTTCAGCGTATATGGTAAGAAGTGAAAAACCGCAGAGTCGAACGGAGCACGTGGAAATTCACTAATTATGTCAAAACTATTTGAGGTTTGCTTTCAGTTAAAATATTACTTTCGTACAAATGTATACTATTTTCCTACATATTGGTTCTTGAAAGTGCACCATTATTTTTCGAACACCCTGTACAACGTTTACTTCCTCTTTTTACCTATGGAATATGTGTACTCTCAACTTTTTCTCTCAGAACTTTATTATTAAAAAAACGCAAATATAATAGCCGATGAACATTTCACTTGGGTATAATACATTACATTTAAGACATATAGATGTTGTAGGTTTCCACATCTTCTATGGGTATTCATTTCACTAACTAAATGGTCTACATCGTCATTTGTGATTATGCCTTTTGCTCAAGTATAAAGGTTATTTAAATGAAAAGTGGACAGCTCCTCTCTCCCTACATGAATGGATTGAATGAACTCTGTGCCCTGACACAAAGAAACAGATATATGTAGAAGAAATTTATCAACGCCAGAATCAGTGGCAACTATAGGCTTGAACATGATAGACGCTGTGTGGATTCTAGGTATACCCACATGGATGCATCCAAAGGTGAGCAATGTACGGTATGCTGAGGTTTCAATTTTGCTAACAGGACCCGGTGATGATTGAGTTTCTGGACCTTGGTGACACCCACTCGCGACGATATTGCGAAACTATGGACATTATTTGAAGGCAGGTAATGAAGTCGAAGCGCCGATACTTTGGAATAAACAGTTGTTTTTATTGCATAAAAACGGCAGCTCGCATACCGCACAAATAGCATAACAACGCTAAACAGATATCGTTGGTTATAGGATGGATACCCCCCACCCCATTAGACTTTCCTGTGTTTCGACTTCTACAAACCGTCATGAAAAGGAGGTAGTTGAAGTCGGACGAAGAGAGGCATCGTCATAGGTTTCCTCATGAAACAGTCAAAGTAGATTCTATCATCGCCAGGAGGATATAATGTTACTAATTTCACGTTGGAATAAATTTCTCAACAGGTATGGACAATTCTAGAGATAAATAAATCATTTAAGATTCGTTTCATGCTCTTCCCTTTTCATTTGAACAACCCTTATAGTTAAAGAAGATATATCTTATGCTAATCAAGAAGAGAAGATAAATTGATTGCTTCGACAGCTCGAGAAGACAAACACGAGCATTCTCACAATTCTCACAAAAGAGGACCTTGTCACTTGCTTCCGAATGCCTCTCTGGATAAGTCTATCAGTTAGATGAAAAATGTCTTAAGCAATTGAAGAGGAAGAACCTTTGTTGAATTATTCATTCGATTATTCATATCACCTTTTTCCTCTTGCTGATAATAATTAACAACTGTCTTAGTGGTAATTCGGTGCTATTCTTCCCCTTATAGCTAATACTTTTAATCAAAAGTTTGCTCTCAAACGAAACTGGTTAACATTTCCGTTGTAGCATATTGGGTTGCACTATAAGACGATAAAGAAAGTCCTGATTGTTCACCCGAAGAATCACAATCATTATAGGAATGGGATTCAGTTTCCTTTAATTTCCTCTTTCATTTTACTGTAAAGCTCTTTGAGTTTAATCCCATGATGCTGCGCCCTTAAAAGAAAGTGATAAACTGACGTAAGAGCTGAGGTCAGCCGCCATAGTTGTTGGCCACTCGAGCAATAGGGGCAACGAGGAAGAAGAAGAAGAGCGAGTATTCTTCGTGACCAGGATGTCTGGGGAAGCATAACTTACTAAACCAACCATCTCTGAAATTATTTTTTCCACTTGTAACCTTGTAGCATCTAGTTGTTATTTTGTATAATGTTCCTGTTTGTGCCAACTGCACTCGAGAGCACAAAGATGATGATGTATTATGTGTCAAGTGATGCTGACAGCGAAAGATGAAAGAGACATGCAGTTGAAAATTATCCGCAAGCCGATAACTCACTAAACGTGAGATGACTAGACATTGTTGCTTAATTTGCAATTGCTTCAGATATTCAAAAGCATTGGAATTTTAAGCATTTGTTATTGTTTTTTAATTCAGTGTTAAAGAGGAAATAAAACTGAAATAAGGAGGAAGGGCATTATAATATACGAAACCGATTCAGTGAAATCCAGTGAAATTGGGATCGTTGTAATTTAACTCTGGTGTGTTTAGCTTTTCTCATTACTTATAGTAAGAAAGTTTTTGAAAGGACCAGCCAATCTTGCATTTCTTGGAATCGCAAAATGATCTGTCACCATCAGGGTTAAAAAGGGAAAGATGGAGAATTTTTGAATAAACTAGAACAGCGGAAATCAAACACACATAGAATGATATCAAATCTCGATTCCTTGGAAAAAAAATAATTAAAAAAAGTCAGCTGCATCGCACTGCAGAATTCAGCAAACAGTTACGGTACTTTAAAACGCAATTTGATATGCAGATATGGTGCAGAAAAAATAAGAACTTTCCCATGTTAAATCAATGGAGAGTCAAATTCAAAAATCTGTAATTTATACAATAAGCTTTTTATACAAAATCAGGACGATAAATTTAAATCTTATTCAAATATATCTAAATCTCGATTTTATCTGCATCACATATTTCCATAAAAACATTTTAACCAGTTACAAAGCCTCGAATTTCATTTTCCATTGACATGAGGATGTTTCCATTTTCCTCTACATTGCTTTTAGATTAATGTTAAATTAAATGGAGTGATCTCACTCCTTAGCCGAATATTAAAATGGAAAGCCTCCCACAAGGACATTCAACGGGTTTATTCATATGCATATAGCTAGTTAATTTTCATACTCAATTTATATACTGAACAGTAAACTTAATATCCACCTGACTTATACACTTAAATTCTCAGATATTTCAATACTTACTTCATTGATTCACATGTATACTTAATTTGTCAGTTCACTTAAACACATGATTCCTCAAATTATCCTTACATACTTAATCTCGAAACTTAGCTACATACTCCATTTCTCAATTCACCAACTAACTTAAATTATCAGCTCTCCTGCTTACTAAACCTCTCAGCTCCTTTTTCATTGCCTATCTCCCTATTGCTTTTAGCTTTGACATTTGTCTGTTGGTCGGTTTATGGATTTCACGAAACGTTATTCCATCATATCTTTCGAATGCGATGGAGAAACTTAATGATTAATGCCATTTACTTCATGTGCATATCAATATTCTCTCGATTCGTCTACTTCGTTGACATTTCAATTCCCCTGCATGCTCAGCATCCCAGTTCTGCATTATTCAACATCTCAGCTCTTCTGCATTGTAAACGTCCCAGCTTTTTTGCTTAGTAAAAAATTGGTCAGGCAGGCTGTGATTCAGTTAATCTGAATGGTTGCAGTCTTGAGCAGGTGTCACAGTTTAATTATCTTGGGAGCTATGTAACAGATAATGGTGATCTGCAGCATGAGATTATAACAGACGAATAGGGATTGCTGCCGGGACTTTTAAGAATCTATGGAGAGTGTGGAGAAATAGGCGTATACACCTAAAGACTAAAATCAGACTATATAATAGTTTGGTTCTTTCTAGGGTTAGTTATGGTAGAGAAACTTGGACACTTTGTAAACAAGATAACAGGAAACTAGATGCTTTTGATTCCAGATGCTTACGCAGTGTCTTGGGCATTAGGTGGTTCAACTTTGTAACTAATGATGAGGTTAGGCAAAGGAGTTTGCAACCTCCTTTAAGCAGCATATTGTGCAGAGAGAGACTCCGTTGGTTTCGCCATGTTGCCCGTATGAATGATTATAGATTGGCGAATAGGGTTATGAACAGTGTGCCTAAAGGCCTCAGAAAGAAGGGGAGACCTAGGATGCGGTGGGCAGACAATGTCAAACAGGACCTTGTTAGAATTGTTATGCAGTGGCCAGATGCAGTAGATGTAGCTCAGGATAGACTTGCTTGGAGAACTAAATTGCACGATTTTGGTGTAACTCCGTAGCCCACGGCTGCTTGATGATGATGATGATGATGATGATGATGATGATGATGATGATGATGATGATGATGACGACGACGACGACGACGACGACGACGACGACGGCGATGAAACCTCTCATACGAGTATTCCTTTCATATTTGATTTATCAGCTCCCTTTCATAGTCAATTTCTAAGCTCCCTTAAATGCTTAACTTTTCAGTTCCTCTACGTTTTTAACGCCTCAGATCTATGTACTAAACTTACTAGTCCCCCTGCATACTTAGGCTCAGTCGGTAGCGCTCCAGTTTTGTAATCTGTAGTACTCAGGTCGAGTCCCACCTGGGCCATTTTTCGAGATTTATGTCTGCAAAACTCCCGGCCTTACCCTCGGCCAGTATGGGACGCAGAATAACTTGAAAAGCCGCCATCCGTCGAATGGAACGTTAAGCCGTACTCGCATGTGTGGAAGACCCATACCCTGTTCACGTTAAAGGACACGCTGCATGGCTTTGATGGGAGTTTATCGTCTTCTGACAGCTGTCCAAGGGATCCCCCCTCCCCAAACTTCTATGAACCCTCAGGGTCCTTATGACCTGGCCAATTGGTCCATTGTATGCAAAAAATTCGTCTCAGAGATAAAACAACCCAATTCCTTGTATACTTAGCTTTTCAATATGTGATGCATATTTAACTTCTTTTTTCTGCTTAATCAGCCTCTCATTTCACCTCCATGCTCAACTTCTGAACTCCCTAGCACCCTAGCATACTAGACTTTTCAGTTCAGCTGCCTACAAAATTCTCAATACAGCTTTAGAGTTCGTTTTTCAGCTCCTTTGTTCTCCTGACTCTTAATTTCTCAATCACCTGCATAGTTCTCATACGACATATGAATGCTCTCTTTCCCACTTCAGTGATTTTTCCCTTTCTCACTGAGGACGAGGTACGTGCAAACGAAGAAATTTTCCACGTTGCCGCAATTGGTAGGCAATATTTCAAATCTTAGATTACTGTCAATAGTAGAGAAGCCCTGAAAATATTCTGTAAATATGAAACTCATAAATAGTTAGCTGAAGAAAATTAAGTTTCGATTCTTTTTAATTGAGTTGCCCGGCGAGTGGTTACCACACTCAAGTTTTTTCAGCTTAAATTACGTGCTTAACACGCTTATCATTAAGGCGCCTCACAGTGATAGGATAGCAACAGATTCTTTAAAAAAGGATTTCCTTTTGATTTCCAGTAACACGCCTAATGTATACTTAAATTAATGCATATTTCAAGTTTGCGATACAAGGTCGCTTTGTTTGTTTTTAATATGGCAAAGTGAAGGTAAAACTGTAAACACTTTTTTTTTGCACACAATGAGCTAAATGGCCAGGTCACAAGAACTCTGAAGTCTGAGGGAAGTTTGGGGGAGAGGACCCACTGGAAAAAGCTGTTAGGAGACAGATGGTAGCCTCCCGTCAAGGCCATCCAGCATATTCTTTAACGTGCACAGGGTATGGCTGTCCCACACACGAGGCCACTGCTTAACGTCCCATCTGACGGACGATTGCCTTTCCAAACCATCGGTATCCCCTACTGACCGTGGCTAGAGCGGGGAGTTTTACGGAGTTAAATCTCAACGTTGACCCAGCTGGGACTCGAACCTAGGACTACATGAATGCCATACCCTGTTCAAATTAAAGAGCACACTGGATGGCCTTGGCGGGGAGGTTTCTATCTCTTTCCTAACAGTTCCATCTCTTCTCTATCTAGGTTTGAGCCCTAGGGCTTCTTGAAAACTGAACATTTAACCCATTATGTGCAAAAAAAATATGATGAAAGCTAAAGCAACCCATCCTAACTTTTATGTTGCTTGTAGACTTAGAGAGACTAATAAAATAAAATAAATTTACTTATAGACGAAATAAATCGGTTGAAAGATAGATTAAAAAAATTCTTTTGGTAGAAGCCAGTCTCGCCTTCCAAAAAAACTGTAATTTTTATCTACTGAGTGAGAGATGGAATACGGATATCGTGGAATATTTACACTTTTAAAAATAGTTGTTCTACGAAGTAGTAATTCTTACTTAGCATTATTTTTATAAATTTTTCCCATTGTTCTTTGAAAGTATTACGCTATTAACTATTTTAGTGTATCAAGGTATAATCATTCCATTGATTTACAGTTTCACGAAAGCATCCTTCATTTTTTAATTTGTAGATGCAGGAGTGTAACCGCTTGATATGGCCAGAGCTCCCTAAAAATCAGAAGACAAACGTAAATGAAATTCAGTTTTTAGTATTAAGTTTGGTGTTTATATTCATAATGACCTATACAAATTTAAAATTCGCAGAATGATGATGGAGGAGTTATGATGTTATCATTCGATGATGGAGTGTTATGATGATATCGGAGCTCACTACGTTTTATGTACAACCGAGATAAAAATCATTGCGGGTCCCTTCTGTGAATCAATACTCATCGAAACGAAAACGAAATTCATCCCATACTATTTGTAGGGAATCGCTATTCACACCAGTTGCACAGAAGTTGGGATCTGTAGCCCGAGTTTTCTAAATGTAATCGTCAACATGGGGAGGATATATATATATATACGTCATCTTTGAGGAAATTCAACGAAGAAAGTCAGATCTAGTGGATAAGCAACTGTAGAATGGGCGACACCTACAAAGACTGAGAGGAGGAATTTGATCATCAGTTGATGTATATCGAGCCACACACATGGGAACCATACTGAAATGCAGGGCCGGACTTACGCATAAGCTAACTAAGCTACAGCTTAGGGCCTCACGATTATGAGGGGGCATCAGAAAATAAAGTTTGAAGTTTATTGTTAAACGAATTATTTCTTAATATTT
The DNA here is from genome assembly GCA_038380435.1 of Ryuthela nishihirai. NCBI lineage: Eukaryota > Metazoa > Arthropoda > Arachnida > Araneae > Heptathelidae > Ryuthela > Ryuthela nishihirai. Next base: position 7,536,944 of record JAWZYU010000030.1, on the reverse strand, counting down.
AAATTAATGTGTTGCGCAAACACCATTCATCTCGGCTGTACACAGTCATCATTGTATAATGCTAGTTTAATATTTACATCACATCTATTTCGTGTTTACTTTTTGATGTGCGCTTCAATCAGATCAATAAACCTATTTTCGACCAAACTAGGATCTAGGAAAAAGTAGGGATGACAGCAATTGAGCCGGAAAAAAAGCACAAAACGAGACCAAGAGACTGAATTTCTTTTGCGGTATAACATTTTGCCCTTAGTTTAAAAATCTTTAAAAGATTTACTGAAAATAGTGAAATGTGCACAAGTTTAATGATGTTTTGTCTCCATTACCCTTACTAGCATTCTCAAAGCAATAATGTTGGAAGGGGGGAGATGTTCCCTCCTGGATATGGCCCTGATTTCGGTTTAGAATATTTGGTGCCTCTTAAACTTACCATAACTTGGGGCCTCAGAAGGTCAAAGTCCGGCCCTACTGAAATGTCCAGTTGTACGCAAAATTTTTCAATTCTGATACAATCAGAGTCGCAGTGGTAGTCAAACTTGCCTTTTCTTTGTGTGGAGGTACGTGTATGTGGGAGGGGAGGGGCAGACCCTTGGATACTTAATAGCCCGAACGGAGATGAAAATATAGCATTTGCTCACTACGCCACATAGGTTACACAAGTTGTTGTAGTGTAACGAGTTTTTGCGATTGGATGAATCCTTATGAATATCCATGCTTGTAATTTAATAATTGAGATCGCCTAAATATCAGAAAATGTTATTTTTTCATTTCTGTGAACTAATATTGGACTGGACGTTGTCTCAATCTACATCACACCAAGCTCGTAATCTGATGTTCCCAGGTTCGAATCCAACTGCATTGGTATTTATCGTCTCTAATCCTCGCATGTTAAAGAACACTCGAGGTAGTCCTGACGAACGTCTTCTCTCTCCTCACAGCTCCTTATTGAAATGCAAATTTTTGGGATCCTTGTGACTTGGCCATTTAGACCATTATGTGCCACTCAGAGGTACAACAATCCAACCTATGAACTAGAGAGGCCTTTTCTTTGTTTCTCCACCAATATCAATTCCGCAGTGTGGTGTTCTTTTGCAGAGGAGGAGGGGAAACTCATTCCTTTCAACCTTTACAACAATTGAGACTCGGTGATGATTAGAAGACATTAATCCCGGGCTCCAAAACTCGTTGGCTGTCACTCACTGCAGAAGCCATCGTTTTTATTAATGGCCGAGTCTCAGCCCAACGAACTATCATTAAATGGAAGTCATACGGCGAGCGCTGAAGCTGACCTTAAGCTCCGAAGTCCGCATAAATCATGACACCAGAGAGAACGAGCAGAGCGCATGATTCGTTCTTCCTAATTATACTAATCTTATTTACTTGCCGCTCAATGTTGATAGATGAAGGCAGCCAGTGCTTCGGAACCGGGCCCGTGTGGCACGAGGTTGCTCATAGTGAACCGCATTATCTCAGTAGTGGGTGGCGCGATGCTGTCTCCGAAGATCACGTGGTAATCCCACGCTTCATCTTGCGGATCCTTGCTCATGACGCAGAACTGCATAGCGCTGTCAACACCTTGATACACATCGTGATTACCTAGGGGAGGTTTCTTTCTTTCAGACTCCGGAGAGTTAAAAGTAGGTTACTGAAGACGGAGAGGGAGAGGGTTACGATAAATGAGTTGTATCGATTTGTTTCCAAGGAGAAGAAGGAATAAATACGGACAAGGGTCCATCCACCCTAACCCTTCGCCTAGCCAGCCGGCCTTCGAAGATAATGGCTCCAATTTACTCCTCTATCTACAAGGTTCTTTTGGGACCAGGCCACATGGTGATGTCAGACTATCGATAAACTATAAATACAGCAACTGCTTCTTCCATTATAGCACCTACTAATCTGTTCATAAGGTTTTCAATGCTGTTCATTAAATACAATGAATGTTTTAAACGGTTATATTGCATTTTAGTTTTTATGAATTGTGATTTATGAGACAAGTAACTTGGATTTGGTTTGCTCGGCTTTATCTAGAGCTACTCTTTTATTTTTCCAGTACAATGAGTTTTACATGCTACACTTTTGAATTGGAGGAGGAATGTACGACGCGAACTCCTCACTTAAGGCTCTTTCTAAAAGTAAAATTACTTTTACAAAATGCATATTATCCGTCTCATCAAAATTAAAACTCATAAAAAATCTGTGCACAGACAAGGGATAAATTTAGAACTTAATGATGCTGCAGAACCTCGGTGAATGGCGGCCACAAGGAGAGGAATAACTGCCTCCGTTCCCACTCTCACATTCTTAAAAATGAAAACCAAAAATAGCTCGACTTGTTTAAATCTTTGCTTTTAAGGTTATAGCAACCGACTCGGCGGTAAGAAAGTTCAAGCTCCCATTGGTCACTGTGGAATTGGAAATGTGTCAGTCGTGTTAGAGCTATTAAGGGGACGAGTTCTGCATTGGACGTCGATTTTTGTTTAAAAATAAATAAATATCCCCTCAAGCAGCTGCTTACCATAAAGATCTGACAGGAGCCTGTCAGTTAATTACTGTTGCTAAATTGTGTATTTCCTTCTATGACAAATTACAAAAACTTTCTAAGTAAGATACTTAATACTTGATTTTGAAAACATGCGAACGAATACAGCTAGGTATTACAACTAGTGCGAATAGGGATTGCTGCCGGGACTTCTAAGAATCTATGGAGAGTGTGGAGAAAAGGCATTTACATCTAAAGACAGACATCTAAGACATTAGACTGTATAATAGTTTGGTTCTTTCTAGGGTTAGTTATGGTAGTGAAACTTGGATGCTTTGTAAATAAGATAACAGGAAACTAGATGCTTTTGATTCCAGATGCTTACGCAGTATCTTGGGTATTAGGTGGTTTAACTTTTTAACTAATGATGAGGTTAGGCAAAGGAGTCTGCAACCTCCTTTAAGCAACATATTGTGCAGAGAGAGACTCTGTTGGTTTGGCCATGTTGCCCGTATGAATAATAATAGATTCGCGAATAGGGATATGAACAGTGTGCCTAAAGGCCTCAGAAAGAGGGAGAAACCTAGGATACAGTGGGCAAACAATGTCAAACAGGACTTTGTTAGAATTGGTGTGCAGTGGCCAGATGCAGCATATGTAGCTCAGGACAGACTTGCTTAGAGAACTAAATTGCACGGTCTGGTTGGACCTACGTAGCCCATGGCTGCTTGAGGATGATGATGATGACAGTTTGACAGCATTTTCAAAAGTTTATAGAACAATGATATTCTCATCTTTCATATCACTTCCTCCTTCGTGTACAAGAAGTTCAGATTAGCTTCCAGCGTTAGTGATGGAACAATTATTGTTAACGGCTTTAAATCTGCTCACGATGACCTGGTGACAAGTGTTTTGTCAATCTCCTCTGTTCGCAAGAGAGTGCAGTCATTAATCCCTTCATCACTCATCCGGTTCCTCAACGAAGTCTTCAGAAGATGCTGGCAACAGAAACATCACGTTGCATCATAAACTTTATTCAAAAGCGACACTGTCATAGGAATAAAGATAATATTTGAAATCTTTTTTTCAACTTTCTACGTAAATTTTCAAAGCATAATTTATCATTTATGGAACCAAGACTTTAACGTTGCATGGTATGTTTCAAATTATTATTTAAAAAAGAAACTTAAAAGTGTTAAGGTAATAATCTTCACGTCTTTCACCCAAGAGCAGCTATTCAATTCAATATCCGATTCTTTACTGAAAATATTGCGGGAGAAGAAAAATAGAAAAGTTAATTAGAGCTTGGGCACCAAATCATACCTCCCCTTCCCCTAACATCATGCTTGCTGTGAGCTAATATCGCCAGGAATCGTATATTAAGATTAATCTAGGTCTTTCGAGATTTTTACGAAGACATGGTTATAATTAACCAGACAACCAATTAGTTCATTTGTCAAAGAAGTTAAGTGTACCCCAATTGATGGCTGCCATCGTGTGGTGTGATCATTAAGTCAGAGATGGGCAATTTCTATATGATTCTAACCCTTGAAATGCCCACCACATTATTAACTACATATGAAGAATATATTCATAATGGAAAACGGATGAAGTGAGTATATCCTCACTGAATATGCTGATAAAAGCCCGGAATATCAGTGAGCAGGTTAATTCGCTGCAGCTACCGAGTTATAATTATAAAAAAATGTTGTCAAATTTTAATAAAAGTAGGTAAATAAAATAAGAAAACATTAAAAGTTTAAATTATTTAATTTATTTACTTAATTTACTTACTCATTATTAAAACGATTAAAGGTCAACAAACGAAAACCAAAAATTAGTTTTTATTAAATATTAACTAATTGAAAATTTATGAATGAAAAGATGAGCTCATATTAATAATCATATGAATTTAAAAGATAATCCAAGTCAACGTTTGGCGAAATTCAACTTACTTAAAGATATTTCGAATGAATCTTATCACGAATAATTGATAGTGAATAGGTCAAACGATTTCTTTGCGGTCATATAATCGTTTTCCGTGCAGAATGTGAAGCGAAAGCAAGCCTCGTTTCGTTTTAAGACTGGGAGAAAATGAAAAGCGCGTCTATCAAAAATAATTTCGACAAAAAAATGCTTTTAGCAGTTATCGATTATGTAAGGATGCATTTTTCAACGTTTGCCTGTTTCTAAAAATAAAACAGTTTTTACCCTAAAAGAATGCTTTTTGCTATAATGGTTTCCAATAACCAAATTAAGCATCCACGTCAGTTAGAAGAACCCAGTTTTGAAAACTCTGCAATTTGGCGACATCAGCCTCTTCATTATAACACGACACGATGGGTTGTAACATTGTTTCATAAACTCATAAGTGGGTAAAGAAGGGGAGAGAGATGTAATGGACAGCTGGAGAGAAGTTTCTTCGTTAAGGCAATCCAACGTGTTCTTTAAGGAGCACAACTCTCCTGCACACGGTCCATGCCTCATGTCCCATTCGACAGGAAGCAGATTTTCCAAATCCGTCGGTATCCTCTTGCTCACTGAGTGCGAATAAAGGAGAAAATTTCAACACAAGCAGAATGGGGAATCAAGTCTAGGAACATTCTGTTATGAGACAGGAACTCTACCGACTGCACCAACACACCGGAGAGGCGTAGAGAAGTATTTATCAGGAAATAGTTAGGAAAAGTAGAAAAATAGCGTCACCACAGATGACCAAGTCACTTTGAAATAAACTGTAGTTACAACAAAATTCATACTTGATTTTGAAAACGGCATTTTCAAAACTCCTTTACATGCATGCAAATTGTATACATTTTGTTCTCCAAACACGTCTCTTCTGAGCTACAGCTACTGCATTTCACTCTGTAGGCCAATTCTAGCAAATCCTGTTTGACCTTGTCTGCCCATCGCATCCTAGGTCTTCCACTTTTCCTGAAGCCTTTAGGCACTTGTTCATAATCCTCTTCGCCAATCTTCAGCTATGCATACGGGCAACATGGCTAATCCAACGCAATCTGCGCACAAAATGCTGTTCAAAGGAGGTTGATGACTCCTTCTAACTTCATCATTACTTACAAAGTTAAATCACCTAAAGCTCAAAATACTGCGTAAACGTTTACAATCAAAGGCATCAAGTTTCCCATTATCTTGTTCGCAAAGGATCCAAATTATTTTATTTGCCACAAATTTAAAGTCACAAATTGCACAATGAGTTTGATATCGTGATGGAATTTACAAAAGATCTTCTAAAAAAATTAAAACTGAAGCCAATAGTTATGTAAATTGCAATGAAAATAATCATGTGAAATAATCCCTAAAATTTGCTCTACGAATCCAAGAAAGTTTGCATACTTGTTTCCAGATCTCGGAATTGGGATTATTTTTTAGGCAGCGTTGTGCCATTTGCGAAATCCCAAAGAGATTAAATCTGCCTTCGCACAACAATAATTAATAATCAAACGGGTCCCTTTGGAATCTTAGTGAACTATTTACCATCAATAAGTGTGTAGAAAAAGACCACGCTCGCATCCATTTCAAGACTCTTTCTTTGATCGGTTTTTGGAATATTGTTATCTTGCCAATACTCGCAATACTCAACAGAACTGAAAACGAAATCTCTATAGACGAAACTTCTCTAATGCTATGCATTTAGCATACACTTGAACTCTTTTAAGACTGCCATTCTATGGTCCAGAAACTTCGTCGTTAAAGAAAATTCTCGAAAATTACTGCTCCTGGAAGACTTCTGTAATTCATTGTAGTTGTCGAAACTGATGCCTCTGTTTCGTAGACTCCGAGCTATTGAAACACTCAGAGACACGTGTTTGTTTACGAATTTGCAGTTGATGCGGCAAGCTAAGTTACTCCAAATATCGCTTTTAAAATAATAAAAGTTTATTTAAACTTTCTATTATCTATTTTACCAGTATGTACTTATGGTAAAAGAAATTTAGTGTTTTTCGTATTTTTCGTCAACTCTTTAGAGACACATGAAAATAAGAAAACTATTTTTGGCAAATTACACATTATATAGCCGAGCTATATTGATCTACTTTACCTAACTGTGATAAATAAAGGGTTTCATAATATTATTAATTTCTTAGTATGCCCTTTCATAACCCAAAGCCCATCCCACGTTCCAAACAACTATGGTCCACATCCAACATTGCCATACTTAAAAAGGTTAAATTCATTGTGTTTATTTCTTATTTACTGGTTTCGAGATATCCCTCGATTGGTTGATGGTGCCATTTTGTGACCAATAAGTTGAACTAGTTCATCTACCAACTTGAGGCGTGCTTTATTTTAAAAAGCTCTGTGGTGTGTGAGTTGGCAGTAAACGAAAACTTACGAGACTTACTTTTATTATTTTAAAAGCGATATTGTTTTAGTCCTTACGAATATGTACTGTGTACATACTCGTGAGGACTAAAACCTCAAATTCATCTAAAACAAGCAAACAATATTTCTATAGTACGTACAGGTGAATATATATACAGTATGACAAACTGAAGTACAGGTGAATATATATACAGTATGACAAACTGAAGTACAGGTGAATATATATTAGCTTACAAACAGACCGTGCACAAATTAATATATTTATGGCCGTATCCTAGTTTTGATTGGCTTGCAGCGCTGTTAGTGAATCATCCAATGAATAATGTTTCCTATTATTTTATAATCGAAATTTCTTTTAATTCAGCGTCGTATTTTTGCCACTTTTTAAACGAAACTAAGCATGAAAACTAACTCTCCGTAGGCATCTTTATATCATTGCGTCTTGACTCGATATTATTAATGACCAGCTGATGTATTCACCGAGAAGTAAAAGGAAAAACCTCAAAGACGGAAATTTTGCAGAAAGGGAAATTATATTTTGCTTTCTCCAGCGTAACCTTGGCCTCAATGGTCTGCTTCTGGCTCACACAAAGACAGCAGACTCACTTACTGGACAATCAGTGAATTATGTATAATGATCATCAGCTTGTGTTTTGGTCAGATCATCCCCCGCAATATATGAAAGGAAGAAGAGGGGGTAGAAGCGGACAAACGAGACCCCCCATCCTTCCACAGAGCAGACAACAATTCGCAGTGATACGATCGTGCATGGCTTCAGCTTGTTTCAATTGTTTGTGTTCAGTCAGCTACGTACAATTACAGGTTGTACTGTCGTGTTGGGTAAAACACGGAGGTCAGAGATTGGATGATTCTTTGCCTACCTCTTTGCAACCTCTTCATCGCCGCTCCGTAACTTTATGGAACATTGAGGTCATCTTCGTCTTTTTCTCCTTTTTTCCCCTAATTTTTTCTTTCTGTTGATTGAGTGGGGGAAAGCGAACTCTTTCGCAAATCTGAGCGAGCTTCGTGGTCTCCTACATGACACGAACCGATCACTAACGTCTTGCTTAATGCCAGAGCGTGTTTTTGTGTGTCACTCCGTCTGTCTTCTAAGAGGAAAATCCCGTGAAGGACAAAGCGAAGAAAAGGAACAGGCATGTTTAATGCAAGAAGAGAGGAAGAAATCCAGACAAGAATGGAGCCGCTTTGTGCACTCATCATACCTTACGAGTAAAAAAATTGCTAACATGAAAATGTCTCTTTCTCATAAGAGTCACTCAGTTTACTCGAAAGTTGTGGAGCAAAATGGTAATCACTGAAGGAGCCGGCTGTTATGTTGGCCACATCAAACATCATTTTAGGTGCTAAGATTACAATTTTGTTCTTTTTTCACATATGAGAGGCTTTTCTACATCGGCATTTACTATTACTCTATTACTTTCAACAACCTCTTTCAACATGTTTAATATAACAGAGCGTTAAGAATTTCTGATGTTTCCTAACCAAAGTTCAAACAACTGGTATGTTAAATCTCGGAGAGTGTATTCCCAAAATACAGTTGTACTTGTAGTATATTATTGCCGGTGTGAGACTGATATACTAATTATAAAGAGAATCAGAATATCTGCCATTGTTTCTTCATAATTTTGAGTCAACTGTCTCATAATTTTTGGGTCAGTAGCAGAGTGTTTCTGATTTATTTCCTACTAATAACCCATTAGTTTCAAAACATTACAGCAAATCTTCAGCTAAGGTGTAACAAGGTTAGTATCAATAAAAATAAAGAGTATAAACCTTGTATTAAAGAAATAAAAACTTGTAATATGTCATATTCCTTTTGGAAAAGTTCTCTTTTTCTTCATATGCAGGGGTGGGATTATCGACTGTGCCGTCCGTTGTCCGAGTGGTTAGAGTGCTTGGCTACTGTTTAAAGAGGTCATGGTTAAGCCCCGGTTGAAGCAGTTGTTTTTCTACTGAGGGCCTGCCATTCTCACAGACATTCTCTATGGCCTATTAAAACTGGTAGTTTCTTGTCATACCTCTGTGGCAAGCAGCTGCTTGAGGGATTATTTATAAGTTTTATTACTATCTCTTTACCTTTCTTATACTAAAATAATTGGTGTTTTTCACAATTGTCGTTATCTCAACACTCTGGATAAACTGGGCAATAAATATTACATTTTAATTTTAAAATGCTTAATTGTTATCTTACCAATATTCTCTCTCTCAGCAAAGCTGAAGAGAAAACCTATGTGAAATAAACTAAGCATTAAAATTCTCTAATACTATGAATTTAATACACACTTGGGCTCTTTTTAAATACCATTCTACTGTGATTTCTTATGTATATATCAGGATTAATTCTTTCCAAAAATATCCCATGTTTGCCCTCTATAGATCCTGAACAGAAATTATATTTCCGATTTTACATCAATACAACATTCCGAGGAAATAAACATATTCAGAAACTAGCAAGGAAATTGCATCTATATGCATCTAAACTTTACAAATTGCTATTTGTTGTAAACACACACACATACACACATGTATTTTGTTTGCAAAGCTATCTGTGAATCTACATTGACTTATGATATGACAATATACAGCTCAACCAGCCTCACAAATATTAAGAAAAATAGAAACAATTCAGTCTTCCACTGCTAAAAATTTAATCCCATACAGCCTAAGAAATTCATTCCATCACAGTGAAGAAAGACTAAATTATTTAGGCATATTTTCCTTTCACAACTTTTACAAATACGGAATCACTTTAAAATGTTGTTTTAAGATCAATTTTAACCTAAAATATCTCAGGGGAAAAGCACAAGGTTACAATTCAATAATTATTTCCAACTTCCAAATGCATTAAACAATTACGGGAAACGTACAAGGGCATATACAGTACCTTACGTGTTTAATCAATTGCCAAGAGAAATTATTTCATTAAACAAATTTAAAGAAATAAAAAATCTGACTAGAAATTTTCTTCAAGGCACAAAAATCAACATGAAAAATTGAACCACCACAATGGAGCTTCAAAAATGAGGCCAAATGAGGCTGAAATTTCACATCGATGCAATTAAATGTTTGATGACACTGTTTAAAAATATATTTACGTATCATCATGCAATGTTATTATTCTTCTCTCCTGCAGATAAGCAAATGCTTTGCGGGCCATTTGTTTAAACTTTTGCATACTAACGTGAATGTGAATAAAGATCATTATTAATATTAAAAAATTGATTAAAGAGATAAGGAAACAAAATCTCTGTCTGCCTGAGAGAGTTGTCCTTTGCAGGTCTACCAAAGCTCCTGCTCTTCTTGGGACCATTATACTATCCAATATGGGTTGGTCTTTCTCTAATTTAGCCCATTACGAATTAGGAAAATGTAGGTCAGGGTTAAAACAAACCAATCGAATTGAATGCAAGAGCTTATCATGATTTGCTCACTTCATAAGCTAGCCCATTTAAGTACCGAGCGAATAAGAATGCTGAAGAAACTTATTGTAACTCTTGGGTTCCAGAACTTTAAACTGTGATTGGAGATAGATTATAAGATATACACTTGCCAGCAAAAGCCTGTGTCTTTAATCCTAGCTTTAAGTTCCACTTTACATAAAAGGTTGTACTATAAAATTTGTCCCAGATACTTTACTAATACAATAAACACACTAACACTTCGATAAAATATTCCAAAAGTAAATGCTTTATACCGTGTTGTCGATATCATTTTGGGTGCTCGTGAGGTTTTGTGGAATACGTGCAAAATAAATTAGCATAATTAAGTCTCTAATTACAACACTGAATCATGTGCGAGAATTAGTAAAACCTTTAGTGATTGGTTCAACACTTCAACTGAAATTGGCAAACTGCCGTTTTTTCACCTCGTTTATGTTACATAAAAATCATTGAGACCTTGGATGGTCAAGAGATCTCAAAATACCTGACTTAAATTAGAGTGACGAATTTTCTACTTTGGTAAATGTTGTTCAGAACAACACCTTCGTTAGTGCTGTTAATTTGGTTGGTGATTAAGATCATGTAGAAATCAAATTAAATCGATGAAAATTTGTCAGCCAATCACGTTTCTGTGTTTTTGAATGCCTGAGCTTTCAAATAAATTTCTCAAATTTACTACCTTGGAAGTTTCTCAACAGATACTGATTATATATGACGCAAATAAAGCAGGGGAATCCAAATTGGCTGTTGGAGTATTTAGGCATCTATGAGCAATGCTAATAAGATACAAACACATCTTAAAACTGTACTTTAGCTTTACAATATTTTCTTCTTTCTAAGGCATATTATGCCCGTGAAACCTGGACTTCTTGTAACCCTGATAACAGTAAACTGGAAGCTTTTTATGTCAATTGTTTGTGAAATATTTTGGATTCAAGTGGCTAAATTCAATCACCTTTAATCCTATAGAAAACGTGAGTATTGTATAAGACCAAGGGTCCTGAATTCCAGCCCGGATAAGACAGGGATGTTCTACTTTCTGCTGAGATCTCGTCGACTTCACAGACTTCCTCTATGACTAAACTGAAGCTTCTGTGAGAGCTCTTTAGCAAGCAGCTGCTTGAGTGATAATTAATTTACCTAATGTGAAATGTACTCATATGAATAGTGTCATTTCCTCATCTTTCCTAGCCATTATGGTCGTCAACAAACTTGGACTGTTTAGGACATTCTGGATACTAAACGTGTACCTTGCACCACGTGTAAAGAAAGATCTGTTGCGTTGATTTTGATCTTGTTGCCTCAAACAAAATTTGAAGAAGGGTAACTGGCCGCGAATGAGGTGGGCAAATAATGTCAAACTGAACCTTATTTGATTAAGCTTTTAAAGGTGTAATGCGATGTGACAACTTTTTGTATTTTGTTTTCTTTCATGGTCAAACGCATATGAAGTAGAGAAATTGAACAATGTAGTTCAATATGGAATAATTTGTTGTTTTTTTATTATTAGATAAAAATTAAAATTAGAGCATATATTGATATTATTGCCTTCCTCGTAGTACAGTGGCTAGAGTGCTTGACTATGGCGTAAAGGTGTTGGAGTCTCCGGAAAACTCATAGATGTTTTCTTTCCGTTCAGGTCTCGCCTTCCTCATCTGTCTTCCCCGTAGTGTATTAGCCGTAATCCTTCTGTGACAAGACTCTATTAGAGAAGTAATTTGTTTTACTGATATCAGTAACAAGTGTTCAGATCACATAAATTTGAATACTTCTCGCTATTAATAAGGCTTTAAAACAGAGAACATCATACTACTGGTTCATTGTCACAAATGCGGGGTGAATGGAGCGGATGTGACGGCAAACAGGAACAGTTTGAGTGGAAGGGAACAAATCAGTAGTCACCGCAGCCCAACAAAGTCAGCACCCACACTCACGAAAGGTCCGCCCATCCTACGGAGCAATTACCTTTGATGGAAGGACCCCCCGCAACCCGGGTTTGACTGAAGCTGTCACAAGAATGCGAAAGAAAATTGAAAATGGAGGCCACATTGCTTAAGCGATGACACTGGAGACTCATAAGCAGCAGCATAGGGATGAGGTCACGCGCTCCTGCTGTCAGCTGTTTTGAAGCCGACCCCATCACACAATGGGAAAGGCCAACGGATTCGGAGATGGACGCAGCCAAAGGCAGACTGCGTGCTGGTGAGCACACATCAACGCCCAGTGTTGCTTACCCTCTTGTAGAGGCAAGCGATGACGCTGAGCAAAGATTTGTTGCCCATAAAGTTGAGCTTGCTGTCGCTCAGGGAGAAAGATGACAGAAGAAACGGGAAAAAATGCAGTCAAACGCACAGACACCTACGTTCAGCAGGCTAACGTCATTGGAAGCGTAGGTGGCATCTGTCAGGAGCAACTATGTCAGCATCCATTAGGGGGATGAAGAGAGCTGAGAATGAGAGAACTTTCATTCGCAGTGCGATGAATTGAAAGGGTTCAGTCTTAACAAGGATCGATTTATTAGGATATCGTTCTCTCACTTGACAATTACTACTAATATCAAATTTAAACCGCCATTTCACCGCTTTTCTATCTTAAGTTCAAATCAATTCAGTGGAAATTTTTTTCAAAGATGCAAAAATACATTGGTGCGCAAAAGTTAAGTTAGAATCCCATTTTATGTGAATAGGAAACTGACTTCGAAATTGTAGCTTCTAAAATGAGCATTTCATGGTAAAATGTGACTGAAAATGAATTAAAAATCTTAATAAAATCTATATAAATCTTTATTTCCAGAAGAAATCGCTAGTAGTTAAAGACTTGTGGAAACTGGAATATTTATCAGTAATGCACTGTTTAGAAACACATAAAATATTTATGAATATTGAAAGAATTGCTGACACAAACATCGAAAACAAACACTCCTTTTATTTAAGTTCCGGAAAATCATCGTCGTCATCATCATCATCATCATCAAGCAGCCATGGGCTACGGAGGTCCAACCAGACCAAGCAATTTAGTTCTCCAAGTATATCTGTCCTTAGCTACATCTGCTGCATCTCTCCACTGCACACCAATTCTAACAAGGTCCTGTTTGACATTGTCTGCCCACCACATCGTAGGTCTCCCACTCTTTCTGATGCCTTTAGCACATTATTCATAACCCTATTCGCTAATCTATAATTATCTACACGGGCAACATGACCAAATTAATGGAATCTCTCTCTGCACAATATACTGCTCAAAGGAGGTTGCCGACTTCTTTACCTAACCTCATCATTACTTACAAGGTTGAACCACCTAATGCTCAAAATACTGCATAAGCATCTAGAATCAAAAGCACCAAGTTTGTTTTCATCTTGTTTACAAAGCATTCAAGTTTCATTTCCATAACTAACTCTAAAAAGAAGTAAACTATTATACAGTCTAATCTTAGTCTTTAGGTGTATACTCCTATATCTCCACATTCTCCACAGATCCTTAAAGGTCCCGGCAGCAATCCTTTCGTCTGTTAATCTCATGCCACACATCACCAGTATCTCTTACATAACTCCCAAGATAATTAGACTGAGACACTTGCTAAAGGGTGCAACTATTCAGACTGACTTAAGCACCAACTGTCTGACTAATTTTCATCACTTTAGTTTTATTTCTGTTTATCACCAAACCAACTCTTTTACTACTCTCATCAATAGCCCTAAATGAAAGAATTCATCTCATCAACATCATTAGCCAACAAGGCCAAATCATTGCATAATTTAAATCAGAAATTTTGAAATCTCTACACCATTTAAGGGCAAAATCTTTCTCTTGCAAACAATTTCACATAACATAATCAATAACCAAACTAAAGAGAAAAGGAGACGAAATGCACCTTTGTCGAACACCAGATGCAATACCACTCAGCGTTATTACTCTCACACACGACTCAGCGTTATTATAGAGAGCTTTCATTATGCTAACTAACTTGTATGGTATGCCATAATCAACCACAAATTATGACGATCAAAAGAGTCGAAAGCCTTTTTGAAATCAACAAAGCTCGCAACCAAAGGCTTCTGAAACTCTAAATATTTATCAAGAATCTGCCTAAGAGAAAATATCTGATCCACACATCCACTACCACTTCTGAATCCACATTGTTCATCACGCAATTGACTGTCAACCAGATTCTTAATTTTATTAAGCACAATCATGCAAGCAGACATCGGAAACAACGTAAGGGAAAATACCATAGGGGCTGGTACCCCTATAGTTATCACAAGAACTGCAATTACCTTTTTTTAAAAAAAATAGGGATAATAATAGCTCTGGTAAAATCCTTAGGAACCATTCCTTTATCATAAAAGATATTCAAAATTTCAGTCATCCACGTGGTAACTAAAACATTCCCAGCTCTAAGCATTTCTGTAGTAATTATATCTACCCCTAGGGATTTATGAAGTTTAAGTTTAGAAATAGCTAAAACAACTTCTGATTGTGTTATAGGACCAACTTAAAGCCACCAATGCATCTATCATCATTGCAAACAATGGGAATAGAACTAATCACATTGTTTAGAACATCACTGAAATGCTCAGCCCACCTAGCCATGACAGAATCCTCACCTTCTATAACTTTACCTTGTTTATCCTTCAATCCCAGTATACCTCTCCGTTTTCTACCACACAAAATATTAACCACCTGGTACAGCTCTCTGCTGTTGTTCTGTCTAACTTCTTCCTCGACTTTGTCAGTCAAGCCATCAATATTATTAGCAGTAGCTAACTGATCCTTTACACGTTTATTAAGCTCTCTGTAATGAGTTCTATTAGGACTAATAGGATATTGATTAAGGACATTCCAACAGTTCTTTCTTTCTGAAATAAGTTCAAGTTCTTTATCACTGAAATAATTCTGTCTCCTCTGCTCCTTATTTTGTAAAAGAGTACTGTTAATTTCTAAAAAAGCCTGTTTAAAACGGTCCCATTCTTCCCCCTCTTCAGTAGTAAGCAAACCATGACTGTCATAATGACTAAGTAACCTATCCTGCTAAGCTTTAGCTATAACTGGGTCTTTCAGTGCTTCAGTATTAAAGGTAATTTTTTTAAATTTAGCCCAACATTTCTCAAGGTTAAGTTGCACGACACTTTTAACAAGGTAATGATCAGATCCAATTTCAGCTCCCCTATATGACCTGGTATTCCTAACAGAACTAGCCCACTTGCTGTTAATTAATATATAACCAATCATATTGTTATGCAGCCCATCTGGTGAAACCCATGTGTACTTATGTATGTCGCAGTGTTTGTAATAAGTGTTAGTTATTCTGAATCCATTGAGTTTACTTACCTGTAGGAGACGTTACCCATTGCCATTGCAGCTACCAATACCAAAAGGGTCTATCACCCCTCCCCAAAGATCAGAGTCAGTACCAACATTGGCATTGAAGTTACCTGGAACAAGGGTAATATCTCCTTTCTTGATAGAATTCAAAATATCCTGAAGTTGTCCGTAAAACCTATCCTTCTCATCCTCATCGTAATCCTCAGTGAGGGCATAACAGCAAATAATATTCAAGTCTTTAATCCTTGTCTGAAATTTTGCTGTTAAGAAACCATTCATTAATGCATTCACATCCTAGAAGAACATCACTGGCGTGTCTGCTGAGGAGCAGACCAACTGCTTGGTGTTGATTATTTACCGTCCCTCCCTGAAAAGAGAAATTTAAGATCATTTTAAAGAATCTGACTTTTATCTGTCCATCTGGTCTCTTGCAAGCCAAGAATATCTATATTATAACGGTGGAATTCTTGTGTGAGGACATCAAGAGAATAATCTCTGTGCAGAGTCCTCACATTCCAACTAGCTATGGAGAGAAAATGATTAGCTTGATGTTTAAAGAAACTATGTTTGTTGAAAGAAGGAATGCCGACAATATCAAACAGCTCCTTAATTGCAAGCATGGGGCAAAGACCCGTTAACCCCACCTCTAAAAGTTGAAGCATCTGCACTGGAAGACTTCTTCCAATGTAGAATTTGATGATACCAGTAGAAGCAGAGTTCAGGTGCTTGTGATAACCTCTGCTCAGGATTATCCACCTGCTGATAAAACATATCCTGTGAATCAATTCACTTGGGGCTGTCAACCCACAAAGGAAAAGAAAACACAGCGGAAGATTTTCCCTCCACAGAAGTCCACCAGTGCAGCAAATTCAGGATCCATAATCAAGCTCAGAGCCATAATTCCGTTCAGATTGGTATATATATGGTCAGCACCAGGACCCTGTGTTGAGGTGAAATCTTATGACTCTCATTGCTATTGTTATAATCCAAATTTTCATAACTCCATAGATACGTAAAGAATATTACTGAGATTTGGATAGTTTGATTGAGATCGTTAATTTATAATCATGCATTTTACCATAAAAGGATTCTTTTAAAAGCTTTTTGACATAAAATGGGGTTATCGTAACTTTTGCGCACGAGTTTATATATGTATCGCCAATGTAATTGGAATCCTAAATAAAATACTCTCAATATTAGAAGACTTTCCCTTGTAATGGATACCACGTATGCTACTTTATACTTCGAAAAATATATCTCTCTTCATGTGTTTTTTATTCCAGAACTCCTTAAAAGTATAGAACCTCAACGTAGCGAGCTTCCATTTTACATAAAACGCAATGAGATCCGAGAGATTTTTCACCCTCTCTTTTGTAGGGCAGAAAGTAGTGGACATAATTAAAGTGATATCAAACAACTAGTAGATTTCCTCGGCGTTGCCCGAGTCTTCATATACAGCAAATGACATTCCCAAAATAGCAATCTTGTATTCTACATAAAACTCAATAAGTCAGACCGCGTTAGAGATTTTCCTCCGCCTCTTTTCTGAACCAGAAAGTAGAGGACATAATTTGAGCTAGCGCATATATATATATGCGGCTAATATTTGCATAGATTTATAGTAAAAAGAGGCATCATCTTCGAAATATGTTTCTTTCTGCATTAAAGGTAGGGATTTAATTTTTTCTTAACGCAATATGGAGTGTCAAGGAAGGAAATCATTATGTTAATTTTGGGACCAAATATTCAAGCATTTAGGAAGTTATGAACAGATCTGAAATATAAAAATAAAAGTCGAAACATGTATTGTTCCAAAACCGTTTAAATGACGTATGTCTTTTGATACGACATTAATCAGCGAGTCTCGTACGAACATGACTTAATTTTTAGCTCAACGTGCATTGCTGTACCCTGTTGCACATAACGGGTATTATTGCGAACTCGTAAAGTTTTTTTATCATAAAATATTAATTCTTTTTTTTTTGGAGGGAGACTTAATTCTATGGTTTCCAAACCTTACGTTGCGCTAAGTTACGATGAGATGCAACTGTATACCAAATCTGACTCTTATCGTTTAGAAGGAGTTAGTGAACAGACAGACAGATAGATAAACTCTCTAAAATATGCAGTGCATTAATTATTTATATGAACCTCGTAATTTATGTATTAATTCTCACGTAATTTAGCACAATTTACATTTCAAAGGATAGATGTAACAAACACCAATTCAAGATGAAGATTAGATATACGATAAATTTGAGACCAGTCAGTCATGTATTTGGGACGTAATGGAGGCGAGAGTTCCAAATCTGTTAAAATGGCATCCGTCTTTTGAATAATCACAATCAATTGATATATTCTGGTGTGAACATGACCTAATTGTTTCGTCAACGTACATTTCATTATCCGGTTTGAAACAAAGGCTATTATTAAAAACTTGTTAAGCTTGCTTATTGCGTACTAATCCGTTTGTTTTTTGAGAGGAGGGATTAAATTTTGTTTAAGTCACGTTCTATTAAGTTATGACTGTACGAATCTGTCTATCGAATTCGGTAGACAGAATCTTACCGTTTATAGGGAGCGCTTGAACAGAGAGAGAGATAAATTTTCCAAAATATATGGTACAGATGAATATATTTCCAAAAGATATCTGTATATGTGATATCTATTACAATGGGAATGCATTTTAAAAATGTGACAAAATATTTGTTCTAAAAGTGTCAGTGACAAAGTGTTCATTCAAGACTCGAGCAACGCAGGACAATTCCTTTAACTGCGATATAAAGTTCAAAACAAGACGAACTTTGTTGGGTCATAGAGGTAATGTGTTGCGCCTGAGCACAGAACAGCTTTTTGGTATTCTAACAAGCATTCATATTGTTGAAATATTGCTGGTATTTCATTGTAACCAGGTGTGTATATTGCAATATTGCATATGCGCATTCATTAAATCTATACAATATGTTTAAAGATTAATATATCATGACACAGTACTAAAATAAAAGTAAGACATGGAATGCATAGACAGGGCCACGTAACTTGGTTCCGTGTTATCGTCTGCAGGCCATCACCCTTACTTCAGATGGGAGGCTGAGGAAGTTTTCTTCGGGCATATATTGTAGCAAAGGATGGGCGATACATCGACGACAAATAACGAGGTTTAGTTTAAATATATCAGCAACAAACTAAATGTAGAATTTGCAACCCTTTCGAGTCCAAGTATATTTAATATTAGTTACATTTTAAAAGCGAGATTTTTATAGGTTTTTTGTCTTTTTTCGCTACATAAAAACGGTTGAGTTACAAAGTTAGCCCCGTCTTTTACATTTAAAGTAAATGTAAATTTCCTTTACATATACTTTAAAGCACAAACGCATGGGAATGAAAAATCCTTCACTGACGGGAGGACCCGACAATGTTTCCAATTCGGAATTAAATCATGAAAATCTCCTTCGTCCGTGAACAGGAAAAGGTTGAGAAATGAACAGAAAAGGTGAAATGGCGTCTCATATACTCAGAAATGGAAATTAAATTAACTTGAAAATAATTGTCATGTTCTTTCATGCGACTCAACGATTAAGTAAAGGTTTGTGTGTAATTATTTAACCACTAGTTTCCATAAATTAAGGAACAACCCGATGTTATGTCAATGAAAAGATAACGTCAAATTCCTGAACTATTTTTTTTTAAACTGTGATTGCAGATAAAGATCTCAATCGAATAAATCAATATCTCGATTTTCAATAATATTCGTTCATTATTTAATGAGTTATGGAAGTTTGAATATTTTACAATGCCAGTCACAAAAAATTGCCTTCCGAAGATAATTGAAACTTAGTAATAAGTATTGCTTCAAAGCAATACTTTTTCAGATCAGTGTTTAATAAAATAAGTACGTATCTTACACACACGTTTGTGTAAAGATTTCTTTCGCTATTTATCAGATTTTGTATAAGTTTCTAATGACTGGCATTGCTGTTGATAAATATTCAAAATTACATAACTCATTAAATACTGAACGAATATTGTTGAAAATCGATATACTGATTTATTTGATTGAGATCTTTATCTGCAATCACATTTTTCAAAACAGAAATATTTTTTCAGAAGATATAGAGATAGATATATTTTAGAAGCTATAGAGCTTCGACATTAGCTTCCCATTGACTTAACATAGGGTTATTCCTTTAATTTATGGAAACCAGTGTATTTCAGAGGGTTAATGCTACAATATTCTGAGCTTTCTGTGATATATGTATTAATCATTTAAACATTTAAATGACATAATGGACAGTCTGTATATTTGGGTAAGGAACTGAGTGATTGTAATACCCCCTCAAGCAGCTGCTTGCCACAGAGATCTGACAGGAGCCTGTCAGTTTATATGCCATAGTAGAAAGTCTGTGAGGTACCCTCAAGTAAAGAAATGGATATACATAAAAAGGAATTCATCAACATTAGAATGAGTCGCAAATATCGGTTTCAACCTGATAGACGTTGTGTGGATTCCAGAAAAACGCCCAAATGGAAGCATCTAAAGTTGAACAGTTTGCGATATGCTGATGTTTTAATTTGACTCTCAGGATCCCCTCATGTTTGAGATTAGGGACCATAGTGACACCATCAACTCGTATCAATATTACGAAATTAAGGCGGGAAATTAAACCTAAGCACCCAGACTTTTCAGCGAGAAGTTGTTTTGTTGCACGATAAAACCAGCTGCCTTATTGCAAAGTAGCACTAACCATTTTGAGCAGATATCGTTGGGAGGGCCTAAAATTTCCTTCCCTCCCACCCCGATCTCTCCTTAGAGGATTTTCCTATTTTTGGTTCTCCAAAAAGCCATGAAAGAAAGGAAGTTCGAATCGAACAAAGAGGTGAAGCGCATCATTACACAATTCCTCAAAAACAAGCAAAGCCAATCCATGAATAGGGTATCGTGTTGCTAACTTCGCAGTAGCAGATATTTCTCAGCAGTTGTAGACAACATATACAGATAAATTAATCATCTATGCTTTATTTCCGGCTATTCTATTTTTCATATCAATGTCCCTTTTCTCTTTTCAGGGAGGGACGACAACAAGCATCACCAAGGCGTGGGTCTGCTTCTCAGCAGACACGCTAGTGATGCTCTTCTAGGATACGAGTGCATTAATGAAAGGTTTCTTACAGCAAAATTTTAGACAAGCGTTAAAGACTTGAATGTTATCTGCTGTTATGCCCCCACTGAGGATGAGGATGAGGATGAGAAGGATAGGTTTTATGAACAACTTCAGGATATTTTGAATTCTGTCAAGAAAGGAGATATTACCCTTGTTCTTGGTGACTTCAATGCCAAAGTTGGTACTGACTCTGACCTTTGGTTAGGAGTAATAGGTCCTTTTGGTATTGGTAGCTGCAATGGCAATGGGCAACGTCTCCTACAAGTAAGTAAACTCAATGGATTCAGAATAACTAACACTTATTACAAACACCGCGACATACATAAGTACACATGAGTTTCACCCGATGGGCTGCATAAGAATATGATTGATTATATATTAATTAGCAGCAAATGGGCTAGTTCTGTTAGGAATACCAGGTCATATAGGGGAGCTGAAATTGGATCTTGTTAAAAGTGTCTTGCAACTTAAACTTAAAAAGTGTTCTGCTAGGGTTAAAAAATTTGCTTTTAATACTGAAACTCTGAAAGACCCAGTTATAGCTAAAGCTTACCATGATCGGTTACTTAGTCATTATGACAGTCATGGTATGCTTACTACTGAAGTTGAGGAAGAATGGGATCATTTTAAACAGGCTTTTTTGGACACTAACAGTACTCTTTTAGGAAAAAAGGAGCAGAAGAGACAGAATTATCTGAGTGATAAGGCACTTGAGCTTATTTCGGAAAGAAAAAACTGCAGGAATGTCCTTAATCAATACCATACTCGTCCTAATAGAAAGCATTACAGAGAATTTAATAAACATGTAAAAGATCAGTTAGCTGCTGATAAGAATCTTTGGCTTGATTGTTTGGCTGACAAAGCCGAGGAAGCAATTAGACAGCACAACAGCAGACAGCTGTACCAGATAGTTAATGTTTTGTGTGGTAAAAACGGACAGGTATACAGGGATTGAAGGATAAACAAGGTAAGGTTATAGAAGGTGAGAATTCTGTTATGGCTAGGTGGGCTGAGCATTTCAGTGATATTCTAAACAATGCGGTTAGTTCTATTCCCATTGTTTGCAATGATAATAGATGCATTGGTGGCTTTAATGTTAGCCCTATAACATATTCTGAAGTAATTTTGGCTGTTTCTAAATTAAATTTCATAAATCCCAAGGGGTAGATGAAATTACTACAGAAATGCTTAGAACTAGGAATATTTCGGTTACCACTTGTATGACTGAAATTTTGAATATCTTTTATGAAAAAGGCATGGTTCCTAAGGATTTTACCAGAGCTATTGTTATCCCTATTTTTAAAAAAGGTGATCGCAATTCTTTTGATGACTATAGGGGTATCAGCCTACTCTCTGTTCCAGGTAAAGTTCTTTCCAAGATTGTGCTTAATAGAATTAAGAATCTGGTTGACAGTCAATTGCGTGATGAGCAATGTGGATTCAGAAGTGTGGATGTGTGGATCAGATAATATCAGCAGAGTAATCACTTAGGCAATCACTTAGGCAGATTCTTGAGAAATGTTTAGAGTTTCAGAAACCTTTGGTTGCTAGCTTTGTTGCTTTCAAAAACGCTTTCGACTCTGTTGATCGTCAAAATTTGTGGTTGATTGTGAAATCATATGGTATACCTGACAAGTTAGTTAACATAATGAAAGCTCTCTATAATAACACAAATTGTTCAACAAGGGTGCATTTTGTTTCCTTTTCTCTTTAGCTTGGTTATTGATTACTTTGTGCGAAATTCACTTCAAGGGAAAGCTTTTGGCCTTAAATGGACTGGAGATGCGAAAATTTCTGATTTAGATTATGCTGATGATTTAGCTCTTTTGGCAAATGATGTTGATGAGATGAACTCTTTCATTCGAGCTGTTGATGAGACTGGTAGTAGAGTAGGTTTGGTTATAAACAGAGAGAAAACTAAAGTGATGAAAATTGGTCAGGCAGGCTGTGATTCAGTTAATCTGAATGGTTGCAGTCTTGAGCAGGTGTCACAGTTTAATTATCTTGGGAGCTATGTAACAGATAATGGCGATGTGTGGCATGAGATTAACAGACGAATAGGAATTGCTGCCGGAACTTTTAAGAATCTATGGAGAGTGTGGAGAAATAGGCGTATACACCTAAAGACTAAAATTTGGCTGTATAATAGTTTGGTTCTTTCTAGGGTTAGTTATGGTAGAGAAATTTGGACGCTGAATAAACAAGGTAACAGGAAACTAGATGCTTTTGATTCTAGATGCTTGCGCAGTATCTTGGGCATTAGGTGGTTCAACTTTGTAACTAATGATGAGGTTAGGCAAAGGAGTTTGCAACCTCCTTTAAGCAGCATATTGTGCAGAGAGAGACTCCGTTGGTTTGGCCATGTTGCCCCTATGAATAATTATAGATTGGCGAATAGGGTTATGAACAGTATGCCTAAAGGCCTCAGAAAGAAGGGGAGACCTAGGATGCGGTGGGCAGACAATGTCAAACAGGATCTTGTTAGAATTGGTGCGCAGTGGCCAGACGCAGTTGATGTTGCTCAGGATAGACTTGCTTGGAGAACTAAATTGAACGGTCTGGTTGGACCTCCGTAGCCCATGGCTGCTTGGGATGATGATGATGATGATGATGATGACGACGACGACGACGACGATGATGATGACGACGACGACGACGACGACGACGACGATGATGATGATGATGATGATGATGATGATGATGGTGATGATGATGATGATGATGATGATGATGATGCATATTGTTTGATATCAGTGCAATCAGGATGAAAAGACAAGTCTGGTTATATAACGGATAAGGAGATACTTCTAATGATGTACCGTTTTGTCATGTTTTTGAAGTGATGTTTATGTATTCTTCATTGCTAAACAGAGATGGTAAAAGAAATCACATTTTATTACCCGATGAATTCTTTTTTCCTATGGTGATTTCAGACCTGTTATCTAATGGTAAAATAGAGCGAGATCTAATGCCTCTACCTATGCCAGATATCTTCTATTCTTAAATGATTTCGAAAAAAGCGATTGAAATTTTAACCTGACAATTGAGATTCTGGGTCTGTTTTTCTGTTTGGCATTCCGAGTCGAACTGAAACAGTTTTGGCAATCGCAGCAAAACAAATTTCCTTAGCGCATGAAAAGCCCATCTCCACAAATAGGCCATCGACCTTAGCAAAGTAAATTATCAGCAGAGTAATCATTTAGTGTTCTTACAATTCCTTTGGAGAGGTAGAGCGATCTTCTTCAGTTAAAGATACTGTGTCAGTCCACAAAATGTACAGCTGATTCGTAACAATGTTAAAACATTTTGTCGTGTTTTTCTGAAGTGCTAAGAAGTTATTAACCTGTTATAAGTTAGAATCGGTCTTTATTATTTGCTGATCCATAAAATCGTTGTATTTTTGCAGGAAAGAACGAATCTTTAAGGCAGGAAGAGGCAATAATTGCTTAAAAATGAACTACAGGAACACTCTCTGCTGTTACGGAGGGCTTTCAAAAAGTTCTTGACACGTGTCTGTACATTTGCACTCATTCCTGCAACGTTAACGAATTACGACTTGTTTGGAAGCTTGTATAAACTTGTTATTACTAGATTATGTGCTAAAGTTGTCATTACGTACTACCGTAATATCATTACTCTCTTTGCTGGCAGCGCTAAGTTCAGTCTGCGAAATTTGTGCATTGCTGCTATGTAGCCTACTAAAGATTTTACATTTTCTCAAGAATGCAGCTTAGGGACGAAACGAAAAAAAAAATCATGCAGATTTACCACAATTATATGGGAATCATTCCTGTTGATATGAAATAGTTACGGGATGGCCGTGAAAATTCAGAGAAGGACGACAGAGCTTCGAAGACCTCTCTCGTGCAAGAAAGCCGAAGGTGCAATGAACGAAAGAGCCATCGCTGCTGTTCGTAAACTCACTAAGGAAAACCCGTTCATCACGGTTCAATATGTTTAGATATCATTGTATCGATGGGAAGTATGAAAACAGTTATTCATCAATATTTAAAGTTCTGAAAGATCTGTGCCAAATGGGAACCCCACAAACTAATAGAACAGCAAAGAAGGGCTAGAGTCGACCCGTGCAAGAAGATACTGGCAATGTTTGAATTTAGTGATCCCAAACGGTTAACAGACATTGTCACAGATGATGAGACGCGGTTTTATTAGAATGCGGAAAGGAACGGCATCCCCAAATCCTCTGATAAGACTTCCTTTGCTCAAGGAAGAAGACCTTCACAATTTTTTTTCAATTTCCAACATTTTTCAACATTGCTTTGTTCAAAATGGTTAAAGAGATGAAAGAGTAGCAACAACAGGAGTGTCAAAGGTTCTCCTTCTTCATCACAACCCCAGTGCTCATCATTGACCATTTCATTAACCATTCTCTTTAACCATTTCAAAGAAAACCCAGCAAGTTACGGCCTATCTGGAGCAAGAAAAAAACATCATCCTGCATAATCACTCGATCTTGCACTATACGATTTTTGGTTTCCAAAAATTAAAAAGCAATTTGCTGGGAAGTCTTCTTTTTAAGGGGGAAAGACTTTGCAAAATGCGTTTATTCAGAGTTACGGAGTATTCCCCCAACTGTGTAGGTACCACCAAGCATTCCAGAGTTGGCGTAGACTTCTGCAAATTTGCATAGATGCTATAGGGGAGTACTATGAAGTATAGTGAAAGTTTGTTGTGGTAGTGCAATGATTTTGTTCTGCAGATGCATATCATAATATCTTTTGAAACGCCCCTCATATCATCACCTCTCCTATCAAGGATTTTGCTGCAGGATGAGTTCGTCGTTACAACCTAAACCAAATTATTGCAGCAGAGGAAATGGATCCGACAATATGCATATGAATTAACGTTTTTTCCATTTACCATTTTATCCGCCGTTTCTGATAACCAATCCATCTTTGTCGTGCTTACATATTAGTGAGATTTTATTGTAATTAATAAATTTCTTATCGGTTGTTACCGTTGACTCCCATTGCATCACTTTTGGTGCAATAAAAAGAGATTTAAGATTAGACTAGCTGAACTTCCCGGCGCTGCCCGGTGTTACTTTCAATCTGTATATTCTTATTTTCACTGCATTAAATGTAAATTTTGCCCCCGACAGTTTAGAACAGATTTTCAACAGGAAGAAATTTGCCCGGATCGTTGTTGACGTCATCGAGCACTCCTCATAGCTCGTGGCTTGGTTTCTCGTAAGCTATCGAGATTTTATTTCCGTTACCACAGATTTTGCCGCCCTCTGGCTCCCGTGATATTCGTTCGCACGGTCCAAATTTCCTGCACAGCGTTCCCCGTGTGTCCCGGTGATTGGTTTAAAAAACAGGTTCCCACTTGGCCCGTGTCTTCGTTTCAACACAAATACTGACAGCTCGTGTCTCACTTTTAATCTGTATATTTTGTTATTACCTGCACTAATGTTTAGTTTTGTGAGTATTCCCCCTACCCCTCCCACCCCCCGACATTTTACACAGTTTGAACATGAAGAATTTCCCGGTGTTGCAAAGATCATTGATGATACGGCATGCGCGCTCAGAGCCCGTGGCAAACGATCGATATTTATTTCGTCAGATTGTGGCATTCTGTAATTCCCGAAGTACTTTACCGAGAGGTCACAAAGTTCGTAGGCGGGTTCCCCGTGTCCGACCCCATCTTTAGTTAGAAAATCAGGTCCCTAGCTGCAATGGAACGCCTAAATAATACTTTTGGAAATGTGGGGAATCCGGCAACGGTATCAGATTTGCAGCGGAACCTTTAAATGCTATTTTAAATCTCTACTTTCATAGTTAGGGAGCAGAAAATGGCAACAGTAAGTTTGATAGCAGGTTCTGTGAGAGATTGAGTAGCGGTACTCATCATCATCATCCTCATCCTCAAGCAGCCATGCGATTATCGTTTCAAGTAGGAATAGCATGGGAAATATTTTTGGTTCTAACAAGCCCCCCTATTGGACTTTCGACCTGAAATTTGGCACTGGAATCCGGACCACAACCAGAAACATTCTCTGAAAATTTGGAGGGTGTACGTTGATTTCCCGATGAGTTATGGCTTCCACAGACAGACAGACAGACACACTCACAGACAGACTCACAGACACACAGACAGACATCTTCTTTTATTACATAGATTTCTTTAAATTTCCTTCAGATCATATCTTCGACTTTTTTTCACATGGAAAATCTTAAACTGGTTGATTAAAACTTCATACTTGAAGCAATTCGTGTAAAGAGTAAAGCAAAATTTTACGAAACAATTGCACAACTACTCTAAAACAGAATAACTGCTTGTACTGGAACTGACCCGTTTGTCTTCTTGCTTCGTTCGTTTTTTCACGAATTCCACCAATCACTGCTGTCACGAACTGTGTCACTTAATTCTCCTCCTTATTATTTACGAGAGCCGGTGATGTCTTCGCCTTGTTTCCGAATTGCCGTCAATCTCACTCCTAATGGAATACAGTTCTATTAATAGTGAAGAACCTGATCGATCGTGCTCGCCCTGAAAGCCGTAACAGCGGCAGACATTAGCCACATTACATAAGAAGATGATGTCTGCCCGTTTATCTGCTGTGCGTCAACTAAGACAAACTCTCCTCCAGATACATTAACCCCACTGGATTCATCTCCCGAACTCTTCCTGTTTCCTCACGGTTCCTTTCCAATCTCGTCTCATTTGTCGAATCAGTCAGAGAGAACAACGTTAATTAATTCTGTTACAACGTAGCAACTCAGCCCTTCTGTTTAGTCAAATGCTTCCTCATTTGTCCGGTTCCTTCTGATGTCCGTCAAGTACACGCAGCAGAGAGTAAAAGACCTCGGATTAATTAAACCTTGCTTCTGTGAACTCCGCAGACAGGGTTATGGGTACGGTACAAAAAAGCGTGGAAAAAGTTCTCGCAGAAGCAGCACAAGCGTGCTAGCCAATTCACGACAGCCAGCGCGATCTTTTGACGGGGGTCAACCAGAGGAGCACCAGGGAAGGAGAAAAAGAAAGAGCTCTATTGCGAAACTGACATCGTGGCCAATCCATCACAAAGTGGATCCAATCTGTTAGCGAGTCAACGTTGCTTGACATGAGGGCCGGACGTGTGCGAGGAGCGATGTAGCTCCCTCGTCACACTGAGGGAAAGACGGGAGGAGATTAGGAGGATAGAGGATGATGATGATGAAAGAGATCAATGAAAATGGCATCAGAAATTTATTTATGGTTATCAATAAAGAATTATTGATAATTGAAATTTCTTTTTGGTTTTCGTACTGGTTTGAAGATTTTTAATAATAAATCATGTTTACACGATTACTTGGGCATTATTACGTTAAATTATGTATTTAATGGAATAAAGATATTAAGCGAAACAATTGGATGAAGTTTCCTTTGTGATACTAATAATCTCCAAGATTCTGTTTGGCTTATCTCATTATTTATTAACATTTCGTTGAAACAAATTTACTAAATTTGATCTGATTTTGATTCACAAAATGTTCTGAACGAAATGAAATTAAAAAAATAAAATTTCGTAAACTCGATTTGTGTTAGTAGTAATATTTAATATCTTCTCCACAAATATAAAGATTTAGAGAATTAACATTAAGATAAGAAATTACAAAGTCTAGAAGAAATAAAGAGTAATCATGTAGTTTTCTTGTGTAGAATAAATCTGCGGATTGGGACCAAAATGTTATAGTGGGTATTGAATATAATGCTTGATATTGAACTGAACCTAATCAGACTGTAAAGATGTTCAATAACTCATATATTCTTTTTCTTTAATTATTTTTAAGCCATTCTTAAAACACATTATGTAACAAAAAATTTCGGGGGGAAAGCAAACTGGAAAAGGTATTCTTGTCTTTTCTACTTCAATTATATGTGTACCAGGACTACATCGAAACTGGCAAATCCTGCAGCCACCAGCAAAAATGTGGCCATAACAGGGCCGTTGATATTCGAGGTGAGCACCACCTCTACCATATGTACACTGATCTTAATTTATTATACACACCGCACCCATCTATAAATCTTCCCTATTCAGCCACAATTAATCGAAATCCCTTGCGAGCTATAAACAGGTTAGATATAAACAGGTCCTGCTGTGTTATGATGAGTAAACATGGAAACCTGAGCGAGTTCACTCGTGGGCCGATAGTTGATGTGAGGAAGATGGGGTGCTCCATATCGCAACTGCAGAATATCTTGGATTTCTGCATGCGACCGTTGCATGTGTGTACTAGGACTATAACAAAATCCACAACTCCTAAAGTGGCCGAGATTGGGCAGTTGATGTTTGAGCTGAGTGCCGCCTCTTCCACATCATAACATCCGAACAGAGGGCCACAGTATAAAGGATAACGTTGGCATTCACTGAAGGTTTGTACAATTTGACATATGATGGCACAATTGGGCCATGGCAGCTGAAGCCTGCATCGAGTACCCTTGTTAACAGCATATCACCTGGCTATGAGACTTCAGTGGGGGACAACGAAATATATCGTGACATTCCCGGTGCACCGCAGTACATTGACTGCATATCACCTTGAGAGAGATGTCACTGAAACCACTATGAACTAGAAAGCTCCTATCAGTTAAGCTTGCCGTACATTGATCCTGCCTACAGCGGGAGATGACCTTATGTGAAGAGAGAAGCACTGCTTGATATAATTGCCTGCTCGAAGAACTAATCATTGAGGTGCAGTGAGAGTGGGATCTTGTGAATTTTGAGCGATGCCTAGGAATATGCCCATCACTCACTGAATTTAGCCAAGAAACTTGCCAATATATAAATAAAAAGATCTTAGTCTTTTGAATTTTGAGCCAGAAAATAAACAGAAGACCTAACAGTTTGGGCCCCCACAGCAGAGGGCCAAGGTACTTCCGTCGACAAGCCATACCTCGAGGGACTCCAATCCTCTCGGCATGACCCCAACTTCGTCCTCTCCATCGAGCCGGGCGCCACAGCCTGCTCGCCGCTTCGGCATCACCACCGGGCAGAGGTAGTATCAAGGAACACTAATCATGCAGCTCCCTGCAGCCGCGCCCCATCCTCGCCTCGACCGGGCTCTCCACCTACCGGGGCTCACAGGACAGCAGCACCCGGACCCCACTTCGCAGAGGAACCAAGTTCCTCCACTGCAAAGGCAAGCCTAAAAGAGCTAGCCTAACTTTTAGAGCCCAGTAGAGGCTCCTAGGTACTTCCATCGACAAGCCACACTTACTCAGGTGTCCCCTCACCCTTTCGGCAGGCCCCCAACTTCGTCCTCTCCATCGAGCCCGCGCAACCACAGCCCCACTCGCCGTGTGACTTCTGCACCATGCCGAGGCCGCTTCGGGGACTGTTGGACACTGTTGGCTAACAGCCAAAAACCAGCCGGCGGCCCTCCCACGACCACCGACAAAGCTCTCCGCCAACCTGGGCTTACAAGACTGCAGCAACACGGACGAAACTTCACAGAGGAACCCAAGCTCCTCTACTGCAGCCATGAGTCCAAATCTCATTCATGTGGGACTCTTAGTTTGGCTGTTCCATCGATAAGTCCGCTGGCCATGGTGGGCTATTCAAGGCCACGAGCCTCCAACTTCTACCTCTCCATTGTTCACGGGCTGAGGCGCCCTGGACCTCCGTCCACCTCAATATCACAGGGACCGCATCAGGGAGCCCACAGACGAGTGCACGAAGAGGTGTACAACTCAGTCCGCAAGACCCCCCAATAGGCCTGAAAGAAAGAAGGACAGAGTAAACTACACCCCGTCCCGGCCGTCTGAACGGCCCCTCAACCAAGGCTGTGACCCCCCAACGAAGCTGGGGGACAAGTCAACAAGCCGACTGGACCCACTAGCCCAGTTAGTCCGCCAGCCCTCAACAGGCCCCCTCCACCGGGGGCCACCGGACTTCAATACCAGAGCGCCAGCGATCTGATCCCAACTTCTCAGAGGCAGTGATGATGCCAATGAGGTTCCAAGTACAACACACCGATGAGAGGTTTCATGTGTGGCATAAACCACACGATGCCATGGACTCCAACTGACAAATCGGGGTGTTACAGGCAGGTGGAGGTATTGTAATGTTCTGGGGTGTATTTATGTGGGCCACTTTGGAGCCCTTTGTACCTATTTAGACCATCATTGCCGCACAAGACTATGTTGCTGTACTATGTTCATGACTATTCTTTCCCACAGTAGGATGCATTCTTTAAACAAGACAATGCCCCCATCTCATCGCTCCCGTTCGACGGGCTGATTGGAGGAGAATTCCAATGCGTTGACAACCCTCGAATTGACCTCTCACTCTTCAGATTTGAACCCTATTGAACACCTGTGGGACGAAATGAAACGATGCATTCGAGCTCGAAACCCACCACTGGCAACTTTCGAAGCTTTACGGACGACTGTCCTGTAATCATGGGAACGGTTCCAACACGTGATAGAGGCGTGATAGGGCAGTAAAATTTTATGCACTCGCTTATGCTCTGGCTCCCCAGAAGAGCTAGAGGCATCAGCCTTTGCATGAACGTTCCTTTCACCCGAGGGAAGAATGTAGGCTATGTGCAAACCAGCTGAGATCAACCAAAATTTACCTGGACGTGTTTGAATTTCTCCAATCCCCATATAACATTAACGGTTGAAAGTTATTCAACATAACTGTTGCCACCAATAAATTTGAAAGAAAGAATGCATCAAACTAATTTCTACTTTGGCGTGATAAAGTCATTGTGCAGTTTGTTGGGTCAAGAGTAGGAGTGTTTCTGTGGAAATTAAAATCATTCTAATTAAGCACGAGCGGAACACGAGATATTTTTGTTGAAATGAAAGGCTTCAAAAACCAATAATCCGTATCGGAAATTAAAATTATTAATTTATTTGAAAAATGTGAAAAAGGCAATAAAGTATATCTCTTGTTAATCGATAAATGTTTTAAATATTATGTTAAGTAATAAATAATTCTTTAGAACCTTTACATATCTTATGCACCTCAGACCATAGTTAATTTTCTTTTCTTATAAAGTTACATATGCCTGTCAAATTTTATCCGAAGTACTCTATTAGGTACGAAGTGATTTGAAAAGTTCGATTATATGAGATAGGAAATTCCTGTTTTTGGTTTAGAAACTTCTGACAATGGAAGATTGTGGGTACCTTGAGCTATGTCCATTTCATTTCTGGAAGACTGTGGGTACCTTGAGCTATGTCCATTTCATTTCTTCCCTAAAAGAGAGGGAGAAAAATTAAATCGTTATGATTTTTATGTCAAATGATAACTAGTGACGTGGGGAGTGCCATCTATTCTATATTCTAAAGAGTTTCAGACACGAGCAACGCAGGGTAAATCTGCTAGTGTATTATAAAAAAATATGTGTAATGACATCGGGTCGGATCGAACCGGAGACTTTTCAGTTGCAAATCTAATTAATATAGCCGATTGAGCTATACATTACTTGCAAGACATCACATTAAAATATATTATTAGCATTCTCTTGAGAGTCAAATTTTCAATACTTAATATTTTCATATCTAATGTTCTTAAATTCTTCGCATGGGCATCCGCAGAAAATTTTCCAGGGGAGGTGGGGCAAAGCTTGGAGACAAAAAATTACATCAATAAATTTTTATTGAATTATTTAATTTTTTAGGATTTTTTTCACAAGTAAATTATAGAATACAGTATTGCATCAATACAAAAACACATACATAACGTATATAAATTAATTACGTTTAAATTGGTACGATTATAATTTGTGGAATTTTTTATTCGAACCAGGGAGGGGCAAGTGCCCTGTTTGCCCCCCCCCCCCTCTGCGGACGCCCATGATTCTTCGTATAAAAGTATCCTCCCTTAGGAAAATAGAAAGTTGTTCGCACGCACATGTAGGAAAATGAAAGTTGTCGCTACAGTTGAAACGCATCTTGTCAGGAAAGCTTAGGCAGAATCAAATGAAGATATTCGCTAAGTAACATGATCTTCGGCTATTGGTTGGATGATAGAATCAGGCAATCAAGTGTCACAAGCCACTATGAAATGGCGACCTAGCCCCTGCAATTCAGTGCTATTGTATTTCAGCACATGCGCATTTGTGTCACTGCTATAATAGATAACATTAATATTCCAGGCGGTGGACGTACGGAAAATATTCGTATTTTATAAACTAAATCAGCCGATGTAGCAACTATTCACAAAATAAATATGATTGTTTACATAACACGGAAAATAATCATTAAACAACGAATAGAAAAACTATAATATGTTGATTTAGATGTAACCCAGTAACCCAGGTGGCCTAATTGACGAGTCGCTCCTGGTAGAAAATTGCTAAGGATATACCAGCGGGTTCAAAAAGTTCTTGTCATGCATGTGGAGAATAAAAACCATTGCACTTACCTCAACAACACTTTTACAGTCCTTCAAAAAACTCCCCACCAGTATCTATGCAAAGTTGCGGACGTCTACGCCATTTCTGGAACGCTTGGTGGTACTCCTGTTGAGGAATACTCTGTAACTCTGAATGAACGCACTTTGCAAGGTCTTGCAAC
This sequence comes from Ryuthela nishihirai, assembly GCA_038380435.1. Classification (NCBI taxonomy): domain Eukaryota; kingdom Metazoa; phylum Arthropoda; class Arachnida; order Araneae; family Heptathelidae; genus Ryuthela; species Ryuthela nishihirai. The sequence goes on along the minus strand of JAWZYU010000030.1, from coordinate 7,503,639 downwards.
CTTGAAAAAGGCTTCCCAACAATTTCCTTTTCAATTTTTGGAAACTAAAAATCGCATGGTGCAAGATCGAGTGAACATGTCGGATGGGGAGCTGTTTGATTTTTTCCTGCTCCACATAGGCCATAACTTGCTGGGTTTTCTGAGCACTGGCATTGTCATGAAGAAGGAGAACCTTTGACATGCCTGTTGTTGGAAGCAGCTCCTTCTCCTTAACCCCTAGACAAAACAATGTTAGTGTAGCATTGGCCATCTACAGTCATTTTTTTTAGGTAAGCTGTCCACAGCTACCATTCCTTGGGAACTGAAATAAATTGTGAACACCCTCTTCCTTGAAGATCGATCCCTGAAAATTGTTGGAGGATTTGGGAACGCAGTTATTCTGCAGCAACCCAAACGTAGTTATTCATCTTTCTGGGAGTTGTATAGTAATAAAACCATGTCTCATCACCTGTGACAATGTCTGTTAGCTGTTTGGGGCCACTAGGTTCAAACACTGCTAGCATTTCCTTGCACGATTTGACTCTAATCCTTTTTTTTTTTGCTGTTCTGTCAGTTTGTAGGCTACCCATTTGTCACAGATAATGCACAGATTTCTCAGACCGAACTTTACGCGCCGCCAGCGAAGAGACAAATGATCACACGGCCTTTGTTTTTAACACGTAATGACAAGTTTCAAACAAGTTTTCAAACAAATCGTAGTTCGTTCGCTTCGGAGGAACGCATGCAAATCTAGAGACACATATCAAGAACTTATCCCTGTGAACTACAGTATAAAATATTAATATACAATAACCCTTTTTAAATATAAACATGGCCGTAAGTGCCAGTGAAGGTGAGAGAAAGGCACTATTCAAACGAGTACATTTCACATCATAAAAAAAATCTAAATAAATCGTAACTCAAGCAGCCACTTGCCACAGGGGTCTGACTGCAGCCTGTCTGTATAATTAGTCATAGAGGAGATCGTTAGGAAGGCGAGACCACAGCAGAAAAAAATAGGAGGAAAGAACTATCTATTCCAGGGGTGGGCTACCTTTTTAAGTGTGCGTGTCAAAATCGCCAAATCTTTTAACACAAAATTTTCTCACATGCCAACAGAAATTTTGGGAGCATATTATTATTTGGTGTTTTCTAAGTATTAGAAGAACATTTTCAAATAATCAATAAATTCTTTACGAAACACGAAAAATATATAAAATGATGGTAAAGGAGTCACGCCACGCCCGACTGCCTGGCGAATGATGCAATAACTGAAGGGGACAAAACTTGTACGTCAGTATATCGCGGAGATAGATGGCTTGGAAATAGGATGAGTGTTTCATTTTCTTATTACTTATTATTACTAAAACAGTTGATAATATTTGTTTCTTTTGATATGTTTGATACGTTTGTTTCTTTTGATATGTTGATAATGTTTGTTTTTTTATTGCATTTTTATTTGGTATCGCTCTACTTAATAAAATTGTATTTTATTAGGTTAAAATATACAACTCAGCGAAGATGTTGGATTATTAAATTATTTTTTAAGGTGAGCCCTGAGTTGCGTGCCGGAAAAAGTCGTTGGCGTGCCAAGGGTTCCCCACCCCTGATCTATACCTTTTAACGGGCTCGAAACCAATCCCTTTGTTCAGTAGCCAAGCGCACTAACCTTCGGCACCAAATTTAAAAAGAAACGATCAACTTTATTCAAAACCTTTAAGAGGCAGATCTAAACCGTTAAGAGGTAGATTTGAACAGATCGAGCTTCCAAATAATGAGGCAACACAAGAAATATCTTGTTGACAACAAGCACTTTGAAATAATTTCCTGAAAAAGTTTCCGTTATTCCTGAGTGTCAGAATCGGGCAACTAAGTTGCCTCATGTGATGTAGAGGCCCTGGTAGAGGTTGGCCATCTTAAAATTGAACGCCATGTTTTGTCGTCGCATGGATTCCGGAAAAGGACGGGGTAATATTTGATACAGATTTCAGTGTTCATGATTGGAAACACTTTAGAAATCGACTAAAAAAGCAAAAGTAAAATTTAGGACTTTTTTAAAAAAAAGACATAATTTCGCTTTGTCGTCTGTCCTTCTGTAGACATCGAACTTTTTTGTTTATACAGATAATGAAAAATTCTTTTTGTGTTAGATAGGTATTAATGATATATTACGATATGTATTTTTCGAATCTCCCAAAAGTAATAACTGCGCCCTCTAACGGTGGAAAAAGTTGAAAATTGCAAAATATGAAACGAATATTCCAAACGATGTAGTTATGTCAGAAGTTTGAAATTTTGGTGTTGAAATGTGAAGGTTACGAAATTACCATTGGCAACAATCACTTGACCCTTTAGACCCAGGGGGGGGGGGGAATGCAACTGTTTTTTAACAGAACAGTGTATGTTTTTAGAGATAAATTAAAAATTCTTTTTGGGTTCGACAGGTATTGATGAAATATTACAATTTGCATTTTGCAAATTTCCCAAAAGCTATAATCGCGTCCTCTAACGGTGGAAAAAATCGAAAAATCCCAAAATTTAAAACAGATATTGCAAACGATGATGAAGTTATGCTAGAAATTTAAAATATTGGTCATCGAATGTGACAGTCTTGAAAATTCCATGGACAACAATGAGTTGACCCTAGAGGCCTATATAGGTAGAGGTTGGCCATCTCAAAATTGGACGCCATGTTTTGTCGTCGTTCGGATTGTTTGGCATACAATACTGAATGTTATTGCACAGATACTTATGGATTCCGGAAAAGGGCAGGGTAATATTACAAACAGATTTCAATGCTCACGATTGGAAACACTTTAGAAAAAGGTTAAGAAATAAATGTAAATTTTAGGACTTTAAAAAAAAAAGATAATAATATCGCTTTGTTGCCTGTGCGTCTGTAGGCAATGAACTTTTTTGTTTATGGAGAAAAATAAAAAATTCTTTTTGTATTGGATAGCTTTTAATGAAATATTACGATTTGCATTTTTCGAATCTCTTAAAATTTCTAACTGCACCATCTAACGGTGGAAATTGTAGAAATTCCAAAATATCAAACGAATAATAACCAATTGATGTAGTTATGTTAGAAATTTGAAATTTTGATGTTGAAATGCAAAGGTTACGAAGTTACCATTGACAACAAACACTTGACCCTTTAGACCTAGGGGGAAAATGAATTTTTTTTTGTTTTAGCAAAAAAATTGTACGAATTTAGAGATAAATTAAAAATTCTCTTTGGGTTGGACAGGTATTGATGAAATATTGCAATTTGCATTTTTCGAATCTCCCAAAAGCTATAATTGCGCCCTCTAACGTTGGAAAAATAACGAAAAATCCCAAAATTTTAAAACGAATATTGCAAACGATGTACCTATATCAGAAATTTGAAATTTTGCTCGTGGAATATGACAGTCTTGAAGATTCCATTGACAAGAATGCGTTGACCCCACTCCCAAGGTAGGTAGGAAACAGATCGATTTTAAGAAATAATTGGAAATCTCTTTTTTAGTTGGTACTAATGAAATAGAATTCGCATTTACAAAGGTAGTTTTAATTTATATCATTAGAGATCACTAAATATCCAAACAGCAAAACTTTTAACGAATGTTAAAAGTTTTGCTCTTTGGATATTTAGTGATCTCGGCTGTAGATTCTGTTATGGCTATATAATTACTAATAATATACTACTCTGTGCATTTTCTCCCATCCTACATTAAAAAAATAATAACACGTCAAGCAGCTGCTTGCCACAGTGATCTGATAGGAACCTGTCAGTTTATAAGCCATAATAGAAGGTCCATGAGGATGGCGGGACCTCAGCAGAAAAACAACTTGAACATCCATAATTAAAACTTTTTCAACAGTGAAAGTGTCCGAGTGGTTAGCACGCTTGGCTACTGATCGAAGGGACCTGGGTTCGAGCCCCGAGTATGGCATGGATGTATGTGTCGCTTTTCTGCTGAGGTCCTGCCATCCTCACAGACCTTCTACTAGGACATATAAACTGAGAGGCTCCTGTCAGACCTCTGTGGCAAGCAGCTGCTTGAGCGGGTATTTATTATATTTAAGGAGTGAAAAATATAGGCAAAGGTAGAACTTCATTCTCTTTGAAAACGAGATTCCCATATGCGCCAGAGGCGATATCCGTTCTTCTAGTTATTTTACACATTCAGTACCCTTTGATAGTGTAAATTCGAACTGCTGTATAATTGAGAAAATAAATTGTTAATATTTTTTTAGTACCTATTAAACGCAAAAATGTTTTTCATTTTCTCTGTAAGCAGAAAATTTGCATTTTACCAATGGGACAAATCATTACTATTAGTGTAAACCATTTGACCATTACACTCTATGATCAAAAATTTAGGTTTCTAGCAAAAATGGATCGTTTATAATAATCATTTAAAGATTTGGCATTTTCCAGCGTTTTACCTCCTGTAGAGATCGCCTTTCGATTTTTTATTTACCGCCTTTAGCTCTCTTTAACACTGGAAATTCCAACTGAAGGGAATTCGAAAAATGTAAATATTAATATTTTGTGGAAAAAAAATTCGCTGACATAGAGGATTCGTACCCGCATCTCTACAGAAACATGCCAGAATATTCTAACCTGTTGAACTAAGGCCGGCGTTTTTCACAAAAAGCATTTATTGATTTATAGACGTTTAAAGGTCTACAGGTAACGATGAGATTACAAAATATTGTTTAAATCATTAATAATGCTAAATAGCGTGATGTGACTTCATTATTTATTTCCATCTTACTCAGAGCACTAAAAAAGAAATTGTTACTATCAGAGATCATAGATGACGCCATAAGGAGTCTATTAGTCATAAGGAGTCTTATTAGTGAAAAAAAGACTGAGACGGCATTAGTTCAACAGGTCAGAATACTCTGGCATGTTTCTGGAGTGATGAGGGTTCGAATGCCGTATGTCGGTAAAAAAATTTTCACAAAAACGTTTATTGGTTTATAGATGTTTAAACGTCTATAGGTAATGCTGAAATTATAAAATATTTTTTAAATCATTAATTTTTTGTTGGTGTCTGTAAAACAAAAAAAAACACAACATTGTTTCGTTTATCTCTTAAAAAAAGTTTCATTTTCGCACCCCCTTTTGGCGAAGATGGAAAAATCTTGTTGCCGTTGTAAACCTTCTGACCATAATACTCTACTACCAAAATTTCAGAATTCCAGTGTAAATAGTGTGCTTGTAATATTAGTTTGAAATTTTAGTATTTTCCATCTTTTCCACCGCTAGATGACGCTATTAAAGCTATTGAAAATTTTCAAAATTGCGAATCGCAATATTTGTTCGACACCTACCCAACCCAAAAAGAATTTTTCATTTAGCTCTAAAAGTAAAAAAATTGATTGTCTATAGATGGACAGACAGGTGGAAAGACAGATGGACAGACAACAGTTAACAGAGAGACGCACAGACAGACGAACAAATACTGGCATAGGCAGACGAAAAAAGTGAAAGCATTAGCTCGTTTTTCAAACGAACCTTAAAAGGAATTATTTGTTGGTTTTCAGTTAGCTCGTTTCACTTTTGCAGCCGATTGCCGTCTTCTGACGAAGTTTCTCGGAAAAAAATGTTCCTTAATTTATTTCTTTGAGAGAACTTTTTACACCAAAATGCAGCGCAGTGAGGCATTCATAAAGTATGACAGCTTTTACAGACAAAAAAAGTCGTAGAAATATATAAAATTATAACAACTGAGAAGTTGTTATAATAGACTTATAGTAGAAATTTCGGCGTGTAGAGTTCTGCAATGGTAGAAATTCCACTGACAACAATTATCTGCCCACTATTTTCAGAGGAGCGAGAGAAAAGCAACTTTTTAAATTTAAGAACTAAAAGAGAAATACTTTTTATGTTTTATAATTACTAATAAAATATTACTATGTGCATTTCCCCTATCATACTTTAAAAATAAATAAATAACCCTCAAGCAGCTGCTTGTACAGAGATCTGACAGGAGCGTGTCAGTTTTTACGCCATAGTAGATGGTCCATGAGAATGGCGGGACCTCAGCAGAAAAAAAACATGAACATCCATAATTAAAACTTTTAAGGAGTGAAAAAGTAGGCAAAGGAAGAACTTCATTCTCTTTGAAAGCGAGATTCCCATATGCGCCAGAGGCGATATGCGTTCTTCTAGTTATTTTACACTTTCAGTACCTTCTGACAGTGGAAATTCGAACTACTGTATAAATGAGAAAATAAACTATTAATATTTTATTAGTACCTGTAATGTGCAAAAAAAGTTTTTCATTTATCTCTTAGAGCAGAAATGTTGTATTTTACCAACCGGACAAATCATTATCATTAGGGTAAACCACTTGACCGTTACACTCTATGACCAAAAATTTAAGTTTCTAGCAAAAATAGATCGTTTATAATATTTATTTAAAGATTTGGGTATTTTCCAGCTTTTTCCGCCGCTAGAGGTCGCCATTCAAGTTTTTATATACCGCCTTTAGCACTCTCTAACTTTGGAAATTCCACTGATGGGGATTCAAAAAATGTAAATATTTTTGCGGGAAAAAATTTCGCCGACATACGGGATTCGAACTCGCATCGCTCCAGAAGCATGTCAGAGTATTCTAATCTGTTGAACTAACGCCGCCTTTTTTCAAAAAAAATTTATTGTTTTATAGACGTTTAAACATCTACAGGTAACACTAATATTATCAAATATTGTTTAAATCATTGAAATTTTGTTAGTGCCTGTAAAACAAATATATATGTTGTTTTGTTTATTTATTAAAAACGTTTCATTTTAGAAACCCACCCCCGGCTTTTGGCTAAGACGGCAAAGCCTTGTTGCTATTGTAAACCTTCTCACCATAACACTCTACTTCCAAAATTTGAGATTTCCAGTGTAAATAGTTAGTTTGTAATATTCGTTTGAAATTTTAGCATTTTCCATCTTTTCCCACCGCTAGAGGGCGCTATAGAGCTACTGAAAATTTTCAAATTTGCTAATCACAATATTTGTTCCACACCTATCCAACCCAAAAAGAATTTTTGATTTAGCTCTAAAAGTAAAAAAATTGATTGTCTATAGATGGACAGACAGGTGGAAAGACAGATGGACAGATAACAGTTAACAGAGAGACGGACAGACAGACGAACAAATACTGGCATAGGCAGATGACAAAGTGAAAACATTAGATCGTTTTTCAAATGAACCTTAAAAGAAATTATTTGTTAATTTTCAGTTAGCTCATTTCTTTTGCAGCCGATTGCCGTGGGAAAAAAATATTAATTTATTTCTTTAAGTGAAATTTTTACACCCAAATGAAGCGTAATGACGCATTCATAAAATATGACAGCTTTTATAGACAAAAAAAAGTGGTAGAAATATATAGAACTATAACAACTGAGAAGTTTTAATTTGGTACACACGCTAAAACGTAGGCTTTCGTCTCACGGTACGACAAAACATGGCGCCCATAAACCACGTGGCTCAATCATCCAATGGCAGTGAATCACCGAGATGGCCAGCCTCTAACTATACAGGACCTCTAATGTGATGGAAGCAATATTTGTCAACTCGTTCACAGCGTTATATAAATAATTCAATAATAAAGTGCTCATCGATGGTTCAAAAACAGCAAGAAGAAACAGCTCTGAGAATAGACAAATTCTAGCTTTTTAATTGTAGAAGTAGGTTGTTCTGATCATCTCTCAGAGTATACTCTCTTTCACGTTCACGCAGATGATACCAAAAGAAAATACGTATAAATCCTGTTTTCTTGCTTCATATGAAACCTTCACTGAGAAGTTGCATTTTAAATTGAACCTCTCTGCTTCCCATTCCATATTTTTTTTGTTGTTCGCAGAGTTAAAATTATACATTTTATTTTTTATTTCCTTGACTATGCGAAAAACACTATCTCTTCTTGTACCTATCGAATCTGATACACGTTTCGCAATATCGTTAAATACGGACTTCAGGACTAATTCCTTCTAAATGATTAATCACATTCAAAACATAGATTTTTCTCATCAGGTCGAAATAGTTTGTCTTTCAGATGTTTGGTCACTTATGAGTCTGCCTTTTTTCTTTTCAAGATGAGGAACTGAACTTTTGTTGGAAGACAATTCAATACACCGATTTTTCTCATCAGGCCAAAATGATTTGCCTTTCGGATTTTTCGTCCCTTGTGAATCTGCTTTTCTTCATTTTAAGATGAGGAACTAAACTTTTGTTGCAATTCAAAACACCGAATTTTCTCATCAGGCCACAGTGAAAAAATCCTTTCGGATTTTTCGTCACTTTTGAGTCTGCTTTTCTCCTTTTCAAGATGAGGAACTGAACTTTTGTTGGAAGACAATTCAATACACCGATTTTTCTCATCAGGCCAAAATGATTTGCCTTTCGGATTTTTCGTCCCTTGTGAATCTGCTTTTCTTCATTTTAAGATGAGGAACTAAACTTTTGTTGCAATTCAAAACACCGAATTTTCTCATCAGGTCACAGTGAAAAAATCCTTTCGGATTTTTCGTCACTTTTGAGTCTGCTTTTCTCCTTTTCAAGATGAGGAACTGAACTTTTGTTGGAAGACAATTCAATACATCGATTTTTCTCATCAGGCCAAAATGATTTGCCTTTCGGATTTTTCGTCCCTTGTGAGTCTGCTTTTCTTCATTTTAAGATGAGGAACTAAACTTTTGTTGCAATTCAAAACACCGAATTTTCTCATCAGGCCACAGTGAAAAAATCCTTTCGGATTTTTCGTCACTTTTGAGTCTGCTTTTCTCCTTTTCAAGATGAGGAACTGAGCTTTTGTTGGAAGACAATTCAATACATCGATTTTTCTCATCAGGCCAAAATGATTTGCCTTTCGGATTTTTCGTCCCTTGTGAATCTGCTTTTCTTCATTTTAAGATGAGGAACTAAACTTTTGTTGCAATTCAAAACACCGAATTTTCTCATCAGGCCACAGTGAAAAAATCCTTTCGGATTTTTCGTCACTTTTGAGTCTGCTTTTCTCCTTTTCAAGATGACAACTGAACTTTTGTTGGAAGACAATTCAATACATCGATTTTTCTCATCAGGCCAAAATGATTTGCCTTTCGGATTTTTCGTCCCTTGTGAATCTGCTTTTCTTCATTTTAAGATGAGGAACTAAACTTTTGTTGCAATTCAAAACACCGAATTTTCTCATCACGCCACAGTGAAAAAATCCTTTCGGATTTTTCGTCACTTTTGAGTCTGCTTTTCTCCTTTTCAAGATGAGGAACTGAACTTTTGTTGGAAGACAATTCAATACACCGATTTTTCTCATCAGGCCAAAATGATTTGCCTTTCGGATTTTTCGTCCCTTGTGAGTCTGCTTTTCTTCATTTTAAGATGAGAAACTAAACTTTTGTTGCAATTCAAAACACCGAATTTTCTCATCAGGCCACATCAGGAAAAAATCCTTTCGGATTTTTCGTCACTTGTGAGTTTGCCTTTCGTCTTTTCAAGACGAGGAACTGAACTTTTGTTAGAAGACAATTGAATACACCAATTTTTCTCATCAGGCCAAAGTGATTTGCCTTTCGGATTTTTCGTCACTTGTGAGTCTGCCTTTCTTCTTTTCAAGATGAGGAACTGAACTTTTGTTAGAAGACAATTCAATGCACCGATTTTTCTCATCAGGCCGCAATGATTTGTCTTTCAGATTTTTCGTCACTTATGACTGTGCCTTTCTTATTTTCAAGATGAGAACTAAACTTTGCTTGGAATTCAAAACACCGATTTTTCTCATCAGGCCACAATGAAAAATTCTTTTCGGATTTTTCGTCACTTATGAGTCTGTCTTTCTTCTTTTCAAGATGAGGAACTGAAGTTTTTTGGAAGGCAATTCAAAACACCGATTTTTCTCAATTGGCCACAGTGATTTGCCTTTCAGATTTTTCGTCACTTATGAGTCTGCCTTTCCCCTTTTCAAGAAGAGGAATTGATCTTTTCTTGCAAGATAATGAGGGATCTTTCAATTACTTGAGTTTTATTAACTTATTTGGAATAAGACAAATAATGATTGGAAACTAAGCACTGAACTTTTAATGCACATAACATTTATTTAATTTATATGTTCTTAACACTGTTTCTGTACATTTGCTGGCATTTACGATAATATTTATAAATCCGTATTACATTCATTTTTTTATATGTGCTTTATATTATTTGCCAATTATCCGACAGAAATGACTCATCTTAGGTATTTCCAATGTGTGCCCCAAGAATGTCACTTAATTCACATTGAACTGATAATCGAATTCCTGCCATACGCTTTGTAATGTTTCGCCATCCAGCAGTTGTCGATTCAAGAGTTAGCTAAAGTAATACTGCACAGATCCGTTGAAGAAACCGAAGCAACAGATCACACCAGCTGTGCAATTACAGGAAGAAGAGCCGTACGAAAGGGAAGGATTATTGATTTCATATGTGTTGAGTTCAACATGGAGCACCATGGAAAATATCTAATCTATAAGCATAACTTCCTGATTTCTGTTATCATTTCCCACGCACTGTTCGTATTACAGTGCATCTTACGCGGAGTTAGGTTAAGTCAGCGCACAAAGCTAAAATCGTGCATGGTCAAAATTACGTTTGAAAAATCCCTTAAATTGCTCATGAAGTATGGTATACACGGTTTTGTGTACACAACCCTGTACAGTAATATCTATGTATTAATGTATAGTGCATACAGTAATGTACAGTATATAATAAAGTTTTTTAATTCATAGATAGAGAGACCGAAAAATGAAAGAATATATAAAACAAAGGAAAATTTGCAACAAGTCACACGGTCTTTAGGTGCTTTGAAGTCAAGGACTTGCTTTTCTGATTTCGAAATGCAAGGGTGACTGCCATTTTATTTTTATTTTATTTTTTTCGAAAAGAGCTCATTCTCGTTAGCTTTGAAAATCTGTTCCGGAAGATAGCCCTTGTCTTCTATGAATTTTTTTAATTGTACGGAGTAGGCTTTTGCTGATTCTTCATCAGCAGATGTAGCTTCAGCAATAGCACGTTTTTGGGATTGAAGCGGTTCCTGAAACTGTTAAACCAACCAAAGTTGGCTTTGAATGCCTTCTCATCTCGGCTGTCCTTCTTCGGAGGGAGGTTTGAACGGCGCCTATAGGCTAAGCGGCATCTTCGCAACGTGTTGCCATCGATAGGCACACAGATACGGTTCATGTCTTCCAACCATAAGTTGAATGCCTTTCCGTCTTCACTAAAGTCACCTTAGTTGTTATTGGAAACACTTGATGAAACGGCTTGACGAAACTTGATGACACGGTGCTAGCTAGATTCATTGCAGCCATATTCATGTGTCACCCTGGAGACCAACATACCGTTTCTCAATAAGTCCAACACAGTAGCACTGGAGGGAAAACGTCAGCTTTGGAACAGAACGTTGTTTCTTTCATTGAGCAGCAGATGAAGTAATTGGCTTGAGTTTAGGGGCCATGTTGTACGAATAACATGCATCTTGAAACACTAGAATCATTCTCAGGGCTCACACTATGCTCACAGATGCCCACACTATAAGAGGCACGTGGGAAGTGGGAACGTCAAATGGAACAGAAGATTCACGTATCAGAAGGGAACAAAAAGTTCTCAGTCGAGAACTGCTCAATGAGTGGAATAGAGGGCCGAATCTCCCGCACTATATAAATTGTTATTTTTCTGTTTTTTCTATGCCTAGCGCATATAGTTGAATTCGCGCATGTTAAATGAGCATATGATGCGACTCCACTGCATATAACTTGCTGTAATGCGTTGAATCTTCAAAGTTTCATGACTCATTAACAAATGGACCTGAAATTTCAGCAATATTCATTATCTGCTTTACTCTTTTGACCAAGAGTTCAAAGATTAGCGACGTCACACACCAAACCTTTGATATATTTAATGCACTTCTTTAACCTCTATGCGCACCAAATACGCTGGGGTTAAAGGACCAACCCCCAACTTTCATATGTATGTTAATCATTGCTATTCAACATTTCACTTAACGAGAGTTTCCACTCCCTCACCCTTACTTTCCACTTTTGCACCTGGAGATCCTTTCCTTCACTTCTCCTCATTCATCATTTCGACGTGACTCAACTACTCAGGCAGAGATGTCCGAATTCTCTTAACAGCTCTGGTTCGCGCCTCACATTCTAAACATCTCTTGCCGCCTCCACATTCTCTTTTATTAATTAAGACTTGAAAAACAGATGTCGAAACACTTCTCTCTCTGAAGCGCCAACAGAAAACAAAAAGCGATTCTGTTGGCGCTTCAGAGAAATTATCTATTAGAGTTCGTTTTTGCTTTTGTCCATTTACTTTTCCTTCATTAACCTAGATAAATTAAATTCGTTTCTCGAAATTTTATATTTATGACTCCTTTAGCTTAATTCTTCTTTCTTCTTCCTTTCTATTCTAACTTTTAACTTTTGGAAGTTCTCATTTTGAGGTGATTAGTATGCACAGGTGAGTTAGTATCGCACAAAGTTTGGTGGGGGCGAAAATTTTCAACAAATTTATGACACACACACACGAAAAATGGAGAAAAATAAATAGCCGAGATAATCTTCAGTAAATGGAAAAATAATTTACAACATATTTATATTTCTTTCGTTTCAAATTCCATTACAGCAACGCCAACTACTGATATTCCTTACTCTTTCTTTAAAACAGCAAAATTTAACTGCGTCAAACGAAATTCAGGAAGGTATATATTACGAACTGAGTTACCTATGACGAAACGTAACTTTAGATCTCCTTTTTTCCTTTCTAGAGTTGTTTCGAATTTTTCTTCCTAAAATTGTTTTATGTCCTCCGCTTAAAAATATTTTTGCGTTAGGTTGGATCAAATAGATCTTTCTCCGTATCTGCCGAGCTTTATATTTTAAAGTCCCTTTGCTCCTATTTATTATTGGTATTTTACTCTACGCTACTTTTTTACCTCTTTCAGGTATTATTTTTCATTTATACATTATGTATTACGGTTTATTATACATAGTACAAGTGTTTATTTTTCATATATATTACAATTATCTTTATATCTATTGCAGCTTAGGGTATTTTTCACTCTGTCTGGAGCCCCATAATCTTCCCATTCTTTCTCTAAATATGTTCCACGAAATAATTCTGCCGATCACAAGTTCAGAGAGGCAAAAAAATGTGACAACTACTGCCACTGTGCAAGAGCGCTCCTTTTCCAGCTTCAAACCCTACTCAAATACTAAGGGTTTGCTTAAGGCCATTTCCAATTCCCTTTGTATAGAAAACTTTTATCACCTTGAGGATTTAGAATTGCTATTGCCTTGTTGTCCATAGTACACAGCGAAATTCAAGACTAAAAGCTAGACACAAAACGCAGAAATACTCTTGTATGTAATATTCCAGTATTTCTCTCTCTGCTGTGTTTTGCTGTAGGTAATTTTAGAGCATTTCATTGTAAGGATGCGCGAGCTTATCAATCACCAATAACCAAATACGCTTTCTCAACAATATATCGTCTCATTTTGTTTTCAAATGCAGATCTAGTTCAATTTTGAGCTTAGTATTTAATTTCATTCAAAGAATCTATGCATAAACGGAAAAAAATTATTTATGCCAGCGTTTCTCAACAAATGATGTGCTTACCCTTTTAACTGCACGAGAAAGATCCGGTAATAGCGGAAAAAGTATTTTTGCTAAGAATTGACGCAATCTTTCACTTAATAATAATATTAATATATACTGCTCACAAACATTAGGAGATATTTCAAAATGAATATGAAGCGAAGAAATATCCCCTAATTTTTGTTCCTATAGTTAGGGGGTGGGAGTGGTCAATCAGTAGCACGCCAGGCTCGAAATCGGCAGTTTCTAGGTCCGAGTTCAAGTCTGCCCAGCATTGAGATTTATCTCCGCAAAATTCCCCTCCCTTCCCGCGGTCAGTAGGGGAGACACCAATGGGCTTGGAAAGGGCGTGTGTGGGAGAGCCATACCTTGTGCACGTTAAAGAACACGCCGGATGTCTATCTTCTGTCTCCCAACAACTGTCCAGTAGGTTCCCTCTCCTAAGCCTTCTCTGATCCTTCGGGGTCCTTGTTACCTGGCTATTTAACACATTGAGTGTGCAAAAAAATGCCGCTGAGAGGTAAAACACCCCAACCTTGTATTTTAGGGTATATAACAAAAACGTACCCTCTAATTCAAATTCATAAGGTTCAGATTCTAATGCAGATATTCTATATAGATAAGGTTCACAAAGATTTATTTATGGACCTTTCTAAAAATTGTAAATATTGTAATAGCAGAAGAAGCAATCCAGATATAGGCTCATCCATAATCATTCAATGAAATAAAGTTCGATGCAAATGCGATCAGAGACCACATTTTTCCTTTAGTCTTTCAAAAAATGAAACATTAAATCCACACCTAAAAGAGATGAAACTAAATATATTTCCTGATATAAAACTGTTCCTTGCACCTAAAAAAGATTAAACTAAATATCTTCCTTTATATGAAACTGTTCCTTGCACCTAAAAGAGATTAAACTAAATATCTTTTCTAATGTGAAAATGTTCCTTGCAGAAGAATAGACCTAACGAAAGGCAATTATCAATCAAAATACAGAAACCTTAAGCAAAACCAAATACTTCGGAAAATCAAATCGAATTGAGCAATGGATTCCACTCTTCTAATGGACGCTGCACTGGAAAAATCTCTGCTCTATGTTGTCTTCCACCCCCTGAAAAAAAACTCACTAATCAACAAGGTTTTTGTTTTTTTATCGATAATAGGTGGCCAATGTGTTTTCCTCTGTGCTAAATTTGTATTTTTTTTTCTCGAATTTTTTCCATTATCTATAGATTTTTCAGAAAGTTAGGTTCCAATTTTTTTAAAAAACTTGAAAATTACAACAGGGTTTTAGTTAAATAACCTAACAACTTTATTCTGTTTAGAGGGTAAAATTAATTTTTTATTTTATTTTTATGTTGGCACCAGTGTATTAGATATTTAGCAATTGGCAATAGAGCATCATGTGAGAAATCAAGCCATTATAATAGCCTAAAATTTGCAATATTATCCTAATATTTTTGCTCTTACGCATGCGTTTCTATTGTCTTTGTGTAGTTTTAAATATTGTTACGACAGGTGAACGTGATACATGAACTTGGGATTTCAAGTTATCATATTGATGCTCGCATGATCTTCCACAAGCGAATTGCGTCACTAACTACTTCGAACGAACTTAACTTAGAAATAAATAATAAGACATTTGTAATTAAAAGGAATTAGAGTGTGAAGGAAAACGTAGTTTGTTTTGGTCTGTGCACTATAGTATAAAAAATTTTATTTGGTGTATTCGCGAGAGGTTTATCTTAAATAAGTTTATTATTGTGGATCTTGTTAGTGAACAAGTAAGAAAAAGAAGAATTCATCGTCTTGTGCGTGGTGATGAACGTCTGAAAAGAATTGGTTCTGGGAAACTAGTACACTTAGCCGCAGCTTTGGAGTACTTGATGACTAAAATCTTAGAAGGAAGTCATTTGGTGTAAAGTTATTTAGTTAGTTTAGGAATTGGTAAGGTTATTCTTGATAGATTTGCAGGTTTGTTCACAAATATGATTGTGCCATTTATCGAGTGTTGTAAAAAGCCTTATTTTATGCTTTGAGTGGAGATAGTAAGAATTATAGCGGAAACAACTCTTTGTAGGAATAGTAATAAGGTGCTATGCTCCTCTGAATGTTTATTTTCATACTGATGAAGATTTTTATTGGTATAATTTAGTTTATTTAAATATTTTCATTCATACTTTTGTAATAAATTACATTATTTTAGAATTATAATTGTTAAATATTATTTTTGAACTCACGCTCAGTTTCCATCCGTTTAATTCATAACCATATTATCAACTATCAGATTTCCCCGGCGTTGCTCTGGTCTGAAACTCTTTAGAATACAGATGGCACTCCTCACGTCGCAAGCTTTCATTTGGCATGAAAATCATTACCATCAATCCCCTCGGTTTAATTTTTATCCCTCTCTTTTAGGGAAGGAAAGAAATGGACATATTTGGGGTTATAAACCTCTTCAAGTCAGAAGTGTCTTAACCAAAAAAAAAACGCATTGTCTCTCCCAGATAATCGAACTTTTCAAATAATTTCTCATCCACCCAGAGTCCTGGGATACAGTTTCCCAGGCATATATAACTTTGTAAAAAAAAGAAAATTGTATGGTCTGAGATGCCAATGAAATACCTAATATACTGCGAAAAAAGTATTATTATTAATATCATTGAAAAACATTATTTATTACTTAAGGAAATTAATTAATATATTACATTTATTAACTTTTACATATTTTTCAAATTAAGTTAATGATTTTAATTTTCGATGGGAATTTTTAGTTTTTGAAGCTTTTATTTCCACAAAGAATCTCGTGTTCTGCTCATGCTTAATTAGAATGACTTCCATACCCACGGACGCTCGTGCTGTTCACCCAACACACTGATGCGTGATAAACAATGATTTTATCACGCAAAATTAGAAAAAAATTATTTTGATGCGTTCCTTCTTTCAAATTTATTGGTGGCAACAGTTATTTTGAGTAACTTTCAACTGTTAATGTTAAAGTCTATGGGGTGTTGAGAAATTCCGCCCACCCAAATTTTGGTCACACCCGAGCCTGTTTGCTCATAACCTATATTCTTCCCTTAGGTGAAGGGAACATTCATGCAAAGGTTAATGTCTCCTCTGGGGGCCAAGTGCATAAGCGAACAGACAAAAACACACAAACTTTCTTCTTTATATATTAGATAGTGTGCAGTGTTAGATTTACCTTTGATATTATTTTAATTTTTTCTTAGTTCAGAAATGATAATTAAATAAAGTAATTCAGTAATAGTTGGACAAGTAGCGCCTTTAACTGAACCTATGGCCTTTAAATATTATGTAAATAATGCTTATAATTCTTGTTACATTTTTGGAGAGTTTACTGTGGAACAACATCTGAGAAAGTATTTTACTCCTCTTAAAAGGCTTCTCAGTTGTATTTTGTATTCAGTATAGGTCATCAAGATAAACGGTGAACATATTTATTGTGTTTAGTGACCAAATCGTTTATGATAATATATTAAAGGATTCGTTCATCTTACGCCTTTCGCAATGCCTATGATTTGGAAAGAACAATGTGATTACTTAAATGACTGATTTTTCTGTAATTTGATGATCAAATGAACATAGTTTACTCTAATTCGCCTTTAGCAATCAGACCTGCAGTCTTCCCGTTCCAGAACAACCTGAAACATTTTCTGCAGAGGAGGAAGAAAAAGGATTGGATGAGGAAAATGATGTAGGTTCTGTAATGATCGGGATTTTAATTCTGCCAACTTAACTGAACCCCTCATGACTTTACAAGCTGAACAAAATGATCTAGCTCGAGATCTAAACTTATCTAAAAATCAAACTGAGCTTCTTCATTCATGGTTACAAAGGTGAAATGTTTGAATCAGAACAAGTGAGAAGACTTTATCCTAACCATCGAAAGAAATTTTTAACTTAAATTTCATTCAAAATAAATTTTGACTATTGCAATTATGTAAATGCCGTAATAGAAACAACACACACACACAAAACTTTAAAATGGAGACTGATTATAGACTGATAAAAATCAAGTTCGAAAGAAGTTTTGAAAAAATAAATACCCCCTCAAGCAGCTGCTTGTCACAGAGGTCTGATAGGAGCCTGCCAGTTTATGTGCCACAGTAGAAGGTCTGAGAGGAGGGCAGGACCTCAGCAGAAAAACAACACAAACATCCATGCCTTACACGGGGCTCGAACCCGAGTCCCTTACACCAGTAGCGAAGCGCGCTAACCGTTCAACCATGGGACAGCAGTAAACCTCCTTAAGTTCCAATTGCATATATAAACTTGGAATACCTATTAAATAGTATCGAAAATTTTCCAATATAACTAGTGAAGCAAAGATAAAAGTAGGAATATTTATGGATCTCCAAATTTGGGAATTGATGTGGATTTGATGCAATGTTAGAAGAAAAATTAAAAGAGGACTGAGAAATTTTCAGAGCTATCTGATAAATATTTAGGATGCAAAAAAAAAAGCAGAAATCTATAAACTTTGTAGGAAATAATGCTAATAACGCATCACAAAATGGGGTCTTAAAAACAGTCTTTCTTCAGTTCCCATTTGGGTTTCGTTCCTGAGAATTTTAGAATGGGAGTGACGAATACTGCGAGCGCTTCAATCAAGAGATTTCACCATTGAAAAACGCTACCACGAAAAATGGAACAAAAATATGTTAGCTGATTATTGTTGGAAATTATTTAATAATAGAAACTTCCTTCAACAATAAGTGAAAAAGTGTCACAAATTTATTTTAATAACTGATTATGTGCATTTATCTAATTGTAACTCACGAAAAAAATATCAAATGTGCATATAATGTAATAAAATCTCGTTTTTCTCAAACTCTATTTGTAATGGAAGCATCTAAAGCAAATTTAAATGCAGCTTGAAACGATCTTTTAGAATCATATCTGTGTTATCAATCAATTGATCTGTGTTAGCTAATTTATCAGTATTTTTCTAAGAATTCTTAAAAGTTTCAAAAACAGCTTCAATTTAGTGTGCACATTAACAGTATTAATCCCAGAGCAGTCGTGAAAAATAACTGAGACTCATTTTAAAGCACGCCTGCTTAAAAAAAGTCAACGTTTGCAAAGTAGAGAGTCAAAAGTGCGAGAATGAGATTCCAAATCTGGCTAGTTAACAACAAAACGACCTTTGCCCCTTCACTTCGCCAGTGTTCATTGGTTCATTTCTTTGGCCATCAAGCCTATACAACAACGAGATTCCAACGTTTGCACACAATGGACTGAATCCCTTGAACATTGTTAAGCATCATTTACTAAAGAATACAAATTATTAGCATAACTATGTCCCCTGTTTTCACATCTCTAGACCAGTTTCTCAACCTTGCTCTTCTTACAGCACCCTATACACAATGTTCAATTTCTAGTTGCGATCTTGAAATTGCACGGCACCTTTAAACACGTCTTAAATACGTTTTTCTTTTTCAATTTTCGATCAGACCTGTAAAGCTACTAGCTTATCTTCAGGTATTTACAGAACAAACGATCAAGCCATACCAGACCCCGACGACAGTTGCAGTGTCATCACAAACCAACGTGATACCACTGTGCCACCTAGTCAACGCAGTGGCCCTCTTCAACTTTTGCTGTATGGTCTTCAACTACTCCTAAGCACGGTCTTCAAATTCATAGCTAAGTGTCCAGATTTGGCATCCCCCATCCTCATCCCCACACACAGTCTTCGTTTCCAGAGCATCCTTAAGCACATCTTCAAATTCTTTGGCACCTCCAAACACAATCGTCAACTTCTTTGCCATTAAGTTTCGTCTTCAACTTCCAAGTCACTCTTACACATAATTTTTAAGTTCCTCGCCACAAAATGTTTCATCTAGTTCTTAAAACAATAAGTTGGGCCCACCCCTCCTAGGCGAAGGGAGAAAATCATTGTTCAAATATGAACCTCTGACCCTCCACATTCTACCATCAAAATTTAAAATTTCTATCGTGAAAAGATCGTTTTTAATATTCGTTTAAAGTTTGTCATTTTCTTAATTTTTGCACTTTTAGTAAATGTCGAGCTCTCCCAATAGCTTTAGAGCAGAGGGTTTTAACTGAGACCGAGGGTACAAGCAAAACTGTTGGGAGATTAGGAAGGTACGAATAGTAATATTTCATCCAATACCTATCGAATCGAAAAATGATTATTAATTTATCTCTAAAATCGAAAAACCTGAATGTCTGCAGATGAAGAGACAACAAAGCATTAATTCTTTTTTTTTTCTTTGTAAACGTTAAAAACTGTAAGCTCAGTGCACATCCAATTGCTAATATTAATTTTTATTTTACTAGAGTTTAATTTTATACCGGTTTAGAAATATTTTTCTTCTCTAAACCACTTCATATTTTCTTTCTTATTTCAGTTTCTCCATGTTTCTTCATGACATGGGGGCAGGGATGGCTCAGTCTTGACATAGGGGCGGAGGTAGCGGGTCAGGTTCATAATCTGTTCTCACTTTCGAGTCCCAATTGGGCCAGCGTTAAGATTTATCTCCGCAAAACTCCCCGCCCGCCGTGCCCTCGGTTAGTAGAGGACACCGATGGGCTTGAAAAGGCCGTCGTCCGTCGGATGGGACGTTAAGTCATGGCGCCTGTGCGGGAGAGAGAGCTATACCCTATACACGTTAAAGAACACACTGGATGGCCTTGACGGGTGGCTACCATCTGTCCCCTAACAGCTGTATATTGGGTTCCCTCCACCATCTTCTCTGAGCCTTCGGGGTTTTTGTGGCCTGACCATTTAGTCCATTGTGTGCAAAAACAAAAAGGTAAAAATAACCCGCCTCATGACATAATCTATCACCCCAAAAAAATTGCAAAGCTCTCTTAATGTAACGTTATCTAACCTCAAATACAATAATGAATCAATAATTTAAGGATTTAGCAACTCTAACGAAACACTTGGTGTTGCTAGACAGGAATCATGTCTAGAAGCATTTACGCACTCTGCATCTAACAAAGCCTCAAAGTTAGTGACTAATTGAACCGTTACCAGAATTTTTTTGAAATCCTCGAACCTGTTGTTATTAAACGACAGGTTTTTGATGTTCCTAAACATTTCATTTTTCCCAGAATCCATCTGAACGACAGAATATGCTAAAGACAAAATATCCTCCTCTGATGAATTTATGATGTTCTTTAGGTCAGCGAGCTTGAAAGATAAAATCTGTTCGCCACATTTGCGCAAACTATGAGAAGATCAAAAACAGAAAGTGAAGTGTTACGACTGATTAATTGTAATCAAAATGCAATATTATACTATTCCGATATTCACTGCCCGTCCCGTGACCAAATGGTTAACGTGCTTGGTACTGATACCCCGGGTAAGACATGGATGTTTGTGTTTCTGCTTGAAATCTCGCCTTCCTCACAGAACTTCTCTATCGTGTTAAACTGGCAGGCTCTCGTCAGACCTGCTGTCTGCTCTGTGGCAAGCAGCTGCTAATCCTATATAAATTTTTTTTGCAAAAATAATTAATTTGTCATTAGTAGCTCTGGGGCCGGACAAAAGGAAATGGCTGGCCCAAATTTGCCCAGGGCTGTTTCGAAGCAAACCGTTCGAAACTCAATCGACGATTTTTAACCCTTACCCTTAGAGGAGAGGGATGCAATTTACTTGGTTTAGCAGATAATTATTTGTTTTAGAGATAAATTAAAAATTCTTTTTGGATTGGACAGGTATTGATAAACTGGCTTCCCAAAATATCAACGAAAATTGCCCTACCAAAATAGAGATTTACCATGCTATGTCAATGAGAGTCTAACTTCGACAAAATGATTCGCTATAACTAACTGCTCCCCAAAGAAACTGTACAAAACCGAAGTAAAAAAAAGAGACATTGTATTATATCTGGAAAAGGTTTTTAGATTAATGTTAAACGAGAAGCACTGTAATGTGAAATATGCTACACATGTGCCATGAAATTTGCTTTTTAATTAGAAATTCTATTTTATTCATCATATGTCAATATCAGACAATATTAATGTCACATGAAATTGAAAGAAGGCTAATCATACTGTTGTAATAAATTATAAATGTAATTATTCTATATCCTGCAGACAAGCTTTGAGCTTTGCGGGTCACTTGTAATGATAAAATTTACTTGTATTATGATCGAAGAATAATAAACAAATTAAAAAAGCTCTATGACTTCTAATATATGCATTTAATGAAAAAATACAACTGATGATAAATTAAAGATCATAATCATATCTATTTAAATCTCGATTTTAAACAATATTTATTCAGTATTTAAAGAAGCCCGGAAGCTGTAATATTTAACAATAAATTATTTTCATAAATATCATTAATGATTGCCTAATATTGAAATAATCATTACGCAAAGTTTTAAAAATCCATGTTTTATTAAATGGTTTGAAAGAATACTTGTTATTTAAATTTTAGTTAATTTCTGAGGTAAATTATTCTGACGCATGTTTAACCTTTCAAAGTCTAAATTATTGTCCCATGGCCGAGTGGTTAGCGCTCTTAGCTACTGATCTAAGGGACTGGGTTCGAGCCCCGGGTAAGGCATGGATGTATGTGTCTCTTTTCTTCTGATGTCCTGCCATCCTCTCAGACCTTCTACTATGTCATATACACTGACAGGCTGCTGTCAGACCTCTGTGGCAAGCAGCTGTTTGAAGGGATATTTATTTTTTATTTAGAGTTCATTTAAACAATCTACAGATGCAAAAATCAATAAAACCACATGTCTAACATTCCGATGAATTGATGTGCGATGAAATGTTGTGCGATGAATTGACATTGCGAAGAACTGGTGTTGCGATGAATTGACACTGAGATGAATTGACGCTGAGATCAATTGACGCTGAGATGAACTAGTGTTGCGATGAACTGATGTTGCGATGAATTGATGCTGCGATGAATTGATCACGATGAATTGACCTGGAATCCGTTTTGAGTTGCATAGATACTACTGAAATAATATGATCAAGAGTTTTGAAATCCTCAGAAAGTTTCAGTTTCCATCGTTAGAGGGCGGTAAACATGCAAAATGCCAAAACTTTAAGCGAATATTGCAAATGAGATGTATATACTAGAAACTTGAAATTTCGGTGGTGGAGTATGTTGGTTAAGGAATAACTGATAGTAACGATTTTGTCCTTTTTTTTTTCACAGGGGATAGGAAAACGCAATTTTTCATTTTAAGGTATGAATGGGAAATTATTTTTATGTTGTAGAAGTACTAATAAAATATTACTCTTTGCATTTTTCCAATCATCTGTTAGTTAGAATAATCTTTAAAGGTTGCAAAAGTCGAAATATTAAGGTTTTCGTTCTTTAACTAGCGTCCCATATTCGTCAGATGCGACATGTATTGCACTCTTAGTGTAGAATTTCAAAATGTAAAAGTATTCAATTCGCTGCTTAAAATTTTTATTTAGAAAGGAAAAATTGATTTTAATTAGTAAGGTTTCTGGAAAAAGATGCAGATTTCGTTTTTTAAATATAATTACATTCTATTTCATGAGAATAATTTGGTCAGACTGAACTGATAATTAAACGGACGACGATAACGTAATTGGCGAAACTGATTACTGAAAGAAATAGGCGAGGTGAGAGATTTTCTTAGTTTTAAGTGAAATCCGACGTTTTATTCTTACTTCTCTTTTAAGGAGTTGTTAGAATGAACTTAAAAATTGTACAAAATCCGCAGTCTTTTTTTAAAACATGGTAAATCCTGTTGATGTTTTAAAAATATTGTAAATTATCTCAATAAAAATATTGTAAATATCTCAATAAAAATATTATAAATATCTCAATAAAAATATTGTAAATTATCTCAATAGAATTTATTAACACCTGTTTTTGTGAATCATGTGATTTTCCCTCAAACTCCTACATAAACATAACTAACATTAAAGATTATTCGGAGTGTTGGCCTTGGTTTCTGTTCTCTAAATGCCCTAATCCAGCACTTATTCGTGGATTACAAATTGCGCCTCGAATACTAAAGAGCAGACGAACATATTTCAAGCCCCGACCATTCCACATGTCATACGTTTCATTTTATTTTCCAATATGTCATCTGAATCTCTATATTTGTGAATTATTTGAAAGAATGTGCGGTTTAATTGAAAATTTAGAGATATTTCGAATGGGAAACCTTTTCATAAGTTTAATTACGAGATTATTTTTACCTCGTTTTCAGAAAAACGAGTTAACGTTTTCCTTTCGTTGTCTGTCTGTCCCTCTATAGAACACCAACCTCATTGTTTTTAGAAATAAATTAAAAATATTTTAGTGTTGGATAGGTATCGATAATATGATTCGCATTATAAGAATCTCCCAGCACTTCTAATTTTGCCTCTCTAGCGGCAGAAACTTTTCATCCTTTCAAGTCAAGGTTTGCAAACGTGCATCCCACGGAGAATTTTTTAATTAATATTTTTTTTCTTAAAAATATTACAAATCACTTTTATTCTTATTGACTAGTTATGTGTTTATTTTAGAGTTATAAGCTCCTGTGTTGTTAGGATGTTTTATCTCTAAGAGGTACTTTTCTGCTCAAAATGGGCTAAATGGCCAGGTCACAAGGACCCCCAACGGCTCAGTGTGGATTAGAGAAAGGAGACCTATAGGACAGCTGCTGGAAGGCATAAATTCAGCATATTAAAAAAGTTCAGTATATTAAATAAATAGGCGTTTTTGTATAAAGTAAAATGTTAGTCCTCATCGCTAATATTATTAAAATTTAATCTGGCTCGCCACAGTAGATTTATGTTCGACAAGCAAGTATGTCAGTGATCCGCATCAACTTTCACCTGAGATACAATGCCGAAAACAACATTCGCATGAAAATGAAGATTTCTTTAAATTCTTTGAATGTATTTCCACTCTTTTGCTTGACTTCGAGAACCACGGCGACAAAAGGGCGATGACCAGGAGATTTATAGGCGGACAGCAACCTGTCAGTATACCCAGGCGCAACTCGAATCTAAAGCATATCCTGCCGCTCATGGAGCAGAGATGCTTTCGGTGACCTCCATATTTCTGCCCACCCGCGGTCGTAAATCCCAAACGGGAGTAAGTATCCAACTGATGACGACAAACTTCACAGGTGTCGCATAAGCGGCACAAGCCAACGTCCGGCGACTCCGCCCACCCAGTCACGTGAGCGAAGGTCACGTGGCAATGCCATCCATCATCAGACCACTACGGGTCGTGGCGAGCATTTGCTTCTAACGTCCCGCTCCCTAATTATGGAAATTCAATAGCTCTTTTAATGCAAACCACAGGTTTCGTGGCGGTATTTTATTGTATAATTTCGTTGGTTTTATCAGACAAATTTTCCCTGTTTTCTGAGTTAAAATTACCTCCAGTTTTTTCACCCTTTTTAGGCTACTGACGGACATTTCCTAGGAAAAATGAGGATGATTTAGTGGCTGTACTGGAGAGCGAATTTTGCGCGAACGGGGTCAGGACTTTTATGGAATCTGAGGCTTGACGGTTGAAACAACAATCAAGGAGCAGGGGAATTTAGATGCTTGCGTTTAAGCCTTAGAATAGAAGATTTATCAGTTTATGATGTCTAACATTGGGAGTATTACGAACAAAGATAGGTTAAGGATGCCTGAACTTCGGATAATTCTCGATCAAAGCCACTTCACACACACACATATTCCTATTTACATCTAAATCTCATTTAAGAATTTGTTCTTGAAATCTTAATTTGATCACTGATTTTGCCTCCAGAGAATCAAACCGCTACTTTGGAGAAATATTGTGTAGAGTTCAATGCAATAACAAGACAAACACTGCTTATGGACGTACAATTAAAATTAAACATTAATCAGAACATTTCGCGCCTCTAGCGAATATGGAACGCTGGCTATCAAAGAGAACGAACTGCGTAATTTTACGAGTTCAGCACCCACTAAGTGTAAACATTCGCGCTAATGAACGGTTCATAAAATGTGCATAGTAGTACTAAAAAGAAACATCTGATGCTGATTCTGTCGAAAGGTCAATGTAAACAGTCTTGAAAATCAAACTCAAAGAAGGTAAAATTATCTTGATCGCTGACATCAATCCATGACATCGTGATAACAAGTAATAATATTTCAATTTATAACAAGTAATAATATAAGTTATTATATGAAAGTGTTAAATACCTTAAAATTCATTTGTATTCTAATTCAAAGGGGAATATAGAAATACAGATGCATACTTGAAAGAAAAAGATTTGTATATATTTGGAAGGGAACGGAAGGGGAGGGCTGCCAGTTCAGTATGGCCTACTGATCTGGTCATCTATGGCCAATTTTTCTTTCTTTTCAACCTTGCTGAGGAATGGTCAACTTCACAGGGTCCTGGTGCTGACCATTTATACCTACTAGACTGGACTTATTAATGGATTTGAGCTTGATTATGGATCCTGGACTTGCTGCACTGGTGGGCCTCTGTTGAGGGAGAATCTGCAGCTGTGTTTTCTGTTTGCTTCTGGGTTGCCAGCCCTAAGTGAACAGAGGCATGGGATACCTTATATCAGGTGGTGAATAATCCTAATCAGAGGCCATCGCAGGTACAGTCGCTCAAAAAAAGTATCCGAACACTATGGTTGATTACAGAATTCAAAAAAAAAAATCTGGCAAAGATTTTTTTAGAAATCTGGCAACCTTCGTGTCACGTGATATCTGGCAACCTTCGTGTCACGTGACACGAAGGTCGCCAGATCACTAATTTCTAAAAAAATCGTTGCCAGATATTTTTTCTGAATTCTGTAATCAACCATAGTGTTCGGATAATTTTTTGAGCCACTGTACCTGAACCTCACTTAGCTAGTTGGACATCGTCAAGCCTAAACTGGAGTAATGTGTCTCAGGCAGGCCATAGGGCTCTTCAAAAAGTCCACTTGAAAAGGTGGTGCCTGAAGTTCCTACCAGCATCGGTGACTTCAGCATTTAGCGGAGGAGGAACAGGTCTTTGCCCCATGCTTGCGATCAGGGGGCTGTTTGATATTGTAGCCCTACCTATCTCAATAAACCTAGTTTCTTTAAAAAATCTACTAATCATTTTCTCTCTGCAGGAATGTGGAACATGAGGACATTACATAGAGATTATTCTCTTGATGTCCTTACGAAGGAGCTCCAGCACTATAACCTAGATATTCTAGGCTTGCAAGAGACCAGATGGACAGGTAAAGGTGAGATACTTAAAAATAACTTTAAATTTCTCCTTACAGGGAGGGAGGATGGAAAGCATCACCAAGGTGGGGGTCTGCTGCTCAGCAGACATGCTAGTGATGCTCTTCTAGGATATAAGTGCGTTAATGAAAGGTTTCTTACAGCAAAATTTCAGACAAGCATTAAAGACTTGAATGTTATCTGCTGTTATGTCCCCACTGAGGATGCTGATGAGGATGAGAAGGATAGGTTTTACGGACAACTTCAGGATATTTTGAATTATGTCAAGAAAGGAGATATTACCCTTGTTCTAGGTGACTTCAATGCCAAAGTTGGTATCGACTCTGACCTTTGGGAAGGAGTGATACGCCCTTTTGGTATTTGTAGCTGCAATGGCAATGGGCAACGTCTCCTACAGGTAAGTAAACTCAATGGATTCAGTATAACTAACACTTATTACAAACATCGCAACATACATAAGTATACATGGGTTTCACCCAATGGGCTGCATAAGAATATGATTGATTATATATTAATTAACAGCAAATGGGCTAGTTCTGTTAGGAATACAAGGGCAGATAGGGGAGCTGAAATTGGATCTGACCATTACCTTGTTAAAAGTGTCTTGCAACTTAAACTTAAAAAGTGTTGTGCTAGGGTTAAAAAATTTACCTTTAATACTGAAGCTCTGAAAGACCCAGTTATAGCTAAAGCTTACCATGATAGGTTACTTAGTCATTATGACAGTCATGGTTTGCTTGCTACTGAAGTTGAGGAAGAATGCGACAGTTTTAAACAGGCTTTTTTGGAAACTAACAGTACTCTTTTAGGGAAAAAGGAGCAGAGGAGACAGAATTATTTAAGTGATAATGCACTTGAGCTTATTTCAGAAAGAAGGAACTTCAGGAATGTCCTTAATCAGTACCCTACTAGTCCTAATAGAAAGGATTACAGAGAGCTTAATAAACGTGTAAAAGATCAGTTAGCTGCTGATAAGAATCTTTGGCTTGATGGCTTGCCTGAGAAAGCTGAGGAAGCAGTTAGGCAGCACAACAGCAGAGAGCTGTACCAGATAGTTAATGTTTTACGTGGTAGAAAACGGACAGGTATACAGGGATTAAAGGATAAACAAGGTAAGGT
Organism: Ryuthela nishihirai; assembly: GCA_038380435.1. Classification (NCBI taxonomy): domain Eukaryota; kingdom Metazoa; phylum Arthropoda; class Arachnida; order Araneae; family Heptathelidae; genus Ryuthela; species Ryuthela nishihirai. The sequence continues at coordinate 7,475,708 of JAWZYU010000030.1, read as the reverse complement.
TATAGAAGGGGAGGATTCTGTCATGGCTAGGTGGGCTGAGCATTTCAGTGATGTTCTAAACAATGTAGTTAGTTCTACTCCCATTGTTTGCAATGATGATAGATGCATTGTTGGGTTTAATGTTGGCCCTATAACACAATCTGAAGTTAGTTTGGCTATTTCTAAACTTAAACTTCGTAAATCCCCAGGGGTGGATGAAATTACTACGGAAATGCTTAGAGCTGGGAATGTTTCTGTTACCACTAGGATGACTGAAATTTTGAATATCTTTTATGATAAAGCCATGTTTCCTAAGGATTTTACCAGAGCTATTATTATCACTATTTTCAAAAAAAGTGATCGCAGTTCTTGTGATAACTATAGGGGTATCAGCCTACTCTCTGTTCCAGGGAAAGTTCTTTGCATGATTGGGCTTAATAGATTTAAGAATCTGGTTGACAGTCAATTGCGTGATGAGCAATGTGGTTTCATTAGTGGTAGGGGATGTGTGGATCAGATTTTTTTACTTAGGTAGATTCTTGAGAAATGTTTAGAGTTTCAGAAACCTTCGGTTGCTAGCTTTGTTGATTTCAAAAAGGCTTTCGACTCTGTTGATCGTCATAATTTGTGGTTGATTGTGAAATCATATGGTATACTAGACAAGTTAGTTAACATTATGAAAGCTCTCTATAATAACACTGAGTCGTGTGTTAGAGTTGGTAAGGCTTGTAGCAATTGGTTTAGCATTACTTCTGGTGTTCGACAAGGTTGCATTTTGTCTCCTTTTCTCTTTAGCTTGGTTATTGATTTTGTCATACGAAATTCATTTCAAGGGAAAGATTTTGACCTTAAATGGACTGGAGATACGAAAATTTCTGACTTAGATTATGCTGATGATTTAGCCATTTTGGCAAATGATGTTGATGAGATGAACTCTTTCATTCAAGCTGTTGATGAAACTGGTACTAGAGTAGGTTTGGTTATAAACAGAGAGAAACCTAAAGTGATGAAAATTGGTCAGGCAGGCTGTGATTCAGTTAATCTGAATGGTTGCAGTCTTGAGCAGGTGTCACAGTTTAATTATCTTGGGAGCTATGTAACAGATAGTGGTGATGTGCGGCATGAGATTAACAGACGAATAGGGATTGCTGCCGGGACTTTTAAGAATCTATGGGGAGTGTGGAGAAATAGGCGTATACACCTAAAGACTAAAATTAGACTGTATAATAGTTTGGTTCTTTCTAGGGTTAGCTATGGTAGTGAAACTTGGACACTTTGTAAATAAGATAACAGGAAACTAGATGCTTACGCAGTATCTTGGGCATTAGGTGGTTCAACTTTGTAACTAAATGATGTAATAATGAAAGGAGTTTGCAACCTCCTTTAAGCAGCATATTGTGCAGAGAGAGACTCCGCTGGTTTGGCCATGTTGCCCATATGGATAATTATAGATTGGCGAATAGGGTATGAACAGTGTGCCTAGAGGTCCCAGAAGGAGGGGGAGACCTAGGATGCGGTGGTGCAGAAAACACAGCAGTAGATTCTCTCTCAACAGAGGCCCACCAGTGCAGCTAGTCCAGGATCCATAATCAAGCTCAAAACCATAAACAAGTCCAGTTTAGTAGGTATAAATGGTCAGCACCAGGACCCTGTGAAGTTGACCACTCCTCAGCAGGGTTGAAAAAAAAGAAAAAAAGTGGCCATAGATGACCAGATCAGTAGGCCATACTGAACTGGCAGCCCTCCCCTTCCGTTCCCTTCCAAAAGCGAATATCTCTTTTGAAAGGTACTAACGGCCAGCACCACGAGAAGGCGGGGTCGGACATTAGGTACTAGACCTGGCCGGTTCTGTGAATCATCACTAGGGATTGGTACACAGCTCTCCTTCAGTTTTAATTGTATTTATTTACTACAATATATGATAACATAGATTAATATGTTTAAAAGCTCATCGGGCTTAGGAGAATATTCTGCATCCCAGGGAACTTCACGAAATGAATATTAAACCAAATGGCGTATAATAAAGTATGTTAGCAGTGAAAAGATAACAGCCATTATGTACAGGTAATTTTTGAGAGAAATTTGAGTGAAGGAAAGCTCCAGGCAGGACTGCAGGAAACAGATTCATAAGTTGACTGGGGCCGTGTAGGAAAATAAAAAGAGTGTTGTTTCTGTGAGGAAAAAGACAGAACACAGGAAAGCATTGCCTGTGTTCAGCAGTCATTGACGAAAAGTCACGGAAAACCTATACGACATTTTCATAAACAACTGGGAATTAGGTATCATCATCACCATACAACATTTTTGGAGAAGATGGGAAATTCTTTCAATATAAGATTTATGTTCAGCAATCGTTTCGAGCCACATTTATAAAGGTAACTGAATTAAAATTTATGGTATCTTTCTGAGACTTGTAGAGCAAAATCCTACAGAGCAGATGGTTTCATTTCCTTGTCAATGGCTACGTTAAGAAGTAGAGTATGGCTGTGTTGTCACAGAAAATCCACATGAAAAACTGGAGATAACAATGCACAGTGTGGTGAGTTCTTTTGGCATGTGATACTGTTGGATCAATTTTTTTTTTCTTTAATGCTGATCGTTATCTCCATATCTCCGAAAAACGGTTTCTCAAATTTTTTCCCCAAAAAAATTCAATTTTAACGAAATGTTTTTCAACAGGATGGGACTCGACAACAAATAGAAATTGCAGTGCTTGATTTCTCAATGTCATTTGCACGTCGGGATTTGTTGAATTGATTTTTTTCACATTTCAAATATGAATGCTACTGGCCACCATAATCTCCGAATCTCAATGCACGACTGTTTTCTTATGCAGTTTCTGACGGATGCTGCTTAAAGGAACATCATTTTATTATCGATTAAATGAAGAAGAAATTTCAGCAGCAGAGATCAGCATCAGTGAAAAAGCTTTAGTTGCAAAATGTGCAAAACTTTCAATGGCAACTACACAGATGGTTTTGGAAACTGATGACACACATATTGCAAATATTTTCACTTTTTATTTTGTCATTCTTCAAAGACTGTTGAGTTAATAGACATCAGACACAATAATGTACGTCATGTATTTTGCTAAATAAACATAATTGAAAGTAGTGCGTCTTTTCAGAAAGGACCTCTACATCAAATTGGGATCTTTAACTTAACTTTGATTTTTCACGAACAGTTTCTTTTTGAAGTAACGACTTTCCATTCACATTCATTGAACCATTTCTTAATTTTGAAAACCAGTTAATATCAGTACCTTAGGATCAGTATTTTACCCAAAAGAAAGTGCTCGAACTGAATTTAATTAATAATATTTATTTTGAGGTTAAATAGTAAATTCAAATATTAAACACACATTCATATGCTATAACAAAAGACTAAAATTTAAATCTGAGCAAAAACAAAGTCGTAACTCTAATGTTGATGGCGACATTTCGAGTTTCCCCATTAAGGGACGGGATGAAGTCAGACTAAGACTTTGTAGTTTCAGACCTGTGAAAGTCTCAACTGCGCAGTCTCATAATTTCTCCACATACTACGTCATTGTTTTAAATACGTTGTCAGTGTTACTTATTTATTGTCCTCGTTCACTAGTTATTATATGAATATTCTGTACCATTTACCCGACGTTTTGTTTAATGCATGATCTGACCTCAGTAGTAGAAATGCTTTTCCGATTTAAAACAAATACCAAAAACAAAACACAAATATTACAGGAAGCCATCTGTTACAGACCTGTTTTGCTACATTAGAATTATAACATGCTTTGTTTCCATGCTTAAAAAATAAATACTAAACTCTGATAATCATTCATGTTTCAAGTAGTAAGCGTTGCATAATGGTTACAACTGCGGGAAGCATTATCGTTCATATGGGGAAAGAGAGACAAGCTTATGGTCTTTTTTTTCCTTCAAATTAATATATGCTTTCGAAATATTCCACGCATATTTCAATCAGTTGGCGGAACTATGCTGCAGTAATTAACAGCAAACAGGTTCGGCAACTGGAAAAAAGATGAATCCGTGGAAAGCAACTAACAAGAGACGTAGACCGGAAAACATTTCCGTCGATGTTGTACATAGCGATGAAACATGATAATTTTTCTTATTCCAGTGACTATATGACTTGTATTCTGCGCACGACAATAGCATAATTCCAACTTCGAAGAAATGTACGTAAGTATGCCGAATAAGCTTAACTGACGAGTTGTGCCGGAAAGGATTTACAATAAATTCTTCATGCTAGTAGCCAGACTGGCTCGCTCATTCAATGAGAAAGTGAAAAGAGTATCAGCAATTGTGTGTTGGAACCTCTGTGGTCATGTTTTGAAGATGTAGGAGACGTTACCTCTCAACAAAGAGAAACGCATAGAGTAGGAAATAGCAAACGAGTTCTTTTAAGTCTTGGTTTTTTTCTATTTCTGAAAGCAACTTGTTTTGCATTACAATAGTTTTTTAAATCAGCAATATTTTAAGGGGTTTTAAAGATGCGGAAGCTATCTTAAAGATTACAAAAACGTTTTTTAAGCAATGGAAATGTATTGTTTTTTGCTGATGTTAAGTTTGATGTTGAATGTAGACTTTGTTGCTGATGTTGAATTTAGAATTTTTACTGGAGTTGAAATTTTTTTGCCAATGTTGAGTTCAATATTGCAAGGTTTTGCTGATATTATACTTGATGGTGAATTTAAATTTTGCACGTTGTGTTTAAAACGTAAATTGGATCTGCTAGTTGATTTTGCCTACGTATTCTTTCAGTAAGGCGAAAAAGCTAATGTATCGAAAACATGATACAGGAGATTTGAATATGATTTTTTTCTTATTAACAAAGGCAAAATTTAGCCACTTATTTTTCTCGAATTACAAATTTTATTACGTCAAGATAATGCACAACTCAATGCTACCTTTTCAATATGCAAAATAATTTCAAAGTAGTTATATTCCTTCAGACATTAAAACGACTTTATTTGTCATCACAAGAATATTAAATTCCCTTCCACACTCTATGAAGCATATCAGGGGTTACTTGAGAGATAGTGATTCAGTTCATTGATGGATTGGGGTAATGGCGGGTGATAAACTACATTTTGATGAAAACCACACAGAAATGAAGTGAGTACGTTCGGGGAACGATGCTGGTCTTGTCTGAACTGGGAAATGCACCTTTAGACAATCTCTATCTTGTAGCAAGCACATATTGAATAAACGCAATATCGGGTTAAAAATGATTCTCTCTCCCTAGTCGTTGTAAAAACTGGCGAAAAGTGAAAACTAATGAAAGGTAAACTGACGAAAAGTGAAAACTAATGAAAGGTAAACTGACGAAAAGTAAAAACTGAAGAAACGTAAAAGCTCACGAAATGTAAAAACTGACGAAGAGTAAAAACAGACGAAGAGTAAAAACTGATGAAAAGGAAAAACTGACAAAAAGTAAAAACTGATAAAAAGGAAAAAAATGACGAAATGTAGAAACTGACGAAAAGTAAACTAAATGCATTTCTTTTCATTTCCATGTCATTTGTTTTCCTTTCATGTGACAAATCAAGCAGTTTATATGTTTGAAGTTGCAAAGCTACTTTGTAATGATCCTTTACATATTAAACAAATAAACAAAATAGGAACAAAAATAATATAAACATTATATATATATAGAAAAATTTGAAATAGAGTACGCACACTCGTATTTCATAAATCATAATAGATCATCATCATCATCCTCAAGCAGCCAAGGGCTACGTAGGTCCAACCAGACCGTGCAGTTTAATTCTCCAAGCATATCTGTCCTAAGCTACCGTGCTGCTTGAGGATGATGATGATGAAAACTGAAACGTCTTTTCAGAAACACACTGCATATGAATCTCTATTGAATATAACCTACATATGAATCTCGATGAATGTGATTTATTTATTCAATATTTAGAATTATTGAAACTGAAAATGCCTTTTTGCAGAAAATGTCTTTGCCGGCTGAAGAAAATGTTGGCTGCTGAAAATGTCTTTTTCTAATCAATATTTCTATATATATATATTCGTAAAATTAACGATATCTCGTTACTTTAGCTTCTTAAATACAATAATTTTAGTAAACGGTTGAAATAAAAGCTTTTATTTGTGCTTCAATTCAGATTTTTTTTTTTACATCTAGCAATGTTTCTCTTAAATATTAAAATTAATTAACTATTAGTGGCCAGTAACCTCAGTATTTGAAATATGCAGGAAATCAATTCAACAAACTCCACTGTGCAAATGCAAATTGTTAATCTTTCAAAAGCGTACATACCTTTCTTTTTAAACGTAAATATCATTATCATCAACACATTAGATTTTCTATTTTATGATCTCTATTTCTATTTGATTAGATTCATTTTTCAATTTCATTAGATTCATAAAATAGAATTCTAAAAAGTCATAGAAATGTGAGATGCATCTTTCACTAAGAATACTTATCTTTCTGTTGTTTTCAAATGTATCTGGATGTGTGAAGGGGGGGGATATTAAAATTTCCATAATTATTTCAACATTTCTGAAAGTAAAGAATAAGTGATATTTAATTGAAATCATTTATTTCTAGCTTCGTTTTTTGGTAAAAAAATTATTTTAAAATTTACAAAACTTCTTCTATTAAATTGCACAACACATTCTCTTTTACAAAGCTCACTCGCTGTGTTGGCCCTTACCTTATGAAACATGTCTTTAAAATTTTCTAACGTCTTTCTACTTTTTATTGGATCCCCTTTCTTTTCCCTCCCAAGAAATGCTTTCTATCTAAATGATAGTTGATGACAAACTTTAGTAGTTGCTAACAATTTGACGCTCATAAGTTGAGGTTACTTTGGAGCAGTAAGATATCTTGGATGGTTTTTTATATTTCTGTTGTTTTGTGGACTGGTCGAAACACATTTCCAATCGGAGTCAATGCTAATGAGTTACTTATGAAATGAAAGCTTGTGATATGGGGAATGAATATGGGGATAACACAGACTTTATGAATGTGATGTGGGGATAACAGACTCTATGAAGATTGTGATATAGAGTTAACACAGCCTCTATGAAGCTTGTGATATAGGAATAATACAGAATATGCAGCTTGTGATATAGGGATAACATAGACTCTATGACGCTTGTTATATAGGGGTAACACAGTCTCTGTGAAGCTTGTGATATAGGGATAACACAGACTCTATGAAGTTTGTGATACAGTGATAACAGAGACTCTATGAAGTTTGTGATATAGCGATTACACAGACTCTATGAAGTTTGTGATATAGGGATAACACAGACTGTACGAAGCTTGTGATATAGAGATAACACATATTCTACGAAACGACCTCTCCCCTTCCCACCTTTTCCTTCCAATCAATGACAAATTATATATGAAATGATATATTATAACATGGTAATTGATATACATACTATAAAAAATTTTCCCCTTCCAATTCACTCATACAGACACATTTGAAAGAAAGACAAGTATTCTTAATGAAAGTTTGCATCTGACATTTTCGTGACTTTTCATGAACCCTGTTTTATGATCCAATGTGATGATGTGAATAATAATATTTGTGTTTAAAAAGAAAAGTATTATTTGTTACTAGCATGTTAATTGTAGGTGATATATTTCTCGTTTTAAGTAGAGAGTGGCGTATCTATAGCGTTGGTTTCCCTTGTTAAAAATATTCAGCTGCCTTTAACTGTCACCAATATATTTTCATTATTATTGAAGGTGAAACTTTACTTCCTTTGCCTAACTAGTTGACTCTGCTTTCAAATTATTCCGAAATATAAACATAAACCTTTAAATAAAAAAATAATAAAGTGGCAATGCCCATTTGCTAGTGGCTGCAATGCTAATTGCTGTGCCCTTAAATACTACAGTGAATATTGCTACTGCTGAAAATGTCATTAGCTGAGCAACACATTCACAAAAGAGAAGAAAATTTGATTACATAATCAATATGAAATGTCACGCTTTTGATTTGACCTTGCGTCATACAGACGCTCTCCAAGGAATATCGGTGACACCTCAGCAGGGGCGTTGCGAATGACTACGGTTGGGGTGGGGGTGGGTGGGGGGATACAACGAAAATTTTCCAACTCGGAAGTAAAATTTCGACAACTCAGAAAATAACACCTTTACATGACTTCTTTCTCTATTCCGCTCCGTCGCACCCAAACAACGCAATTTTACAATTTTACCAAGTTGTCAGGATTTCGCCTACTCTCCAAAATTTTTGCAGGTTTTCTCGATTTTTGCCAATTTTCCAAAATTTTATAAAAACCAATTTGCAATTGCCACAACTCCCCTGCATTTTACCAGGAGGCTTCGAATTTTGCCAACTGCCAAAGATTTGCCAAGGTACCTCTTTTTGGCTAATTCCCGTATTTGGCCGACTCTCGATTTTGTCAACTTGCCGTAATTTTACAGAAGACATCCTAATTTTTACATCTCCCCTGAATTTGCTAAGTCAATTCGAATTTTCCCAACTCTCCTTAACTGCACAAAAGCAATCCCAGTTTTCACATCATCATCATCGTCGTCGTCGTCATCGTCATCGTCGTCGTCATCGTCATCATCATCGTCATCGTCGTCATCATCATCATCAAGCAGCCATGGGCTACGGAGGTCCAACCAGACCGTGCAATTTAGTTCACCAAGCAAGTCTGTCCTGAGCTACATCTACTGCATCTGGCCACTGCACACCAATTCTAACAAGGTGCTGTTTGACATTGTCTGCCCACCGCATCCTAGGTCTCCTCCTCTTTCTGAGGCCTTTAGGCACACTGTTCATAACCCTATTCCCCAATCTATTATTATTCATACGGGCAACATGGCCAAACCAACAGAGTCTCTCTCTGCACAATATGCTGCTTAAAGGAGGTTGCTGACTCCTTTGCCTAACCTCATCATTAGTTACAAAGTTGAACCACCTAATGCCCAAGATACTGCGCAAGCATCTGGAGTCAAAAGCATCTAGTTTCCTGTTATCTTGTTTACAAAGTGTCCAAGTTTCACTACCATAACTAACCCTAGAAAGAACCAAACTATTATACAGTCTAATTTTAGTCTTTAGGTATATACACCTATTTCTCCACAATCTCTATAGATTCTTAAAAGTCCCGGCAGCAATCCCTATTCGTCTGTTAATCTCATGCCGCACATCACCAGTATCTGTTACATAGCTCCCAAAATAATTAAACTGTGACACCTGCTCAAGACTGCAACCATTCAGATTAACTGAATCACAGCCTGCCTGACCAATTTTCATCACTTTAGTTTTCTCTCTGTTTATAACCAAACCTACTCTACTACCAGTCTCATCAACAGCTCGAATGAAAGAGTTCATCTCATCAACATCATTTGCCGCATTGCCGCATTTTATCATCAACTCTTAAAAGTCCCGGCAGCAATCCCTATTCGTCTGTTAATCTCATGCCGCACATCAACTTGCCTGTATTTAACCAATTCACTTCGAATTTTGCTAACTCCAAGATTTTTCCAATTCTCCTCAACTTTACAAAACTAATCAAAATTTTTGCAACTCATCATGCCAAGTGGCTTCGAATTTTTCCAACTGGCCTACATTTGGTCAAGTTGTCCCGATTTTGCCAACTTGTCATAATTTCACAGAAAAAGATCCCAATTTTTACCTGTCACCTGAATTTTGCCAAGTCACTTCAAATTTTGCTAACTCCCAAAGATTTTGCCAACTCCCCTAAATTTCACAAAACCAACCCCATTTTTCACAACCCGTCTATTTTTTACCAGGTGGATTCGAATTTTGCCAACTTCTCTAGATTTAGCCAAGTTACCTCGATTTGGCCACCTCCCATAGATTTTGCCAACTCACCATAATTTTACAAAAAAATTACCCAATTATTACATCTCTCCTGAATTTGCCAAGTCACTTCGAATTTTGCTAACTCTCTTAGATTTTGCAACTCTCCTTAATTGCACAAAAAGAATCCCAATAGTCACAGCCTGAATGTATTTTGCCAAGTGGCCTCGAATTTTGCCAACTTTCCATAATTTTACAGAAAAAAAATCCCAATTTTTTACATCTCACCTAAATTTTGCTAAGTTGTTCAGATTTTGCCAACTCTCCTTAATTTCACAAAACCAATTCCAATATTCAGAAGTTGCCTGTATTTTACCAAGTGGCTTCGTATTTTGCCAAATGCTCTAGCTTTTGCGAAGTTGCCTCTATTTGGCAATTACCCATGTTGTTTTTAGATTTCGATAACTTCTCTTAATTTTACAAAAAAATCTCAATTTTTCAGAATTCATCTAGATTTTACAAAGTCGCGTCGAATTTCACCAAGTTGGTTACTTTAGTTACTCCGATTAACTTTGTGGAGAGCCTTCGCCCTGTACCTCAGCAATAGAAATACAACATACACTAATCCGAACCCAGGTCCGGTTGTAACGCAGCTAAGCATGTTAACCACTCTACCACAGGACGGCTTGCGATGTCCTTTACACAAATGAATTATAACTGAGACATAAAACCCTCAAAAGCTGAAAGAATGGCAGAGAGTTCTTGTGCAATCTGTTCACCACATGATTTACTTACGTATTTTGCGCTTCGTTCACGCAAAATGCATCTAATGATTGCAGATGATTTTTTTTTTAATTTCATGAATGATGAGATATAAATAAAAGAGATTAATAACTGTTTATCTAATCCATTTAACTGTTTATTGTTTTACATTATATCGTCATCAACCCCAGATGCAATTTTCGACCCAGGCTCATTAAGATTGACTAAAATGACAAACATTATAGTTTCATGAGGTTATAGTTCCCGTCAAATATATTATCATTCCTAGCACCTTCCATTGTCTCTTCTAGTCATACATACTTGGCAACTTATTGTAGCAGCATATATTGTCGTGCATCAGAAAATACAATACTGAAGGAACAAAACTGAATTATGTATATGCTAGTATTAGAAGTTTAGCTTATAAAACTATCCATTTTTCTTTCTCCCTTATTTCAGCATTAATTCCGTCACAATTAATTTTGGTAGCAGAGTCAATGTTCAGGTCTATTGAAAGAGAAAGAGCTACACTTCCTTTCATCAGCATACATCATTCACTGGGATGTGGTAGCTTTAGTAAATTAGCTTTTCTCTGAGCATCGGATCACCCATAATCCTGTGTTGGTGCTGCCATCTATGGAATAAAGATGGTATAAAGATTGTAATAAACAGTTTCTGCTGGAATCTCGCTTTCCTCACAGATATTCTCTACAGTATATTCAACTGCCGGTAGGAACACATTAGTTGTTGTAATGTCAAGGTAACTACTTTGTAACAAGTCTGTCTTTATACTGTCAGATCTTTGTAACAAGTCTGTCTTTATACTGTCAGATCTTTGTAACAAGTCTGTCTTTGTATTGTCAGATCTTTGTAACAAGCAGCTGCTTGAGTGGTAATTTACATTTTTTTCAATGAACGGTAGACTGATTAAACTGCATTATGTGATTTATGAAAGAAACTTTCACTGAAAGGCTGAGTAAAACGGCGCAAAAATTTATTCATTTTCCACATATATACCTAGATATTAGCAATTACTTTTGTATTCATGTTCAATGAAAATCGTAACTTTGAGATTTCAAGTTCTATCCTCACCTTTCCAACCTTCTACTCCAGGTTGAGTAATTCAACTTCTGAGTGGCACTTTTCATTCGCTGTAAAATTGGTAAAGATCAAAACTTAGAGTATTTATTTCTATGGAAGGAATCTTCCATCAAAAACTGCCAGTGTGTATTTAAATGCATGGGACGCATTTAACGAACATATGGAGCCATCACTTAACATCCCCATACAATGGATGATAGCCTTACCTAGCCCCATGTTGTCTTATTTTTCACCAAGAAGGCGTCCAAGCAAATGGATAAAATCTCAGAGAAGGAATATTTGGGTCCAAAATCTAAATTTGGTTTGGTTATTTGCGGTTTTATAGCCAGAATCTTTGAATTTCAGGTTAGAAGGATAAAGATCACCAGGAATGTATCACGACTTTCGAGACAAACTCACTCATTCGTCCGTAGGAATCATACTCTTTTAATACTGAAAATATTGTTTCCAAATATATATTTTTAATTAAAACATTTTATATTCTACAGAATAAAAAATTCATAAAAATACCTAAAAGTAGTAGTGAGACCTTTAAGGAACGGTGTAAAATGTAGAAAATTAGGAGTAAACATTTGAAGAATAAAATTAGGCAATGTAATGATTTAATCTTTTCTAAAGTTCATTACGGCAGTGAAACTTGAACCCTTTGTAAGCAAGATAACAGGAAACTTGATGCCTTTGAATCTAGATGCTTATGCATATATTGGGCATTAGATTCACTTTGTAAGTAATGATGAGGTTAGAAGGAGTCTGTAACCTCATATGATTACCATATTATACAGAGAGAGACTCCGTTGGTTGCCCATGTTGTCCATATGCATAATTAGTGAACAATGTTAACAGAGTCGCCAAAGGTCTCAGAGAAAGGGTGAAACCTAGGATGCTGTGATAAAAAAATGTCAAACAAGACTTTGTTAGAATTAGCATACAGAGGCTAAATGCATGCTTGGAGGAATAAATTTTAATCTGGTTGGACCTCCTTAGCCCATGGCGGCAGGAAGCTTTTATATGCATTCCTTTATGTATGTAGTCTGAACAGCCACAGCTATGGCTTGCCTTGGATTTATTGTAGATCTATAGGCTATATATTTAATTTTGTGTAAGCTCCCAATCTTTCCTGGAAAAACGATTAGAACTGTTTCTGCAATTATTGCTAGCATTATAAATATTTTCAGTTTGTTCTTTTGTAAGCCGTCCCGTGGCCGAGTGGTTAGCGCGCTTGGCTACTGATCTACGGGACCTGGTGTTCGAGCCCCGGATAAGGCATGGCTGGTTGTTTTGTTTTCTGCTGAGGTCCTGCCATCCTCTCAGACCCTCTACTGTGGCATAATAAACTGACAGGCTCCTGTCAGACCTCTGTGGCAAGCAGCTGCTTGAGGGGGGTATTTTTATTTATTCTTTTGTAAAATTAAAATTTTTTCACGCTATGTTTTTGGATTTTGTTTGATTTTACAAATTAAAGCACTTTTACAGTTATGATTCATTTCCTTTCTAAATACACTGGTTTCCATAAATTAAGAAAATTCCCTATGTTTAGTAATGGAAAACTAAAGTCAAAGCTCCATAACTTCTAAAATTAGTTTTTTTTTTGAAAAATGTGATTGTAAATAATGATCTCAATCAAATACATCAATATCTCGATTTCCAACAATATTCGTTCAGTATTTAATGAGTTATGGAAGTTTTAATATTTAACAATAGCAATGCCAGTCTTAAGAAATTTATACGAAACTGAAGAATAGTGAAAAAATTATTTACACAAAGTTCTAAAATATAAACATATTTTATTAAACACTTTTATACTATACTTATTACTAAGTTTTAATTAACTTCTGAAGTCAATTTTTGTTACTGACATTTTTATCGCTAAATATTCAAACTTCCATAACTCATTAATAATGAACGAATAGTGTTGAAAATCGAGATGTTGATTTTTTTATTGAGATCTTTATCTGCAATCACATTTTTCAAAACGAAAAAACTTATTTTCGATTGACTTAACTTATATTTAACAGGGATTTCCCTTAATTTATGGAAACCAGTATATCTGCCATTGTTCGTTCAATGCTATTTTCCTTCTTCCGATTTACATAAAAGTACTTCATATCCATTACTTTTGCGACGTCCATCAACAAGATGATGGCCACGTTTCAAATCCATTATTGTAGCAGTGCCTTAGAGTCATTATTCCACATCACTGGCCAATGAGGTTCGAATGTTGGGTTGCACTCCGTCTACGATCATTTCTGTTCCGACCAGCGCGATTGATAAGCTGTTTTGCTTTATAGGAACGGATTTCTTTAATACCAAAATCTGAACGTTAAAAAAGGCGTTTAAATAAAAACCAATGGAAAGCTTTTTGGAAATCGTTCTGTTGTTTTGCTTTTACGCGTCCTGTGTACGACCACTGAGAGGTGACCACAGTAAGGAATGCAAGAACTGCTGGAGGAGAATTTTGAAAAAATTATATATAAATAAATGCCATCCCGTGGCCGAGTGGTTATCACGCTTGGCTACTGATCAAAGGGACCTGGGTTCGAACACTGGGCATGGTTGTTTTTCTGCTGTGATCCCGCCATCCTCAAAGACCTTCTACTATGGCATACAAACTGAAAGGCTCTTGTCAGACCTCTGTGGCAAGCAGTTGCTTGAGGGACTATTTATTATTTTATTTTCATAGATAAATTAGTTATTAATTTTGAAATTAGGTTATCAGGATGTAGGGATAGCAATAGATTGGAAATTATTTTCAGCCAGTGAACGACAAAGAGTTGAATCACACTGGTCTCCGTTTTTTTTTACGGAATCGTGCTTACAGTATGATTGAGTCACAGACAGGTAGTGTTGATATTAAATTTTTCTTCTGAGTAAAACATACCTTTTCCGTTCGTTTACCTAAATACTTAGAAGTCTGAATTGGATTATGATAATATGGAAAGCAAGCCCAGTTCTGTTTTCTGACTATCACATTTAATCACTTTCACATATTTTAGTTGTGTTTTCTCTTGTATCAACACTTTTTACTCTTATGTTTCATAAATACTTTTAAAACATGAAATGTTAAACACATTATTTTTATCGCTGAATTTTGCACCTACCATTGTATTGGTCTGAAGACTCTAGAAGAGAGGTTTACAAACTTCGTGGTATCACCACGAAGTTTGATCCCCCCCCCTCCGCTTTTGATTTTTAAAACACCCTTAAGCCTTCCCACGACTTATTTAGCATCAGCCAACAGTTCCGATTAAGTTAACAACAGTTCCGATTCAAGTTAAAAATAAAGACAAAAATTTAACATCCAAACATTCCCCCAGTTTGGGAACCGCTGCTCTAAAGAAAAACATCGCCGAAGCTCTTTCAGAAATGTTTGGTAATTTATGTCTTCGATTCAAAACATCAGAAAAAGATGATTTTGCTGATAAATTACGCTTAGTTTTGTAGCGAAGAATGAATAAAAAATAATAAACTGCATAGGGCATATTTTTATCCTGAGCCGAAATATATTTTCAGTTGTTTCTACTTCCTGTTCAAAAACTTATCCCAGTAACCCACGTCTCCACACAAAAAAATTCAAGACTACTTCCTCATCTTTTCCCCGCTTCTACATTTCCAGCTCCCAATGAATAAGGGGCGGTGGTAATTAAGTTGGTTGTCCGCCAGGCTCGTAATCTGAAGTTCCCAGGTTCGAGTCCTACCTGGGACAGCGTTTAAGATTTACTCCGCAAATCTCTCCACTCTGCGCTCGGTCAGTAGGGGACACCTATGGGCTGGGAAAGGCCGCCGTCCGTCGAAAGGGAAGTAAACCCGTGGCTCCGTGTGAGGGAGACCCATACCCACGTTGGATGGCTTTGATGGGTGGCTATCATCCATCTCCAAACAACTACCCAGTGTCGTGATACTCTTTCCACAAACTTCTCTGAACCCCAGGAGTCCTTGTGACCTGGCCATTTAACCCATTGTCTGCAAAAAAAAGTACTGCAGAGAAATAAAACAACCCAATGAGTAAAAGCATATCGATTTGTTTGAGAAGACAGCCTCCTCGAGATGGAGAATTAAGCCACGGCGCCGTGTGTGCAGGAGAGCATTACCTTAAAGGCTAACATGAGCGCTTTCCAAACCAACTTCTCTTGAACCTTAAGGTCTGACCACACCAAGGTTTCAATCCTGACATCCCTATAGTTCAGTGTCTCGCAAACTGTGTGCCGCGAAAGATTCCAAGTGTGCCGCGAGAGATTCCTAGTGTGCCGCGAGAGAATTTCAAATTGACATTAGATATTCCAAAGATTTCATTTTGACTTGACTTCTGTTATCGACGTGCTATCGACGTGCTTTAATAAAAATCTTTCAGATTTTATCAACTGGGATCTTGTAAGTATTTATCAAGCTTTTTCCAAAATTTGGTATTAATTTTTGATTATTTCAAGCCATAGAATGGACAAATATTTAAAACAAACACCGAGTTATGATTAATTATGCAATTTAAACTTAAGACGTGTTGTGCTAAGGTTAAAAAATTTACCTATAATTCTGAATTAAATAATAACACAGGCATTGTTTCGGGTCGACCATATAAAAGGTCACAGGAAAGACGTAATTTTCTTCCAAAGAGCATTATGAAAGGTGTCTATCCACTTGTTTCATGCACTACTGATCTGCATGCCAACAACAAGAGCGGTATATGGCTATCCCAGTCACGTTGATGGTCGTCGATAAACAATGCTAGATGTTGTGCAATTGTCCTATCCAACTGACTATCCGACATGTTGTGCAATTGTACCATCCGAATGAGGGTGTAAAGGAGTCCTTCTGGTTTTCTGAATGCCTAATAATTGGC
The DNA here is from genome assembly GCA_038380435.1 of Ryuthela nishihirai. Lineage (NCBI taxonomy): Eukaryota > Metazoa > Arthropoda > Arachnida > Araneae > Heptathelidae > Ryuthela > Ryuthela nishihirai. Next base: position 7,459,251 of record JAWZYU010000030.1, on the reverse strand, counting down.
AGATGCCTTTAAACACATTGAATTCAAAATTCCGTCCTTGGTCAGAGTGGAGTTGCAAAGGTACGCCATACCTTCTAATCAAGTTGTTTACTATCATCTCTGCAACTATTATTGCTTCCTGACTTTGAATGGGATAGACTTCAGACCACCTCGTGAAATAATCCACTACCATTAATAAATAGCGATTTCCATCATCAGTCCTAGGAAACAGACTCATTATATCAATGACTATTCTCTCAAACGGGGCACCAACGTTATACGTCTGTAGCTTACCACGACTCCTAGTCTTAGGGCCTTTCTTTGCTGCACAGGCCTCACATTTCCTACACCATCTTTCAACGTCTGCCCTACTTTTCAGCCAATTCCCTGGCTTTAGCTAATGTCTTATTAACACCGAAGTGTCCTCCAGTGGCACTATCATGTACATCTTTCATCACAAGTTCCACTCGGGAGCGAGGAATCTGCCAACGGATCAGCCGTCTAGCGGGATTCTCACATCTTCCGTATAATACACCGTCCTTCACTTCTAAGGAGTCCCACTGTGCCCAATAGCTTTTAGAAGTTGGACTATACCTCGAGATTTGCTCCTAATTAGGTCTTACGTCAGATTTTTCAATCAAATCCATTATTGGTCTTATATCTTCATCGTCTAGTTGGGCCTTTCTAATTTCTAGTGGACTCCAGATGTTAGGAGTATCACTGTTTTCTTGTGTCGATGTTATTTTACTTATGGGTATTATATACGTATAGTACCATATTTCAACTCTGCATTATAGCAATGCTTACAGTTGTCAATACATGGACGTTTTCAAAGGGCATCTGCATTCATGTGCAGCTTGCCACTACGATGCACGATGAAGAAATTGTATTCTTGTACACGCTGTATCCACCTAGCAATTTGTCCTTCAGGATTTTTAAAGTTTAGTAGCCAGCTGAGTGCAGCATGATCGGTAAGGATAAGAAATTTTTGGCTATAGAGATAATGATGAAAATGTTCAATTGCTTTTACTATTGCTTAACAGTTCCTTTCGTGTAACACAATAATTCAGTTCTGGTTTGGATAAAGTTTTGCTAAAATATGCAATAACTCTTTTTTTTTGTCCGTCTTGTTGCTGTGAAAGTACAGCACCAACTCCTGCGTTACTTGCGTCAATATCTATTATGAACTGTTTTCCAGCTTGTGGATATGTTAACACTGGTGCCGTGGAAAGAGCTTGCTTCAATTTTTGGAAGGCCACTTCATATTCGGTGGCCCACATGAACCGTTGACCCTCCTCTGTCATACGATGCAATAGCCTTGCGATGTCGGAGAAAATCTTGACAAATCATCTATAATATGTATCCAATAACACTATGAAGTTGATGAATATCCTGTGATAGAAGCCAGTCTATTACAGGTTCTATCTTACTAGGATCATTCTTAATAACCAAGGGTTAGTCACCAAGGTAATGAACTTCTTGCTAGAACACTTTACATTTAGTCGGTACCAAGTTTAGCTTGACTGCCCTAAGTTTTTTACGCACTTGACGAAGATTTCTCAAATGTTTCTCAAACGTTTATCCAAGGATGATGATGCATCCAGTGCAAGTAACTGTGGCACACCTCTCCAAGTGGCAGTGCAAGTAAACCAGGCACACCTCCCAAGACAAAGCTTTGAGCACCGACTCCATTAGTCGTCCAAACGTTGCAGGCGCGTTGCAAAGTGCAAATGGCATCACTTTAAATCTGAAAAAAATTACAGCCATTTCCTGTAAGGAAAGCTGTTTTCTTACGGTCTTCAGGATGTATACTAACTTGCCAATAGGCGTTCTTCAAGTCTAATGTCGAGAACCAATCTGACCCATGTAGAGTGTCCAGTATATCATCAATCTTGGGTAAAGGAAAACAGTCTTTCTTTGTTATACCATTAAATTTGCGGTAATCCACAAAATCGGGTAGATCCACCTTTTTCTTGACAAGAACTACTGGTGATGTCCTGGGACTCTGTGATGGTTCTATAATGTCTTGAGCTTCCATGTCCCTTATGAGTTGTTCTGTCTCCTCCCGTTTTGCCAATGGAAGCCTTCTTGCTGGTGGATGGACTGGTGGAGGATCACCAGTGTTAATCCTTTGTTCTGTCAGTTTAATATGGCCATAATCATATGATGTAGCAGAAAAAATGACAGAAAAACTCTTTAGTAGGTTCTCAGCCTTAGCAGCTTGATCTTCAGTTAATATCTTTCTTGTTTGTCTCCAAAAGTCAGCAAGATGAGAGGGGATGTCTGTATGGTGTTTGTTTGAGTCAGTATTTCAATTGTGTTTACACTTGTTACCAATGTAACATGTTAAGGTTCACATATTACTAATTCTTCACCTTTTTCCAATTTTTCAGTTTGTTACAGTTCATCACTCTGATAGGGATCTGTTCTTTATCTACTTTGACTAATGTCCTTGCAACCAGGATACCATGAGCCGAAGCTCCTTTACCAGGGCATCAGTGACCATCAATCAGAAGGCCTCAGAAGTCCCCCCGATGTCCATGGACTATAACTTTGTGCTGGGAATTCCGTGTCTGTCGTTACTAATACTCTGGTCACACTTGCTAAAGAATCAGATGTTCGGCTAAATAGAGGAATCTCTTCTGTCTTATAGATGAGTAGGCTGTCACTGGGTCTAATACTGAATCCATGTTTCTTTAGGAAATCAAAGCCTAATATGTATTCATAGATGTAGCAATGTAAATGCTGCATTGTAAATGTCAGCAATGTAAACAGGATGGCGTACCAGACAGCTACCAACTCTGATGTTGAGTTCCATACTTTCACGGACTTTAGCACGATCTCTAATGACTGTTTTCAGGGTTATATTAGACTGTCTAGAATTCCAATTTGGGTGAGGTATTATCTTCCTAATTATGTCTGTTTTGGGTATAGTTACATTTGTACTGGTGTCTACTATCATACGGCAAGGCACTCCATTTATGGTTCCATAAGCTACCAATCCGTTTCTACACTGCTGAAACATGGACGACTTTCCCTGGGGTCAACCAATCAACAGCCAGCCTTTGCCCTTCATGTTGCTTACGCTGGTTTTGTTGTCTATTAGACGTGCTTGAACTTTGCACCCACCACCTTTTGTAGTTTGCTCGAATGTGTTAAGTCTTGCCACAATTCCAACAATGAAGGTTTGTGGAACTCTTTGAGGAGGAATCTTTTATCTCTTTCAAAACATATATAGTCTGGCTATGGTTAGTTCTTTCATTTCACTATCCTTTTCTACAGTTTCTTCTGCATTCACAAATTTCACTGTGCGTTTGTTCTCTCGGAAGGAAAGCCTGAAGCACTCGTACTTCACGGCATGTACCACAGCTGACTTTAAGGATTCATCTTCCAACATCCTCAGGGATTGTTGAGACTCAGGGTCATTAATAGTATCAATAAATTGTAATTGAGCTAAGTTATCTTGAATATCTGGTGGATAATTACTATAAGCCATTCTAGCTAGGCGCTCAATATCACTGGCAAGTTCTTGAAAAGTTTGACCACTTTTCTCCATTCGATGTTTAAATTGAGTCATATACTATTGCTTTAAATAAATATCGCCAAATCTGAGTTCTAATGCAGATATCAGATTTTGATAATCAAATCGTTTTTCTTCTGGAACAGACTGTAAAACTTCCGCAACAGGATTTCCTAGCGAAGCTGCAAAAAAGCTGGCCTTCTGAAATTCTTTCACTCATTTGCTCTAGCGATGATTTAATTGTGTTTTAAATACTGTACAAGATGATTGACCATTATATGTGGAAGGCTTAGTTATATTTTTAGCGATATATGTAAAAACATTATTGTCACTAAAATTACCATTATCACAAGAAGAAGGTAATGTTTCATTTCTTAAAATATGAAACTGGCGTTCACAATCAGTTTTTACACTATCAATTTGATGCTTATATCTTAACACTATTAAGTTTTGTGTTAAAATCACAAGTGATTTCATTTCCCCATCTATGTCATCTTTATCTATATCACTTTACCCCATCTATATCATTTTTTACATCGTAAATATCATTTTTACGCTATAAATTTCAGCCTTTAGACTATCACACTATCTGTTGTGTTTGGTCTTAATGTATTTACACTGGTCAGTGATTTCACTGATTTTTTTGGTTAAGATAATTATTCTGATTAATAATCTTACTAATTTGAGGAGCCACTTCAGCTCTCAACTCTTTATTTTGTGGAGTCATTTCAGCTTTCAAATCATCATTTTGAGAGGCTGTCTCAGCTCTCAGGTCAGTAATCAGTTTTACTAACTCATTCATCCTTCTAGTGAAAGGCATTCAATAAATTATTCCAATACTGACACCAAATGTTATGAATTAAACGGATGGAAACTGGGCGTGAGTTGAAAAGTAGTATTTAAAAATTATAATTCTAAAATAATGTAATTTATTACAAAAGTATGAATAACAATATTTATTTAAACTAAAGTCAACCAACACAAATCTTCATCAGTATAAAAATTCAGAAGAACAATGAACCTTTTTGCTATTCCTACAAAGAGAAAATAAGGCTTTAACAACAGTCGATAAGTGTCATGATCATATCTGTGATCTATAAAGAATCTATAAAGAATAACCTTAACAATTCCTAAACAAACTAAATATAACTATGCATCAATTGATGAACTCTTCCTGCTGAAAAGTTCACATCAGTTCTGCTTGTTCGATTAATATATAACCTCCCCAGCCACATCTTTACATCCTTCTTTTTCATTCCAGTCAGCAACAGGATCATCACTAAATAAACTTATTTAACCTCCCGAGAACACACCAGATAAAATCATTTCTTTTTTTATACTTTAATGCACAGACGAAGACAAACTACGTTTTCCTTCCTTAATACAACGACTTATTCTTAGTTTTTAAGTTAAGTTCGTTCGAAGTGGTTGGTGACGTAATTCTCACGCTGTAATTCACGCGAGCATATCAAGACGAAACATCACATTACAATTTCATTGTAGCACGTTCATCTGTCGTAACAATATTATATTAGCTAATTATAATTCAGTTATTAAAATGTTTTAAATAGAAATTCTTCCAACAAATTTCACCTTTTGTTTTTATTACAGATGAGTTCAATGGCCAATTTTCGAGTCCGGGTCCTAACAAGCCAGTACCCATCTAGGAGAAATTTCTTCTCCAATCGTAAAACACATATGAAAAAACAAAACATACATGTTAAATCATTTTTAGTTCTTCGCATTGTGGGATATTCAAGATTTTAAAATAATTATTTGAAGAACAATTTAAATTATTTAATGTTATTTAGAACAAAAAAATACTATAAATAATTCATTGAAGCTTAAAATTATTGATAACATTATTATAAACTTTAAGAGTGATTCATTATAGAAAGAAATAAAGTACCTAAAAAAATAATCAGAAGTTGAATGATGCTCATTTTTAATTACTAAAAACTGATGAAAAGGTTAAAATTATAATAAAAACGATATTTTTTCTTTTTTCTCAATCACAAGAAAATTCGGAAATTTAAATTATGACGGAGTTGGGACCTGATCTCATTTCAGTTTCTGTTTTATGATCTCTTACTCTTTTCTCTAATGCAGGTTAAAAATAAAAATAAAAAAATGATGAAAACCGAATGCTTTTTCAGAAAGCAGTTTCGGAATTACAAACACCGGATAAAGACTAGCATTAAGATAATATACTGCTCACAAAAAATTAGGGGATATTTCAAAATGAATATGAAGCGATAATATATCCCCTAATTTTTGTGAGCAGTATACTTGTAGTCTTCCCACTAATAAGAGTTGGGTTGAGTTACCTCCGAGCGGCACTTTTTTGCACACAATGGGCTAAATCATCAGGTCACAAGGACCCCCGAAGGCTCAGAGAAGGTTGAGAAAAGCGACCCACTGGGAAGCTGTTAGAATAGATGGTAGCCTGCCCTCAAAGCTATCCAGCGTATTCTTTATCATGCACAAGATATGGCTCTCCCGCACACGGTACTATGGCTTAACGTCACATCCGACGGACGACGGCCTTTACAAGCCCATCGGTGTCCGCCACTGGCCGAGGGGAGGGCGACGAATTTTGCGGAGATAAATCTCAACGCTGCGCGACCTGGGAACTGCAGATTATGAGCCTGGCGCACTACCGACTGAGCCATCCCGCTACCTCTAATAAGAGTAATAGAGTATGAGCTGCCACAAAAAAAAAAAAGCAGGAACTAAGTTTTAAACGAGTTCACTGGGGAAATCTAAAAATCATCCCGAGATTTCAGTGGCTCCCCCTTTTCCTAATACCATCATGGACTCATTCAGGTCCTCTCGTATCTAAGAAGGTCTCCTGTCTCTGTGGAAATCCTTCAACCTGCCCGTCTAGTCCACCGCGTGCACAAAGTGCTGCTCAGAGCTAAAACCACCCAATTGTACATAAAAACAAAGTAAATTAAAAATTTTTAAAATACTTATCTTCCTATATTCGTTCTAAAAAATAGAAAATAAAACTAAAGCATATCGATGGTGCAACAGTCACTGAGTTCGTATTAACTTCAATGGACGATATGGCGCTGGTAATTTTGTTGTGTAGGTTAATCGGCGCCGTACCTTCCTTTGAAACGAATACGAACTCAGTGACTGATGGCACCGTCGATATGCTTAAGTTTTATTTTTTGCTTCTTTAGGGCGCATGTAGAAAGATACGTATTTTTTTAATTTTTTAATTTATATTTTTTCTTTGGCACTAAAAATGCCTGTGTTCAGAAACTTTTATTTGACATATGACTCGTAAAGCCGTCCCGTAGACGAATGGTTAACGCGCTTGGCTACTAATCTAAGGAACTGGGTTCGAGCCCCTGGTAAGGCATGGATGTTTGTGTTTGCTTACCTGCTGAGGATCTGCCATCCTCTCAGATCTTCTACTATGGCATATAAACTGTCAGACGTCTGTGGCAAGCAGCTGCTTGAGGGGTATTTATTTATGACTCATAAGCATTGACCATGATTACTTTCCATTTTTAATGGAAGGAGGAGGATTCGTTTCAGCAAGTCGCCCACAATGTTGCAGACGTCGCAAGCTTCATTATGAGATATAACATGTTCAGGTCAATCCCCAAGGAATTTGCATCTCTTTTTCGGATGGGAGAGAGAATGGTGGGGAGGTTATGATTCTAAGTAGCCTATCATAGCTCTCATATTAGCTTTAATTTGACACTCAACTGTGGCCCTCACTTTCGGAAGATGTAATAGAAGAATGACTTCAACAGTTCCTCTCTTTTTACAAAAGTTTTGGGAAGAAAGCAGGGTGGGTATATTTTTACAGCCTGTAACACTCCCACATCACAACCTCTCTACACTTAAATCATTAAGTTTGTCCCCCGCGTTCGAAAGAACTTACAAATGACGAGTGAAGAGCAATAGGAAGAAGAAAGTAATTATAAAATAAGTAGAACCTGATTTTTTACTGTGTGGGGAGTTGTGAAAATAGATTGTTTTACAAAATTTCTACCTGATCTAAAAATAAATGAAAACACCTTATTTCTACTCTTTGAATGTGATTTTTCACCCGAAATATCCATGCCTATACATAATCTTGAAACCAGGTTTTCACACACAAATGTACAGTTTTAAAATTTTTCCTTTTCGCCTTTTTTGTACTCTCATTAAGAAAGGCGCCAGTTGTGGGCTTAGAATTACACACTGTCTACGGTTCCCAAATATCGCAGTCATAAAACCGAACATGTATAGTTGTGGCCGAGAAAATCGGACTAAACCGGACCTTGGAATTTCAAATCATATGCTTTTGTGTCGTTCCAATGAACATTTAAGATCTTTCAAACATTTATTTGAAATATGGTAAAACACCTTTTGATGTAATGAAGGTGGCAACATTAGTGTTACCAAATTATCATTCTGGAGAAATCGAACATTTTACAATTCAGAGAAGATTATTCTTAAAGGTTATTTAGAATAAAGATTGTATACGAAATGGAAAAAATAAACAAAATAGTTTTAGATTTAAAAACCTTTTAGAATTTTTTTCTATACATTTCCTGAGTTTATACTCTTTTTCTAGGGAAAATGGTGGGGATACTGCCTCCAAATATTTGGTTGTGAGAGCCTGAACTGTTTTAAGAAAATTGCCCAAGGGTATGCAAAAATGTGAAACATATATTTTCATATAAATTTTATTTACCTTAAAATTAGAACATAGGTTTGATTCCGGGGGCATTCATCAGGCCATCTACATCGGAACAGAACACAAGGTCGTCTTCCTTTCTGAAGTAAGGCACAAACTACTCATGACGAGTTCGAAACGAAGTCACTCGGATATTTTCCTTGAGAAGATTCCATTGTTTAAGTCTTGATCCAAGTAACTCTGCTTTGGCCTCGGACAGCTCCAGATCGCGAACAAGATCGTTCATTTCTTCTTCGGTGAAAATGTGTGGTGCAGATGATGTACCGTGGCAGACTTGTGAATCATAATTAGACACCGAAGGCTGCAGAAAACCCAACGCCGGTTCGCCTCCCTCCTCACCGTCTGAATCGATGGGAAATTCTTTTAGAGGTTCGTGAACGGGAAGACCTTCGCCATGCGGAACTGGTAGGAGAGCAGATTGTATATTCGGGTACGCTTTTGTCCACTTCTTTTTTCTTGTGAAGCCTCCAGAAACAAATGGAACCATGCAGAAGTAGCAGTCATTTGCGTGATTGCTTGGCTCTCTCCAAGCCATAGGAACAGCAAACAGCATCTCCACTTTTTCGCCTTTCCACCACTTCGGAAGATTTCTTGCACACTTACTGCAGCATATGTGTGGGGTCCAGGTCTTGTCCTTGTCCCCGATCTTTCATCCAAAATAAAACTCATATGCCACTTTCACTATTGGAGTGATGGCCCTTTTCTGGCTTGCAAACGTCACTTCACTGCAAATGTAACAAAATGCATCTGCACTATAAACACAGTTGCGAGGCATCACTAATGATGGATTAAAACTTCAAGGATCACTTGTGTTGTACTTATGACTCAGGGGTAAATGGGAGTCACTCAAAAGACTTGCTCACCCTACGAGACGTCGCTTACAACTAACGATTGCATCATGTTTTGTCCGTGATTGTAAAGCAGCGATGTCATGGCTCAACTACATTGCATCCGGGGGTTATGTGTATGGCGGAATGATGCGATACAACGCAATATGTTGCAATCTGGAGTTTAAAATACCACGTTGCGAAATGTTTACCTATGTACTCAATGCGGACTGAGTCGTTTATACATGACCATCTCTGTCTCTCCTAAACAAGGTCAATCGACAAATTTTATTGTCATTTTCGTGTTCATCATCATCATCCTCAAGCAGCCAAGGGCTACGGAGGTCCAACCACACCGTGCAATTTAGTTCTCCAAGCTAGTCTGTTCTGAGCTATCGTGTTCAGCACCTCGAAATTTGTAAAGATTGGCTATATTCATTTCAAAGCCTTTTTGTGTGCTGCCCATTGTAATTAGTTAAGACTATCGATGCAGTGGATAGGAAATTTCATCCGCTTCGGATGTAGATTTGTCGGATTGTAATCCGTCTTCGGATGTAGAAGACGGATTAGTTTTGTGGTCCAATGACAGGTGATATGGTTGTGGATGAAATGTTTGCAGTTTCGACAGTAAGAAATTTAAAATACAAATTGCTGAAAACGATTCATCATCGTTGGATTTTACTTCTAACATCCCTGTAATTGCAACAATGCTCATTTCTATCTCTTTGGAGATCTGGCATCCGTGGGACCAGAGCGTTTGGACGTGGTGTTGTGCTGTCGAAAGTTTAATTATTCTTTTGGTTTTGTGCTGCCTTTCATAGAATTTTGTCGATCTTGATTTCAGATTGTGTCAACATGTAATCAAAGAATTATTTAAAACCGAAAGAACTACGATTGTGTTTGTGAATTATCAACTTTCCGTTACTTCTGATAGGCTTAACGAAAGGCGAAATTCCCGGATGTAACTTGGTAAACTCAAGTGTTAGTGCTTCGATTGTTTCAAAATGGCAGTAGGTAATAAGAAAAAAAGAAACTCTCCTAAACTTAACATCAAAGTAAAACGATCTAAGTTCTATACTATGGATAAAACAAAAAAAGAAGAAAAAATCTCACAAGAAAATGAAGAATGTGACCTGGCAGAAGATTTAAAGTTATCTTCAAATTCAGAGTCTTCGCCTGCAAAATCTATCGAAGAAAATACTCAAAAGGACATTAACATCGAATCGGATACTCATTCTATTACTCAGGTAAATCCATTTGTTATTAACAAGGAAAATGATCATGATCTAAAGAAAAATTCTAAGTTACCATTTCTTAATAAAACATTAAACTCTGAAAAGAAAGAGGAAATATCTAAAAACATTACTATTATAACTAAAATTGATTCAGAGAATACGAAATTTCCTGACATCATTGAAAAAGCTTTAAACGATAAAGAGGAATTATCTTTGGTCATTAGTGGGATTAACACCAAATTAAGTGCACTAGACATTCAGAAATTCTCATCCTTTTTTTATAAACTATTAAATGATCGAATCGGAGGGAAATTCATCTCACGCGGAAGATTACTAATTTTTCCCAATTCAAAAGATCAGTATAAAAAAATTCTCGACCTGAAAGAAATTTTATCAATTCCTGTTAAAGTGGAACTTCCCGATTTTAAGAAATCAGTACTGGGAACATTTATTGGAGTGCCCACACATTTTGATGATGACTTAATACTCGATCTCTTATATGACCAAAACGTTTTAAGCATGAAACGCATGATGCACTATGACCAATTTGATAAAAAAAAAGGAAACTTGTTGTAATCCGATCAATAAGATAATTCTGGAATTTGAAGGAGATATACTTCCCATTCACGTTTTCTTGGATTTTCACGACATAATGTCAAACCATACACAACTCCACCTAATTTGTGCTTCAGATGTTACACATTTGGTCATGCAGTATCCACTTGTAGAGGAAAGCTCACATGCAAACGTTGTGGAGAACACCATCATAACAAATTTTGTAAAGCTCATGTCTTAAAATGCCCAAATTGCGGGGATCAACACCCTGCAACATATGCTGGATGTCCAGTGAGACTGATCGCATGTAAAGCTAAAATAATCCAGTTAAATGAGGGTTTGAATTGGCAACAAGCATTTAAGAAAGCCAAACAATCCCCAGATATTATTAACCACTTCAAAATAAAAGACTTTCTGAATAAAAGTGAGGTTTTAACTAGTGATTCGACCTTGATCACCGATAGGATTCAAAGCAAAGAATGTGAGGACCTGAGAGAGGACTTTACACAGGGATTCTGCGAAGGAGTGAGAGAAAACTTCCCACCTCTAACAAACTTACCTTCAACATCTACTGACATTGACAACAGAATCTCCGTAACTCAGAATAATGTAATTCAAAGAAACTATGCTAGTACAGTAAAGAAAAACATCACTGGAGCTAAAAATTCAATTCATAAAACTTCCAAACTACAAATGAATGATGAAAGGAATTTGGAAACTACTATTTGTCCTACAACGCAAGGAAATAATAGAGGGACAAATGAACCTTCCAATTGGAATAATAGGAGCCAAATCATAGGCCTAATCATCAAATTGTTTGATATTATCCTCCCACAATGTCCGGAGGTGAACCTCATAAAAGACATCTTACTTTCTTTACTGAATAGTGGTCCATGGTAGACAATTTCAGTATTCTTCAGTGGAACTGTCGTGGAATAGAAAGTAAGAAACATATCTTAAAGCACTTTTTGAACATAAAAAAAATAAAAATAATGTGCATACAAGAAATAAATACAACAAACTTACCTAAATTTAATAATTTTATAACTTATATACAAAAAAATAGTAATAATTCTAGAGGTATTGCAACTTATATACATAAAGATATAATACATAGACAATTAAATATACCAATATTAAAAGAAAAATTAGAAATAATAATAATTCAAACTCAAATAAAAAAAATAATTGTTAATATTATAAATATATACAATCCAGGAATCTTAATAGATACAAAAACATATGTACAAATTGTTGAAAATTTAAATGGAGAAATTTTAATATGTGGAGACCTAAACACACATAATAAAGTTTGGTTTTCGTATAAAAATGATCATAAAAGCAACTATTTATTAAAATTTATTGAAGAATTAAATTTAAACATACTTAATAACAACACACCATGTTTTGTTGAAAATGAAAAAATAAATTTTTTTATTTTTTCAAAAAAAAAAAAATTTTGTTTGAAAAATGAAAAAATAAATTCAATCATTGACCTAACACTATGCTCAAATAGATTAAAAAATGAATTACAATGGTCCATTTCAATAGACAGTTATGGTAGTGACCATAGACCTATTTTTATTTACTATAATGATCCTTTTATCAGGAAACCAAAAATAAACTCCATTAATTGGAAAGGTTTTAAGGAAGATTTAAACAAAATTAATTATGAAACTTTGGATTACACTACACTAATTGATAAAATACAGGATAATAAAAAAAATAACACAACAACAATAACAAAAAAAATACCAGTAAACAATATACATACTATATTTATAAACAAACTAATAGCAATCCGCAGAAAAGCAGAAAGACATGAAACAAACAAAAACATTTATTGCATGCCAAAATTTTAATAGACTAGCAGCAGCTATCAATAAAAAAATTAAAAATATTTTGAAACAAAACTGGAGAATATTTACAGAAAAACTATCCCCCACAACATCTACAAAAAATTTATGATCTATATATAAAAAATTAACAAAGGAAACAGAACCAATAAACCCTTTATATAACTATGCATTAAAACATAAATTAACAATCCAAGAAACAACAGAACAAATAGCAAAATTTTTCAATACATTACACTATAAACCAAACAATAAATTATACAAATTATATAATGACTCAAATATCTTCCATCAAACATATTATAATAATAAAACCGATTTTATAAATCTTCCATTTTCATTATATGAATTAATATTTGCTATAAAAAAAATAAAAAAGAATACAGCTCTGGGACCAGATCAAATTTCAAATAAAAAAATCTACCAATTAAATATATAAAAAAACTACTAAAAGAATTTAACAATTTCTGGACAACTAATAATTATCCAACAATTTGGCTAGAAAATTACATGATATTTATAAAAAAATCTAATAAACCATATGAAATACTAGAATCGTATCGACCAATCTGTTTGAGTTCAAATTTATTCAAGTTATTCGAAAGAATGATTGTAAACAGATTGAACTGGTTTTTTGAACATGAACGCATTTTTCACAGGAATGTGTTTGGCTTCCGGCCTGGAAGGTCAACCAAGGATCTTCTGTTAAACTTCATTTCTGATGTTGAATTTACAAAAAAAAAGAAAATATTTTTGGTAGTTGTCATAATTGATCTTGAGAAGGCCTTTGATTCGATAGATCACAACGCACTTTTATATAAAATTAGGAAATTAAAAATATGTGGTAACATTTATAATTTTCTTTTACATTTTATTAGAAAGAGATCTTATAAAGTAAAATTAGGAAATAATACTTCTACATCAAATAAATTACTAAATGGTCTTGTACAAGGAGATATATTATCCCCGCTTCTTTTTAACCTATACTTAAATGATATTCAAAAAATTTTTAACCAGAAATAAAATTTGGAACATATGCAGACGATTTAATCTTCTGGACATTCCATGAAAATATAGATGTAATACAAAAAAGAATACAAGACACAATTAAAAAAGTAAACAATTACTGTGAAAATTGGAATCTAAAAATTTCAAATGAAAAAACTGTCATTTCATACTTTCACCCTAATGGAAAACTACCAGAAGATTTCATAATTAAAATAAATGAAAAAAATATTAATATCGTAAATCATTTTAAATATCTAGGAATTCACTTTGACTCAAAATTGAACTGGAATAAATTTATTACAGAAGCTAAAAACAAAGCAACCAAGCTTTATCATTTTCTAAGATTTCTTGGCAACTCAAAATGGGGATGTAATCAAAAAAACCTACTATTATTATACAATTCTATTATTCTACCCAAATTTACTTATGGAATTGAACTGATATATTGCTTAACAAAAAAAAATTATAAAACTTTAGAAAATATACAAATAAAAATTTTAAAATTCTGTTTAGGTTTATTACAAAATACAAATAAATTAAATATTTATGCAGAAACATCCATACCTCCATTGGAAATAAAAAAAAATATCTCTTGCATAATCTTTTATTTAGAATAGTATTAAAAAACAATGATCATCCAATCATTGATAAAATAAATGAAAATTTTAATGATAACATTATAAACCTATTTAACGATAAAGAACAATTAAATCATATTATACAAAATAATCTTAGTGGTGACAAACAAATTTTGGCTCCTTTTTGGAAGTTTTGTTTCCCTATTTTGGAAACTGAAGTTAAAGGAATTACATCTAAAAAATATATAGACAAAGAAAACCTAAAAAATTTGGCGGAACTTCACATTGAAGAACAATACAAAGATTTTATACACATATACACGGATGGTTCAGTGAATGCTGAAAACAACAATTCATCTGGAGCATATTATTGTCCAATAACAAATTATGAATTTCAATTTAAACTAAATAAATTAAATCCAATAATTATAACAGAACTAACTGCTATAATATTAGCCATTCATTGGGCACTTTACTTTAAAGGTAAAAAGATTGTAATCTTTACTGATTCAAAATCTTCTATTGATACTATATTTCAAAATCCAAATAATAATAATTTTAAAGTTCTAATAAATGATATCCTTATTTTAACAAAAGAACACATAGAAAATAATAATAAATTGTATATTCAATGGGTGCCAGCTCACACTGGTATTGAACACAATGAAAGAGTTGATACATTGGCAAAAGATGCAATATATCTTAATAACACTATGGAATCATTAATATTTATAAACATAATTAAAAATAATAATAAAATAAAATTACTAGAAGAAACACAAAACTGGTATGATTTAACTGCTATAGATACTCATAGACATAACATTTCAAATAAAATTACAACCTTTAAAAACTATGGATTGAGCAAAAAAGAGAACACTATTATACTAAGAATAAAAGTAAATGCTGCAATAACAAAACCATTTTTATTTCACTTGAAAAAAGTAAACTCTCCTAACTGCACAATATGTAATCAATATGAAAATATTGAACATTTAATATTTCATTGTAAAAAATATAAAACAGAAAGAGAAAAATACTTCTCCAACTTAAAGAATTATAATGTTAACATGTTCTCATTTAAAACCATTTTGGAACCTGAAAACAAAAATCTAAAAAGAAAGTTCTACAAGCTTTTAATTTCATATCTAAAAGACATTGATATGTTTGATTTCTTATAAAAAAAGGAAAAAATATATATATATTTAACTTGTGACTGAATGAGTCTGCATAGTAATTATCTATGTAGGAATATTCATTTGTTGAGTTTCTTTCAATTCAATTCAATTCTATCTCTTTGTCTAAAGGGCTTGCAAAAATAATAAAAGGAATCTGGCGAGTAATCAAGCTATTTTCTAGATATCGTAAGATTATTTTCATGAACATCGTTGAAAAAATATTCTTACCATTTACTCGTGAAGGAATACATGGAACTTAGTTCGAGGTCCTTGCATTTAGTTTTGGGGGTATCGTAGAATTCAATTTTGGGGAAGGTTCGATAATTTAATTTATGTTCTTGCGAGTGGGAGGGAGGGGGCACTGAGAATAAGACTTGAGTAAAGTTTCTGAATTATTAAAATATTCCACCGAAAGGAAAAGTTAAAACGATATTCTATGTGGAATAAAATTTTATAGCTTTTTTTTTAATCTATTTTTATTGTTGAACGTACAGTCGCTCAAAAAAGTATCCGAACGCTACGGTTGATTACAGAATTCAGGAAAAAATATATATGTCAACGATTTTTTTAGAAATTAGTGATCTAGCAACCGTCGTGTAGAGTACACAAAAGTTGTCAGATCACTAATTTCTAAAAAAATCGTTGACAGATATTTTTTCTAAATTCTGTAATCAACCGTAGCGTTCGGATACTTTTTTGAGCGACTGTACACTATGGGGCTAAAATAAAATTATGCAAAAACAACTGTTTTGGATTTCAAAGCAGGTAGACAAGTTTGAGATCTCGTATAAGACGACCGGATTTTCGGACGTGGGGGGGGGGGAATTGTCCGAGGTAAGTTTCTGAATCTTCCTACTAAAATTATAATTGTGCCCTCTAATGGTGGAAATTTTTGAAAATTCCAAAATTTCAAAACGAATATTTCAAACGATGTATTTATGCTAGAAATTTGAAATTTTGTGGTGGAATGTGAAGGCTACCTAGATTCCATTTCCAACAATGAGTTGACCCTTAGACCCTTAGGGGTGGGAAAACACATCTTTTTATTTTTAGCAAATAATTGTCTGTTTTTAGAGATAAATAAAAAATTGATTTTAGGTTAGATAGGAATTGATGAAATATTATGATTCACACTTTCAAAATCTTCTGAAAACTATAAGTGCGCCCTCTAACGGTGGAAAAATTTGTAATTTCTAAACCTTTAAACGAATATTGCAAATTAAGTATTTATGCTAGAAATGTGAAATTTTGGTGATGGAATGTGAAGGCTACCAAGTTTTCATTGAAAGAAATAAAGTGATAATTGGAAAACTCATTTATTTGGATTGGTACTAATGAAATATTATAATTCACATTTTTGAAATACTTAAGTAATTTCAATTTTTATCGTTACAGATCACTAAATATAGAAACAGAAAAACTTCTAACGACTTTTGCAAATGCTTTCTATATAACAGAAATTTGAAATTTCGTTAGTAGATTCTTAAGAGATATTCCACTAACAGTAATATGTACCCACTTTTCTGAGAGGTGCGTGGTAAATGCAACTTTTTAAATTTAAGAAGTAAAATGCAAATTCTTTTTATGTTGTATAATTACTAATGAAATATTATTTGCATTTTTGTCATCATCCGTTAGCTCAAATTAAAACTTCTAAGGAACGAAAAACTAGGTAAAGGGAAAACTTTCTTCTCTTTGAAAACGAGATTCCCATATGCGCCAGAGGCGATATGTGTTCTTCTAGTTATACTTATATTTTTTTTATCTGAAGCTTGGGGAACACTTACATTGCATCGTACACCGAATATCAGTTAAGAAACTCCTTCTAAAATTCACTTAAAAAGCAATTACGTACAACCTTTATTTTACGTACAAGCTTTCTTTAAAACCTCTTTGATTTCATCATAATAGGAGAGCATCCTGTTGGTTCCATTTATAAGCTCTGTTCTTTTAAGTTCATTAAAATCTTCATACGTCTCTTTAGGTTGCATATAATTGCTCTCTAAGTGATTTATATCACTCTTTCATGATCACAATACGAGTGTTCCGCAAACTTTTGAAAAAAAAAATGCATAGAAATTTAATTACTGGTAATTTTTGTTATCAAAAACTGAAAATTTCCCAAGAATTGTCAACTGGTGTATCTTACCGACTCTTTCATGAAATTTATTCAGAGAACATAGTGAATTCAAACTTTGAGTGCATAATCATTAAGCATACGTCGATTTTGTTTCATAAAAACAACATGTATTGTATTTAACTGGGTTTGCTCAATCGTTTTCGCAGAAAGACGTAATACGCAAGATGTTATGAACATTAGAGCAAGTATTAGTAAAAGCCTTTTTTTGTTCGAGAAAATTTTGATCTGGTGTTCCGCATTATTACTATATTCTTTATATTAGACATATAAAGATCTTATAAGAAATATATAAATCAAGTAAAAATTACAGTTTCGAAGTGAATAAATGAATATATAGAAATGTAATGACTGTTATAAAAACTTAAGTACTAAAATTTCTATATATTCAGAAGTTAATATTTTTAATTGTCTGGAACTTTTATGAAACTTTTAAGAAGGAATGACTCTACTGTGTCATTTATCCTAGCTGCTCTAAGTCTTTCAATACTGAACTAACACTGTTGAAATTCAAGATGTAGATAGAGCTGACTTAAATCTTTACCTTCAGTATCATTACTCTATGAATTCTTGAAGCTATTGGTGGGTCCAGGGTGCAGAAAAGACATACTCTGTGCAAATACCCCCTCAAGCAGCTGCTTGCCACAGAGGTCTGACAGGAGTCAGTCAGTTTATATGCCATAGTAGAAAGTCTGTGAGAATGGCAAGACCTCAGCAGAAAAACAACATGAACACCCAAGCCTTAACCGGGGCTCGAACCCAGGTCCTTTAGATCAGTATCCAAGCGCGCTGACTACTCGGCCGCCGGGGGGGAGAGCATGGGGTCAAATGTTTATAGCCTATGACACTCCCCACGTCACAAGCTTTGATTTGACACATAGCTCGTTACTTTTTGCACTCGCGTTCAGGATATATAGAGAAACAGTCATTTTCATATTTCCCCTTTTACAGGGGGGCATGTTCAGGAACTATGCAACTAATTTCACAGTGTATGACATTTCCCGTGTCAGGAGATAGTTCTGGAGATAGAGTTTAAGAATAGTTTTCACATTTCCTCCTTTTTAAAGGGAAATTGTTGGAGTAGTGATTGAGGTAGCCCACGATATTGGAGACATCACTGAACTCACTTCCCGTGTTCCCCCTCACTTCCGGTGTCAGAAGCTTTCATTCGACGTATGCTTGTTACTTTCGGCCTTCGAGTTTTCGAGATAGAGTTTAAGAATAGCTTTAACATTTCCCCTTTTTTAGGGGGGGAAGAAAGCATGGGAGGTCAATTTTTTTATAGCCAATGACACTCTCCTTGTCACAAGCTTTCATTTGACACATAATCATTAAATTCCTCCATCGCATTCGAAAGACATGGTGGAACAACCTTTTGTCAAATCCACCAACCGACAAACCGAAAAATACAAAAGCCAAAAGCAATAGGAAGATAGGTAAAAATAAATTCCGGGACATTTATTCGTCGGGAACTGAACTTTTCATCCAGAGACAGTCCCTGGAAAACGGGGACGTCCGATAACCCTACCTATGAGAGTCACTTTTATTTTTCCCTTAATGCACACAATGGGCTAAATGGCCAATCACAAGGATTCTAAGAACTGGGAGGGGAAGGGGACCCAATGAACTACTATTAGGTGAGAGATGGAAGCCACCCGTCAAGTTCATCCAGCGTATTCGTAACGTTCAGGGGATATAGTTTTCCCTGCGGCATAATGTATCATCCTACGGAAGGCAGCATAACCGAGATCATCAATGTCCTCTTTCTCACCGAGGGCACAGCGGAAGTTAAAAGAGACAACTCTATACAAGCACAGTGAGATCATGAAACTGGGAACATTAGGCACCCTAAAGTTCTGTAAACGTTATATTCGTGAACTTCTCCACACACGAGCTTGGATTCAAGTGGAGTTTGTTCAGTTTGTTTGTTTAAAAAACTACCTATGAAATAGATTGTAATTTATACTTTACAATATCATCATCATCATCATCCTCAAGCAGCCATGGGCTACGGAAGTCCAACCGGATCGTGCAATTTAATTCTCCAAGCATATCTGTCCTGAGCTACATCTGCTGCATCCGACCACTGCACACCAATTCTAACAAGGTCTTGTTTGGCATTGTCTGCCCACCGCATCCTAGGTCTCCCCCTCCTTCTGAGGCCTCTAGGCACAGTGTTCATAACCCTATTCACCAATCTATAATTATCAATACGGGCAACATGTCCAAACCAGCGGAATCTCTTTCTGCACAATATGCTGCTTAAAGGAGGTTGCAGACTCTTTTATCTAACCTCATCATTAGTTACAAAGTTAAACCACCTAATACCCAAGATACTACGTAAGCATCTAGAATCAAAAGAATCTAATTTACTGTTTTCTTGTTTACAAAGTGTCCAAGTTTCACTACCATAACTAACCCTAGAAAGAACCAAACTATTATGCAGTCTAATTTTAGTCTTTAGGTATATACGCCTATTTCTCCACAATCTCTATAGATGCTTAAAAGTCCCGGCAGCAATCCCTATTCGTCTGTTAATCTAATGCCGCATATCACCAGTATCTGTTACATAGCTCCCAAGGTAATTAAACTGTGACACCTGCTCAAGACTGCAACCATTTAGATGACCTGAATCACAACCTGACTGACCAATTTTCATACTTTAGTTTTCTCTCTGTTTATAACCAAACCTACTCTACTACCAGTCTCATCAACAGCTCGAATGAAAGAGTTCATTTCATCAACATCATTTGCCAAAAGGGCTAAATCATCAGCATAATCTAAATCAGAAATTGTCGTATCTCCAGCCCATTTAAGGCGAAAATCTTTCCCTTGAAATGAATTTCGCATAACATAATCAATAATCAAACTAAAGAGAAAAGGAGACAAAATGCACCCTTGTCGAACACCAGATGTAATGCTAAACCAATTGCTACAAGCCTTACCAACTCTCACACACGACTCAGTGTTATTATAGGTTGTTTGGGTTGTTTTACCTCTGAGCGACACTTTTTTGCACACCATGGGCTAAATGGCCAGGTCACATGGACCCCGAAGGCTCAGAGAAGGTTGGGGGAGGGGACCCACTGGAACAGCTGTTGGGAGACAGATGGTAGCCTCCCGTCAAGGCCATCCAGCGTGTTCTTTAACGTGCACAGGGTATGTCTCTCCCGCACACGGGGCCAAGGCTTATCGTCCTATCCGACGGACGGCGGCCTTTCCAAGCCCATCGGTGTCCCCTACTGACCGTGGGCAGGGCGGGGAATTTTGCGGAGATAAATCTCAACGCTGATCCAGCTGGGACTCGAACCTGGGAACTACAGATTACGAGCCTGGCGCGCTACCGACTGAGCCACCCCCGCCCCTGTGTTATTATAGAGAGCTTTCATTATGTTAACTAACTTGTCTGGTATACCATATGATCTCACAATCAACCACAAATTATGACGATCAACAGAGTCGAAATCCTCTTTGAAATCAACAAAACTAGCAACCAAAGATTTCTGAAATTCTAAACATTTATCAAGAATCTGCCTAAGTGAAAATATCTTATCCACACATCCCCTACAACTTCTGAATCCACATTGCTCATCACGCAATTGACTGTCAACCAGATTCTTAATTCTGTTAATCACAATCATGGAAAGAACTTTACCTGGAACAGAGAGTAGGCTGATACCCCTATAGTTATCACAAGAACTGCGATCACCTTTTTCGAAAATAGGGATAATAATAGCTCTGGTATAATCTTTAGGAACCATGCCTTTATCATAAAAGATATTCAAAATTTCAGTCATCCAGGTGGTAACCGAAACATTCCCAGCTCTGAGCATTTCTGTAGTAATTTCATTTTCAATATAACTTATGTTAATCAGTTCATGTGTATGAACTTTTAAACTGGAAAATTTTTACGTAAAAGTACGTTTTTTTGTGTTGGGGATTTTTGTATTGAACTGTATTGGTATTGAAAGTAGTGAATAAAAAAACTATCTCTCTATCTATCTATCCAATGAGTCAATCTCTGCTATAAAGAAGAAGGGAAGAAATCTGAACATTTTTTTACACAAAGAACGAAGAGAACCTAGAAGCTGTATTTAGTTTACAGTTCAGGCTTGTCCTAGTTTCTCATCCAACATACAAACACGCAAACGAACACACGCCCATACCATCTCAAGATTCGAACCCAGACTCCATCAGCTTCAGTGTCTCCGCGACCCAAAATGATATCGCTGCGCTGCTGAGGCGGCATATTTTATATCATATATTTATATTTCTCTTCCGTGCTTGTTCGGTTTTCATAATTCTTTTATGAAAGGAAATGAATTTACTACTTTGTTTTCGTCTTATGTTATTTACATATTCTCCATGAATTATTCTTTGAATATCCCTCATCTAGATATCGCTAAAGTTACTAGCGGCGTTCTAAAATTAGGGCGAATAAGAAAGTCCAATGGCTCTTTCTGTTTGGTTAGCGGGAGGAAGCATCTTAAAATCACTATACTATTTAATTTTATGATGTAAAATCTAATAATGTAGCATTTAAAGTGCAGTATAGGTATTCAGAGCAGTGTATCCTGTGTTATTTAGTGCATACGCTTCTAAATTCTTTGCTTCTTTTGTCAACAACACCATTTCATTCTTATTCAAAAAAAGGCAAAGTTACAACGATCTGATTTGGTTTTTACCATTTTTCCTTTAACATTGTACGTTTTTCTCAATCTAATCGATGACTTCAACTCTTAGAAATTCCTATCACTCTCATCTCAACTCGTTTCTTAGCAACTTCATCTCGCACTGTCATCAACGTTCATCTGAAAACTTTCGCAACGCAATATAAGACGAATGGGAATTGGATGTGATCTGCGTTTCAATTTGTTTCTGAACACAGGTTTTAAATGCTTCGATTAAATATTTCTCCTTAACTCAAAAAATGTTACTTTCTTTTTCACACCAGTCCGTTATTTTATCCCTGAAATAGGTATATATATATATGTATCAGAAAAATCATTATGCTAATCGCTTGTAAACCAACTTCTGCCTCTGTAATTATCGTTTTTTTCATCCATCCATCTTCTACTGAAAAACGGTGTTGTCATTTAGTATAATAACTTAATTGTCAGCTTCATCTAAACAACCTGTTGCTGCATTGTCAAAGGTGATCTCAATGAATCGCCATTCCTCCAACTGATTGGTTGTCAGTGATTTACGCCGATGAACGAAAAACGAGGACACGGCCATAAGGTTAGCAAATGACATCACCTTCTCCATGGCAACAACAGCTCTAAGGTGATATGTGGGGAGGAGGACGACGTCACGAAAGGGGGGCAACTTGTGTGCAGGTCGGAAATGCTTTCGACCCTTGCCACCGATTGAACTGCTCCGACTACGTGACGGTTTGTGCTATTTGTCAGTGCGGACAGGAAACGCACACGTGCATCCCCCGCCCCACGGGATAACGGGTCATTGAGGGTCAATCGCCATTGATGCTCACGACAGAGGTACTCTCCTTGGATTCGCAATCTTTGTTCCTCACAGCCCTTTGACACACAGCGTGCCCTGCATGTGCAGTGTGCTGTTATTATAACATGCCCCCCTATCTCCTCACCTTCTCACCCCACCCTAAAGACCCGGGTATAAGCGACAAGTCCCACCAAGCTATTACCTCCATTTCCATATTGAAGCCCGATGCCCTTTGAAGGCTCAAATAGAAAAAGAAAACTGAGAAATTCGCCATACTTTCTAGGTCGAGAGGGTAAATTTCACTTTAGGCGATTAGTGGCTTTTTCAGAAAAATCCCACGTCTGCGAGACGAGGTCAGAGGTTGTCCGCGTGCCAGGGGCGCTGAAATATTCGCCCCGTGACCCAGAGGTAGGTAAATTTGCTGGGAAAGCAGACGAACTTGGGCCGGCGTGGGTGGCCGATGGATTTGTTTTATTTACTGAACCGATAGATGTCAAGAAAGGAAGAAGGTGGAATGATTCGGGGCTTAATTTTATGGAGGAGGCCGAAATGCGTCAAGTGAACACGTGTAAATCATTTGTTTAACCAGAATGAGTGCGCAGCGACCGATAGAGTGTCTCGGGTTCACAAACGCTGGAGGGAGGGAGGAAACTTTTTGGAGAGGAATCCTCCACCCTCTTAAGGGCATAAGATCATTCCTCATCAGACGTCGTAGGGAAAGAAGTCTGAGAGAAAGCTAAGCATCTAACTGTAACCTAGTCAAACAAAAACCAAGTTCGCATAGTCAAAAATAAGTTGCATATAAAGAGGGTCACTGCTAGGAAGTCACCGACGTAAATTAAAACTCAACTAACAATATTTCTAAAATTTTTACTCATTTGAAACTGTATGAAAAATTTTAAGTAAATTTGACGATGACTAAAGTAACGTTGCATTTCGTGTGTGTGTTTGAGTGAAAAAAATTTAAGTATACTTTATTTGATCCCCCGTTTTTTCTACTCTGGGTATTTCACGAATTATAGCTGAAAATGGAAAAAATTAAACAAGCTGTTTCTTGTAAAATAATTATATTTATAGTTGTTTTGTGCTTTGATTTTACTGATAGTTAGGTTTTTGGCAGCTCTTGCGTTTACGTCAGAGGGAGCAATCAAAATATTGTCATGGAAGCATTGGCAGGACAATTAATGATGACGCCATTTTCATATCTTGTTTTAATTGCTTCATTTAAAATAATATTACCTTTCCTAATATATTTCTTGTCTTTTCATTGAATGATTGATAATTCATAATAATTGCAACTTTTTGTAATAATGATTACTAGAATGAAAAAGGTAGTAAACCTTAAAAATTATACTTAGCACTTCTGAACAAAGAAAAAACTTCGAGAACTGGCATTTCTACTTCTTCCTTACCCATCTTATGGTCCAGATCTAGCTCCTTCCGACTTCCATCTATTTCGCTCCATGGCTCATTTTCTTAGAGGTAGGAGGTTTCAAACACTTCAGAAATTCGAAAACGACAGTCGTTTTTCACCTCGAAGGACCAAGCATGTTATCGAAGACGAATAGAACTATTTCCCAACAGACGGCTACGAACTATTAAAAATGATGGTTTTTATTTCGCTAAGGTTCGTTATTTATATTGCAATAATCATTTCTCAAGTAGACATTAAAAGATACAGACTGTAACGACAGATGAACAAGCAATGATGAAACCGTGATGTGATGTATCATTTTAATACTCGCGTTTACTTCAGGGCGAGAATTACGTCACTTCGAACGAACTTAACTTAGAAATAAAGAATAAGACATTTGTAATTAAAAGGAATTAGAGTGTGAAGTAAAGCGTAGTTTGTTTTAGTCTGTGCACTATAGTATAAAGAAGAAACGTTCTATTTGGTGTGTGCGTGGGAGGTTAATTAAGTTTATTAGTGTGGATCTTGTTAGTGAACGAGGAAGAAAAAAAGAATTCATCGTCTTGTGCGTGGTGATCAATGTCCGAAAAGAATTGGTTCTGAGAAACCGGTATACTTAGCGCAGTT
This sequence comes from Ryuthela nishihirai, assembly GCA_038380435.1. Classification (NCBI taxonomy): domain Eukaryota; kingdom Metazoa; phylum Arthropoda; class Arachnida; order Araneae; family Heptathelidae; genus Ryuthela; species Ryuthela nishihirai. The sequence goes on along the minus strand of JAWZYU010000030.1, from coordinate 7,434,175 downwards.
TTGGAGTACCTTTTGAAATTTTAGTCATCAAGTGATGACTAAAAAGTCATTTGATGTATATTTATTTACTTCGTTTAGGAATTGGTAAGGTTATTCTTGATAGATTGCAGGTTTGTTCACAATATGATTGTGCCACTTATCTAATGTTGTAAAAAGCCTTATTTTATGCTTTGAGTGGAGATAGTAACAATTATAGAGGAAGGTGCTATGTTCTTCTGAAAGTTTATTTTCATACTGATGAAGATTTGTGTTGGTTGAATTTAATTTATATAAATGTTTTCATTCGTACTTTTGTAATAAATTACATTATTTTAGAATTATAATTGTTGAATATTATTTTTGAACTCACGCTCAGTTTCTATCCGTTTAATTCATAACAATACCTTTTGTCATCTTGCACGATGCCTTTCATTGATTCCCTTTGGTTGCTCTATATCGATAATAGTTCTCAGGACTGATTTTTATCTGAGAAAATATCACCTTTCATCTCGAAAAATAATTACTAAATAATTACAATAAGATAATAATGCGTACCGAATGAATTTGACATATAAGAATCTAAATAGTTTTAATTTACTTCTAATGCATATAAACTGACAGGCTCCTGTCAGACCTCTGTGGCAAGCAGCTGCTTGAGGGGGTATTTATTTTTTTTTTTTTTTAATGCCATTGGGTAATCCATCAGCATTAAAACCTAGGTTATAAACTAGCCTGGAACCTAGGCTAGTTTATAACCTAGGTTTTAATAATATTCCTTCCACAGATATTAATATACATGACCCGATAGACATAGTTGAAATTCGTTAATGAATAACAATAATAATTAAACTTATTTCAAACTAACAAAATATTCCCAGATAGATCTATACCGTATGTTTATCATGCAGAAACGCCAGTTATTTTTATTGCATTATCAAATCAAATTTAGAAAGGAACGTACATAGTGCTGAAGTAAAGAGTTCTTGTATCAAGTTGCGATCACTACATTCTTCGCAATTGTACAAAGTGCAAGATTTTAGTTTGTCTATGTTACCGGCAATGTATGAAAAGCCGGCATTCTATAGAATACCCGGCGTTTTTAGGCAATGTATGAAATATGAGAATTATTACATACTTTCCCTAGGCATTGTATAGAATACCTAGGCATTATATAGAATGACAAATACTCTTTCGGCAAAATATGAAAAAGGCTTTTATTGAAAAGATGCATGTGAAAATGTAAGAAGTACAAAATATAAGATACGCGATTTTTCTACAAAAAGAGAAAAATACCTTTGCTGAACTACCGCCAGAAATATTAACATCATAAACCTGTAATGAATCTGTCGTCCGCATTATAAAAAACGCCCCAAATGAGGTAAAGCCAAGTGAGAACGAATCAGTAAAGTGTTGAATATTCGAAGTTTGCAATTCCAGTTAGGATACCCGTATTTCACTTTACTACTTGTCAAATCTATTTCAGTGGAGTTCCGAGATGCTTGTGATATGTCGTTTTTTGATGACTTTTTTTTTAATTTGTTTTTTTGACCTTAACTCTCTTTCTATGGAAGCTAGGGTTCTCAAACTTTGGGATCCCTATTGAAGCAACCTTCTTTTACACTCTTACAACGCTAGGGGGCGCTTTTCCGAATGGAAGGGTGTCTTTTTGGTGTCCAAAGTGACCAACTACGGCGCTCTTTTTTACCGAAACTAGGGACTGGCGGATCTGGCAATCAGGGTGAGCCTATAGGGGAACCAGGGGAACATTTACTGGTCAATTCGAATTGGACTGAGTGCTCTGGCTCTCTTTTTGAGGCGAGCGTCGAGAGTCACGTGACTCGCATTGCGACATTAAACATCACTGCCGGGAGTATTTTATACTTTGCCGATTTGCCTTTGGCATTCTATAGAATGCCTAGGAAATGTGTAAAATATGAATCGTTTCATACATTGCAGGCTAGTTTTAGGCATTATATACAATGCCTAGGCATTGTATAGAATGCCGGATTTCAAACTTTGCCGGTGATATCTATATTTAGTAATGAAAGCAGAATATACCAAAAATATAATGAAATGAAATTTATTGAAATTTAGTGACAGCAAAATTGTGTAATGTGATCAACATAAGTGAGTAGCGAATACAATGATAGTAGTGTCCTGACACTCCAGTCCCCCCACTAGTGCTTTCCCCCTATGACGTCACCGCCCACTTCCGGCCACGCCCTAATTAATAATCAATTAATAACTAATTAATAATCAATTAATAACTAATTAATAACTAATTAATAATCAATTAATAACTAATTAATAATTAATTAATAACTAATTACAAACCATTTATTAAAAAATACCCCTTTATTAAAAAAAACCCTTCCTCCCATCCCCCTTTAACCCGTGGCGCCATCTAGTGACTATGAGGAGTACTTAGAAAAACCCCTGTTTTAGCTCTAATTTCCCGATTTTGACTCTCCTTTATTAAAACCCCCCTTCTTTCCCCCTTTAATCCCTGGCGCCATCTAGTGACTATGAGGAGTACTTGGAAAAACCCCTATTTTAACTCTAATTTCCCCATTTTTTGATTCCCCCTCCTCATTAAAAAATCCCCATATCAAAAGTTCATCCCCCTTTATTAAAATTCCCTCCCCCCTTTAACCCCTGGCGCCATCTAGTGACTATAATGTCAGGAAAAACCCTCGATTTTAGTCGTAATTAAACTTTGATGGGTGGGAACGATCGGATGATGCAAGCCTCAGAATAGTTGCAAGGGTAGCAACCTCGTGCAGAAAGGGATGATGCAAGTCTCTAAATAATTGCAAAAGTAGCTCCTGACATAAAATCAACTCCCAAAGTTGTATATTCAATGTATTTATTCCTTATTAATTCAACACTTATCAAAACTGTCTCCTCCCCTCGTTAAATATTTAATCGGTGGCGTCCAATGCGCATTTTAGTACATCTCCTGTATTTAAAAAACTCATCAGAAACTCCATTGGTTTCTATACTTTTACAAGTCCACTAAACTCTTTTTGAATGGTGACACTCAGAATGTCTAATGCAGGTCTCTAAATAATCGTAAAACTTTCGGTAGCAGTCACTCACATAAAATCAACTCCCAAAGTTGTATATTCCCTGATTTACCCATTTTTATTCCTTAGCATTAAACACTTATCAAAAACTCCATCACTCATCATTAATAACCCCTGGGCGACCCTTCACGTGGTAAATCAGTTTTCTCTATACGCATTTAATCGGTGTCATCCAACGTCCTGTATTTAAAAAAAAACCTTCCCAACACAGTGATTTGAACCCGCTACCTTGGTGTCCACGTTCATCTGAAATTTGAAAATTGAAATTGAACGAATACTTATGGATTCATGAAAAGGTAAGGTAATATTTTTTTTGTTCATAGAACTTTTTTGAACTTTATTTTGAACTTTTTTGCTGACTAGCAGTTCTTATAAAAAAATTTATTAATAATTTAATTTTAAATTTTTTTTTATTTTACCAAAATTTGGCCGCCCGCTTGCAGTGCACTCATTGTATGCCCTCTTGGCGCGGCCCTGATTACACCTGAGACGTTAACATTCTAATAAATAACAATTCACGTTGTATTCACCTCAAAAACATGTAATATATATCTACTACAAAAGTTTAAAAAATTAAAAAATGCCGCCACTACACTACACCGTGGCCAATGAGAAAAGTGAGACGAAAGGCTCACGGGACTGCTGAGCCTCGTTTTCGAAAGTCACAGTCACATGACATCTGGCCTTCTCCGTAGAGAGGGCTTTGCCTTGACCCTGGAGGGTAGGTACAGTCGCTCAAAAAAGTATCCGAACATTACGGTTGATTACAGAATTCAGAAAAAATATCTGGCAACGATATTTTTCGAAATTATTGATCTGGCAACCTTCGTGACACGTGACACGAAGGTTGCCAGATCACTAATTTCGAAAAATATCGTTGCAGATATTTTTTATGAATTCTGTAATCAACCGTAGTGTTCGGATACGTTTTTGAGCGACTGTACATTTCCAGGCAGAGAGGAAACAGAACGTGGAGGAATAATATTCTTTAACTTTCGTTGAGTTTTAAGCTAATATAGATATATTTTGCAACAAAGTAGATAATTATGGAAAATTTATGTATGTTGCTGTAATATACATTACTTCAGACAAGGGGAAAAAAATAAACGTAAATGAAAAGACTGTTTTGCAACCGTCAAGTTTTCCTTATTTAACGATAACTTTTGCGTCTACAAAATCATAATTGCTAAATTTTCTATAGCATACAATGGTTTATAATAAGTTTATACACAAAAAAATTCAATTTCAACGATTCTTGACAGAATTTTAACCTGCAATTGCTAATTGTAGAATATGCTTTTTCTAAAACATTGCCCAGAGCTGCAGTACAACTGATCAGCTTTAAATAGTCCCTTTTGGGTACCGTCACTCTAACGCTAAACAAGGCAGGGAGTCACGTGATGTCCTCTCTAGTAGTCGTATGTAGTTCTGTAGTGGAAATATAGTTTACTAAATTATCAAACGATTAATTTTCATTGAAAGTAACTTGACTTCATAATCATAGTAAAGGGTTCGTAGTTAAGTTCTAATCGCGTGAAGTTCTTCCCTTAAAATCTTATTATATAATAGTAATAATAGTATTTAAGGAAACAAATATAGCTGTAAAGAACAAAAATAATAATAACACCGATCACTAGCAAAAAAAGGCAAATTTGAATTAGTTATGTCGAGATCCAAGACACTTTATGTCCATCCAGGTTTCTAGTAACAAACAATGTTTTGAATTTTACAAATTACACACCATTGAATACGTAATTCAAAATTATAACTTCAAGTCTGATAACATTAAAAGCGACAACTATCAAACATAAGAGTAACAAAAGGAAAGAGATGTTGAAATTCTCAAAAAATGTCCCAAAATTTCGATATCAAACTTGTTTACATTATTTTTAGGAACCAATATCTGCTGAAATATACAAAAAACAGCAATTCATATATATATGCCTAATACTGAATGTAAAAGATATATATATATCAGAGTACGAAGAAAGGTTTGACTAGTTTACATATTTTTCTCTAAATTAAAATCAAATTATGAAGGTTATGTTCAAATTCAGTTCCCCAGCTGCATATTCTCATCTGCATAAAATTCCCTGTCTACAAAATCTGAATTCATATCATTTACTAACATATTTTACCATTGCTTATTATGTAACATTATAACAATTAAATGCTATAGTTACAATTATCTGGTAATACTGTATTTTTTCCCTTTAAGTCAACAAATTATTCACAAACCTCTATTGCGACTTAGTGTTATTTGCAAAAAAATCGAATTTATCTCTGAAATACATATCTTTAACTTTCTTAATACGATTTTTTAAATATTTATTATTGCTTTTGTAGTTTGTTTCATATTGCACAATACCTTGATAATTTTTAGATCTCATATATATTATTTCGTTATCATCTACACCAGAGATTCCCAAACTTATTTGTCCTACCGTCCCCTTTTCAGAAAAAAAATTACTCCGCGCCCCCCTGGAAATCTACCTTCTTTAAGCGAACAAACGGAAATAAGCAATTTGCGTTCTTTTATGTATCTATATTTCTACCTACATCCTACAACATAATAAGGAAAGATGTTGTTGTAAATAAGACACTTTGAAGGTTGAAATTATAAAATTATTTATTAAAATCAACCATAGTAACATTGGCATTACACACAGAAAATTAAGATAATTTTATGTGCTTATTTGGGAAATAAAGTAATTACTACGACTTTAACTCTATGTTACACAACAAATGAAACATGTACGAACGGTTTTTCAAAAATTTCTTATCTTCCCTTCTTTCTTTATGCTTCCACCGCCCCCCAATTGCACCCGAAGCCACTACCGACCCCTTGGATAGTTCCAGCGCCCCCCAGGGGACGGTATCGCCCACTTTGGGAAACATTGCTCTAAACCAGGCATGTCAAACACGCGGCCCGCCGGAAACTGTTCTGCGGCCCGCCAAGATTGATAACCAATACGTTTATTTAACTTTTGACAACACTGGATTCTTTAATTAAAATTATAAGTACGTACACGGTACACGAATTAAATAAACGTATTTCAGAAAACATTTCCATTTATATATAAGGAAAACTATTGCGCATAAATGTATATGTCGGAGCCCGATTTCATGAAATAGTGGCATTTCATGATATGAGCAATTCTACGATCGGGCTCCGACATGTATACACATGTCTCGAGGTCATTCAAATGTACGTACTTTGCGCATGGCAATGAGTCACGAAATGCCAGTAGAGTCGGAAGCTATTCGTTAGCAGTCAGTGAACGAATACTGCGTTCTAGTCTAGTTGGCACATAACAATTTTCATCTGTTTTTTTTTGTTTTGCGGCCCGCGATTTAATATATATTACTTAATATGGCCCTCGGTGGTTAACGAGTTTGACATGCCTGCTCTAAACCAATGATTCTCAAACGTTTTTGCTCAAGGCATAATATTTTTCTCCATGAATACTCACGACATACTGTTTTCTCCATGAATACTCACGGCACAGTTGTTGAAGGTATGGTGACATAGATCCCAGTGGCTGAGCACCTAATTAACCCTTTGCACTCCGGATGTTGTTTAATATGAGTTGTAAAATAGTATTAGTATGTCGCCGTAGCGGCGCCTATGAAGTGCAAAGGGTTAAAAATGGGATTTATAGAATAATAAATCTGTTGCTGGATAATAATTCCTTTCTATAGAGTAGCACTAGACAATGGCATAAGAAGGAGCTGGAGGGCCGTCGCAAAACATTAGTCATTGGGGGGTCCTATCTCCACTACTTTTCTGAATGATTTCGAAATGTTTCGTTTTTTCTACTGCATCTTTTGATTAAACCAACCAAAAGTTTTTTATTTTCATTTTCATTTCTTTATTTTTATTTCATACTAAATATTAAAATCGGTATATTTCGAATTATCCATGTTGTATTTTTAATTTCTTGATCAACTGTTCAAAAGATTTCTCAATGCCGTGTATTTATGGATTTATCGACGACACTAAATTATTCTGGCTTGAAATCTACAGAAGAATAATTTTGCTTTTTACTTGGGTTCAATTTCTTTTTGTGTTACTCGATGTATCTATTTTTGCCATAGCTCTTCGATTTGTACCAGTAAAAATCTAAATTGATGAACCAATATATTGTTATAAAGTAGTGAACTGTTGATTCTCACGTACTTTACAAGCAAATTTTAATTACTTCTTACATAATCTGAAACATAATTCCATTTTTATATACATATAGAAATTAAATTACCAGCAACGATTAGACATTGTCTAAGAGTTAAAAGTATTTTATAAACCAAAATAAAAAATTATTAAGTCAAACGATATTATAGTGAAAGGAACACAAGTTATCCCATTCCTATACGGAGTTCAAACACGACTGACAACAAATTGCCCTCATCCATGGTTGCCCTAAAGTTCCAAACTTTTTTTACACTGGAGAACCCTTACAAATGATCTTGCGGAAGCTTATTGTGTTATGCATATGAGCAACATGAGTTTAGTATAATAATAATAAAATAAATACCCCCTCAAGCAGCTGCTTGCCACAGAGGTCAGACAGGAGCCTGTCAGTTTATATGCCACAGTAGAAGGTCTGAGAGGATGGCAGGATAATAGGACTATATATATGTCGCAGTAAAAAGTGTCACTTCTGAAACATTGCATGCATTAAAAGATATGGCAATATTTTTAATTTGGGCTCTAATTTTTGCTTTTACAAAATTAATATTCAAATTCTATTCAAAAATAATAGTTGAACATTTGTAGCATAAGCAAGCTTTATAAAAATATTTTTACATACTCTGAAATCTGTCAAAATTATGCTATATATACTAATTATGCTATATATAATAAACTATATAGAATATATAAAGAACAATATATAAAGAACTAGAACATTCTAAATCATTTTTCCCTTTATTACACTATATTAATAAAAATAAATACCTCTAAAGCAGCTGCTTGCCACAGAGGTCTGACAGGAGCCTATCAGTTTAATTTACTTTTGCAATTATCAATCTCATTGCAACACTTTTGTCTGACTGATTTTCCTTCTGCCTTTTTAAAAGCACTTCATTTCTACTGTCCTAATTCTCAGACGAAACACGATAAAACGATATATTAGTTTCTGCTTAATATTATGACAATTTGGAAGCTGAAATTGTGAGCCAATTTCTTTTAATATTTCTGAAGCAATGCTCTTCGATGTTGGGAAGTTTTCAAGTTTGTACTCTGTTGAAGTTTACGGAAATATTTTTCACACATTTTGAACAATTTATAAATTTCAGTACTAGCCTTGACCAAAGAGTTTTCTTTATAGCTTCTCAGTTCGTTTAGTGAAGCATACTCAGTAGTCAACATCGTTTTACTTTGCAATGGATTACAACATTCTGAACAAACTTTTTTATTTGAAAGAACTCTTGATATTCTATAACCTGAAATGTGATATAATACATTCTCTTGTGACAATGACATATTTGAATGAGTATTCCAATTTTTTGGTAGCACTATGGGTGACATTTCAGGCTTTTCAGCGTGATTTGCAAATTTGTAAGGGTCTAAGAATTCAGCTAAAAACTCTCTGTCATCTTTTTCGTAGTTCCCATTTGATACATATTTTAAATATTGGTCAATGCAAATTAACTTTAAATTTTATTTAAGTTACATGCTGAGGGCACTGGATGAATTGCACGAACACTTAAAAAGAGGTTTTCAAGGCAGTTTTGGGAAAAGCGAGACGTTAAGAGGAAAATGTAATTTTCTTTCTATAGTCCCATGGTCGAGTGGTTAGCGCGCTTGGTTAGTGTTCTAAGGGACCTGGGTTCGAGCCCCGGGTATGGATGTATGTGTCGTTTTTCTGCTGAGGTCCCGCTATTTTCTCAGACCTTCTACTTTGGCGTATAAACTGACAGGCTCCTGTCAGACCTCTGTGGCAAGCAGCTGCTTGAGTGGCTATTTATTTATTTTTAAAAACAATTCCTGTAAATCAAGGACTGTCTGGATAGCAAGATTGGCATGGCTTCCAATGCCCTTTACGACCAAACTTTAAATTTTCAAAAATTTTGATGCAGGACTTTAAATGATCAATTGCTTTTTGACATTCGTGTAAATTTGTTTTGTATAGGGCATGGACTGGATTTCGTGAGATCATGAGTGAGAACCAATGATGTATTAGATCAACATGTCAAGCAGTTATGTTCATTGCTGCATCATAATTTTCATTCTGAACTAAATATTTCAAAGCTGAACTTGTTTCGAAACTTCATACATTCTTTGCTTTTGAGACCTTCATTTTATCAAAACGATTTGGTTTCATATCTTCAAAATTTAACTTTTGAGAAACTTTTAGTTGTCTGTTTTCTTGATGCTTTCAGATTTGTTCAATGTGACTACTTAAAATGATATCAGTTGGCAAGCTATATTGCATTTTAATTTCAGGGGAGATTTTTATTTGCTTATTGGAAATCAATGCTGATTTATATTTTAAAACAAATGCGGGACATCGGGCATGAAAAAAAGCTGACGATTGGAATCATATGGATGAGCAGAACTGTTTATTACTTTGCTGTATTTTCCTGACGTGATGCCATATATCTTCCACATCGCTTGATTCGATGAGCCCATATCACTAACAACTACTCATACTTTTAAACCTATTGACTCAGCTTTGCAGACTCTGTCATATACTAAAATTGTTAATGAAATCCCATCAAGAGATCCTCCAGTAAAATGATATGCTACAATCTGTTCCATGGGCAGCCAATATCACCTAACATAACATAACAACTAATGCCTTACATGCAGAATCAGACTTCAAAGGAAGTGTAACATTTCCAATAAGAGCTTTTGATGTCATGTCAAATTCACTTCCAGAAGATATAGCCATTTCATCGATGTATAGAACGCAATCTTTTTGTTGATCTACACTCATTGCCTCTACTTTTATTTTCAATAAATCCAAAACTTGAGCTAAAATTCCTGGGCTAAAATCTTGTCCTTGAACACGTTGTCTTATTGTTCTTAGTGCTGGCAAAGGATATTTTTGCATTAGCAAATGATTATAACCTGTAGTTCCACAAGGGTATACCCAATGCTTCTTTTACTCTGTCTTTGCATCCAAGTAAAACCTTTCGTAGCAGCTCCAAGTGAAACTTTCGCTGTAAACCCTCCATCTGGTTTTGAGTTCGAAATTTAAATCATGTTTTCAATGGGGGCATTTAATTTAGCACTCAGTCTACTTTTGCTGTTTTTTGACAGTTGTAATTTATATCTTAATTTTTTAATCTCTTTATATTGTGCATCTACAAGTTTCTTCAATCTGGTAACCTCAGCTTGTAGTTTAGCGCACAAAGAACAAGAAGTGCACTGATCAGATGTGTCACCATATGAATTATTTGTCAACAGATCATCAATATTTATCTTCATTTAGGACGCAATCTGCATATTTTCCCTATTACCAGTGTTCACTAGTAAAGTGTTATTACATGAAGTAAAACTATAAGTCGTTTCTTCGGCCAACAAAACGTTTCTTTTACAATAATTATGATCCGTATAAACCTTTGCTTCTTCAGGAGCTTTATTTACATGGTTTCTTCTGGGAGGGCTTTTACGTACCTTTGATACTTGGCAATGTAAAAATACGGTTGGCACTGCTAAATTTTTAACTTCCTTCGGCCATCAACTCAAATTTTCTCCCATTGAGATGTATCAAAATGATCGTAAAAACGAGATATCAAAGGATAATTAGAACTCTCATGAATACATGTTTTTAAAAAACTAATTCGTTTCCTTTTCAATGACCTTTGCCTATTGCCCATAATAAAATTATTATTTTATGGAGATAATGATACTAATGAAATTGTTTGCATATAGACACATTGGCATTAATTAAATTATTTGTTTCAAGATAAAAAAAAACCTTGGAGTATGTTTGATTGCATACAATATTTTACAAAACGTTTCCCGACATTTACATGTTACGTGACTGGAAAATTGCATCCAAATTTCCTTAACTGCGATTTTCGTCGGATATGTATAACCCATAGCCAACGAAAATCGAAAAAAAAAAGAATAAAAAAGAAATTCATTCAAAAATATTGATATAACGCAATCAATGTTTTTCTACTGTATTATTTCTGAAGAGAATTTCACTTTTTTTTTAAATTTGCTCGAGTCATTTTAGCAACTTGTTTTAAAAAGTATTAATCTGTGCACAAAAGTCATTATATACTAAGAATTACGATTGCATACTTAAAAAAAATAATAATAAATACCCCCTCAATCAGCTGCTTGCCACATAAGCCTGGCAGTTTAATATGCCATAGTATAAGGTCTGTGAGGACTTGGCCATGGGACAAATATTGCACACTTATGTTTAGAAAATTTTATTAAATGCTTCATTTTATTCTGAACAATTCTTAGAAATTTGGTGCAATTTCTTCAGTCAGGGACGTATCTAGGGTGGGTGGAGTGTTTCCCCCCCTGAAAATGCTGTCGTCATATGCGAAATCTCAAACTTATCTACATGGTTTGAAATCCAAAAAATGTCTTTTGTATAATTTTTATTTTAGCCTCATATTTTTTTACTAACAATAAAAGTAAATATAAAAAAATTATAAATTTTTATTCCATATATCATAGAATATCATGTTAATCTTTCCTGTCTGGTGGAATATTTTAGCAATTAGGACACCCTACTCGAGTTTTATTCTCAGATTCACCCTCCCCAACTAAATTCTCATCACCCCAAATTAAAATTTCGGACCCCCCTTGAAACTAAATTCTCTAACCCTCCCTGATAGAGTCATGGACGCCCACCCTCCTCTCCCCCAAAACTAAAACCTGGTACGTTCCAGTCTTCGGTAGTTTCGATTGTATGGTTTACATATATTATTAGAATACATACAGTGGTTTCATCCTATTTATTCATAACTGGGTCTCCTAAATGAAAATTTTATTTCATTATTATATAATATTTCATTATTTCCAGAGGTCACCAATCTGTAGTCCGCGGGAAAATTTTGGTGGTCCGTAGAGAAATTTGGACACCAACACAGGATCGCTGACAATTTTCGTCTAGGGGCGCTTTTGTTGTCGGGCCACCGTCGACCCACCGGCTGCGCGGCTTGCGAACGCTAGCACGCATGCGCCAGGTTTCAGTGGCGCATGCGTACCGTCACAACAATCAACCTCCCCCCCCCCCGTGAATGCTGATTCTCGTCCGATTGTTTTAATTTGTTGAAGCGAATTGTCTTCTGTCAACACTATACTGGTGTTTATTGCTCACGATACTCTTCTTAGGTATGCGACCAGTGATGTTTTTATTTTAACTGTGCACAGTGTGATATTTAATGGCATCGAAGAGCTTGAGTTTGATAAGTGTCATTTCTTGTTTGGTTTAAGATTCGAATAAAATAAACCCACAATGAGTGAGAAAAAGCAACCAAGCATTTTGCATTTCTTTGGTAATACTTCGCGTAACCTTGAGTTGATCAATGAATGAGAGTCTCCACAACCAGTCACCAACAGGAAGTACATTACAACTGGAGGCGGAGAGAATCTCTATGTTGCGATCTTATGCAACCACGGCAATTCCCGGTTCCGCCTGACAGCACTACCTGGTTAAGAAAAGCCACGACCATCTAGAGCCGGGGGCAAGGAATACGCCCTATAGGCGCACCTCAACCCCGGCCTCACATGGCAGCAGTCCTATAGAAGGAAAGCTAACCACCGGAAGAAACCTAACTTTAATCTATTCCCCGGTTTGCAAATGTGCAAGGATATAAAGATCCAAGCTCGATCGGCACCCGGGGTGGAGACTCTTAGTAAGACCCAGACTTTTTGGACAGCTCGTGCCTACTAGGCAGGGGGAAACCTTTCGGCAGAGCCGTCGAACTGACCACACAAGTCCCTGAGAGGTGAGGTCTCCGACGCCGTCACCACCCGACCGGCAATCAAGCCGGCCAGCAGCGTCTTCAACCTCGGTTGGCCTTGGCCATGTCCAACCGGTGCCCAATCCGGTCGGCACAGCCTTCAGCCGGGTTGCTGGGCCCTAGGCCCCCCCACCACGACAAGGTGGTCCCCTATCGGGGGGGAGGCGGAGAGAAGAAAAAGTTCAAGGTTTCAAGAAAATATGATGGGGACTTCTTGAAGTTTGGATTTTTCAAGAACCTGAAAGTGAGCTGGATCCACGCCGCTTTGTGTCGTGTGTTCTGAGAGTTTATGCAATGATGCCATGAAACCTTCGAAATCGCCAGGCACTTGCAGTCAAAACACTCAGGTTTAGCTAAGAAGCCAGTTGAATATTTTCAAAGGATGCGTGAAAGTATGCAAAAGCAAATAAGTTCATTAACAAAAATGACTGTTGAAGATAGTAAAAGGCTAGTAAAAGGCCTAGTAAAGGCTTCTGATTTGATAGCACTTCAAATCGCGAAAAGCAGAAAGCCGTATACGATTGGAGAAGAAATAATTAAGCCTTGCTTGTTACAAGCCTGTGAAGAGGTTTTGGGAAAACAGGCTGTCCAGAGACTGAAAGTAATTCCTGTGTTCGCTAACACTGTGAAGCGCAGAATCGAAGACATGGCCGAAGATATTGAAAATCAAGTGATAGAAATGGTGAAAAATTCAACGCTTTATTCAATTCAACTCTACGAATCAACAGACGTAACTAAAAAGGCAGTTCTCCTTTGTTTTGTGAGGTTTGAGCGTCAAGGAGAGCTAAAGGAAGAACTTCTCTGTTCGCTCAACTTGCGGGGTAGAACAACCGGCTCTGAGATTTTCGATGCACTTAATGGTTCACGGTATTCTGAGACACGGTATTGAATGGGAGAAATGTGTTGGGATATGCACAGATGGTGCCGCAAGCATGACCGGGCATATTTCAGGAGTTGTTACAAAAGTGAAAGTTGTTGGACACCCAGACATCTTGTTTACTCGTATTTTACATCATGAGCAACTTGCGGCCAAAAGAATGTCTCCAGAACTGCACAAAATACTCTCTGATGTAATTAAAATTGAAAATGAAAATCGGCACAAAGCGCATAATTCTCGAATATTTGAGGCACTTTGTGAAGAAATGGGCTCTCCATATACTCATCTCCTTCTTCACTCTGAGGTGAGATGGTTGTCGAGAGGCAAATACTAACCCGATTGTTCGACTTGCGCCAAGAAGTCAAGTTATTTTTTCAGCAAGAAAACAAATCGAAATTCCTAGATCTCTTGTCCGACGATGATTGGCTATCCAAGCTTGCATACCTGGCAGATATTTTTTCACTTTAAACGAGCTAAACACGTCCTTGCAAGGACAGCTTACGGACGTGTTCACACTGCAAGGTAAAATGGATGCATTTCAAAAGAAAATATTGCTGTGGCAAACGCAGTTGACTGAAGAAGATCTGAAAATGTTCCCGAATCTTGATGAGTATATGAAAGAAGAGGATGTCAGCCGATAGGTAATAACCATTGTTCGACAGCACTTACGGTCGCTCACAGAATCTTTTGACCGTTATTACCCAAAGGAAGATGACCCCAGACATGGCAATATGTGGATAATGGATCCATTTTCGGCGAAATTTGAAGATAGCAATTTGAGCATGAAAGAAAAAGAAAGCCTACTCGATCTTATTTATCCGACGACAGTCTCAAAGCTAAATTCCACGCGTCCTCATCAAGACATCATTTTTGGCTCTCCGTAAAAAGTGAGTACCCAGTGCTGAGTGAAAAAGCCATCGAAATTTTGATTCCATTTACAACAACCTATTTGTGTGAAAAGACATTCTCATCTGTTATGGCAATTAAAAACAAGTACCGCTGTCGGATTGAAAGAGAAACGGCTCTTCGTGTTGCAGTGACGTCATTGGAGCCAAGAATCCATAAACTTATTTCAAACAAGCAGCAACATATATCACAATAATAATTTTGCTATAATTAAACAAGTGCATTTCATATTAATAAAATGCAACTTTTATGATCATTATTTTATACATGTTTGTACCTTTTAAAAAAAAAATTCATGTTAGTGGTCCGCGGGTTCAAAATTGTGAATTTAGTGGTCCGTGAGGTCCAAAAGATTGGCGACCGCTATTCTAGGCAGCAACCTCGTTGGTCCAACAAATGTAAAGAAAATCTGTGGTACCCATTCTAGAGACAGGACTCCGATTCCCGTTGCATTTGAGGCGGGGTTGGCTTAGTCTGTAGCGCGCCAGGCTCGTAATCTGTAGTTCCCAGGTTCGAGTCCCAGCTGGGTCAGAGTTGAGATTTATCTCCGCAAAATTTCCCGCCCTGCCCACGGTCAGTAGAGGACACCGATGGGCTTGGAAAGGCTGCCCTCCGTCGGATGGGACGTTAAGCCATGGCCCCGTGTGTGGGAGAGCCATACCCTGTGCACGTTAAAGAACACGCTGGATGGGCTTGACAGGAGGCTACCATCTGTCTCCCAACAGCTGGTTCAGTGGGTCCCCTCCCCCAACCTTCTCTGAGCCTTCGGGGTCCATGTGACTTGGCCATTTAGCCCATGGTGTGCAAAAACGTGCCGCTCAGAGGTAAAACAACCCAACCCAACCCGTAGCATTGATCGCCATGATCACAGACGGCTGTGTCTGCCGACTGCTTAGTGAGGCTAGAATACCCATGATGCCTTGCGAATTGGCTACGAACAACGATGAAGGCTATTTAAAAATGCTTAACAAATGATTTAAATGAGGCAGAACCTTGCTGTTTTTTTGTTTCAATGAGGTTATTCCAGTGTAGTAATTAAAGCAAAATAGATTTAATTAATACACACTTATTGATTTATATCGGATGAAAAGCTAAGACGCTGTAAACTGCTTCTCTTTCAAATCGAGGTTTTGAATGAAAATTAAAAAAAAATTCCATATGCTCTTAATATGTGATTAAAGCTGAACTAAATTGACTGTAAACTTAGCAGACTTTAATTTGAGCCCGTTTAAAACAGGAACAATGGCAAACATATTGTTGCGGATCACAAAAATGGATAGCCACTGAGCGTGAGTATTAAAAGCTATATTTCAAAACCAAATTCAATACAAGGTAAATTGTTACAAAGGAAATATGGATGAAGTATCTTATTAACAAATCAACTATTAACATGCACAAGTCATCAATCTTCACGTAGAGCACACAACATCAGCTCTGTGTATTTTACTAAATACTACCTTTTACTTGATTTACCAGGTCACCCGAAGATCTTCACTCGTAAACCAATTCTCGTCCTGTGCTAATAACTTTTCACACACTAGCCGAACAAAAAGACAGTCCGTGTAGACATTCGAAGTTAGCCATAAAAGTTCCCACTTTTATACTTCCGCGTATACACAACACATCAAGTTACTTCTTGATACTTAACGATAAAAGATCCCACTTTTATCCTTCCGCGTATACACAACACATCAAGTTACTTCTTGATACTTAACGCGCACTGTCTCAGAACAGCTCACCGTCCATTTTCGAACTCACCGACCGTTACAATACAACGACCGTTACAATACAAAAACGACCGTTAACGCTCCACTCTTCTTCTCCAAATTCTCCCAAAGTTCTTATTCGTTGGCTGAAACTTTTTGCTTTCGGTTGCCAGATTCCTTCTGTCGTAACACTGCCCCTTTCCTAGGTCTTGTTCGTCCCGAACAATCCTGGATTCCAAAGTTTCTTCAGTTCTTCGATGAAACGGGGCCAAACGATCCACGTGAACCACCTTGCACTTTGTAGCTGGACGTCGACGAATGCGATATACCACGTCATTAATCCTGTTAACTATTGTATATGGACCTTCCCAAGGTTTCTGAAGTTTTGGAGATAGTCCTTTCTTTCTATGTGGACTGTATAGCCAGACAAGATCTCCTTGATTGAAAATAGTTCCATTTGTTTTACTGTCATATCTTGTTTTGGTTCTGTCACTTGTTATGTCGATGTTATGTCTAACGGAGTGATGGATTTCTTCTAGTCGTTGTTGCAATTCTTGTACGTATTGTGGAGTGGACACAGGCATTGCTTCGGGCCGACCATATAAAAGGTCACAGGGAAGACGTAACTCTCTTCCAAAAAGCATCATGGAAGGTGTCTGTCCAGTTGTCTCATGCACTGCCGTCCTGTATGCCAGCAAAAGGAGTGGTACATGGCGATCCCAGTCACGTTGGTGGTCGTTCACAAATAATGCTAAATGCTGAGCAATTGTTCTATTGAACCTTTCAACCATACCATCCGACTGAGGGTGTAAGGGAGTTGTTCTGGTTTTCTGAATGCCTAATAGTTGACAGATGCCTTTAAACACATTGGATTCAAAATTCCGTCCTTGATCAGAGTGGAGTTGTAAAGGTACTCCATACCTACTAATGAAGTTATTAACTATCATCTCAGCCACTGTTGTTGCTTCCTGGTCTTGGATGGGATATACCTCAGGCCACTTTGTGAAATAATCCATTACCACTAATAAATATCGATTTCCATCATCAGTTCTAGGAAACGGACCCATTACATCAATGGCTATTCTTTCAAAAGGGGCACCAACGTTATACGTCTGCAGCTTACCCCGACTCCTAGTCTTAGGGCCTTTCTTTGCTGCACAGGCTTCACATTGCCTACACCATCTCTCAACGTCTGCCCTACTTTTCAACCAATGAAATCGTTCCCTGGCTTTGGCTAATGTCTTATTAACACCGAAGTGTCCTCCAGTGGCACTATCATGTACATCTTTCATCACAAGTTCCACTCGGGATCGAGGAAGGATTATCTGCCAACGGATCAGCCGTCCAGTGGGATTCTCCCATCTTCTATATAATACTCCGTCTTCCATTTTTAAGGAGTCCCACTGAGCCCAGTAACTTTTAGTAGTTGGACTATACCTCGAGATTTGCTCCCAATTAGGTCTTACATCAGAATTTTCAATCAATTCTAATATTGGTTTTATGTCTTCATCATCTAGTTGAGCCTTCCTGATTTCAATTGGATTCCAGATGTTAGGGGTGTCACTGTTTGTTTGTGTCGATACTATTTGTCTTATGGGCATTATCTCTTTAGTTTCAAATTTCAGTTCTGCATTATAGCAATGTTTACAGTTGTCAATACATGGGCGCCTGGAAAGAGCATCTGCATTCTTATGCATTTTACCACTTCGATGTTCGATGGAGAAATCGTATTCTTGTAACCGTTGTATCCACCTAGCGATTTGTCCTTCAGGGTTTTTGAAGTTTAATAACCATCTAAGTGCAGCATGATCAGTACGTATAAGGAATTTCTGGCCATAGAGATAATGATGAAAATGTTCTATTGCTTTTACTATTGCTAACAGTTCTTTGCGTGTTACACAGTAATTCCGCTCTGGTTTGGATAAAGTTTTACTAAAGTATGCAATAACTCTCTCTTGTCCGTCTTGTTCTTGTGAAAGCACAGCACCAACTCCTGTGTTACTTGCGTCAGTATCTATTACGAATTGTTTTCCAGTTTGTGGGTACGCTAGCACTGGTGCTGTGGAAAGAGTTTTCTTTAGCTGTTGAAAGGCTATATCGCATTCGGTGGTCCACATAAACCGCTGGCCCTCTTCTGTCAGACGATGTAATGGCCTTGCGATGTTGGAGAAACCTTTGACAAATCTTCTATAGTAGGTGCAAAGTCCAATAAAACTACGAAGTTGATGAACATCTTGTGGTGGAGGCCAGTCTCTTACAGCTTCTATCTTACTAGGATCAGTCTTAATCCCTGCTGTAGTGATCACATGACCAAGGTAATGAACTTCTTGCTGGAACAGTTTACACTTTGTCGGTCCCAATTTTAACTTGGCTGCCTTAAGTTTTTCAAATACTTGACGAAGATTTCTCAAATGTTCTTCAAAAGTTCTTCCAAGAACTATGATGTCGTCCAAGTAAACCAGGCAGACCTCCAAAGACAAGCCTTTGAGCACTGACTCCATTAGTCGCTCAAATGTGGCAGGTGCATTACAAAGTCCAAATGGCATCACCTTAAACTGCCAAAGTCCATTCCCTGTACTGAAAGCTGTTTTCTCACGGTCTTCAGGACGTATACCAACTTGCCAATAGCCGCTCTTTAAATCTAATGTTGAGAACCATTCTGACCCAGATAAAGTGTCTAGTGTATCGTCAATCCTGGGTAAAGGAAAGGAATCTTTCTTTGTTACGTCATTTAATCTGCGATAATCTACACAAAATCGTGTAGATCCATCCTTTTTATTGACAAGAACTACTGGTGATGTCCAGGGACTCTGTGATGGTTCTATAATGCCCTGAGCTTCCATGTCCTTTATGAGTTGTTCCGTCTCCTCTCTTTTTGCCAATGGAAGCCTTCTTGCCGGCAGATGGACTGGAGGAGAATCACCAGTGTTGATTTTATGTTCTGTCAGGTTAGTACGGCCATAATCATTTGATGTGGCAGAAAAAATGTCAGAAAATTCTTTTAATAGGTTCTCGGCCTTAACAGCTTGGTTTTCAGTTAATATTTGTCTTGTTTCTCTCCATAATTCAGTAAGATGAGATGGGATGTCTGTATGATTTTGATGTGAATCGGTAACTTCTATTTTATTTATACTTGTTACACAGGTAACAGCTTCACATATTGCTAATTCCTCACCTTTTTTTAACATTCTATTGGATTTGTTACAGTTCATCACTCTGATAGGGATCTGTTCTTTATCTATTCTGACTAACGTCCTTGCAACCAGGATATTATGAGCCAAAGCTCCTTTACCAGAGGCATCAGTAACTGCCAATCGGAAGGCCCCAGAAGTCTCCGCCCGATGTCCACGGACTATAACTTCACTTTGTGCTGGGATTTCTGTGTCTTCCGTCACTAATATTGGAGTTACACTTGATAAAGAATCAGACGTCCGGCTAAGCAGAGGAATCTCTTCTGTCTCATAGATGAGTAGGTTATCACTGGGTCTGATGTCGAATCCATGTTTCTTAAGAAAATCAAGACCTAATATGCATTCATCGTAGATGTCAGCGATGTAAACAGGAT
This sequence comes from Ryuthela nishihirai, assembly GCA_038380435.1. Classification (NCBI taxonomy): domain Eukaryota; kingdom Metazoa; phylum Arthropoda; class Arachnida; order Araneae; family Heptathelidae; genus Ryuthela; species Ryuthela nishihirai. The sequence continues at coordinate 7,414,114 of JAWZYU010000030.1, read as the reverse complement.
GGAGAACCAGACAGCTACCAACTCGGATGTTAAGTTCTATTTTTCCATGGACTTTCGCACGATCTCCAGTGGCTGTTTGTAGGCTTATTTTAGACTGTGTAGTATTCAAGTTTGGGTGAGGTATTATTTTCTTTACTATATCCGTTCTGAGTAAAGTTACATTTGCACCAGTGTCGACTATCATACGGCAAGGTATTCCATTTATGGCTCCATCAGCTACTAATCCATTATTATCACCATGTAATGTTGAAACATGGGCGACTTCCCCTGGGGCCAACCAATCAACAGCCAGCCTTTGCCCCGCAAGACTGACTAATTTCAGTTTCCCTGATCCTGTTGTCTAGTTGATAGACTTGGACTTCTCATTCGTTTCCTAGTGCAGTTAGTACGAATGTGTCCGGTCTTGCCACAATTCCAACACTGAAGGTCTGTTGTAGGTTTTGAAGAAGAACCTTTTATATCTTTCAAAACGGATAGTATGGCTTTGGTTAGTTCTTTCATTTCATTATCCTTTTCTACAGTTTCTTCTGCACTCACAAATCTCACTGCACGTTTGTTCGCTCGGGAGGAAAGCCTGGAGCATTCGTATTTCATAGCATGTACCACAGCTGACTTTAAGGATTCACCTTCCAACATCCTCAGAGATTGCTGAGTGTCAGGGTCAGCAATAGCATCAATAAATTGTAATTGAGCTAAATTATCTTGAATTTCTGGTGGACAGTTACTATAAGCCAATCTAGCTAGACGCTCAATATCACTAGCAAGCTCTTGCAAAGTTTCACCATTTTTCTGCATGCGATGTTTAAATTGAGTCACGTAATATTGTTTTAAATAACTATCACCAAACCTTAGTTCTAATGCAGCAACTAAACTTTGATAATCAAGTCGTTTTTCTTCTGGAACAGACTGCAAAACTTCCGCAGCAGAATTTCTTAAGGAAGCTGCAAGAAAACTGGCCTTTTGGAATTCATTCCACTCATTGGCTGTAGCTATAACTTCGAATTGTGTTTTAAATACTGTCCAAGACGATTGACCATCATATGTAGAAGGTTTAGTTGTATTTTTAGCGATATGTGTAATAACATTATTTCCACTAGAATTATTATCATCACAAGTAGAAGGTAACATTTCATTTCTCAAAATCTGAAACTGGCGTTCACAATCAGTTTTTACAATTTCAATTTCATGTTTATAATCTAACTTAACACTATCAAGATCATCTTTTACACTATTTAGTTCGGTCATAATGTCCTTACACTTATCAGAAATCTTATCAATTTGAGAAGCCACTTCAGCTCTCATCTCAGTATTTTGTGCGGCCATTTCGGCTTTCAAATCATCTTTTTGAGAAACTATCTCAGTTCTCAACTCATTATTTTGCGTTCTCAACTCATTATTTTGACTTTTAATGTCATTCATCTGTGTAGCCATATCGGCTTTCATATCTTTCATATCAGTCATCTGCGTAGCCATATCGGCTTTCATATCTTTCATCAACTTTACTAATTCGTCCATACTTCTAGTTAACGGCATTCAATAAATTATCCCACTTCTGACACCAAATGTTGCGGATCACAAAAATGGATAGCCACTGAGCGTGAGTATTAAAAGCTATATTTCAAAACCAAATTCAATACAAGGTAAATTGTTACAAAGGAAATATGGATGAAGTATCTTATTAACAAATCAACTATTAACATGCACAAGTCATCAATCTTCACGTAGAGCACACAACATCAGCTCTGTGTATTTTACTAAATACTACCTTTTACTTGATTTACCAGGTCACCCGAAGATCTTCACTCGTAAACCAATTCTCGTCCTGTGCTAATAACTTTTCACACACTAGCCGAACAAAAAGACAGTCCGTGTAGACATTCGAAGTTAGCCATAAAAGTTCCCACTTTTATACTTCCGCGTATACACAACACATCAAGTTACTTCTTGATACTTAACGATAAAAGATCCCACTTTTATCCTTCCGCGTATACACAACACATCAAGTTACTTCTTGATACTTAACGCGCACTGTCTCAGAACAGCTCACCGTCCATTTTCGAACTCACCGACCGTTACAATACAACGACCGTTACAATACAAAAACGACCGTTAACGCTCCACTCTTCTTCTCCAAATTCTCCCAAAGTTCTTATTCGTTGGCTGAAACTTTTTGCTTTCGGTTGCCAGATTCCTTCTGTCGTAACAATATTTTAAAATCTAATACATGATCAAATCTTTCAGCTTAAGCGAAAGCCTCAAAATTTATATATCTTAATAGTGCAAATCCGTGCCTCATTTAAAAAAAACATGAAAAGTCACATTTATTTTCTTCTTTCATTAAAAATATTAATTTTTTTTTAAAATTGAAAGAAATAATCAGAGAGTGTAAACTTTTTTTTAATTCAGCTGAGGCAGGAAATCAAATCTCCTCCCAATAAATGACACATTTAATTTCATGCTATAAAAACACCCCAAATATTATAAGCTTGTTATTCAGCTGAAGCATAAAGAAATTCAAGCCCCTCCCACCCCTCCCACACAAACACACAAATGGTATAATTGAAATTTGATGCTATGAAAAAACAAATATTGTAAACTTTTATATCAGCTAAAGCAAAAGGAAATCCAAGGTCACACACACACACACAAATGACGTAATTGAAATTGCATGCATTATATATAAAAAACAAAATAATTTACACTTTCTCTCATTTCAACTAAGGCAGAAGGAAAGGCAAGACCCCCCCCCCCCCCACACACACACACAAATGACATAATTGAAACTTAATGGAACAAAACCCAAATATTCTAAAATTTTATATCAACTAAGGCAGAAGAAATTCCAAGCTCACATACACAAACACAAATGACATAGTTGAAATTGCATGCTATATTATATAATAATAATTAACACTTTCTCTCATTTCAACTAAGGTAGAAGGAAAAGCAAACCCCTCTCCCACAAGCACACAAATGACATGATTGAAACCTCATGCAACAAAATACAAATATTGTAAACTTTTATATCAGCTAAGGGACACACACACACACGTGGCATAACGTGTCCAAGGTCACACACACACACATGACATAATTGAAATTTCATGCTATAAAAGAAAGAAAACAAAAATGCAAACTCTTTTCATTTCAGCTGAGGCAGTAGGAAATTCATATCACACACACATAATAAAAGAAACGAAGTTACTGCAAAGTATATTTTTGTCACTGTGTTTTGTGAAAATTTAGATATTCTCTCTAATATGATGCCTTTTAATTTTTCTGTCATTTGTGTCTCTAAATGGGAAAGTATAATTTTAGTATATTCTTTTGCAATGCATCTTTTTCATATTATAAGCATGATTGTCAACTTCCACATCCAATTCCCTATTACTGATATGACTATCTAGTGATATGAACACCAACATGCATTGAAGCTTATGCAAACTATTAACCTGATTTTTTAAATTAATTATGAAATGGTTGTTGTTGAGAATATAAAGTTTTCTCCTGGAAGACACTGTTCAGTAATTTTTGCAATTGCACACACACATACTGAGAGAAGAGCGAGAAAACCTCAATTTTTAATATTAACCTTTAAAGTGACAGAAGCTGATTAATCAGTTTTCAAAAATCCCTACAAAAGAAACTGCAACATGCTTTTCTATGCTTCCCTATTATTTTTTTTCCAGAATTAAATGCTTTTTCTTTTAATATGTAATATGGACTATTTCATTCATTAGTTTTTCATAAAAAGGCTCAAAACTTGTTTCTTGAAGAAAAATTTGTCTTTGTAAGGATTAATAAGTGCAGATACAAAAGACTGTATTAGGTCAGAGTCAATTAATGCTAATTTACATTCTATGCAAGAAATTTTTCATAATTTTTTGCTATAAAGACAGCATATAATAACATTTTTCAATATCAGAGAAAAGAGATACAATTACCTTCATTGTTTTACTGTGATTGCTTGATATTATACACATGTGAGAAACACCTAAAATGTCACTGGACATTTCATTATTGCGGCCAGTGATTTTAATTTCATTCAAAGTTAAACAATTTCCATTTTTCTTATTAATTATCAGCCGGTTAATTATTAACTGCATGTGTGCACTTTGGAACTAAAGATCATTAGGTTATTATAATTTTCCTCTTTTGCTCTTATAGCTTAAAAAATTTTAAACAAGGCCCTGGCTGAATTTGGAAGTAAAAATATATTTTGAGCCAGACAAACCAACTGTTAAAAAATAACCTAGGAGATTTTCCAGCTATATAAAACTGAAACAAACATAAAAATTTGAGTTTCAGAAACTATATCTGAATTTTTATCATTAGCATTATTACCATAATCTACATATCCACAATAGCATTTGCCACTGAACAGTTAACTAACCTAATTGACTTCTCCTCAAATAATAAAGTGAATATCATATGCTTCTGCTTACTATCAGTAAAATTTTTCATGCAGAAAACTTAAATAAATCCAGGAAGGCCATCGACAGATCTGCACCAAGTTAAAATTGTGGAGCTATTGGGAAAGATGTTCTCTTAAAAATTCATAAACCTTTTTAAAAATAGAAAATAGAATTTCAATTTTTAATAAGTTTTTGGAGAATGAAAATATCATGGTAAACCTATTTACCTCTTGGCAATAAAATATGCCATTGCTTCTATCAGCATTTTGCTATGAATTTCTGAGCAGGTTTAAAGTTATATTTAGAAACACAGGCTTTGGTGTCTCAATGTCATCGTGATGAGCTTTTGAGCCTTAAACAAATGTAATATATCTTTTAAAATAGAAGAGTCTAATTGCTTGGCTCTTAGCTGGCAGTAATTTCATCATAGCATTTTCTTTAAGCTCTGGATTTCATTTTGTACTGACATCAACTTTCTCTTAAATTTTCTAGGACTCTTCCCTCTTACACAGCATGAGTGATCATTTTTATAGGCAATATCTTTTCTCATTGCAATTTCTATCATATCTTCTATAAGTGGTTCTCAATAAGGCATTTGTTACAAATGTGAAAAAAGTTGGCACAGCATCATTGATTAATCCTACTGTGCCATTTTCTGGAGCTTTATTTTTAAAACAGTAAAATGCTATGAACAGATAGTACTAGCTACGGTTTAAAGAGAGACAGTGGAGCTTCAATCACAATTGACAAGCCTTAGTATTTCAACTCATAAAATTTTTTATCAAATATGAAGAGCAAATTTTTAGGCTTCATTTATCACATGTAAAATTATAAAATACCTATTTCAGGCGTTTAGTTTGAGAAAAAAAAAACAATTTGTGTTATTTTGGCAAAATAAAAATGCAAAGCAGAAGTCTCATAAAATTCATGTCAAGTTCAATATTTCTTTTAGGAACAAAATTCACAAAAATATTCTATAAATTCCATGCTGTTTGAATCTATAAATCGCCTTCTTTTCATATGTAAATATTATTAGATTCATTTATGAAAAAAATCGTGAACTACATCTGATATTATACTAGGACAGAACGCTATTTTAAAATGCTTTATTTATTTTAGGCCTCTCTGCTTTAACAATTTAAATTTAAAAGCATTTCAAAATATTCACAAATTACTAATGTATGAAATGTCGAATTGCTGCTTTTATAGTATTTTTCAGTAGTTTCTCATTGCAATTTCTATCATATCTTCTACAAATGTCTCTCAATACAGGCCTTTTACGTTAATCAAACACGCCTCTCTCTCTTTGCCTCACTCAGAAGTAGGCTTAACATTTTGTCCATGTTCATGGCGTCCGTTATCAGTCCTGTCTCTAGTAATATTACCTCAATGGTGGTCCGACTAGAGGCCCTATATAGGTAGAGGTTGGCCATCTCAAAATTCAAAAGCATTTCAAATTTAAAAATTAAGAAAAAATCAAATTTTAAATTATCAAATTAAAAATTAATAATAATCAAATTAAAAATTAATTTAAAATTTGAAATGTTTTGTCGTCGCTCGGATTATTTAGCTTGCATAGCTGAATGGTATTGCACGAATATTTATGGATTCATGAAAAGGTAAGGTAATATTTAATACAGATTTCAGTGTTCATGATTGGAAACACTTTAGAAAACAGCTAAAAAAGGAAAAGTAAAGTTTACGGCTTTTTTTTCTTTTAAAAAAAAGATATAATTTCGTTTTGTGTCTTGTCCGTTTGTAGACATCGAACTTTTTTGTTTATACAGATAACTGAAAAATTCTTTTTGTGTTTGGTACGTATTAATGATATATTACGATTTACATTTTTCGAATCTCCCAAAAGTTATAACTGCGCCCTCTAACAGTGGAAAATTTTGAAAATTCCAGAATATCAAATGATGCAGTTATGTTAGAAGTTTAAAATTTTGGTATTGATATGTGAAGATTACGAAGTTACCATTGGCAACAATCACTTGACCCTTTAGACCCAGGGGGGAGGTGAATGCAAATTTTTTTGTTATAACAGAAAAGTGTATGTTTTTAGAGATAAATTAAAAATTCTTTTTGGGTTGGTCAGGTATTGATGAAATATTACAACTTGAATTTTGCGAATTTCCCAAAAGCTAAAACTGCGCCCTCTAACGGTGGAAAAGATCAAAAAATACCAAAAATTTAAAACGAATATTGCAATAAACGAATTTGGTCGTGGAATGTGATAGTCTATAAAATTCCATTGACAGCAAGGAGTTGACCCTAAGTCCAAGCTAGGTAAGAAACGGAACGGTTTTGTTTTAAGAGATAATTGGAAATCTCTTTTTAGTCAGTTATAATAAAAGATAATTCGCATTTTCAAAGTAGTTTTAATTTATGTCATTAGAGATCATTAAATATCCAAACTGCAAAACTTTTAACGAATGTTTCAAGTGATCTCTTTATGGTAGAAATTTCGGCAGTAGAGTTCTGTTATGGTAGATTTTCCATTGACGGCAATTATCTGCCCACTATTTTCAGAGGAGCGAGAAAAAAGCAACTTTCGAAATTTAGGAACTAAAAGAATAATACTTTGTTATTTTTTATAATTACTAATAAAATAATATGTGCATTTCCCACATCATATATTAAAAAATAAATAAATAACCCCTCAGCAGCAAGTCTGACAGCAACTTTCAGTTTATACGCCATATTAGAAGGTCCATGAGGATGGCGGGACCTCAGCAGAAAAACAACACGAAAATCCATAATTAAAACTTTTAAGGAGTAAAAAAGTAGGCAAAAGAAGAACTTTGTTCTCTTTGAAAATTAGATTCCCATATGCGCCAGAGGCGATATGGGAATTTATTTTACAATTTCAATATCCTATGATAGTGGAAATTCGAACTATTGTATAATTATGAAAATAAACTATTAATATTTTATTAGTACCTGTAATGTGCAAAAACGTTTTTCATTTATCTCTTAGAGCAGAAAAGTTGCATTTAACCAAAGGGACAAATCATTACTATTAATGTAAACCACTTGATCATTACACTCTATGAGCAAAAACTTAAGTTTGTAGCAAAAATAGATCGTTTGCAATATTTATTTAAAGATTTGGTATTTTTCAGCTTCTTCCACCGCTAGAGGTCGCTTTTCGAGTACTCTCTAACACTGGAAATAGCAGCTGATGGGAATTTGAAAAATGTAAATATCAATATTTTTGTGGAAAAAAAAATCGCCAACCTACGGGATTCGAATACCGCAGCTCTCCAGAAATATGCCAGAACATTCTAATCTGTATGAACTAAAGCCGGCTTTTTTCACAAAAAACATTTATTGCTATATAGACGTTTAACCCTTTGGCTACCAAGCTGTCTGAATACTCCTGTCGCCAGGATCCAGCTTACCGGCCGAGAATTTTCAGTATTGCATTCCCCCTCTGAACGATTAGCAATGAGAATGGCAATGAGGGATTAACGAGGGTGGCAAAAAGGGGCGTCGTCAACCCTTCCCTCAAGGGAGCGGTAAAGTGACACGTCCCGTTGTACGGTGTGAGTTGGGTTAGTTTATTTCCACCAGAGGCAAAGTTGGTAGGGGAGTAAGAGCGAAGTTTGTAGTATAATAAATAAAATAAATATCCCCTCAAGCAGCTGCTTGACCACAGAGGTCTGACAGGAGCCTGTCAGTTTATATGCCAGAGTAGAAGTTCTGAGAGGATGGCAGGACCTCAGCAGAAAAACGACACATACATCCATGCCTTACCCGGGGCTCGAACCCAGGTCCCGTAGACCAGTAGCCAAGCGCGCTAACCACTCGGCCACGGGACGGCTATGAAGCTTGTAGGGAAGAGCAAAATATTTCTGTTAGTCGATTGGTGCCGTCCTATGGCCGAGTGGTTAGCGCGCTTGTCTACTGATCTAAGAGAAATATTCTTCCTCCCGTGATCTTATTCTGCCAGCTGACAGAACCCTTTTCTGATGCAACGTAATTTTTGAAGCATTCTCTTATTTCTATAGCTTCCACAGCAGCATTTCCACCAATTCCGCCTAAGCTTGTAAATGCTTCAGCATCATTGACAAAAAATTCCATCTCATTTTCAGTCCAATAGGAACTGTCGTCTCTTAAGAAGTTATGCAGGCCACAACAAGCACTGACCACAATGTTTAAATGTTCAGGTGACATGCATAATTTCCGTTCAAAAATTCGGAATTTCCGAACCAGGATTCCAAATGCATTTTCAGAGATGTTACGCGCTCTACTTAATCGATAATTAATTTTTTTTAGTTTTCTTCGTTTTTTAATTCAGCATTGCATCAACCTTTCAAAATGCTTTACTCCTATAACGAAAGTTTTGCAACTTTTAAAAATGTTTAAATTTATGCATAAATAACTCAATATTTCAATTAAAAAACTTCTCTGAAACTACTTTAACTTAGAGTTAAAAGTTTCTTTTTAAAAGCACTAAAAATTACTGTTTCGAAAGTGAAAAACAAACCAACGCAATCTAATCTCATACTCAGGCCAAAGGTGTGGGGGGGGGGGGGCGCACGCACACACACACACACCTTTGTGAGCCTTAACATGGCGACTGGATGCCGTTTGGCCAATCTTTTCTAATACAAGCTCTAGAGATATTTCCGGGTAAGAATAATTTATATTTCAAATAATTCTTGCAATTATGGAAAAAAATAAGCAAAAAGCAAAACTTTTTATTATAATTGCAATTTTTTAAACACTCTTAGTGATTAAAAACAAGCACCATGCCACTTCTGATATTTCTTTATGCATTCTTATCTTTAATAAATGATGTTCCCCACGAACTTTCGGTTTCTAATGTTTTTCGTTAAAAATAGCATTAATTTTTATTTAATTTTGTCGTAAAATTATTATAATTAATAATATAAGAATAAAATATATGATTAGCGACATCTGTATACATAGTCTGTATACATAGTCTTACGATGATGCATCAGTGTGTAATGCATATGTGATATGTATGTATGTATATATATGTATGTGTACATATTTGCATATGTATGCATTGCATATGTGTATATATATATATATTCAGGTATGATATGTGTTTATATATTTATGTACGATATGCATGTATGTATGTATATATCTATGTACGAGATATGCAGGTGTGTGCATATATATGTATGTATGTATAATATGTATTTATATAACATGTGTTATACCAGAGCCTCATGTTAGCCATCCATTATCTGAGGTTTACCTCAAAGATGAAATGAATTCTAAGGATGAATCAACAGATATTGGATGTTGTCCGTCTCCCATGATTCGGGGACGTCTGAGGATGGATTTTAGGGGAGACATTTTTTTTTCCTTTTTTTCTTTTCTTTTTTTTTTATTTCTCACATATTGCTTTTCTTATTTTGTTGTTGATCTAATTACATCTTCTTTCATCTTTCTTTCATTATTAGTTCTTCATCATTATCATTTTCTGTGTCGGATACGATCTATCAAGATGTTGACAATTATGACACAGGCCATAAAAGCGAAAACTGCAAAAGAAATGATATCTCCCAAGTAACACGAAAAGCCTTTGCTCTTCGGAACATAAACAACGTTCTTTTTCCGTCTCAAGATAATTCCATGATCCGTTTGCAGTTCCCAAACTCCGTCTTGTGCAGAATCTGCTGGCAATTTACATTCCCACCTATGGGAACCGGACTCTTCTGTCATATTACTGGAACTATATGCGAGTGAAAGACTTGAAAGGTGAGGATCAGATTTCCTGAGACTTCCACTACATTCCGACTGTTGGGGCTTGATTTCATCAGACGGCTTTGCCTCTTCCATTTCAACAGTGGCGTCCCCCACTTCATATACTCTTTCACTGGATTGTGAGGGAGCATCTATTTCATCATCATTATCTGATGATTCACCCTTAATGCAGCAGCATAAACTGCATTTCAAACATCTCCATCTTCTTCTTGATTTTCCTCGCTGTCTGCGAAGGAAATGAAAGACGCGTTGTAGCGACGTTTCTCGCGTACCATGTGCTCTTTCTGCCATTGTGCAGATTATCCAATCAAAATAAGTCGCTAATTGTATACTATAAATCACTAAAATATTGCAAGTGTTTTCTCTTAATACGAATGCAAATAAACGAATTACCTAACGCAAAATACCAAATACTCACTTTTCCAATAACGACGACAAATCTGTTATCTTAGGAAGCATACGTTTTTTAACTCTTTAATTGTTTTTCTCTTGCATTGTTCGGAATTTTGAATATTTCTGATCTTCACTTGTTGCGTTTGCTAAATGCAGTAAACAATGAGACTCATTTTCCTGTTCCGGTCGGCTCCCGATTTATGTGGAGTTTGTAATATGAAAAATAGCCGCCTAAATAAACATAGTTTTCCAATAAGAAAGAAAGCAAATGGCAGGGATAGGGAAGAAACGCAGAATCAAAATTCATGCATAAATATATATACATCCTTCACTGTTTAATTTTTCACTTTGAAATGTTTGTTATAATAATAAACACATTAATAACATTTTAAACCACAACACAGTAACAACATTTTAAACAGTATTATGTGTCAACGTGGACATGGAGGAAAAATTGTCTTAAGCTGGGTGGGATCTGAACCCACATCCTCCTGGTGACACGCCAGTGGTCTGACAGCTGAGCTACCGGCTGCTGATCAGTTATCGTCGATTGTGGATGCTAAATCCTGTCATTATGGAATCAGCCGCTAGTAATCAGCCGCTAGTAGCCTTATAATGGCAAGTGAATATCTTTTATTGCAGATCTCTCAGGTTCGGGCCACGCCAAGCCACACTCTATGGCAGTGGTTCTCAAACTGTGGTCCGTGGCTAGGTCCTAGGTGGTCCGCGAAATTTTCTAAATTTTGTGTAGAAAATCTGTATTTGTAACACGCAAGTAGTGCAACTTTAAGATAAGCGGCGTGTACAGTGGTCTATCGCACTAAGCTGGGAGTGTACCTACTCCACCGCCATGAGGCTCAGGCCATCAAGGTCAAATGCGCTGAAGGATGTGCAGTACAATCGCTCAAAAAAGTATCCGAACGCTATGGTTGATTACAGAATTCAGAAACAAATATCTGGCAGCGACTTTTTAAGAAATTAGTGAACTGGCAACCTTCGTGTCACGTGACGCTGCCAGATATTTTTTCTGAATTCTGTAATCAACCATAGCGTTCGGATACTTTTTTGAGCGACTGTACAAATATACACATACAGTAAGAAGCCTACAGCTACAAGGCAATCACATCAGTAGTGAGTAGCCTTTTGCTCTCGGCAGTTAGTTATTCTTATGAGTTTTATGTGTGGGGGGATTTACCTAAATATTGTATACCATGGACATTATTATTGTGTCATTTGTAATTTATATTCAGAATGGATCGGTGGCTTAACAGTGGTTCATTGAAACGGAATATAAGCGGAATCGATACGACTCCACATGGGCCTGTTAAAACTAAAATCATTGACGACCGTTTTCAAGCCAGTTGCTCTGTTATCGCCAAAAAACGAAAGAAATGTGTAAACAGGAAAAATGATGAAGATTATCTGAAAATGGGATTTTATTGGACCGGTGACCAACTTGCACCTAACCCTCTTTGTGTTGTGTGCTATGACACTTTGTCTATCGACGCGATGAAACCTTCAAAACTTTCACGGCATTTTCAAACAAAACATGCAGATTTGGCCCACAAACCTGTTGAATATTTTCAAAACAAACGTAAAGTGATTCTGTCATCACAGAAATCAATGACTTCTGTTGCTACGGGTGGGGAAGAGAGTAAAACTACAGAGGCATCATTCCAAGTGGCTTTACTTGTGGCAAAAATTGGTCAAGGGCCTACCGACGCTGAAACTCTTGTAAAGCCAGCGGATAAATTGGTGGTGAATATTATGCTTGGGGAAAAAGGCAGGGCGAGCAATAGACAAGATTCCTTTGTCGAATGATACAATTCAGTGACGCATAACATCTTTGGCATCTAATGTGGAGGAGCAATTAATCACACGTGTGCGTGGTAGTAGTGATTTTGCTTTACAATTTCGCAAAAGCACGGACGTAAAAAACTTGTGTCAACTTTTAGTAAATGTAAGATTATATTTCAAATAATTCTTGCAATTATGGAAAACATTTACGAAAATGAAGTTCATGATAATACATTTACGAAAATGAAGTTCAAAAATACATTTACGAAAATGAAGTTCATGATGACTTTTTGTTTATCTTTAAAAACTCCCAGTACAGGAGATGATATTTTTGGTATGGTTAATGATTATTTCATAACACACAATTTGGATTGGAAAAAATGTGTCGGAGTCAGTACTGACAGTACGCCAGCTTTGTGTGGGAAAAGAAGATGTTTTACAGAAAAAATAAAAGAGTTAGTGCCAGAGTGTAGTTCAACTCACTGCTTTATCCACAGAGAACAGTTAGCGGTAAAAGGAATGCCTTCTGAACTGGATCTTGTATCGAAACAAGTAGTTAAAGTGGTTAATTTAATTAAATTACGGTCAATGAACTCTCGCCATTGTATTGTGCGAAGAAATGGGAAGTGTGCACAAAAATTTACTTTTCCACACCGAAGTACGGTGGTTGTCAAGGGGGAAAGAGGTTTCAAAGTTGGGTTGAGTTGTTTTACCTCTGAGCGGCACTTTTTTGCACACCATGGGCTAAATGGCCAGGTCACATGGACCCCGAAGGCTCAGAGAAGGTTGGGGAAGGGGACCCACTGGAACAGCTGTTGTGAGACAGATGGTAGCCTCCCATCAAAGCCATCCAGCGTGTTCCTTAACGTGCAAAAGGTATGGTTCTCCGGTACACGGGGCCACGGCTTAACGTCACATCCGACGGACGGCGGCCTTATCCAAGCCCATCGGTGTCCCCTACTGACCGTGGGCACGGCGGGGAATTTTGCGGAGATAAATCTCAATGGGCACGGCGGGAATTTTGCGGAGATAAATCTCAACGCTGACCCAGCTGTGACTCGAACCTGGGAACTACAGATTACGAGCCTGGCGCGCTACCGACTGAGCCGCCTCCGCCCCTAATAGAGAACGGGAGTTAGAGCAGAAGAAGGAAGGATAGTTTAGGCGAGTAAGAAACGGCCAGAGGGAAGTTGCTTTCTTAGCTATTTGGAGATAGGAATTCCAAAGTGGGCCTTGAGCTTAGAGAGATTAACTCTGGGAAGTGAACTGGTAGCCAAGGTTTCTTGGAGCTGGCATGTTAGGCGTGGAGGGGAAGAGGCGAACAAAGGGTTGGGTTGTTTTACCTCTGAGCGGCACTTTTTTGCACACCATGGGCTAAATGGCCAGGTCACATGGACCCCGAAGGCTCAGAGAAGGTTGGGGGAGAGGACCCACTGGAACAGCTGTTGGGAGACAGACGGTAGCCTCCCGTCAAGGCCATCCAGCGTGTTCTTTAACGTGCACAGGGTATGGCTCTCCCGCACACGGGGCCACGGCTTAACGTCCCATCCGACGGACGGCGGTCTTTTCAAGCCCATCGATGTCCCCTACTGACCGTGGGCAGGGCGGGGAATTAAGGAGAGGGGGTAACAGTTGAAGAGGGGATGGCGTCTGCTGGGACCAGAAGCAGGAGTGGGCTCGAGTTCGAGTCTGGCCTCAAGTGAGATTGATTTATTGTGAGAGGAATTAAGCACTTATGATTAATTATATATTAGAGATGTTATGATCTGCTAGCTATATGATATGTGACAACAAAATATCTACGACTGACATGTAATTAAGCAAAACATAAATATTATAAAGCTTTATAATTTTTGCTAATGTCTCATGCCGTATAATATATATTTTCTATTAAGTATGGACATATCACTAACGACAGATAGAAGATACAAGGACATTACATCAACCATACATCAGAGGAAGCACAAGGGTAGTAAGGAGAAATAGTATAAGAAAATTAATATTAGGTAGAGAGATAGTAGAAATGTTATAGCATCATAACATTTACAGATATCACATAATTTTAATAGCACAAGTGATGTTTTAGAATTTTATATATATATTTATTTTCTTTATTCTTTTGCTGTTAGACATGGACAAATCAGGACAAGGACATGAGTAGTATAAATGACATAGCATCAACCACACATCAGAGGAAGCACAAAGGTAGTAAAGGGAAATAAAGAAATTAATATTAGGTAGAGAATTAGGAGAAATATATAACATCATAACATTTACAGATGTCACTTAATTTATAGAGCACAAGCAAGCTTTTTTTTTCTTTCCTGTTAGACATGGACAAATCACGAAAGAAATACAAGGACATGAGCAGTATAAGGGACATAGCATCAACCACATATCAGAGGAAACACAAGGGAAGGAAATAAAATAAGGAAATTTATTTTAGGTAGAGAAGTAGCAGAAAAAAGTTATCAGACATAACATCATAACATTTACACATATCACTTAATTAAGACAGACAATGTTTTTATTTTTTTCCTTTTTAAAAAACAAAACCGCCCGTCTTTCTATTTGTTAGGCGTGAACACTACTGTGGTGTTCTCTTGAGAAGGCTCTCTGTGCTTCTAATGCTACACTGCCAAACAGAGAGACGGAGTACAAAATATGTCTCAGTTTGGGAGTATGTAAAA
Source organism: Ryuthela nishihirai (assembly GCA_038380435.1). NCBI lineage: Eukaryota > Metazoa > Arthropoda > Arachnida > Araneae > Heptathelidae > Ryuthela > Ryuthela nishihirai. The sequence continues at coordinate 7,399,071 of JAWZYU010000030.1, read as the reverse complement.
TATCTTGTCCGTCCAGTGTAAAGTCCTTGAAGTGTTCTGTCAATGTCTTCATATCTTGGGAGATGCTAATTAAATTTTCTGTAGACATGATATTTCAGTACTCCTTGTTTAGCTCGCTTGATATTTTTAATTTCATCCTTTAAATTCACGATATTACAGTCTAATAAGTTATGTTTGCTATCCCCTTGTCCGCCACATCTACATAGAGTATTGTCCGACTTACCTACCCTTGCGAAGTACTCTGGGAATTTTCCATGTCCTGTTAGTAATTGATTTACATAATGATTGCCATAATTGTTAGTTTCCTTTGCTTCCTTTAGGTACATAAATAGTATTCTGCCCTTCTCGCTTGTCTTCCAAATGTTTTGCCATTCATCTGTGATCCGCTTTCTGAATTTGTTTTTATTGTGGCTTAGGGGTAAAGGTATGTTATCGGTGATATTTTCTAATCTGTTTGCTTTCTTGGCTTTCCTATCTGCTAGTTCGTTGCCTTCCCAGTCGATGTGGGCCCGGATCCAAAGCAGGTTAATAAGTCTTGTGTATTTCCTCTTGATTTCATTTATCATTTTGTTTCTATTTTCGCTACTCCCTAAGGCCTGTAGGTCTGAAAGGGAATCGCTGTAGATGTTTATATCTTCTGTTGATCTTAACCGTTGGGCTGAGTCAAGAGCTTTTAAAATAGCAAACAATATCGCTTGGTAATTTGAGGTATCATCTGGCAGCCAAAATTCCTCTGAGTGGATCGCAATGCCATAGTGCATGACTACGGAGGCCGCGCCCACTTTTTTTTTCTTTAGATCCATCTGTATAGATCTCAATTCCGGTATTTTGGGGTTGTTCCTTATCAAAAGGAACTGTAAATCTCTGGGCTGGGTGTACAAGCCATCTTCCAACTGTTCAATATCTTGTACATTAGTTTGCAGGTTAAGTATTTTGGTATTTTCTTTTACTGCTCTGAGCTGGAAAAAATGAAATTCTTCTAAAGCTTTGAGATGGGCTGGGAGTAGTCTCCCCAGAATTAGGGCCGCTTCTGTCGATACAGTTTTATAAGTCGTTGTGATTAAAATTGCAGGCAGGCGCTGGCGCTGAGTATGCTGCTGCATAATATTTTATCTTGTTCCATTCCGATTGTCATAGTTTGGCTTTTTTCATTGCTAAAACGTAACTTATTGATTATACTCCATTCAGTTAATATTCCTATCGCTTCTTTACCTGTTTCTTCCAGATCTCTTCTCGTCTTCCCACCTATAATTACCAGAAGGTCATCCGCATAGGCCTGAACCTTAACATTTTGCGGGTAGGTTAATGATAAAGCTTTATCCATAATCAGATTCCAATATAAGGGACCACTACATGAGCCCTGTGAACATCCTCTACTCATCTTTTTGGTATGCTGTAATGTGATTGTTTAATAGGTAATACTTCTATCCATGAGATAACTTTCAATTAATTTATACAGTTTTCTGGACAATTTTTATTTCGAAGTTCCCGTAAAATTGACAGCCACCATAGTATATCGCAGGCCCCGCTGTTATCTAAAGAGATTATGGCCGTGTGCATTTTATTAGATTTATTTTCTTTTATCTTTTTATACAGTTTATATAACGCCAGGTTGCAGGACATGTCTGATCGGAATCCGTATTGTTCTAAATGTAGGCTATTTGTTTTGGAAAGGTGATAATAAATTCTTTTTGTTATTAATTTGTCAAAGACCTTGTTCAAAGAGGTCAGGAGGCATATGGGCGTCAATGATCTTGGTTTGCATGCATCTCTGCCTGGCTTGTTAACTAAGATAACTCTGGCAGATTTCCATGATGTGGGGAAAGATCCTAACCTGAGACACAGATTGAACAGCGAATGTAAGACACTTGGAATCGTTGAGTTTATTGCTTGAATAATTTCGATGTTTATCCTGTCCAATCTCGGTGCTTTTTTCTTCGGCGTTGAATATATTATGTCTGCGATTTCTTGTCTTGTAAAACTTACATCCATTTCATTAGTATGTTTATTTTTTAACTGCGCTCTTATATTTCTATGCTCTTCTAAGTCTTCGTTTGGATCGTCTTCTATGAATAACTCGTTTAATATAGTTTTAATGATAATTCCATAATCATTTATTCTCCTATTATTAGCTGTTATCATAGTAGATAGTTGCAGAGAGTTTCCAATTTTACCTTTTGCTATTTTATAAGGTAAGGAGAACGGATTTTCGTTAGAGATTTCGTCGCATAATGAGTTCCAGGAATTTTTTTTACTGTAATTTATTTCTCTTCAATAGATTGCAGCTTGTCTCTTGTATTGGCTCATTCTGATTTCCTTTTCGTCCGGTTCTGTGGCTCTCTGGTATCTTCGTCTCATTGCTTTCAATTTTTTTCTTTCTATAGATAGTCGTTGATTCCACCAGGGGACTTTTTTTTATTATCTACCTTTTTTTCCTTCAGGTGCTTGTTGCATAAGTGGTTATGATAGCGACAAAGGATTCGACAAAAGCATCTAATTCTCTGGCATCATTTACAGTCCCCAGCTGCTGTGTTAGATTATTTTCATGTTTTTTATTTCCTGGGCAATTTTAGATAACCCTCTAGCATTTAATTTATATCTCTTGGTCACGGGCGCTGTTTGTTAGGGTTGTAATAATAGGTTTATGATCGCTGAGCGTATCATCTTCTAGTACTTCCCACTTAGTTATTTTATCCTCTAATTTCTCGTTCGTTAGAGTTAAGTTGATCCAACATTTACTGTCTCGAAAGTGGGGGGCGAATGTCGATCGTTGATAACATGGAGATTATTCCTTATAATAAATTCTAGTGTTGCCTCTTCTTTATCGTCTGTTGCTGGGTTTCTCCACAGTGTATGTTTCGAGTTAAAGTCCCTATTTAATAATCTTTTTTTATTTCGAAATCGTCTGATTAAAAGTTCTAGTTCATCAAGATTATTATCTATATCTTCTGAAGGGGTGAAATACACTGATTATATGACTATATCTTATAAGAAGAGTTAGAAGCTTTTAGAAACGAATTTGTCAGTGTATTGTTATATTACAATTAGCATTCAGAAAGGGGGCATGCTCCCCCCCCTTCTGAATGCTAATAATGGTAAAAGAGGAAAAAAATTTAAAACTTATTTATATTTCATGCATTTTTCAAGAAATTTTTTCAAGACCTGTGAAAAGGAGGGAGAAATGTTATATTGCATTGGTAATACAATCTCTTGCCTCCCCCCCCCCACTTCTTTTTTGCATTTTTTCCGTTCGATTGTGTTTATTGCCCTCTCTCCCCCTCGAATTTTTTCTAGATCCGGGCCTGTATAGTTATATATTTTGTCAAAGTTAAACAGAAAGTACATATGGGTTTCTTTATTTGCAAATATCATTTTACTGTGCATCTCCTCTTCCTCGGAATATATTATCTGGCTATATTTGGTCATTTATAATTGATTTCTAGTTTTGTCCGTGTTAAAAAAAGTCAATGGTAAATACTCTTTGGCCATAGGAGTCTGACCTTCAACCTCGGAGGAGATTTAGATGCTTCTTCGGTAAATTCTGTGCGTCTGCCTTGCCGAACGCTTGTGGTTTGAAAGGAATAAACAGACTGTGTGGACTGCGGCTCCTAATTAGCACCTCTAGTACATGCAATGAAAGAGTACAAAAGGCTTATCTCCTGTGTTTCCCAAAGGGAAACACAGGAGATAAGCCTTTTGTACTCTTTCATTGCATGCTATTTGCCTCTGATTTGGAACATACTGATTTGGAACATACCTCTGATGGAAACATACACTGTGGAGAAACATTGCATGCTATTTGCCTCTGATTTGGCAAGGATCGCAGCAAGTGATAGAAATCGGAAAATAAATATAATAAATAAATATGAAATTAATTCAAACACCGGTGGAAAATACATTATTAGAAACTGAAAACAGTAAGTGAAATTCAAATGCAATATCTAGATTATAATCAGACTTTAATGTTGAGTTTTCGGAAGGAACTATTTCTGTGGACTCATACATTACTTCTCCACGAGTGATGTGTCTTGAAATAGTTCCGTAAGCAAAGTGAAGAGTCAGTACCATATTGAAATATTTTCCTAAATTAATAACTCCGAGCCGTCCCATAGCCGAGTGGTTAGCGCTCTTGGCTACTGATCTAAGGGACCTGGGTTCGAGCCCCGGGTAAGGCATGGCTGTTTGTATCGTTTTTCTGCTGAGGTCCTGCCATCCTCTCAGACCTTCTACTCTGGCATATAAACTGACAGGCTCCTGTCAGACCTCTGTGGCAAGCAGCTGCTTGAGGGGGTATTTATTTATTTATTTTTATATCGAAACACAGTACGATAATAAATATTAATTTAATATATAAATAATAATATAACATTTAATCATTTTTTTTTATTTCTTATACCCTTAATTTTGTTTATGTAACCCTTCTGAAAGGGGAAGATTACACACTTGCCTCCCACCTCATGGGTATTAATTATTTAAAGAAGTATATTATTATTATGGCTGGTAAATGGTAGCTAGGCATAAACTGGAAGGAGAGCTGTGTACCAATCCCCAATGATGATGCACAGAACCGGCCAGGTCTAGCACCTAATGTCCGACCCCGCCTTCTCGTGGTGCAGGCCGTTAGTACCTTTCAAAAGAGATATTCTCTTTTGGAAGGGAACGGAAGGGCTGCCAGTTCAGTATGGCCTACTGATCTGGTCATCTATGGCCACTTTTTTCTTTTTTTTTCAACCCTGCTGAGGAGTGGTCAACTTCACAGGGTCCTGGTGCTGCCCATTTATACCTACTAGACTGGATTTGTTTATGGATTTGAGCTTGATTATGGATCCTGGACTTGCTGCACTAGTGGGCCTCTGTTGAGGGAGAGTCTGCCGCTGTGTTTTCTGTTTGCCTCTGGGTTGCCAACTCTAAGTGAACAGAGGCATGGGATACCTTATATCAGCTGGTGGATAATCCTAATCAGAGGCCATCGCGGGTACCTGAACCTTACTTAGCTAGTTGGGCATCGTCAAGCCTAAACTGGAGTAATGTGTCTCAGGCAGGCCATATGGTTCTTGAAAATGTCCACTTGAAAAGGTGGTGCCTGAAGTTCCTACCAGCATCGGTGACTTCAGCCTTTAGCGGAGGAGGAACAGGTCTTTGCCCCATGCCTGCGATCAGGGGGCTGTTTGATATTGTTGGCCCTACCAATCTCAATAAACCTAATTTCTTTCAAAATCCTACTAATCATTTTCTCTCTGCAGGAACGTGGAACGTGAGGACATTACATAAAGATTATTCTCTTGATGTCCTCATGCAGGAATTCCAGCGCTATAACCTAGATATTCTAGGCTTGCAAGAGACCAGATGGACAGGTAAAGGTGAGATACTTAAAAATAACTTTAAATTTATCTTTACAGGGAGGGAGGATGGAAAGCATCACCAAGGCGTGGGTCTGCTGCTCAGCAGACATGCTAGTGATGCTCTTCTAGGATATGAGTGCATTAATGAAAGGTTTCTTACAGCAAAATTTCAGACAAGCATTAAAGACTTGAATGTTATCTGCTGTTATGCCCCCACTGAGGATTCTGATGAGGATGAGAAGGATAGGTTTTACAGACAACTTCAGGATATTTTGAATTCTGTCAAGAAAGGAGATATTACCCTTGTTCTTGGTGACTTCAATGCCAAAGTTGGTACCGACTCTGACCTTTGGGGAGGAGTAATAGGCCCTTTTGGTATTGGTAGCTGCAATGGCAATGGGCAACGTCTCCTACAGGTAAGTAAACTAAATGGTTTCAGAATAACTAACACATATTACAAACACCGCGACATACATAAACACACATGGGTTTCACCTGATGGGCTGCATAAGAATATGATTGATTATATATTAATTAACAGCAAATGGGCTAGTTCTGTTAGAAATACCAGGGCATATAGGGGAGCTGAAATTGGATCTGACCATTACCTTGTTAAAAGTGTCTTGCAACTTAAACTTAAAAAGTGTTGTGCTAGGGTTAAAAAATTTACCTTTAATACTGAAGCTCTGAAAGACCCAGTTATAGCTAAAGCTTACCATGATAGGTTACTTAGTCATTATGACAGTCATGGTTTGCTTAATACTGAAGTTGAGGAAGAATGGGGCCATTTTAAACAGGCTTTTTTGGAAACTAACAGTACTCTTTTAGGGAAAAAGGAGCAGAGGAGACAGAATTATTTAAGTGATAAGGCACTTGAGCTTATTTCAGAAAGAAGGAACTGCAGGAATGTCCTTAATCAGTACCCTACTAGTCCTAATAGAAAGCATTACAAAGAACTTAATATACGTGTAAAAGGTCAGTTAGCTACTGATAAGAATCTTTGGCTTGATGGCCTTGCTGACAAAGCTGAGGAAGCAGTTAGACAGCACAACAGCAGAGAGCTGTACCAGATAGTTAATGTTTTGTGTGGTAGAAAACGAACAGGTATACAGGGATTGAAGGATAAACAAGGCAAGGTTATAGAAGGTGAGGATTCTGTCATGGCTAGGTGGGCTGAGCATTTCAGTGATGTTCTAAACAATGTGGTTAGTTCTACTCCCATTGTTTGCAATGATGATAGATGCATTGTTGGCTTTAATGTTGGCCCTATAACACAATCTGAAGTTAGTTTGGCTATTTCTAAACTTAAACTTCATAAATCCCCAGGGGTGGATGAAATTACTACGGAAATGCTTAGAGCTGGGAATGTTTCAGTTACCATTTGGATGACTGAAATTTTGAATAACTTTTATGATAAAGGCATGGTTCCTAAAGATTTTACCAGAGCTATTATTATCCCTATTTTCAAAAAAGGTGATCGCAGTTCTTGTGATAACTATAGGGGTATCAGCCTACTCTCCGTTCCAGGTAAAGTTGTTTCCATGATTGTGCTTAATAGAATTAAGAATCTGGTTGACAGGCAATTGCGTGATGAGCAATGTGGATTCAGAAGTGGTAGGGGATGTGTAGATCAGATATTTTCACTTAGGCAGATTCTTGAGAAATGTTTAGAGTTTCAGAAACCTTTGGTTGCTAGCTTTGTTGATTTCAAAAAGGCTTTCGACTCTGTTGATCGTCATAATTTGTGGTTGATTGTGAGATCATATGGTATACCAGACAAGTTAGTTAACATAATGAAAGCTCTCTATAATAACACTGAGTCATGTGTGAGGGTTGGTAAGTCTTGTAGCAATTGGTTTAGCATTACTTCTGGTGTTCGACAAGGGTGCATTTTGTCTCCTTTTCTCTTTAGTTTGGTTGTTGATTATGTTATGCGAAATTCACTTCAAGGGAAAGCTTTTGGCCTTAAATGGGCTGGAGATACGAAAATTTCTGATTTAGATTATGCTGATGATTTAGCCCTTTTGGCAAATGATGTTGATGAGATGAACTCTTTCATTCGAACTGTTGATGAGACTGGTAGTAGAGTAGGTTTGGTTATAAACAGAGAGAAAACTAAAGTGATGAAAATTGGTCAGGCAGGTTGTGATTCAGTTAATCTGAATGGTTGCAGTCTTGAGCAGGTGTCACAGTTTAATTACCTTGGGAGCTGCGTAACTGATACTGGTGATGTGCGGCATGAGATTAACAGACGAATAGGTATTGCTGCCGGGACTTTTAAGAATCTATGGAGATTGTGGAGAAATAGGCGTATACACCTAAAGACTAAAATTAGACTGTATAATAGTTTGATTCTTTCTAGGGTTAGTTATGGTAGTGAAACTTGGACGCTTTGTAAGCAAGATAACAGGAAACTAGATGCTTTTGATTCTAGATGCTTACGCAGTATCTTGGGTATTAGGTGGTTTAACTTTGTAACTAATGATGAGGTTAGGCAAAGGAGTCTGCAACCTTCTTTAAGCAGCATATTGTGCAGAGAGAGACTCCGCTGGTTTGGCCATGTTGCCCGTATGGATAATTATAGATTGGCGAATAGGGTTATGAACAGTGTGCCTAAAGGCCTCAGAAGGAGGGGGAGACCTAGGATGCGGTGGGCAGACAATGTCAAACAGGACCTTGTTAGAATTGGTGTACAGTGGCCGGATGCAGCAGATGTAGCTCAGGACAGATATGCTTGGAGAATTAAACTGCGCGGTCTGGTTGGACCTCCGTAGCCCATGGCTGCTTGATGATGATGATGATGATGATGATGATGATGATGATGATGATGATGATGATGATGATGATGATGATTCCATTGCAAGTCATTATAATATAAACCCTACCTAAAAAATATAATATATTAATCCGGTGTATATTTTATTCCCATTCCCCTCTCGATGTTAATCTCTAATTCCTTCATAAACCAATTTCCTGGTGCATTTCTAGTTGCTTAGGGTAAATGTGAAAAATAATGATAATTACGATTATTTTTTTCAAGCCATTTTCTCCATTATTATGGAATTCGAAACGAATGCATCAAATTTTTACTCTTTATGAATAAGAATATTTAAATTATTTTTCAAATTTAGTCATAAATGACTGATTTAAAAAAAAATGGTGTACATAAGAATATCATCATCATCAAGCAGCCATGGGCTACGGAGGTCCAACCAGACCGTGCAATTTAGTTCTCCAAGCAAGTCTATCCTGAGTTACATCTATTGCATCTGACCACTGCACACCAATTCTAACAAGGTCCTGTTTGGCATTGTCTGCCCACCGCATCCTAGGTCTCCCCCTCCTTCGGAAGCCTCTAGGCACACTGTTCATAACCCTATTTACCAATCTATAATTATCCATACGGGCAACATGGCCAAACCAGCGGAGTCTCTTTCTGCACAATATGCTGCTTAAAGGAGGATGCAGACTCTTTTACCTAACCTCATCATTAGTTACAAAGTTGAACCACCTAATGCCCAAGATATAGCATTTTCAAATAAATTATAAATAAGGTAAGTAATTTTTATCGTATTATCAGTTGAAATTGTGATTCATGAATATACCACTACGTGACTAAATTGCCAAAATCTTTGAATATATTTTTCAGATTTACCTAGCACAGTTTCAGAATCTGACATAACAGAATGACTAAAAATAATTTATGAATCTGAACTTCTGATAAACCTGATTTTCGTTTTAAAAGTCAGAATAAAGCGATAATCACTTATTTGTTTCCATCAAATGATAATTTAAATATGAAAATAATTCTGAAATAAGCACTGAGATCAACCTTTTTACACCCAAATACAACACAGTGAGGCATTTATAAAATATGACAGCTTTTACAGACAAAAAAGTGGTAGAAATATATAAAATTGAGAAGTTATAATTTGTACATACACTAACTCATAGGCCTTCGTCTAATAATACAAAAAGCCATTACACACAAAAACCTATTCAAAATCCACCACACTAGTACACAAAAAATTCCCACACTGCATCATACCAATCACCACTAAATACACTTACATGGACATAGTTGGAGTTAATATTAAAATCCAAAACACTATCTTTAACATAAACAATACATACTTTTACCCACATGAACACATAAACTCCAACACAATAATTGATGACTTCACACATATTTTTTCCCTCTCCCCAGGACCCAATATTTTTCTGGGAGACTTTAATGCCCACAACATCCTCTGGGGTAGCAAACATACAAATCTCAGGGGCACAATCATTGAAACTTTCACACAACATTTCAACTTGGCTACACATAATGATGGTTCACCCACCTTCACCAGAATCCCCTATGAGTCTGTTCTTGACCTCACACTCTCCACTCCTGATATATCCTCCATCATCACATGGCAGGTACATCACTCATCATGGAATAGTGACCATTACCCCATATTCATCACACTACAAGGAATCAAACCCTCAGCATACAAAACACATAAACACATAAACTGGCACAAATTCTCCACCACTTGTGAAACCTCCATTAATACTCAAACACCACACAATACCACCTCCCTTTATACATGTATTAAACAAAGCTTACAAGATTTACACATATTACATATTTACAACCAAACACATGACTGGATACACCAAAAATCACCCCGAAATCACCACCCAACTGCAAATAAGGGGAAAAACAGAGGACACAGCCAGGAGACACCCCACTGTACCTGCCATCAACACATTCAACAAAGCCAATGCTAAGCTAAGAAGAACAAGGTTAAACGTCAAAAGAAAGGAGTGGGGAAACTTCTGTAACAACATCAGCCCCAGAACAGACTCTCCCCTAATTTGGTCAACAATAAGAACACTCAGGACACAGGCTCAACATTTAGCCCCTTGGCACTCATATTTATGGAAATATTCACTTTCAACTAAACAAGGGGCTAACAACATTGCAATTCAGCTAACCTTCACCCCCGCCCATGCCAACACACCTACCTACCAGCTGCATTGCACCCACATAAATGACACAATTAAACAAATGATACCATGCAAACTACCCGCACTCAACACACCCTTCACACGCAACGAACTTATCACAGCCATACACCAGGCCAATAAAAAAAAGCACACCTGACCCTGACAACATCACCTATAACACTATAAAAAACTTTGGCACAAAAACACTAAGCACATTGCTTAACATATACAATGAATGCTGGAACTCTCACACCTTCCCTACTGAATGGGAAGATATACACGTTATCCCAATTTTGAAACCACATAAACCAGGATCAGAAATTTCTTTTTATCGACCAATTGCATTAACATCATGTATACTCAAAGTTCTAGAAAGAATGGTGCTCTCCAGACTAAAATTCTTCCTCCAACTAACAAATACACTCCCCACTTGCCAAACTGGCTTTAGAGAGCACAGGTCAACCACAGATAATTTCTTTGACATTATCACATCTGCTGAACTAGTCTTAAATAAAAAAGGAATTCTTTGTTGTGTCTTTCTAGACCTCACCTCTGCTTTTGATACTGCCTCACACCAACATACTCTACAAATTACATCAACTAGGCATCACAGGAAATATTTCGGAATTTTTTAAAAATTTCCTCACACAGAAAAATTAAAGTCAAGCTGGGGACTACCCTATCTGACCCACATAAACTCAACAGATGATTAACCACAGGCAGTGTGGTTTCCCTCACATTATTCAACATCTTACTACATGACCTCCCAACCATTTTCAACAATAAAATCACATGCTCCATCTTTGCAGATGATATAGTGCTCTGGGCCTTTGGAACTAACATCAACATCATACAAACCACATTACAAAATGCAGTCAACCAGGTTCTTGACTTTACCACAAAATGGGGACTTGCCATCTCAGCACCTAAATCTGCGATCTTACCCATTACACGTAAACACTTACCTACCAATTCACCAAATATTACAATTGACAATTGCACCATTCCCACTGTCACCCATTACAAATATTTAGGACTAACTATAGACCATAAGCTTACCTGGAAACAACACATTAATAACATAAAATCCACATGCATTGGAGCATACAACATATTAAATTCCATCACAAGAGTGTCATGGGGGGCCAGCAATAAAGTAATGCTTACTTTCATCAAAGCATTTATCAACTCTAGACTAGAGTATGGCCTCCCAGCACTCAACACTGCTTCAAACACACAAATCAATAAAATTGAAACTATGCAAACACGCGCCATCAGACTTGCCCTGGGTCTTAAAGCTGGCTGCCCAAACCTCGCCGCTTGGGCAGAAGCTAACATGCCACCTCTAACAATCAAAAGACACCTCCTCACATGCAAACACTACATCAAACTTAAACACTACAATCCCACTCACTCAGCCATACTTAGAATTGAATCCACCACTAACTCTACTACCACAGCACAAATAATAAATAAAACACACTTTACCACACTTGGCAACAAATTAAACCCTATAAACCCACGCAAACACTTCCCTATTGGTTACTTAAAAAACCAAACATTCACCTCACTCTACCACACATCACCAAAATAAAAAGTTCACCTCCCCATTGAACTAAAAATTGCTGTAGACAACTTAATCACACAACTATCATACACTGACCATACAATTTACACTGATGGATCTCATATTCCACACAACACCTCTGGCTTTGCTGCTTTTTACACCCCTTCCACCAAATTCTCTTATGTTATAAAATTAAATCATGCTGAAAATAACACCTCTTCAGAGCTAGCAGCAATACATATGGTGGCATTAGGCTGGGCCACCTACCTCAACAAACAGCACATTAACATAATCACAGACTCAAGGCCTGCATTACAATTCATTAACACACTAACAGAAGATCCATCACAGAACCACTCCCTTTTCCACATACAAAACATAGCACACAACATTATAGACAAGGGAAACACCCTAACAATTTACTAGATTCCCTGCCATTGCAACATCACCCATAATGAGACTGTTGACTCACTTGCTAAACAAGGCCTCACACTCACAGCCCCAAATTACCACACTCTCACTACATGCAAGCATCACATAAGAGAATACACAAAATTTTTTTATCACACATGGACCCAGAATTGGGTCCAACACACTACAGATAAAAACACATTTAGAGCCATAATAGCACCCTCTCCAAACACACTACATCTTAACTACCTATCCAGAAAGGCCCAAACAGCAATACATAGACTCCGAACTGGCAGAGTGAACATCAACAAAGACTTATTTATAATTAGAAAAATACATTCTGCACTCTGCCCAAACTGCCAAGTGATAGAGGATATCCCCCACTACCTACTACACTGTCAAATATACAACACACAAAGTCACACCCTCTATCACAAACTTGTTACACTTGGAGTCACCACATTCACCTTATAGACCATCCTAAATCCCACCCATACAAAGGCAAAATCACATTTCAGGGCCCTGGCCCATTTCATACAAAGTACTGGCAAAATCCTTTAACCATCCAACTTCCTGCAGACACCTCCTACTCAAAAGGTCCATTGGACACCAAAAGATCCAGATGCCAAAAAGATCCAAAGGGACAAAAAAGATCCACTACAGGGACAAAAAAGAAGCATTTTGGACACATTACTGCACCACCTTATTTCCCTAGTGCAATTGTATTGATGCTTTCAAAAAAATATATATACATAATTATACTCTGTAACAATAGACTACAATTCCCAAAGTACCCTTTTTCAAAAATGATTTCTAGTGGTGGCAAACCATCTGCCTGACCAATTTTCATCACTTTAGTTTTCTCTCTGTTTATAACCAAATCTGTACTACCAGTCTGATCAACAGCTCGAATGAAAGAGTTCATCTCATGAACATCATTTGCCAAAAAAGCTAAATCATCAGCATATTCTAAATCAGAAATTTTAAGATCTGCAGACCATTTTAGGCCATCCTTAATTGTAAGAGATTAGAGGCGACTTTGAATATTTACCTTGCACCCTTCTTAACAACTTCTGGCCAACATGGGCCACACAGTGATCACACACGCTACAATTTTCACTCCCAGAAGAATTTTACACCAAATCTCTCCCCTCCCCGCCCCTTTGCCACAAAACTACGACGCAACACTTCCTTGGCACGAAATTTCAACCACCTCCTTCATTATTAGGCGGCCTGTGGCCAAAGGCCTATCGCCAACATGTAGGGTCGCTAGCACTTCACTGTTCTGGTCCCTACTTTTTGACGCACACAAAAAAATTTTTTCTCGTGGACCAGATCATAAAGGTGCCAAGGTCTCTTTTACAAAATGGTCTAGTTTTTAAAGAAGGATGTTAGACTCTAGAGGTCCTATGTAGTTAGAGGCTGGCCATCTTGGTGATTCACTGCCATTGGTTGATTGAGTCACGTGGTTTATGGGCGCCATGTTTTGTCTTTCCGTGAGACGAAAGTCTAATGGTTAGTGTGTGTACCAAGTTAAAACTTTTCTGTTGTTATAGTTTTATATATTTCTACCACTTTTTTTTAACTATAAAATCTGCCATATTTTATGAATGCCTCACTGCGCTGCATTTGAGTGTAAAAATTTCACTCAAAGAAATAAATTAATGAATATTTTTTTCCAAGAAACTCTGTCAGACGACGGCAATCGGCTGCAAAAGTGAAACCAGCTAACTGAAAACCAACAAATAATTCCTTTTAAGATTCTTTTGAAAAACGACCTAATGTTTTCACTCTTGTCTCCTGCCTATACCAATATTTGTTCGTCTGTCTGTCCGTCTCTCTGTTAACTGTTGTCTGTCCATCTGTCTTTACACCTGTCTGTCCATCTACAGACAATCAATTTTTTACTTTTAGAGCTAAATGAAAAATTCTTTTTAGGTTGGGTAGGTGTCGAACAAATATTGCGATTCGCAATTTTGAAAATTTTCAATACCTTTAATAGCGCCCTCTAGCGATGGGAAAAGATGGAAAATGCTAAAATTCCAAACGAATATTGCAAACAAACTACTTACACTGGAAATCTGAATTAGCCAAAAGGGGGTGCGAAAATGAAAATTTTTTAAAGAGATAAATGAAGCAATATATATATTGGTTTCACAGGCACTAACAAAATATTAATCATTTAAACATTATTTGATAATCTCAGCGTTACCTGTAGACGTTTAAATGTATATAAATCAATAAATGTCTTTTGTGAAAAAAGCCGGCGTTGGTTCAACAGGTTAGAAAACTCTGGCATGTTTTTGGAGGGATGCAGGTTCTAATCCCGTATGTCGACGAAATTTTTTTTCACCAATATATTAATATTTATGTTTTTCGAATCCCCATCAGTGGAATTACCAGGGTTGGAGAGTGCTATAGGCGGTATACAAAAATTCGAAAGGCGAAAATAACCTCTAGCAGTGGAAAAAGGCTGGAAAATACTAAATCTTTAAACAAATATTGCAAACGATCTATTTTTGATGGAAACGTAAATTTTTGGTCATGGAATGTAATGATCAAGTGATTTACGTTAATAATAATGATTTGTCCTGTTGGTATAATGCAACTTTTCTGCTTTAAAAGATAAATGAAAAACTTTTTTTGCACATTACAGGTACTAATAAAATATTAATAGTTTATTTTCTCAATTTTACAGTAGTTCAAATTTACTCAGAGGGTACTGAAAATGTAAAACAACTAGAAGAACGCATATCGCCTCTGACACATATGGGAATATCATTTTCAAAGAGAATGAAATTCTTCTTTCGCCTACTTTTTCACTCCTTAAAAGTTTCAATTATGGATGATCATGTTGTTTTTCTGCTGATGTCCCACCATCTTCATGGACCTTCTACTATGGCGTATAAATTAACAGGCTCCTGTCAGACCTCTGTAGAAGCAGCTGCTTGAGGGGTTATTTTTACTTTTTAATGTATGATGGGGCAAATGCACATATTATTTTATTAGTAATTATAAAACATAAAGAGTATTATTCTTTTAGTTCCTAAATTTAGAAAGTTGCTTTTTTCTCGCTCCTCTGAAAATAGTGGGCAGATAATTGCTGTCAGTGGAAATTCTACCACAACAGAACTCTACTGCCGAAATTTCTACTATAAAGAGATCACTTGGAACATTCGTTAAAAGTTTTGCAGTTTCGATATTTAGTGATCTCTAATGACATAAATTAAAACTACCTTTGAAAATGCGAATTACCTTTTATTATAACTGACTAAAAAAGAGATTTCCAATTATCTCTTAAAACAAAACCGTTCCGTTTCTTACCTAGCTTGGACTTAGGGTCAACTCTTTGCTGTCAATGGAATTTTATAGACTATCACATTACACGACCAAAAATTCAAATTTCTAGCATAATTACATTGATTGCAATATTCGTTTTTTTTTCACCGTTTGAGGGCGCAATTATAGCCTTTGAGAAATTCTCAAAATGTAAATTGTAATATTTTATCAATACCTGTTCAACCCAAAAATAATTTTTAATTTATCTCTGAAAACATACACTTTTCTGTTAAAACAAAAAATAATTGCATTCACCTCCCCCTGAGTCTAAAGGGTTTAGGGTCAAATGGTTGTTGCCAATGGTAACTTCGTAACCTTCACATTTCAGCACCAAAATTTCTAACGTAACTAAATCGTTTGAAATATTCGTTTGATTTTTTGGAATTTTCAAATTTTTCCACCGTTAGAGGGCTCAGTTATAACTTTTGGGAGATTCGAAAAATTCAGATCGTAATGCATCATTAATACCCATCTAACACAAAAAGAATTTTTTATTTATCTGTATAAACAAAAAAGTTCGATGTCTGCAGACTGACAGACAACAAAGCGAAATTATATCTTTTTATATAAAAAAAAATCCGTAAAATTTACTTTTCCTTGTTTAGCCGTTTTCTAAAATGCTTCCAATCATGAACATTGAAATCTGTATCAGATATTACCCTACCCTTTTCCGGAATCCATAAGTATCCGTGCAATACCATTCAGCTATGCACGCTAAATAATCCGAGAGACGACAAAACATGGTGTGGCCAACCTCTACCTATATAGGGCCTCTACCAGCCTCTAACCATCTAAGCACTTGAAAATGATGCTTCGGCGACTGCGCGGCAGCGATGTTGTTCTATTCAAAACATTGATCAGTAGTATAGGTGAGTAACGAAGTGTTGCGCTATAAAAATTTAATTTTTTTCGACATTTGTATTATGGCAGCCTGTTCAACTTACGGCTGCACGAATCGCCCTTCAAAAAAAGATACCAGGAATTACCTTTCATCGGTAAGTTTGTCATTTTTATAAAAGTTTAAATAATTATATAACGATACAAGCAACTTCGTGTTGAAATTACGCCGCTATGAAATCGGTTTTATTTCGAGTTACAAAGCTCGATTCTTCACCAGATTTTTTTTTTTTATTTTCTTCGAATTGTACTCAGTGATAAATTGAAGATATACTTCTTATATTGATTGATTGATTGATTGATTTTACGTTACACTTATTTGAGAATTCCTTCTGCAGGCTTTCTCAGTTAAAAATTTTGTTGGTTGCAATTGAATATTAGTGTGTATTCTATTTAATGGATGATGAATTTACATACTTTTAAATAGAGGTGATTAAAATATCAATGAGTTTCTTTCTTGTTTTTTATTTTATTTTAGGTGGAAGTATTAGATATTATTTTGTTTAAATGTTTCAGTGTTTAAATTCCTCTCTCTTCATGATTTAATAAGTTCAGTGTAAGAAGGGAAAAGTAAATTGCAATAAAGTATTTTCATAAGGTGAGAAATATATTCTTTCTTTTTTTTTAAATTTGGATAGCATTTAAGGGTTTTGTTTAAATGCCCCCTTTTTTTCTTGGATTGGAGTCTTATATTTTTGAATTTCTTTTTAGATTAATTTAATGTATCTGGTGTAAATTGTCATAGGTGAGTGACAGCGATCATTAGTTAGGGTGAAAATTTTTCAAATTGTTTAAATAATTTTAGTTAAAAGAGGAAAATGTAATGCTTTTCTCCTTTTCGTTAATTCTTCTGATAGGATTCTAATTGTCCCTTTTAAGGTGAATACTTGTAACGCTCCAAACAAATGCAAAATACTTGAAGTTTTTATGCTCCGGATAGCTTAAACAGGCGCCAGGCAATACTTAACAAATTGCCAAAAGTAGAATAAGTTGATAATAAGTTGATTTAGGGTTCAAATACCAGCGAGCGTTATGGGTAAGAATCAAAATGATTGTCAAGTAATTTTATATATAATTCAAAAATATTTAATTTGCTTTGCTCAAGAGAAAAAAAACTGTACAGACTCAAAAGGTTTTAAATATAACAAAACAGATTTATTTCCAAAATAATTCAACTCACCAAGACATCAATGAAGAAAACACAACTCCAACTCCTGTGCTACACGCACTGTGCTTGGTGCTACGCACCTTGTGCTCGTGCACTCACTTGTGCTTATGCTTAGTGCTTCTGTTCTCACTTGTGCTTATGCTAGTGCTATTGTTTATGTGACTCGCAGGTCACCGGTTTTTGACAATAGCCGGCGCATGCCGGGAAAGACATTAACATACTATGATGAACGAAGCAAGCTATGACGCAAGAGGGGGCGTGTCCTTGGCACGCGTTTTAGTGGGAAGGTCGGAAGATCGGAGTTGACGCATACGCAACTCACAACTCTTGGATGTGAGCGCTGTGATGCCAAAAAGGAAATAAAAACCCCCAAAATGATAAATATAACGTAAATTAAACAAAACTGGTTAAGGTAAAGCAAAAGTGAACGGTGGGGCATCACAACTCCCCTTCCAAAGGGAGTCAAAAGATTTGACCTAACAAATTTTGACGAGCAATTTTGAATAAAGGACATATCTTATGTCATTTACACATGGCTGAACATAAATAAGTAAAAGTATGCTAGCGCAAATTTTGATATGACGAACTATTCTCACTTTGACACAATTTTCCAGCACAACCAAAGGTACCTCCTCCCTTTTCCTCCTGACAAAAGTATGTAATTAACAGCTAACCTAGTGTCAATATATACCAGTGGCTGTGACAGTTAACTGTATACTAGCATCATCGGTCTATCTAGTATCACATTCTGATACAAACTCGAAATTGGCATATCTTGAACTTTACAGATAAAATAGGTTAATAAACTCCTAAACTTACTAATTCTATAGTGTTAATAGATGAAAAGAAAAAAAAGTTACATTGTTGCTAGCGGGGTGATAACTTCCGCTTTTCCCCTAACCACAATAAAAAATTCGTGAAAGCTAATTCTTCTCCTAAATCACATAAAAAACGGGTATTCGAACACCGTTATCTCCTCCTAATTACATTAAAATACGCAAAGCTAAAAAAATTCAAAATTTACAAACAAGCGGGAATGTAATCATCCGCTAATTCTTCTCCTATTCACAGAAATCGCGATCTAGCTGAAATAAAAAATCATTAGTTACCTCCCCCTTCAGAGCTAACGTCCCCCTCCCAAAGGAGTTATGCTGGTAACAACTCGGTTAACAGACTATGCCATTTGGGGACAGCTCCAAAAAGGTACACAAAAAAAAACAAAATTCTGCAGTCATCATCATGGTCATCATCTATATATATACCAATAAATACTGCCAATGTCATCCCAAAAATTACGTATCACTGACACATAAATATCACTGATGACACTGAACAGATTTAAACACATATACATAAATCGTATCTAAGAATAAAGAAAAAAGAGTGTAAATAATTTATAATATACGATGATAACATTTCATCCAATAACTTTTACATGAATCTCTTTTTTTTTTTACATAAATTCACTTTGGAATGCACGTTATTTTACAATACAAATTCTTAAAACATAAAAAATATTAAATCACTAATTCTCTTTCACTCTTCTCATTCATATCCATAAACATTTTATAATTTCTAAACTTTCCAATATCGACTTACAAAATTTTCAGCTCTCAGTCAGCTGAAACGAAAAAATCTACAAAAATACATTTTAACTCACGTAAATACAATAACTAGAACTTCGATGAACAAGAAATGCAAAAAAAAATTCTATTCACACAGTATAAACTCAACTATAATAATTTCACTTTCCAAAAATAAATATCGAACTCCAAAGTTTCAACAAGAATTCAAACATTGTTAACTATATAAATCACAATAAACTTCTTCTTCGTCTTCATCTATTTCGAAAAAAAGAGAACATTTATAAATCAACAAGTGCCAAGTGAAAGAAAAATATACTTAAATTTCATTGTTGGCACTCCGTGGCGATAAATCATCTAGTCAGTTTCCGATAACATCCTTCCGTCGTCGTTGGGTGGCTTCACGTAAAGTTGTTACTGAAGATCTCGTTCAAGTCGTCGCTGTAGATCTGGCTGGTGACGTCATCTTGGCTATGTTCGCTGCTTCGCTGCCGGGTGTCGCTCTGCAGGATCGAGTTGTTTCGTCGGCTTCTCGTTGCTCCGTGCGGATTTTTGAAGAACCTTTTCTCGTACTTTCTAGGCTTATTGGTGTCCGCCTCCAAATGACGCTTTAATAGTTGAGGACCTCCAGACTTGTCAGGAATACTTGCGGTGGGCACAACTGCTTGGTTGGTTTTTTCTTCACTTAAATCAGACTCAAAATTATTTTCATTAAAAACTTCTACTTTAGAAACCTCTTCAAAAACGGCTTTCTCATACGGTTGTTCTACTTCACAAATTTCGTTATTTAAACTTTTATTATTTACACTAACGGGACATTTTATAAGTGCTTGTGAAATAATCTGTTCTGGACTACAAGGTAAGTCAAAAAGTCCACGGGACCGCGGCTGCACTGTCAATTGACATTCGTCATTATTATCGTCGAAAACTTGTTCCTTAGCAAACTGAAGATCGACTTCTGTATCGTTTTGATCTGTTACTTTAGTTACTTCGTGACAATCAGTAACAAAAGGAAAAGCCATAGTGGCAAGGCATAACTCATGAGAGGGCTTTTCTTGAGGAACTTTGGCTCTCGCTTCAAAGATCCCGATGATAGTTTCCCGAATTTTCATTCCTTTGATAGCAATATTTTTCAGTGTGTCCTAGTCGGCCACAAAAATTACATCTGAAAGACTGAGTTTGTTTAAACAAAGTTTTAGGTGTAGTGTTATGGTTCGAAGCTTGACGTGGCAAAAAGTCTCTACTAAGTTCATATTCTATAGTTCTAGGCGCGTTCGGCGCAAATTGTCGGGACCGTGTAACTTCTGGTCGTGCGGGAGTCATTCTACGTGCGGGATATTTCTACGCGACTCAACCTGATATCGCTGCTTTGGCGGGAATGGCATCCATTGTTGGTTAAGTGTATTTGCTGCAGATTTTCTTCTTGCAGTGTATTGCCGAGCCAATTTGACTAACTCTGCAATTGAATTCACGTTTCGTACTTCTAGGAATTCTCTAATGGGTAAAAGCAATTGAGGCAAAATGCAATTTACAATATCAATTTCAGCGGCATCAGCATCGTACAGCTGGTAACTCTACTGTACCCCATATAAATTTTTCTATATCATCTCTTTCCCTTTGTCTTCGTGAAAACAACTCTCTAGCTAGTTCTGTAAAATCATTATAAGCCGGATATATGTCCATGATTTCACTTTTGAATTCTTCCCAAAGTTCTATGCCGTGACGACATCCTATGTTATTCCACCATTGCTTAGCACATCCAATTAGGCAAGATACTGCTAAAACAACTTTTTTGTTGCTTGGCACTTCATGTAAACGGAAGTGCTCCTCCATGGACTTGACAAATGTCCACGATGACGGACGTTTCGAACCGTCGAACCTTATCTCAGGTAAAGGCCAATTAACATAAGGACTATAGTTAATGGATGGGTTGGCAAATCGTCGTTGTGGCGGTTGAAAATACTCTGTTCTATCGCTTGCTTCTGGCGGAACAGAAAATGGAACCTTACGTTCAAAGTTTCTTCGTCGGTGAACTGACGTAGCATTGTCAGAAAATTTAGGGGTTGTTGTCGTTCCCCTTTTCTCCCGATTATCATCAAGCAGATTCATTAGCACTTCTGCTTCCATCATTACATCTTGCAATCTACCCTTTACTCTTTCTATGTCGGGAGTCATTATGGCGGAATCGGCCATATTGTTAGCAGACATGTTTAGCGGTCTGCCAAAATTTTGAATTTTGGAAATTTTGAAAACCTTTTTTAATCTTGAGCAGCGCTCAAAGGTACTGCTATACAACAATACTAAAGCTATAACTAAGCTTACAGAAATATAAATTTGCTTATCAAAAAAGATTTTTCTTATCGTGCCTACGTACGTGTGTGTCCGGATACTTCTAATCATTACATACAACAAATATCTTAAATATTCAGCAATATTTACGCTGAAACTTCAGTACCTTTGAATAATACACAAAAAATGTTAAGCTACTTGCTCAACAAAAATTCTCGGCTTAAGCTGCCGTTAAATCTATAAATAGTACATACAACTACTGAGCTCAAAAAATTACTATCTTTCACAATCATACAAAATTTATCCACAAATATATATACTATCTTTAAATACTGGCGAGTCCCTGTTCGCTGTGCCACTTCTTTTCATGGACTCTGTTACGCTCCAAACAAATGCAAAATACTTGAAGTTTTTATGCTCCGGATAGCTTAGACGGGTGCCAGGCAATACTTAACAAATTGCCAAAAGTAGAATAAGTTGATAATAAGTTGATTTAGGGTTCAAATACCAGCGAGCGTTAATGAGTAAGAATCAAAATGATTGTCAAGTAATTTAAATATAATTCAAAAAACCTTAATTCGCGTTGCTCAAGAGAAAAAAAAAACTGTACACACTCAAAAGGTTTTAAATATAACAAAACAGATTTATTTCCAAAATAATTCAACTCACCAAGACATCAATGAAGAAAACACAACTCCAACTCCTGTGCTACACGCACTGTGCTTGGTGCTATGCACCTTGTGCTCGTGCACTCACTTGTGCTTATGCTTAGTGCTTCTGTTCTCACTTGTGCTTATGCTTAGTGCTTCTGTTCTCACTTGTGCTTATGCTAGTGCTATTGTTTATGTGACTCGCAGGTCACCGGTTTTTGACAATAGCCGGCGCATGCCGGGAAAGACATTAACATACTATGACGAACGAAGCAAGCTATGACGCAAGAGGGGGCGTGTCCTTGGCACGCATTTTAGTGGGACAGTCGGAAGATCGGAGTTGACGCATACGCAACTCACAACTCTTGGATGTGAGTGCTGTGATGCCAAAAAGGAAATAAAAACCCCCAAAATGATAAATATTACGTAAATTAAACAAAACTGGTTAAGGTAAAACAAAAGTGAACGATGAGGCATCACATACTGAATTTAATTCTGTATGGATTTCAAATAGAACTAGTTTATTGCTTGTAGTTATTTTATTTTTACTTTGGTTGAGGGGTAGGTTAGGCATACATGAAGGGAGTTATGAGAGACTGAGGAGTCAAGCACTGAGATATTGGGTTCAAGCCACTGTCTGGAACGTTGCCTTTTTTTTAAAATGGATATTATATTCCCTTCACCATGTGGAAATATATATTTTTTCATTTTTTTTATATATTTTTAATTTTTTATTATTTTTGCTTAGTATAATTTTTAATTGTTTTTATTATATAGTTTTTTCAGATATTATTTTGAAATTTTTCTTTGTGGCTGAGGAAGGATGTATTTCAATCCTTATGAGATTTCTTTTTTGAGAGATTGTAATAATTGTGTATTTTGTATTGATTGTTAACTCTGGTTGTGGGAGGAGAATGAGCATGAGATGGGGGAGAGATGTGAAGCTGAGGGTGCAAACATAGAGCTGGTGGGTTCGAGCCACCATCTGGGCATTTCTTTTTTTGTATAAATATATATATTTTTTTAGTTCTTTTTTTTTGCTTCTTATACTATTTGCTTTATTTAGTTTTGTTATGCAAATTTTTTTATTTTTGTGGAATGAGAATTTTTTTAACGTAAAACAGCTATTTTCTGAATCTTACAAATGTGATTTTTTTGTAGTTTAAATGCTGCTATTGCATAAAACTTTTATGTTTTATCCATAAAATGTTTTCTACTGTTGTCAGTGTAGTATAAATAAACTTTTAAAATCTTGCAATTGTTTGTTATTGTCGTATTAACGAAATATATAAATAGTTCTGCTATATAGTAATTCTGTATGGAAATATTCATTGCATTAAAAAAATGCAATATAAATTCCAAATAGCTTAAATGGGCTTTCTCTTAGTCGTAAAAAAAATAATCTTCCCGTATATAACGCACAGTAAAACTGAGTATAGCACGTGAAAAGTAAGCTTGATTGCAGCGGCAGATGGTTTGTTTTGAAAGTAACAATATGGCTACCGCCCTACTGCCTAAGCATCATTTTCCTTGGACAGGGAAAGCGCGTTAGGGCGTTTCCTCTCATTCATACCTCCGTGCCTCTAACTATACAGGACCTCTAGTACCGACTGATCTGTTGTCATTATTATGCGCCATCGAGTGGTCAAATGGTTACTGAGTACGACTGCGATTAAAATGGTGTTGTGTTCCAGATAGAGATGTTGAATAAGTTATCAAGTTCTGAAATTCATTAGCGAAGTTTTTTTTTTGTAAAATTATATTTTTCTCAGTAGCGGAGCTGAATTTAATATCTTTTTTTGCGAATTCGGTTTTGTTAATATACAGTTGATTTCATCCAATAGGAGGCGCTAGTTTATAGTAATGGCGGATATTTGAGTAGTTTGTTTGGGTATGTTCTATGATATTTAGGCTATACGTGTGTTTTTCTCTGTTTCTCAATCTTAATAATGTCTTCTAAAATTCCTGAAATTAGAGTATACTCTCCATCCGAAAAAGGAGATAATAGTAATGAAGATTCTGATGTTTTTATTTGGCGAACTCCAAAAAGAGAACTCTCTTCATCCTTTCATCTTATTAAAACTGAGAACCAACCTCTTCGATTTTTCGGAACTAATGTAATGCCAAATATATCTTCTAAGAGTAGTAAACCTCATCATAAATACTTTGATATGACTGGATGTTTAGGAATATTAAAGTGGGAAAATACTTTTAATATGAGGTCATATAACTTAGCCAATTTTCCTACAAGCACCACAACTTACCGAACAACATATCGTTCACAAGCGGTAGCAATGCAGAGAGCAAAATTGGGATGTATAACAGGTTCAGCTAAATCTCTAGATATTCTTCGCCAAAACTTGCAGAAAAGCATTAACAAGGAAATCGATGGAATACTTCAGAAGTATTTAGAGAAGTTTTTCAAGCCAGGTATAGAAAATATCAAGTTAAATAATGGCGAGAACTCTGTATCTGAACAGCATGTTCAAACCGTATGCAGACAGATTCTTGAGGAAGCTAAAAAGATGTATCAAGTAGGGTACACTAGAGGAAATAGTCCAGCTAATGAATTTGATACTGAAAACAATCCTGCAGAGTCTAAGGGTGGGCGATTTTTTAGTAAAGGATTTGCTAGAAAAAGAAAAGATTCAGATACTGATTCAGAAGCTAGTTTCAGTAATTTTAAACAGAAAAAAAAGAAAGGAAGACCCCCTGCTCATTATCAAGGAGGGTTATCTGGGCGTTCAACACCTTTAAAATTTAAATCTGAACAATTAAAGCGAGAAGGTCCAAAGTGGGACCCTGCTCGACTTTCCTCTGAAACACTCTTCATAATGGGTGCCAAAGCTAATAAAGCCTTGGGCTTAGGAGCAACAAGAGGTAGGCTATACATAAAACATCCAGAAATATTCAAATACTCTGGTGATCAAGAAGATAAACAGTGGTTGTATGATCATAACTTAATGCCAGCTACTGGTGGAAAAGCATATATGCTGCTAGTTGAGGATATTAAAGAACTAGCTGAATCAGAAGAATATAGAAATAATCCTGCTTTAATGCCTGATGAAATTGTTGGTTTTACTATTCCTGAAACAATGTTACAAAAAATGAGAAATGCTATGCAGCAAATGCGAACTGATGCCCCTGTGAGGAAAAGGAGACGTCCACCTGTTATGAACATTGACAGTAGTAGTGAGCCAAGTATTTCACATGTCGACATTAAATTAGAGGATATAACTTCTGATGATAAGCATGATGAATCTGGTGCTGCATCACCAACAGATGAACTGGATTTGTTAAGTGCAGAAATGCCATCAACTGATCCTTCACCTTTTAGTCTTGGGCCAGGATTTGAGGATGTTAGCCCAGCACAACCTGAAATATCACCAACACCATCTGATTTAAGTGCAACTTTAGAACCTCCATTATCAGCACCATTTGACATTAGTACAACACCTTAACGTATCTTGCCTATATGTGTACTCTTCATATATGCTTGCATTTTTTTTGTATATATTATGTACAGACAATTGAATATATTTGTTTTAAATAGTTTAAAACTTTTTATGAAATACCATTTATAGCTTATTATACTTAAATCATAGGTGAATATTGTAAATATGTAATTATAACATTATAACAACTAATTACAATATAGAGTAATTTTAGTGTTAGTAATAAAAGGGCAGAAAAAATTTAAGTGTAAAACAATATGAAAATGAACCGAAAGAAAGTCTTTTAAAGGAATTTGTATGAAATGGAATGATTTATTGTAAATGTTGCAAAGGATAATCAAACCTAGCATAGTAAGAAACAAAATAAGGGTTTTTACATTAAGCCAGTTATTGCCAAGGGGGGGATATGTGTTAACAAAATTGTACTTTTTTTTAAACACTGTTTCAAAAATTTATATTAATAGAAATATTTTAACTACCTCTCCAAAAATCTTGGCAAACTTAGCATGCTAAGTATTAACAGAATAGGTTCTCTAGATTAAACTAGTAACACAGCAAAGTGGGTGAGGTGTTTGCAAAAAAAAAATAATTAAAAAAAATTACTGATCCATGGATTATGTTAGTAGTAAACTATATTATTTTAATTTCCACACGAAAAAATACCATTTAAATTTAGCATGAATAATCTATGATTCAGTTACTAAAAGCATAAACATAGGAAAGCTTACTATAACTCTATTGGATAAAGACATACAATTCAGGAAAATGATTTTGTCCATAATGTGTAAAAATGTGTACTTTTTTTTTTAATTTTCTCGGGGTGCAAGTTATTAATGATGAATTTGTAAATATAACTTTCAGTATGTAAGCATGCAGTTTTAAACTCTTTTTCGTAAATTTGTACTTGGAAACAATTTTAGGTAGGAAAGATATGCTAAATATTGATAGCATTTATATTTAAATACTGGCTAGGTCAACCTTGACAACTCTAATCTACCAGACACATCTCTCCTCTGCTGTCAAATTGATGAAAGCAGTTTCTGCTATCATTAGCCTGTTTAATTTGACAGCATCCATGTTACCACTATTATTAAACCTTGAATCTAAATATGAAATTCAAATTGCATCCTTAATTTAGTCTAATATTTTGTCTCCATAAAATTACTATTAAAATATAAAACATACACAAAATTTCTAATTTAAATTCTGAATATATTTTACAAATTTTAATTGACAAAAAAATTCTATAATTAAAGCTAGTACCAGTGTGTATTTTTGTCTGGCTGAAGATTTTCTCTAATTATTAAGAAGCAAGTACTGATTAATGCCACCTTTTTTTTTTCAAGTAGTCTGTGAAAGCAGTCCAATTTCCTCCATACCTTCAAAACCAAATATAATCCTAACCATTGGCATATAAAAAAGACCACCCTCCCCTGCAAAATATACAAAACCCATAAAAGCGAAATGAATGCAAAAACAAACAATAGCAAAATCATAAACAACAACCACAAATTAACACATAATCCTAATCAGAGGCCATCGCAGGTACCTGAACCTTACTTAGCTAGTTGGGCATCGTCAAGCCTAAACTGGAGTAATGCGTCTCAGGCAGGCCATGTGGCTCTTGAAAAAGTCCACTTGAAAAGGTGGTGCCTGAAGTTCCTACCAGCATCGGTGACTTCAGCCTTTAGCGGAGGAGGAACGGGTCTTTGCCCCATGCCTGCGATCAGGGGGCTGTTTGATATTGTTGGCCCTACCAATCTCAATAAACCTAATTTCTTTCAAAATCCTACTAATCATTTTCTTTCTGCAGGAACGTGGAAGGTGAGGACATTACATAGAGATTATTCTCTTGATGTCCTCATGCAGGAATTCCAGCGCTATAACCTAGATATTCTAGGCTTGCAAGAGACCAGATGGACAGGTAAAGGTGAGATACTTAAAAATAACTTTAAATTTCTCTTTACAGGGAGGGAGGATGGAAAGCATCACCAAGGCGTGGGTCTGCTGCTCAGCAGACATGCTAGTGATGCTCTTCTAGGATATGAGTGCATTAATGAAAGGTTTCTTACAGCAAAATTTCAGACAAGCATTAAAAACTTGAATGTTATCT
Source organism: Ryuthela nishihirai (assembly GCA_038380435.1). Classification (NCBI taxonomy): domain Eukaryota; kingdom Metazoa; phylum Arthropoda; class Arachnida; order Araneae; family Heptathelidae; genus Ryuthela; species Ryuthela nishihirai. The sequence continues at coordinate 7,371,262 of JAWZYU010000030.1, read as the reverse complement.
GCTGCTATGCCCCCACTGAGGATGCTGATGAGGATGAGAAGGATAGGTTTTACAGACAACTTCAGGACATTTTGAATTCTGTCAAGAAAGGAGATATTACCCTTGTTCTTGGTGACTTCAATGCCAAAGTTGGTACCGACTCTGACCTTTGGGGAGGAGTAATAGGTCCTTTTGGTATTGGTAGCTGCAATGGCAATGGGCAACGTCTCCTACAGGTAAGTAAACTCAATGGTTTCAGAATAACTAACACATATTACAAACACCGCGACATACATAAATACACATGGGTTTCACCTGATGGGCTGCATAGGAATATGATTGATTATATATTAATTAACAGCAAATGGGCTAGTTCTGTTAGAAATACCAGGGCATATAGGGGAGCTGAAATTGGATCTGACCATTACCTTGTTAAAAGTGTCTTGCAACTTAAACTTAAAAAGTGTTGTGCTAGAGTTAAAAAATTTACCTTTAATACTGAAGCTCTGAAAGACCCAGTTATAGCTAAAGCTTACCATGATAGGTTACTTAGTCATTATGACAGTCATGGTTTGCTTAATACTGAAGTTGAGGAAGAATGGGGCCATTTTAAACAGGCTTTTTTGGAAACTAACAGTACTCTTTTAGGAAAAAAGGAGCAGAGGAGGCAGAATTATTTAAGTGACAAGGCAATTGAGCTTATTTCAGAAAGAAGGAATTGCAGGAATGTCCTTAATCAGTACCCTACTAGTCCTAATAGAAAAGATTACAGAGAGCTTAATAAACGTGTAAAGGATCAGTTAGCTACTGATAAAAATCTTTGGCTTGATAGCTTGGCTGACAAAGCTGAGGAAGCGGTTAGGCAGCACAACAGCAGAGAGCTGTACCAGATAGTTAATGTTTTATGTGGTAGAAAACGGACAGGCATACAGGGATTGAAGGATAAACAAGGTAAGGTTATAGAAGGTGAGGATTCTCTCATGGCTAGGTGGGCTGAGCATTTCAGTGATGTTCTAAACAATGTGGTTAGTTCTACTCCCATTGTTTGTAATGATGATAGATGCATTGGCAGCTTTAATGTTGGCCCTATAACACAATCTGAAGTTAGTTTGGCTATCTCTACACTGAAACTTCATAAATCCCCAGGGGTAGATGAAATTACTACAGAAATGCTCAGAGCTGGGAATGTTTTGGTTATCACTTGGATGACTGAAATTTTGAATAACTTTTATGATAAAGGCATGGTTCCTAAAGATTTTACCAGAGCTATTATTATCCCTATTTTCAAAAAAGGTGATCACAGTTCTTGTGATAACTATAGGGGTATCAGCCTACTCTCTGTTCCAGGTAAAGTTCTTTCCATGATTGTGATTAACAGAATTAAGAATCTGGTTGACAGTCAATTGCGTGATGAGCAATGTGGATTCAGAAGTGGTAGGGGATGTGTAGATCAGATGTTTTCACTTAGGCAGATTCTTGAGAAATGTTTAGAGTTTCAGAAACCTCTGGTTGCTAGCTTTGTTGATTTCAAAAAGGCTTTCGACTCTGTTGATCGTCATAATTTGTGGTTGATTGTGAGATCATATGGTATACCAGACAAGTTAGTTAACATAATGAAAGCTCTCTATAATAACACTGAGTCATGTGTGAGAGTTGGTAAGTCTTGTAGCAATTGGTTTAGCATTACTTCTGGTGTTCGACAAGGGTGCATTTTGTCTCCTTTTCTCTTTTGTTTGGTTGTTGATTATGTTATGCGAAATTCACTTCAAGGGAAAGCTTTTGGCCTTAAATGGGCTGGAGATATGAAAATTTCTGATTTAGATTATGCTGATGATTTAGCCCTTTTGGCAAATGATGTTGATGAGATGAACTCTTTCATTCGAACTGTTGATGAGACTGGTAGTAGAGTAGGTTTGGTTATAAACAGAGAGAAAACTAAAGTGATGAAAATTGGTCAGGCAGGTTGTGATTCAGTTAATCTGAATGGTTGCAGTCTTGAGCAGGTGTCACAGTTTAATTATCTTGGGAGCTATGTAACTGATACTGGTGATGTGCGGCATGAGATTAACAGACGAATAGGTATTGCTGCCGGGACTTTTAAGAATCTATGGAGATTGTGGAGAAATAGGCGTATACACCTAAAGACTAAAATTAGACTGTATAATAGTTTGGTTCTTTCTAGGGTTAGTTATGGTAGTGAAACTTGGACGCTGTGTAAACAAGATAACAGGAAACTAGATGCTTTTGATTCTAGATGCTTACGCAGTATCTTGGGTATTAGGTGGTTTAACTTTGTAACTAATGATGAGGTTAGGCAAAGGAGTCTGCAACCTCCTTTAAGCAGCATATTGTGCAGAGAGAGACTCCGCTGGTTTGGCCATGTTGCCCATATGGATAATTATAGATTGGCGAATAGGGTTATGAACAGTGTGCCTAGAGGCTTCAGAAGGAGGGGGAGACCTAGGATGCGGTGGGCAGACAATGTTAAACAGGACCTTGTTAGAATTGGTGTGCAGTGGCCGGATGCAGCAGATGTAGCTCAGGACAGATGTGCTTGGAGAAGTAAACTGCGTGGTCTGGTTGGACCTCCGTAGCCCATGGCTGCTTGAGGATGATGATGATGATGATGATGAAAATAAAATTTCTTAGCCACAGAGCAAAATACTCAAATCCCTACATGATACCTCTGGGTATATCTGGGCAACAACTTTCATAAATTCATTTAATCTCACCTCATGCTCTGGTAACTTTCATTTAAACATAACTCTGCCAGATACCCCATTTTGTGTTCTGCCTACTGCTGTACCTGGAATATTTCTTTCACCTCTCTTCATATTCTTTCTGTTGTTTGCATATTGGTACCTGTTTCTGGGTCCACAAACTTGTACCTATGATATATCTTTGAATGCTTAAAACTTTCATGCTGCAAACAATCATAGGACTTCCAACAATCAGACATGATGATCATGTCAGGCAATATTCGATTCCTAATCACACTCTAATGTTATGTTGACCACGATTATCAACAAAAATAATAAGCATTTTCCAGTGCCTCTAGTAGTGCTGCCAAAAATCTGATTTTACATCAATCATTCAGCCACAATTGAATATCCTTTTAAAAATTTTTGGCAGTAGTGCACATCATGATCCTCAGCTGCCTTTTTTTATATGCGATGCAACAAAACAGTCCTTTTTGATGATTCCCACAACCCCCATAACCCAAACAGGAGTTTCTAGAAAAAAAGATTTATTTTGTTACCATAGTAACGAAAAAACGAGTTTGCATCAAATGCAATGCACCATAACCATGGTAATGGCAAATTGCATTTTAAACAAATGTAAAAAAACCTAAATCCCCCCCCCACACACACACACACACATACGAAAATATCTCCTAACCATGAATACAGAAAAAAATCTCATAAAACTGCTAAATCCAACACATAAAAACACAATTGCCTTCTGACATATGGTAAACCACTACCACCATCCCCCCCCCCCCTTTTTCCCACTGTTCAAAACACTATAAACCTACTGACATCAAAAACTAAACCACTTAAACACAATAAAAATATAACATTGAAAACTACTAACCTAAATAAACAAAAACAAATACTACTCACCATAGCTTGTGGTTCATGCTATTTCATCATGCACATGGGGTGGATACAGATGTTTTATATCCTCAACAAAACTCGGAAACGGATCCAACTAGTGACAGCCGCTGGCATATCATTGTCCACACGACCTTTAGTCATCTCATATTTTGCATGCCGCCACATTCCTTCCATAGTGTTAGTGTGGACTCCTGCCTCATAGTCAACAAACGAAACAGAGTGGTTGATTGTGAGGTCATGAAACCCTCCTCACTTAAACAGTTATATAACCACCAGAAATCTGAATACATCATGGACCCAGGTAAAATTTTATCCTTGATAACAGCAAGCAAAGAGTAAGTAGAACAGTCAGGAACAACAACAAGAAAACACTTATTGGAGTCCCTTTCCACCCTACCGAACACCCAGTGACCTTCCCAGTGGTACTTGCTGTTTCTAAACTTGCTCTCGTCAATCTCGACAATAGTACCAGGCCCACCAATCGGCTGTGACCTGGCAACAATATCCATTGCTTCTTCTCAACAATAAGAGTACCAATTGAATACTGTGTGCCCAGATCCTATTCTGAGTTCCATTTCGGCAATTCTTTGAGAATAATCAAATACCCGCATGTGAGTCAATTTTACGATCTGTTCTAACGACAGATGGGACCTCTCAAACCACGAGCCCTTCCAAATACTTCAGTATTGTTTTGAACCCCGCCAATCCTTTTTCTACAGGACCACTGAAAACCATTTTTTTTGTGGTGTCAGTTGGGGCAAGCACCATGGTTTTACAGCACTATGAGCACTCATACCCTACTGCTATTAATCTAATATTCTGCAAATATCCAATACAATCCTTAATAGATTTTTCAAACAGCAGGATAAAATCCCGCAAGACCATATGAGATACACCTGCTGTTGCAACTGCACATATACTACATGAACCCATTTCACATATAACTACTAAAACTACCACAAATTCCATATTTATAACAAAACCATCAACATGCTACAATGAAAATACCTATATGCAAATTACCCAGCTCATATGCAACAACATAAAAACAAATATGGTGATAACTCACATTCTCACAACAAAATATAATTGTCAGAAAACCACAAAAATACATATAAAAGCTATTCTCCCTTAACATACACTAACCCACCACAATTCCACGAAACTAATCTCACAGACAAAACAAACCGAAAAATATGAAAATTGGAAACAGTACACTGCCAACCAAAATGTAAAAAAGCCCCCAAAACTAAATAATGTCCTCCCAGACAACACAAACTGAAAAAGATGAAAATCGAAAACAGTGCAATACTGACCGAATTAAAAAAAAAACGCAACCAAATAATCTCTCATCATATACCTCAAAGAACTCTCCCCTAAATTACTCGTTAATCTTCCTGACTTCATCAAAAACTGCCATTCTCCCACACTGACAATTCTACAATACCCAAATTTCTATACAGAAAAGCTGCCAAATGCTTCTGCATATTAATGATAAATCATATTTGCAAAATATCTAACAAAATTAATATATCACTATAATACACTAATAATTATTATACGTAACTATTAATAACCACTCAATTCTTCCCAAACTACTATAACGAAATACATGTGCTCATTACTACTGCCATATTCAGCCCCGCACAAAAGTAAAGAACACGCTGGATGGCCTTGACAGGAGGTTACCATCTGTCTCCCAACAGTTGTTCCAGTGGGTCCCCTCCCCAACCTTCTCTGAGCTTTTGGGGTCCATGTGACCTGGCCATTTAGCCCATGGTGGGCAAATAAGTGCCGCACAGAGGTAAAACAGCCCACCTAACCCACACAGAAAAACTTCCAGCATACTATATTAGAATACCCCCTACTATATTAGAATCCTCTGAAAACTTGCTTTATATGTTTCACCAAAAACTATTTTCCTAAATCCTAACACCCCATAAAAACTCTCATTTTCAAAACTTAATTTTCCAACATTATAAATTTTTGCCATTTTCTTCCACACTCACAACAAAGCATATACTGCATAATACTAAACACAAAAATATTTTAAAATAATTCTAATTGGTTCTAACTACTCTTCCCTTCCCCTTCAAATGCCCCTAACTCCAAAGAACTTGCAAAAAACATTCCCGCCCACAACACACACAACCACAAAAACCTACCAAACTCCCACTTCCAAAGGATATGGCCATAACATTACAAAACAGCTCACTGACACTTTCAACCACAACCCTCCTAATACCGTATTTCCCTGAAAATAAGACCGGGTCTCATATTAATTTTTACTCCAAAAGACACATTAGGGCATATTTTCAGAGGATGTCTTATTTTTTCAAGTACAACAATGTACATTTATTCATGTACAAAAATCTACATTTATTCAAATACAGTCATGTCATCCTCTTTTGGAACATCATCATAACTCTCCAAACCCCGAATTCCTGCCTGAATTTCTTGCGATTCCATTTCCTGTAGAACCAATCTCTCATGTCCAGTAATAGAGCTCTCCTTAAATGAACCCTTCTTGTCCATGTAGCCTGTTTGTAGTGCATTGGCAACACAGCTGTCAGTGATTTTATCCCATGAATTCTTCACCCAAGTCATGACCTCTTGCAGGCTAGGCTTCAGAAAGTTTCCACACTGATTTCTCTCCATTCTATTTTCAATCATTGTCATTGATTTCCATGCGCAAATGGTCCTTGAATGGCTTGTTTGTTGCAATATCAAGGGTCTGAATATAGGCAGTCATTCCTGCGGGAGTCATTATTTGATCTATTATTCTCTCTGCAAGGAAGTTCTTCATGTCTTCAGCGCGGTGAGTGCTGGCTGAATCCCAGACTAGCAGACCTCTTTGGCCACCTCGCAAAACAAGTGACAGCATTAAATCGACCCATTTCCTTATAACTGCTTGTGTGCACCAGGCTTTTTCGGTTTCAAGAAGATAAATGCCTGAAACACGTTCAATCTTATCTTTTTTGCCCTTAGTGATGATTAGAGGTGGGGCTTTCTTTCCATCCAGACAAATTGCCAAAATACAGGTAACGTGCACTTTTGTAACCAGTGGAGGGAATGTAGATTGACGAGGCACCCCTCTGATCAATTGTCGTTTGAGATCCTTGGCCCATAAACACTGCAGTTGCATCCATAGCAACCATGTTGGAGAGTTGGTATTTAGAAAAGTCGATGCCATCAACAAAGGACATGAATACAAGTGCATGTTTAATAACTTCAGTATCTTCCAGCTTGAACAGGCTTGTCGATCTTCTTAGAGACAGTTCATATCGCTTGAAGGAAGCCATCCAACCAGTGTTGTGATGCTAGAATTCTTTTGGGGATATTTCTAGTAACTGTGGTGCCATTGCAAGGGCAAATGCTTGAATATCAGCCCTGCACACAACCAAAGCCTTTGCTCTCCTGTCAGCAATCCATTCACAGATGATGTCTTCCAGCTCAGGAAATAATGGTTGCCGACCTGATCCACACTTGTGCTTCTTAGCATTTCCCTTGTCCATCTGTTGACTGAGGTTATTGTACTCTGCTCGCCATTTTTGGACCATTTGGAGATCCAACTTCTCTTTGCAGAAAGCCGTAAGATTCTTGCCCCGGGAGTCCTCCACGATTCCATTCTTGTACTTGATGGAATAGCTCTTTCTTTTTGCAGTCATCTTGTCTGGGGGTCAAAATATTATTCCCTTTAAATCTACCATTAAATCAAATGTTAATTGAAGACTTACGAGACAGAAGTGGCAACAAAAATGATGACAGCTAAGAATGGTCCAGACAAAAGCGACGAAAAATTTCAGGCACCAAAATTCAGAAAATTTCTTTATTTCACACAAGTGCATTAAGTACGTCTGTTACAACACATGACGTATTGAATTATGAAGAATTATAATATGAATATATTAGACACAACCATGTCCATTCGTTATCAAGTGCGCATGTTATTCGTGCATTGTGTCTGTACTCCGATTGGTCATTCGGTAATAAGTCTCATGTTCATCTGTTTACATAGGCGTTTACCTCTCGTCCAAAGGCTTCCGCTTGGGTATTTACAAATACTTAATTATAATTTATATTATCATTTATTTTAAGTATTAATGTCAATAATATTATTTATTAATATTATTATTTTATAATTCAATATGTCCATCGTGTGTTGCAGTGGACTTACTAAATGTGTCTGTCTGGTTGACGATCTTAACTGGGGCTTATTTTTGGGGTAGGGCTAATACGGTATTTAACAATTTCAATTCCAAAATAGCTTATTATTTACCATATTTTAATGAAATCCTGAAAAGACAACAGGAACATATTAATTATTCCTATTCTGCCAATCATTCAAAATCCCTCATTAAATATATTATACATATGCACTTACCTCCAACTGCATAGGCATGTTATTCTAAGGAGTTATCAAGCAGAAATGGTGAAAAAAATCAAATGCAACTTCACATTCCCATCAAATCACACATGTGACTTCATGTTATCCAGCCATTAGAAACAGATGAAAGAACCATAGGCCACCAACAATCAATGGTTACATTTCTATGTCATACTTTACACCTCAACGTCATAAGCTTCTTGAGCAGTGCCATCTGTTAGCTGAGGACCATGAACAACAAACTGATCCAATTTTTGTCTCATCTATTTCAACAGTCTTCCCTTCACTGTCCAGCATTTCACTCCAACTTATACACACTTCACAGCAAAAAAAGTCTCAATCCACAACTGTAGCACTCAAAACTTTTAGTTCTCTTTGTGTGCATTCCTGTCTTGGAGGCTTTAACATGACCTTCATCACAACTTTGAGTGGCAATTTTGATCACCCAAGCCAAATATTTACCATACACCTATGTCTAAAAATGTCTCCTCTTTTTTTCCTCATTATTCTTGCACATTGACATCAATAATTCAATGACTTGTGATTTAGTTTGCAATTTTGCCCACATTCTACTCCTTTTAATAACCCCATATGACAACAAAAACTCAAACATCTCTCTGCCACATATTAGTAAACCAAACAAAAATAGACCATATTCACACCAATCGTAGTATTTATCAGCACCAACACTGCTGCAATCCAATATCACAATTATTCCAATAAACTACCACTTTACTAAAAACTAACAAATCCACTTACCTTTATCTACACAACAATAACTTCACCTACAACTCCTCGTGTCCAAACCACAATATCCCCAACTGTCTGCACACAGCAACCACTATCTCAAATTAACGTCCAAAATCCACTCAAACATTCCACCATATTGGGAAAATCAGCTTCTTCCATAATATTTTCGAACTCTCCTGTGTTCTTCATTAACACAGCAACAACTATTACACTCATGACTGCAAAACTCACAACTGCAAAACATGTCACACTTTATGTGACAAATTTCACACAATACCCTTCCAACAAATCAAAATCCACCAGCACATATCAAAACTACATTTGTTTGTGACATTAACACTCCCACTCGCTGATATGTATCACCTAATTGTACTTATACCCACAATACAATGTTACCTTATATCTCTATGCTGATACCACTTCACTGTACTTGCAACTCCACAGACTTAAACTTATGACAACAGTAGTAACCCCATGACAAAAGAGTCCCTTACAAAAATATTACTTATGTCATACTTAATTTTAATTCTTAAAAGCCCCTTTGTGATCTAGGCTTTGAAATCTGGAACACACCAATTTATCACAATTTCAAACTCCCAAACTCCTTGATAACATCAGCACCATTTGTTAAATATATACCAGATTTTCTTTCACAACTGTTTCTCATAACTTCTGGATTATGAACAAGGCAATTTTTACATGATGTCACTAAAAGTTATGAAACAAAATTGTTCATATCATGCTGAACACAAAGTTCACAGATTTGCTCTATGTGTTAATTAATTGTGTTGAAAATGCAGCAGTCCTCAGCTGTTGACAGTTACTGTGTTTCCCTCTGTGTAAGACTCTTGCCACACAATGTTTTCAGAAGTTTAGTTCTGTTATTGTCAAAGTTAATCTCCAGAGTAGAGAAAATTTACTGGACTTCACAAAATTAATACACTTAATACTTCTAAAGTATGTTAAAATATAAAATAAATTCTCTTGATCACAATGTCTATTCTAATTATTTATGATTAAATTCTTTATTTTCAACGTATTTTACGATAATATTTATTTCATCAACAATGAATACAACTTTGTTCAAATGAACTAAATTCAAACTTGCATATGCACTTTTTTTTCTACTCATTAAATTTAAAGGAGCATCTTTGCTTATTTGGACCACATTAAACCAATTAAGCACTTATTTATTATACACAATTGATCAAAAATAAAGCATAATTTATCCTTGTTTGTAAAAAGGGATATGAATTTTATCAATAGCAGCATTATAACTGTAAGTAGCAGCCGAATGCTTGTTGGAGTGGTTGGAGTCAGTGCTGTCCCCTGAAGTGCATCATTAGCAATAACATTGGTACAAATTCAATATTTTTTTTCTTGTTGTCAAAGAAATGACCATGCTCTGAATCTCGTACAACATTTCTATGTAGTATAATGTACAGCATATGTCAGTTTTAATTTTTTATATTTGGGACCACATCACTTTTTTCACATTTTAAAATTTTTGTTTTTTTTTTACTCTTTTTTTTTCAAAACTATTAAATTTTTGAAATTATATTTATTTATTTATTTTATTTATTTATTTATTTTTTGAGAAATTATTAAGGTAAATCTACATCAACACTAAGTTTGGTCTTCTCATCTACCACAGAAGCAAAGAAAAAATAAATTAGTTTCAGACACAGCTATATATATGATAATATAATTTCACGATAGTGCTGTGATACAGTTAAAATTCTTACTAGTAGCTACTTTTCAAGCCTGGAGGAGCACTTTACAATAACCATTGATATTATTGGGGTTTATCTAACAAACACCCTTTTATATTGTAAAATTACCTTATAGTATACATACTTAACTCTAGGTTAAATTTTTACAATCAAAGATCAATCAGAGTTACAAGGTGAATATATTTGCCATTTTTCTTATTCGCTGGTACAATTGCATTAACAGCTGCTATATTTTGCTGTTACGATGTTTCTAAATGCTACCAGTCATTGGTTATCTTGTTGTTTGTACAATCTCTGTACATATAAGATTATCTGTACAATATAAAAGGGTGTTTGTTAGATAAACCCAATAATATCAATGTTTATTGTAAAGCACTCCTCCAGGCTTGGAAAGTAGCTACTAGGAAGGGTTTTAACTGTGTCACAGCACTATCATGAAATTAAATTAGCAAAGAAAAACCTTTAGTCATAATCACAATTTGTATATTTTCCCCTTAAAGTACAAAAATTCTTACAAAAATTTATATAACTCCTTACAAAAATTTATATAACTCCTTACAAAAATTTTTTTGACTCAAAATATTTTGGACAATTAGACATCTTATGTGTACTAACATTATGCCAAAGATCATTGAAATCTATAGGTGGTAAACATTTTCCAAAATTTTGATTGATTTGAGTTGGAATGACCCTTATAAAATTTGCAGATTATCAGGTATAATTTTGCAATAGTTCTACTCAGCTCTGCTTCATATATTGTGATAAAATCACTTGGCTCTGGTAAATCTTACGATGGTTGCTTATTCTGATAACTTAATTGGCTGATATGCAGTTTTGCAAATTATTTTTTTAGCTCTGACAAACAAATGCTGCTGTAGGTTGGCTGACTATGAGGATCACTGTGGAAAAAATAAAAACAATGTTCAACATGAGAAAGTAAATAATATATTAGGAAAGTCTCATCCTGTTTGCCCATTATAGAATGCTAGGGCAAATTGTTGCCCTAAATTTTTAATATAGGATGAATTCCTCTAAAACTTGGGGAATAGTAAAAGACAATCACAGGTAAGCACCTGTAGGATGAACAATCTTAGGTACAAAGGAAAAGACTGTCTTGAACTGGGTGGGATATTAACCTATGACCCCCTGATGACATGTCAGATTTATATCCCACCCAGCTCAAGAAACCTTTTTCGCTATACTTGGGGAATATTTCAAATAGCCACACAGCAGCTACTATCTTGACCCCTCATTAGCCACACTATAACTTTGTATTGCTTCTCTGAGGATAAGTATGAAAGTTTTCAAATGATTTGTATATAAATGTATGATAGCACTGAAAGTTTCCTGCTGTATAATCGTATATAATATCTTAAATAAAGACTATTTTCCAATCCACCAGTCTTTGCCATTGTGGTCAAATATAGCTATTACAACTATACTTCTCAAGATATATACTTATTTTTTCATAAATATTTCATTTGTTATATCAGTCAAAAATAAGATATAATGAGCACTGATGACTAAACATTTTATTTTTCTAAATCATAATCATTACTAATTTAACAAATTTTAGTTGACCCAGATTTCATCATGCAAAATTAATCTTTTAATCTTTAACAACAAATATAAACTAGTATCTTGTTTCAGTTATCACCAAAAAGAGAACTTAGCTAAAATAAAAAAGATAAGATGCTCTTTATGGTCATCTTTTCTAAACACTTACTGCTACCCTAAATTATTTAATGGCCAGCTACTTGAATTTAGAACATAGGGCCTTTAGTATATATGTCAGGAATGAGTAGACTACCAAGACGTGTACTGGACAATGCTTTTAATAGCAGTAACAATTATTACCAGTACAACAACATATAACTCTTCCTGCTTACACAGTACTAAGAGCTTAGGCAATTGCCTTCACTCATTCCACAATACAAGTAGGATTGCCTTCTCACAGTCGCACAAAAGAAGCAACGACTCTCCAAGCTGATACCTTGGCTGACATTCAAAACCACAGCAACTCCCTCTGTGTCACTGAAAAGTCTTGGTTCTCCCGGGACGCAGTACCTAAGTGCGAGTTTTGTGACACCGTTTTAACGATAAAACATATTTTACTTTCATGTCCTGCTTTTAACTTTGAACGTCGACTCTATTTTAACTTTCACGATTTTATGTCCGAGCCCCTTACACTCGGACATCTTTTATCAGAGCATTGTTGTTTTAACGCTGTTTTCCAATTTTTAAAATATACTGGATATTTTACTCGTCTCTAGTTTTATTGCAATGTATAACCCAGGTCGCTTACACCTGGGTGCTTTTTATATTTATTATACATTTCTACCTTTGTTTCTTGTTAACTATGTTTCCTTTTATAGTTTTACATTGTTTTCTCTTTATATATATAGTAAATTTTTAAATTTGGTTGTGGGTGTGATGACTTTTAGCTTTTATTTAGACATTCGTTTGGCGCATTATAGCCTGAGTTGCTAATGCGCCATTAAACCCAAAACAACCAACCAACCAACTTGGTTCTCCCATCTTCACTCTCTGGACACTACAATTCAGGTGATCAGATGCTGTCCGCTGTTGCATATGCTCCACACTGACCACTGCTAAGCCATTATGATGTGGTTCCTCTCAGTATATCTCATATAAGTTTAGATATCATTTGAATAATATGATGCTTATTAACAAATAGCAGTATGACCTGCAAATTTGATGGTAATAATTCATTTAAAAAATTTCAACATCTTCTTAATATATGTGAGATCACATTGAAATCTCATTTTGATTTGTAACTCATGTCAAAACATAAAAATTCCGTATAAACTAAATTAAAAATGAAAGTACCTTCATTATTTTCTAATTTTCCCCTTAATTTGGCAATAATTATCTTAATCTTTATTTTTTTCCCTTGTGATTAGATAGAATTACACAAAATTGGTCCTGACTGAATAATGGCTCCAACTATGCAGAATCCTGGTGTTTATATTTCCACTCCCACCAATATGAATAAGCCAAGTACCATACTTTGTCTCAAAGTTTGTGTATTTTGCTTAAGTTTAAACTACTTAAAAGATCATAAAAGTAGACTTTATTTAATTCAAATTTCTATTAACTGAAAATATCTGCTGAAGGTTATTACCAATTTCTAAAGCCTTCCCTCCAAAGGCCTCATCATTTTCATTATTTCTCTTTGTAGAACTTTAATGCATTATAATGCATTTTTTTCAAAATCATAATTGAGTTTTTATCTATAATGACTCAATTATGATGACAACTGACATGAACAACTAGTAGCCAAGTGATTAGTATGCCTAGTTACTGATAAATAGGATCTGGATTCAAGTCTCAGATAAGTTATGGATGTTTCGTTTCTTGTGTTGTCTTTCTGTTGAGGTTTTGCCCTCCTCACAGATCTCTTTGGCAGTATAATATTACTGACAACTCCTTTCAGGCCTTTATGGCAAGCAGCTGCTTGAGGTAGTTCCCAGGTTCGAGTCCCAGCTGGGTCAGCGTTGAGATTTATCTCCCCAAAATTCCCCGCCCTGCCCACGGTCAGTAGGGGACACCGATGGGCTTGGAAAGGCTGCCGTCCTTCGGATGGGACGTTAAGCCGTGGCCCCGTGTGCGGGAGAGCCATACCCTGTGCACGTTAAAGAACACACTGGATGGCCTTGACGGGAGGCTACCATCTGTCTCCCAACAGCTGTTCCAGTGGGTCCCCTCCCCCAACCTTCTCTGAGCCTTCGGGGTCCATGTGACCTGGCCATTTAGCCCATGGTGTGCAAAAAAGTGCCGCTCAGAGGTAAAACAATCCAATACAATTAACAGTCTGCACCACGAGAAGGCGGGGTCAGACGTTAGGTACTAGGCCTGACCAGTTCTATGCATCATCACAGGGAATTGGTGCATAACTCTCCTTCCAGTGACTACCTAGCTATCATTTACAGACCTGGTGCTGACAATATAAACCTACTGGACTGGAATAAGGTTCTGAGTTTGATTATGGATCCTGAATTTTCTGCACTGGTTGGCTTCTGTGGAGGGAAAATCTTCCGCTGCGTTTTCTGCTAGTGGGTTGACACCCGCAAGTAAATAGATTCACAGGATATATTTTATCAGCTGTGGATAATCCTGAGCAGAGGTCATCGCAGGCACCTGAACTCTTATTGGTGTGCAGTGATCAGATGCAGCAGATGTAGTTAAGGGCAGATATGATTGGAGAACTAAAGTGCACAGTCTGGTTGGGCCTCTGTAGCCCATGGCTGCTTGAGGATGATGTTGATGAATAAATATTTTTGTTAAATCATGAAGAGATATTAAATAATGTCATTCTAAGAGGTCTACCCTGAATAACCCCATTTTGAAGGTGATAATGACAGATATGCTTGGAGAATTAAAGTGCAAGCTCTGGTTGGATCTCCGTAGCCCATGGCTGCTTGAGGATGATGACGATGATGAAATATTGAAAATTACGTGATCTGTGGCAAGCAGCTGCTTGAGGGGGTATTTATTTATTTTTTAATAGACAAGAAATGATTTTAGATTGTAAGAAATTTAATACATCCAAGAAATTCAGATTTTGCGTTCTGTTTTAATGCAGAGTAAAACTGCATTTCCGAGTGAACCATGTGCAAGTAAACACATCACATAAAATTGGAACGATGGAAGATTAATAGGAAAAGTTGCGAGAACTCAGTCCGTTTTAGGGAATTTTTGGTTTTTATCAGCGTTGTTAGATTTTTTTCTGCAGTTTAAAATTATTTACCTCTAAATCGGGCTAAATCGCATGAACTACACTAACATTAGCTAGAGCGCACAATTTTCTAGAGAAATATTAAAATTTTTATATTTAATACATTTTACTGAGATTGGTGTCTAAAAATAGCCGTTTCCAGATTTTTTCTAAAGTTCGAGACTATGTTTTACTCAAAAAGAATATAATCACTGGATTTAAATAAAAAAAAGATCAGAGGATGAATATAGTTCATAAAAAAAAATTGTTCTTCTGGTTGTTTCTTGTAGATCAAAGGGGGGAAAGGGAGAAACGGCATAAAATAAGAAACGTTTTAAGGTATATTTACCTTTATACCATTTTGTAGTTGTCGTTATCTGGTTTACTGTATAATAATTGACTCTCTAGCTTAATAAAAATAACTTACCCTTCAAGCAATCAGTTTAATAAACCACGATTAACCATTTATGAATACAGCTAACTGCAACACACTTTAATTTGTGGCACCCTATTACACATGAGTCTTAAGGGTTAATGATCTCCCCCTCCCCCTGTTTCCAATACCAAATACTCTCAACTCGCCCCTCAGCCTGTCATTGATCATGAATAACCATTCATTGAAAGCCGCTGTCAGTATTTTAGTCCTCTGCTAGCTGTTGAGTAAACGTCCCTATCAGGCAACCAATTTCTGAAAATTTGAAGTCTGCCACTTAGTGAAATCATCTTGCCATTCAAGATTAAGACAATCAAGCGAGTCTCCTGGGAACACCTTCGGGCAACAATCAGTGTCCCTCAAAACACCTCCTGATTGGTATCCTGTCATAAAACAATCTAAGTCCCTTCTCACATCCCCACCCCGTCCTTCACAGTTCTTCGCATGTTTAAATGATTCCACAGTAGTAATACATCTGGATTTTAAATCTGTATAAGCTGACCATTCTGTCCCCACATTTCCAGCTTTTTTAAACTGCCTTATTTGTTCTTCTGCAGCGTTTATCGCTTCCCCCATATTATTATTGTTTTTCTTCCTTCTTTGCTGTTTTTTTATGGCTGTCATGTCTCCATATTCCCTATGGGTGACTTCTGAATGCTACTCGAAGGCAAAATCTTGGGTTGCAATATTTGTAGTTGAAAGAAAACTTAAAATAAGCATCTGTTCTATTAAGAGGAAAATATAAAAGGAAATAAATATTAATATATAAAAAAAACCTCCCAAATTTCTCATTTAACGAAATGCTAATCCAATTACGTATGATTTAAATATATAGCAGATTCTCCGAGTAACTATTCAATTTATTGCACTTATAAGAATATATACGTACAACTGAAATAAGTATATCTAGTATTTTATGCCATAAAATACCGACAACAAACCAAACAATTTTTTTCTTTGGAAAATCGTATTTCAAAACTTACAAAGTGGCTCCATCTACATTCGATGTGAAGTATTACCACTTGCAGAGCCATATCCCGAGTTCATGGCGCCTATCGGAAAAATATGAAAAATGCGCCTTTTTATAGTTAAAACATTATTAATTAGAGCTGTGGTTCTCAACCTTTATGCTTCACGCTTTTATCTTTTATGCTTTTATGCATTTCCCCTGGAAATGTGTATGCAACTGGCATACTCAATTCCCTTGTATAGATAGGTAAAACTATAGTTATAGTATATCAATGGTTATTTTTACTTTGTTACCAGAGATAGGGACTTTTGAGCTCTCACGGCGTACTCCTAAAAATCTTACCGCGTACCCCACGTTGAGAACCCCTAAACTAGAGAAATGCATATTGCCTCTGGCACATATGAGAATATCGTAGAATGAAGTTTTCGTTTACCTACTTTTCTCACTCCTTAAAATAAATTTGTTTTTGGTAAAATATTATTTTATTCGCGAGGGGGGAGCAAAAGCAAATCATCGTTTCCAGTTAGAAATATTTGGGTCGTGCCATTCATTAAGGGGTGTATTTGCGAGTACAGAAATCATTCATACATCTACGCCCCGATATAAAAAAAATAAAGGGGGAGTGATCCCAGTAAAATAGAGTTGATTTCGAGCACAAATGAACCGGAACGCCGTTCTGCTATATTTTTTTCCTTTCATTTTAGTGGTCTGTCACAAATTTCTTGAAAAAAAAAAACAGGGTAAAATATATATAAATTAAAAATTATTTTCGCTGCGCGGTTATTAACATTCTCAAAGTGGGGGAGAGTGTCATTCCCCTTAAATTAAGCCCTGCATTCATTATACCATAATACAATTAAAATGCCCAAAATGAAAATAAGGGAATCTCATTATTGAAAATACACGTAAAAACGTGTTTTCGTGTTTTACGAAATAAATATAAATGAAATGCTTCCGAAAGCAAAAAAACCTAAAAAGAAATCAAGATTACATTTCGCTAAGGGAAAATCATTACTTTTTAGTAGACCTGATATTATTCAACACAAATTAATTTTTCGATCAATTATTAGAGGGGACAGTGCCGCTGCCCTTCTTGTCCTCCCGTCTCTACTGATGCTCATGTAAAAAAAATAAATAAATAAATACCCCCTCAAGCAGCTGCTTGCCACAAAGAAGCCTGTCAGTTTATACGCCATAGTAGAAGGTCTGTGAGAATGGCGGGACCTCAGCAGGAAAACGACACTAACGTCCATGTCCTAACCGGGCTCGAACCGGGATCCCTTAGATCAGTAGCCAAGGGCGTTAACCACTCGGTCATGTTCGGAATCGAGAGTTTTCTCGAAATGCAAGAGTTCATTTTTTAGATTTATTTTGTCATTGAGATCCTGCTTTCTGTGTTTTTTTATGCCTAAGATGATGCATAAGAGACTGCAGTTTAATGGAGCACCAAACAGACCTTCAGCTTCTCTTTCTGAACATGTGCAGAGTAGTGATCTAATTAGGCGATTTTGAGAGAACCTTTAAGAGACTACTAATGGGCGACGGCAGGAATTATTTCAAGGGAGGGAAAATCTTTTTACCAATATTAAAAACGCTGACAGTGAAATATCTTAAATTTTTCTATGTAAAAATAAGAGAAAATATTATTGTATGTCGGAGAATTTATAGTTATTTTAGTTCAGAATTTAAAAATACTGAAATACCTAATCGTGTGTTCTTCAATGAAGGGATATTAAATTTGGGGATTTCTCCTCCCCACCCATCCTCCTCCTCCTCTGCTGACACCCATTAAGGATATAATTTTTTTATTAAATACTTGTCGACAGTAATGTTAAAACACAAATTTCGCTCATGGGATGGCTACAAAAGTAGTTATGAGGGGGCAGGGGTGGGGGGTATGCTCTTGTAGTTGAACGAGGACATACGGAGAAGAAATCTGCGTGAAATCGTTTTTTCTGCTTCATAATCCGCGTCATAAAACAAATTCACACTTCTGGTTCGACTCTAAAAAAGCAGCGATTAAGGTCGACCTCATTTGGAAATTACGAAGTTTTTTAATCGTCGACGTGATCTCGGTCCGCTCCATGAGCACCACCTGCCCAGCAACATTAACAACTTCAAATGGGTGAAGAAGAAGAAAATGGGGTTTAGATAAAAGATCACGAGAAATGCAGCTGCAAGGGTATTAAAAAAGATGAAACAAACAAATGCGAAAGCTTTGCCAAATGACTTTAATTTCAAGAATAAGGATTAGGTGATTCTTTACTCTAACCTTTTCAGTCATGTGATCCAATTATATTTCAGTTCTCCCATTCTAACAACTGGCAAAAAAAAGCATGAGGCCTTGAGTATCTTTTTCCAACAGATTGCCAAATAAAAGATTTTAGAGAGCTAGTGAAGTGTTGTATCTTTGATTCAACTTAATCTTCGGCATTTTGTGTTTGCTGGTATTTTTTATCCACAATACCTCGCAAACGATTTCATGGATCATTGCTATTGGTAAAAAAAATTATATAAAAGTACTTTTTTGAGTCCGAAGTTAATTAAAGCCAACTCTTGAACGAAAAATGTGCGACAATAGCCCTAACTGCACATAACTTGTGAATGCCTAAAAACGGAATCTGTTAGCCATGGTTTTACGATACTGTTTAGTTATGCCTAGTATAGGTTGCTTTCTTCCATCTGTTTCATTGGGTCCCGCCAATGGCGTTTTTGGCGCGTAGCGTATACGGTTCACCATAGCTTTCGTTGCCAGTGCATCGTACAATGCCAAATAATTAACCGACCTGACAGCCGGTGTGTTTTATCTCCGAGCGGAGTTCTTTGTGCACAAAATGGCTGAACGGCCAGGTCAGAATAAGGACTCAGAAAAGGTTGGGGAAGAAATGCACTGGACATCTGTTAGGATACAGATGAAGGCTTCCCGTCAAGTCCATGTCGTCTTTAACGTGCACAAGATATGGCTCTTCTGCACACGAAACTATGTTTTAATCCGGCAGACAGAGAACTTTCCAAACCCATCAATGTTCTCTGTCTCCACTAAGAGCATATCACGCATGTGCAGTTGGCACTTGAAACGGAGTATCAGCTCGCAATCCTGACTCGCTAATGACTGAGCCCGTCCCGAAGCCTGATATTTGATTGGTTAATAATGCGATGATTACACTAAAGGAACTTCAAATTTTGGGAACAATAGACCCTTGGGTTAACGTTGCTTCGTCTTTACGTCGATTTTATAAATATTACGAATATTCATTTTAAAATATTATTGTTATAACATATATTTTAAATATTTTTAAATATTTAACATATCTCTGCTTGGCGCCGAAAGAAGTTACCTCCCTCGCACTGATTCGCCATTTTGGTTGGAAAAAATATTTTGGACTGATTGATTTGTGCTTTACAGTATTTTTTTACTAGCAGGAAGCTCGTTCTTTTCCCTGGTTAGAGAAACTAGCAAGTGACTGAAATATTTTGCGTGTAAACGGGCCGGATATAGGGAGGGGGGAGAGCAAAGGGGCCATGCCTCCCCTGAAAATGCTAGTAAGCGTAAGAGGCTGAAAATTTATAGACATATATATTTCATGCATTTTTAAAGATTTTCTTTAAAGACCTCTGAAACGGACGGGGAAATATTATGCTGCAATAGAAATCCAGTCCCTTCCACTTTTACTTTTTTCCCGATCGATTGAGTTTCTTGCCTCCCCCCACCCCTTTATTTTTTTTCTTGAAAAAGACAAGACGCAAAAAGATAATCCTACCGATTTATTATAAGTATTTGAAATCATGCCTGTTCATATAGCATTGTTACGGGATGGATGCGCAAATTCAGAGAAGGATAGCAGAGCTTCGATGACCTCCCTCGTGCAGGAAGACCGAAGAAGGCCGTGAACGAGAGAACCCAGGGGCATAGCTATGGGGGGAGTTCCCCCCAAAAAGTTAATCGGAGTTGGAAAAATTCGAATCGACTTTGTAAAATCCAAGAGAATTCTGAAAATTGGGGTTTTCTCTGTTTTGTAAAATTAAGAGGAGTTAGCAAAATCTAGGGTAGTTGCCAAATCGGGGCAACTTGGCAAAATCTAGGGAAGTTGGCAAAATTCGAAGCCACTTGGTAAAATACAGGAAAGTTGTGAAAATTGGGATTGTTTTTGTGCAATTGAGGAGAATTGGCAAAATTCGAATTGTCTTGTCAAATGAAAGATAGCTGTAAAAATTAAGATTTTTTTTTGTAAAATTATGGCGAGTATGCAAAATCGAGGCAACTTGGCAAAATCTATGGGAATTGGCGAAATCGAGGTAACTTGACAAATCTTGGGCAGTTTTGCAAAATTCGAACCCACTTGGTAAAATGTAGGTAAGTTGTGACAATTGGGATTGGTTCTGCGAAATTTAGGAAAGTTTGCCAAAATCGAGACAACTTGGCCAAATCTTGGGGAGTTGGCAAAAACGGGCAACGTGGGAAAATTGTGAAATTGCGTTGTTCGGTTAGTCCCCCCCTCCCCACACGGAGCGAAATATTCTGGATGCATACATTTCCGAGTTGGAAAAATTTTATTGGCTCCCCCCCCCCCGAATCTTAGTCCTTCGCTACGCCCCTGATAGAACCATTACTACTATTCTTGAACTCATTAAAGAAAACCCTTACATCACGGTTCAGGTACAAAGTTTAGATATCAGTGTATCGATTGGCAGTGTGGAAGCAATTATTTATCAACGTTTAAAGTTCTGAAAAATTTGTACCCAATGGGTACCCCAAAAACTGACAGAACAGCAAAAAATGACTTGAGTCGTTTCGTGCGAGGAGATGCTGTCAATGTTTGACCTAGTGGCTCCAAACGGTAAATAGACATTGTCACAGGAGATGAGATGTGGTTTTATTACTATATAACTCGCAGAAAGATTGATAACTATGATTGGGTTGCGGAAGATGAACCGTGTCCCGAAATCCTCGGACATACTTACACTCAGGGAAGAGAATCTTAACAATATTTTTTAATTCCCAAGAAATGCATACTTTACCCCCCATGCATATCCCATGCATACTTTACCTGAAAAGGTGATTATAAATGGCCAATGCTCCACCAACATTGTTTTGCCCAAAATGGTTAAGGAGATGAAGGAACAGCAGGCATGCGAAGGATTCCTCCTTCTTCATGACAATGCCAATACTCAGAAAACCCCGGCAAGTTATGGCATTTCCGGAGCAGAAAACAAAAAACCAACAAATAACGCATCCTTCATATTCACCCGATCTTGCATCATGCGATTTTTGGTTGTTTCCAAAAAATAAAAAAGGAACTTGATCGGACCTTTTTCAAGGGTGAAATGCGTTCAGTCAGAGTTGCAGAGTATTCCCCAACAGGAGTAACACCAAGCGTTCCATAATTGGCGTAGACGTCTGCAACTTTGCATAGATGCTGGAGGGGAGTACTTTGAAGGAAGAAAATGTTTTGTTGAGGTAAGTGCAATGGTTTTTGTTCTGCAAATTCACAGAAAGAGCTTTTTGAGCGCCCTTCGTACATTCATCAGTTCAAGAAATTGTAAAAGGGCAAAATTTCGCATGAATGTTGTGAACATTTTATTATTGCTAGAAATATGAAATCTGGGTGTAAAACATGATGGTCAAGGAGGTTTGGTGGATAGCGTAATTTGCCCCGTTACACGAGAGAAGAAGAAGAAGAAAGGATATTTTTGTTTTAAGAGACATAAAAAATTCGTTTTCTACTGGATATGTAGTTAATATTTCTTACTAATTAATTAATCTAAATTTTCACTGTTAGAGTATGCTCAAATAATAGCTGGATTTCCTACAAGGCGCGTTAGGCACTTCCCTAGGGGAGTATTCTAGTGTTACATTTTGCTTATTTAAGTACAAACATAATTATGTTCTTTTCACTTCTTAGGAAGAACGAAAAAACGGTTGCAGTTATCCATGGTTGAGGAATGTTTGAAAAACTTTCTTTCCTCTCAACCAAAAGATAACTTTTAAAGGATGCGCATTGTGGGGATACACAACATAGGAGCAAACGTATTCAGATATATTCTTGTTATGTGAGGGCAAAACCACATTTAAAGTTCCAACTTAAAACATTTTTAAAATTAACTTTTTGCATGAAACTACCTCAGGTAATAAATTATAAGTCTCAATCAAATTTGTTAAAATCTCGATTTTAAACAATGTTTGTTTAATATTGAAAGTGAAATATTTAACAGCAGTTACGCTCGTCCTAAACATTGCTTCAAAACTGATGGGAAATAAAAATAACATTTACAAACTACTTAACAAAAAAAAATTAGATTTTTTTCAGTATATGACACATATATTATAGCATTCAAGTTAAATTCTTACGACTAGTAAAACTGCTGTTAAATTCTTTAAATATTACATAAATATTGCTCAAAAACGAGATTTGGAGAAATTTTTAAAGACTTTAATTTTCTGAGCAAAACGATCGAGGAAGATAAAGGTTTAAATCTGAAAATGAAAAACTTGGCTGTTAAATGTTACTCTCTTCTGAATATTATAAATTACCGAGTGGTTAGCACGCTTGGCTACTGATCTACGGGACCTGGGTTCGAGCCCCGGGTAAGGCATGGATGTATGTGTTGTTTTTCTGCTGAGGTCCTGCCATCCTCTCAGATCTTCTACTTTGGCATATAAACTGACAGGCTCCTGTCAGACCTCTGTGGCAAGCAGCTGCTTGAAGGGGTATTTATTTATTTTTATTTATGTATACTATTGATTTATGATATTAATTTATTGCATTAATTTTTACAGTATTTGATAAAAAGCTGCATTAAAATATCCATACCTATTTCGATTGTATTATTTCCTTCATCATCGTGAGAGTAAACAATTTAGTAATTTTTTTCAATAGTGATAAGTGACCGGACGTAATTGTTCACTACCACTTCTAGTGCCTAGGAGGCGCGTGATATGTAAATCCTGACCTGGTTGAAGTTGAAACTTACAAAATTTTTCTCTTTGAAAACGAGCATTCTATAATCGCCGAGGTATTTGGACTTCCTAGTGAAATAAGCTGCCCCGTGGCCGAGTGGTTAGCACGCTTGGCTACTGATCTAAGGGACCTGAGTTCGAGCCCCGGATTAAGGCATGGATGTACGTGTCGTTTTTCTGCTGAGGTCCTGCCATCCTCTCAGACCTTCTACTATGACATATAAACTGACAGGCTCCTGTCAGACCTCTGTGGCAAGCAGCTGCTTGAGGGGGTATTTATTTTTTATTAGTGAAATAATTAAATCCTGCTTCTTGGTGTTACCCAACCGAGTCTGGTGTTCACTAAAGTTATTTAGTAAGTTACAGTTAAATTTACAATGGAATTTTTTCAAAAAGTAATATTGTTTCACACTCTGTTAGGCTACCTTGTACAAATAGTCATAGCTCTGCAGAAACTTGTCTAATTTAAAAATTTATAACTCAGTGATCTATGGTTGCTCCAAGATAACGTTTCCTGAGATGTTTTTGGGCAGAGTCTTGTGAAATGTTTAATTTCAGAAACCTGGAGTTATTAGCTTCGTTGATTCCAAATAAAGCTTTTGCCTCTGTTGGTCTTCATAATTTGGGTTAATCAGGAGATCGTAAGACATATTAAACAAGTTAGTTAGCATAGTGAAAGCAATTGGTTCAGCATTGCTATTGATGTTCGACGAGGCTGCATTTTGTCTCCTTTTCTGTTTCGTTTCATAACGCATTATGTTACGCGAAATTCCCTGCAAGGGGAACAGTTTGGCCTCAAATAGTCCAGAGCAGCCATGGGCAGGCAACATGTGGCCCGCGACACCTTTCAAGTAGCCCGCGAATGTTCCAGGACAAATTAGTAAATTTTTATCCTCTTATTCTTCAAGCATTTTGTGGAGTACCAAATTTACTTTCTTTCCCAATTTACCTTTTCAATGTTTTTGAAAGTGTTCGTTAGTAGCCTAAATTTAATTTACGATTACATCGACCCACATGACAGACTTTTGCGCATAGGGATAGATCGGATTCTCTGAATGCACTGTTCAGTTCTCGATTAAGAGTGCTTGGACGCGCAATTTGAAATATACAACCTGTGTATGAGAAAACAATTTTTTCTTCAATTTCAGTTAAATTCGCAATAATTCCATCACACGACATATAAAATTTTAAAAATACATGTGAATGTGAGAAACAGCCCAGGGGTTTTCACGTTCAAATGTATGGAAAGGTTATTTAAATCATGTGTGTACTCTACATAATAATGGATCTTTGAAAAAACGATTTATTATTGCTTTTACCTCTAAGGGAATCCATGCAACTTTTGGTTGATCCAGGTTTAGAATCGAAGTCTTAATCGCTAAATCCGCGCGTTCTCCTTTTTTGGATTATGACTATAGATATAACTATACTTCTTAAGAGGACCGGTTACTTGGTAATAAGGAAGGCTTTCTCAAAGCATGTTTCAAGTTTGTATTTAAAGACCTGCGTGTGTTGAGAGGTAGATATTGATTAAATATAGCAACCTCTACAATGTTTCTAATATTTCTATAAGATCAATTTCACCAAAAATTGCTTGGACGCGGATTTTGAAATATTCACCCTGTGTACGAGAAAACAATTTTTGTTTTTAGTTTCAGTTAAATGGTTAGTAATTCTATCACACGACATATATAATTTTAAAAATACATGTGAATGTGAGAAACACCCAAGGCGTTTTCACGTTCAAATGTATGGAAAGGTTATTAAATCATGTGTGTACTATAAATAATAATGGATCTTTGACAAAAAGGTTCATTATTTCTCTTACCACTAAGGGAATCCGTGTATCTTTTGGTTGATCCACGTTTAGGATCGAACTCTTAATGAATAATTCCCCACGTTCTCCTTTTTTCGATTATGACTATAGATATAACTATACTTCTTAAGAGAACCAGTTACTTGGTAATAATGAAGGCTTTCGGAAAGTGGGTTTCAAGTTTGGATTTAAAGACATGCCTGTGTTTAAAGGTAGATATTGATTAAATATATCAACCTCTACAATGTTTTTAATATTTCAATAAGATCAATTTCACCTAAAATTGCTTGGTCGTGCAATTTGAAATATACGCCCTGTATGAGAAAACAATTTTTGTTTTTAATTTCAGTTAAACGGTTAATAATTCTATCACATGACATATATAATTTTAAAAATACATGTGATTGTGAGAAACATCCCAAGGGTTTTCACGTTCAAATGTATGGAAAGGTTATTAAATCATTTGTGTACTCTACATAATAATGGATCTTTGACAAAAAGGTTCATTTTTTCTGTTACCACAAGGGAATCCGTGTATCTTTTGGGTGATCCACGTTTAGGATCGAACTCTTAATGGATAATTCCCCACGTTCTCCTTCTTTCTATTATGACTATAGATATAACTATACTTCTTAAGAGGACCGATTACTTGGTAATAAGGAAGGCTTTCTGAAAGTGGGTTTCAAGTTTGTAATTAAAGACGTGCGTGTGTTGAGAGGTAGATATTGATTAAATATATTAACCTCTACAATGTTTCTAATATTTCTATAAGATAAATTTCACCTAAAATTGCTTGGACGTTCAATTTGAAATATACACCCTATGTATGAAAAAACAATTTTTGTTTTTAAAATAAAAATAAAATAAATACCCCCTCAAGCAGCTGCTTGCCACAGAGGTCTGACAGGAGCCTGTCAGTTTATATGCCACAGTAGAAGATCTGAGAGGATGGCAGGACCTCAGCAGAAAAACGACACACACATACACGACAATTTTAAAAATACATCTGAATGGGAGAATCACCCCAGGGGTTTTCACGTTCAACTGTATGGAAAGGATGTTAAATCATATGTGTACTCTATATACTAATGGATCTTTGACAAAACGGTTCATTATTTCTCTTACCACTAAGGGAATCCTTGTATCTTTTGGGTGATCCACGTTTAGGATCGAACTCTTAATGGATAATTCCCCACGTTTTCCTTTTCTCGATTACGACTATAGATATAACAATACTTCTTAAGAGGACAGGTTACTTGGTAATAAGGAAGGCTTTCTGAAAGTGGGTTTCAAGTTTAAAGACATGCGTGTGTTGAGAGGTAGATATTGATTAAATATATCAATCTCTACAGCGTTTCTAGTAATTCTATAAGATCAATTTGACCTAAAATTGCTTGGACGCGCAATTTGAAATAAACACCATGTGTATGAGAAAAAAATTTTTGTTTTTAATTTCAGTTAAACGGTTAATAATTCTATCACACGACATATATAATTTTAAAAATACATGTGAATGTGAGAAACACCCCAGGGGTTTTCACTTTCAAATGTATGGAAAGGTTATTTAAATCATGTGTGTACTCTACATAATAATGGATCTTTGAAAAAACGATTTATTATTGCTTTTACCTCTAAGGGAATCCATGCAACTTTTGGTTGATACAGGTTTAGAATCGAAGTCTTAATCGATAAATCCGCGCGTTCTCCTTTTTCGGATTATGACTATAGATATAACTATACTTCTTAAGAGGACCGGTTACTTGGTAATAAGGAAGGCTTTCTCAAAGCATGTTTCAAGTTTGTATTTAAAGACCTGCGTGTGTTGAGAGGTAGATATTGATTAAATATAGCAACCTCTACAATGTTTCTAATATTTATATAAGATCAATTTGACCTAAAATTGCTTGGACGCGCAATTTGAAATATACACCCTGTGTACGAGAAAACAATTTTTGTTTTTAGTTTCAGTTAAATGGTTAATAATTCTATCACACGACATATATAATTTTAAAAATACACGTGAATGTGAGAATCACCACAGGGGTTTTCACGTTCAAATGTATGGAATGGTTATTAAATCATGTATGTACTTTACATAATAATGGATCTTTGACAAAAAGATTCATTATTTCTGTTACCACTAAGGGATTCCGTGTATATTTTTGGGTGATCCAGGTTTAGGATCTAACTCTTAATGGATAATTCCCCACGTTCTCCTTTTTTCGATTATGACTATAGATATAACTATACTTCTTAAGAGGACCTGTTATTTGATGATAAGGAAGGCTTTCCGAAAGTGGGTTTCAAGTTTGTATTTAGTGACTAGCTTGTGTTGAGAGGCAGATATTGATTAAATATATCAAACTGTAGAGCGTTTCTAAAAGTTCTATAAGATCAATTTCAGCTAGAATTCCTTGGACGCAGCAACTTGAAATACACACCTTGTGTATGAGAAAACAAATTTCGTTTTTGATTTCAATCATACGGTCAACAACTCTATCGCACGACATATATAATTTAAAAAATACACGTGAATGTGAGAAACACCACAGGGGTTTTCACGTTCAAATGAATGGAAAGGTTATTAAATCATGTGTGTACCCTACATAATAATGGATCTTTGAAAAACAGCTTCATTATTGCCTTTACCCTAAAGGGACACCAGGTATCTTTTAATTCATCCACGTTCAAGGTCGAAGTCTTAGTCGATAAATCCCCAAGTTCTCCTTTTTCCGATTATGACTATATATATATAACTATACTTCTTAAGAAGACCTGTTACTTGGTGATAAGGAAGGCTTTCCGAAAGTGGGTTTCAAGTTTGGATTTAGCGACATGCTTGTGTTTAGAGACAGATATTGATTAAATATATCTACCTCTAGAGCGTTTCTAAGAGTTCTATAAGATCAATTTCAGCTAGAATTCCTTGGACGCGCAACATGAAATACACACCCTGTGTATGAGAAAACAAATTTCGTGTTTAATTTCAGTCAAACGGTCAACAACTCTATCGCACGACGTATATAATTTTAAAAATATCCGTGAATGTGAGAAACACCCCAGGGGTTTTCACGTTCAAATGTATGGAAAGGTTATTAAATCATGTGTGTACCCTACATAATAATGGATCTTAGTCTTAGTTGTTGAGGATCGAAGTCTTAGTAGATAAATCCCCACATTCTCCTTTTTTCGATTATGACTATAGATATAACTGTACTTCTTAAGAGGAACTGTTACTTGGTGATAAGGAAGGCTTTCCGAAAGTGGGTTTCAAGTTTGGATTTGGGGACATGCTTGTGTTGAGAGGTAGATATTGATTAAATATATCAACCTCTACAGCGTATCTAACAGTGGTATAAGATCAGTTTCATCTAGAATTGCTTGGACGTGCAATTATGCATGTATTTTGTAATTCATCCACGTTGAGGATCGAAGTCTTAGTCGAAATATCGTCACATTCTCCTTTTTTCGATTATGACTATAGATATAACTGTACTTCTTAATAGGAACTGTTACTAGGTGATAAGGAAGGGTTTCCGAAAGTGGGTTTGAAATTTGGATTTGGGGACATGATTGTGTGGAGAGGTAGATATTGATTAAATATATCAACCTCTACAGTGTATCTAACAGTGGTATAAGATCAGTTTCACCTAAAATTCATTGGACGTGCAATTTGAAATACAGACCATGTGTATGAGAAAACAACATTCGTTTTTAATTTCAGTTAACGGTCAACAACTCTATCGCACGACATATATAATTTTAAAAATACACGTGTATGTGAGAAACACCCCAGGGGTTTTCACGTTCAAATGTATGGAAATGTTATAAAATCACGTGTGTACCCTACATAATAACGGATCTTTGAAAAACAGGTTCATTATTGCATTTACCCCAAAGGGAGACCAGGTATCTTTTAATTCATCCACGTTCAGGGTCGATGTCTTAGTCGATAAATCCCCACGTTCTTCATTTTCCGATTATGACTATAGATATAACTATACTTCTCAAGAAGACCTGTTACATGGTGATAAGGAATGCTTTCCGAAAGTGGGTTTAAAGTTTGGATTTAACGACATGCTTGTGTTGAGAGACAGATATTGATTAAATATATCAACCTCTAGACCTCGTCTAAGAGTTCTATAAGATCAATTTCACCTAGAATTCTTTGGACACGCAATTTGAAATACACATCCTGTGTATGAGAAAACAAATTTCGTTTTTAATTTCAGTCAAACGGTCAACAACTCTATCGCACAACATATTTAATTTAAAAAATACACGTGAATGTGAGAAACACCCCAGGGGTTTTCGCGTTCAAATGTATGGAAAGGTTATTAAATCACGTGTGTACCCTACATTATAATGGATCTTTGAAAAACAAGTTCATTATTGCATTTACCCAAAAGTGATACCAGGTATCTTTTAATTTATCCACGTTCAGGGTCGAAGACGTAATCGATAAATCCCCACGTTCTCCTTTTTTCGATTATGACTATACATATAACTGTACTTCTTAAGAGGAACTGTTACTTGGTGTTAAGGAAGGCTTTCTGAAAGTGGGTTTCAAGTTGGTATTTCAAGACATGCGTGTGTTGAGAGGCGGATATTTATAAAAAATATCAACCTCTAGGGCGTTTCTAAGAGTTCTATAAGATCAATTTCACCTAAAATTCCTTGGACGTGCAATTTGAAATACACACCGTGTGTATAAGAAAACAACTTTCGTTTTTAATTCCAGTCAAACGGTCAACAACTCTATCGCACGACGTATATAATTTTAAAAATACACGTGAATGTGAGAAACACCCCAGGGGTTTTCACGTTCAAATGTATGGAAAGGTTATTAAATCACTTGTGTACCCTACATAGTAATGGATCTTTGAAAAACAGCTTCATTTTTGCTTTACCCTAAAGGGATACCAGGTATCGTGTAATTCATCCACGTTCAGGGTCGAAGTCTTAGTCGATAATTCCCCACGTTCTACTTTTTCCGATTATGACTATAGATATAACTGCACTTCAGAAGAGGACCTGTTATTGGTGATAAGTAAGGCTTTATGAAAGTGGGTTTGAAGTTTGGATTTAGCGACATGCTTGTGTTGAGAGGCAGATATTGAATAAATATATCAACCTCTAGAGCGTTTCTAAGAGTTCTATAAGGTCAATTTCAGCTAGAATTGCTTGGACGCGCAATTTGAAATACACACCCTGTGTATGAGAAAACAAATTTCGTTTTTGATTTCAGTCAAACGGTCAACAACACTATCGCACGACGAATATATTTTTAAAAATACACGTGAATGTGAGAAACACCCCAGGGGTTTTCACGTTCAAATGTATGGAAAGGTTATTAAATCGTCTGTGTACCCTACATAATAACGGATCTTTGAAAAACAGGTTCATTATTGCATTTACCCCAAAGGGAGACCAGGTATCTTTTAATTCATCCACGTTCAGGGTCGATGTCTTAGTCGATAAATCCCCACGTTCTCCATTTTCCGATTATGACTATAGATATAACTATACTTCTTAAGAAGACCTGTTACATGGTGATAAGGAATGCTTTCCGAAAGTGGGTTTCAAGTTTGGATTTAACGACATGCTTGTGTTGAGAGGCAGATATTGATTAAATATATCAACCTCTAGAGCGTTTCTAAGAGTTCTATAAGATCAATTTCACCCAGAATTGCTTGGACACGCAATTTGAAATACACATCCTGTGTATGAGAAAACAAATTTCGTTTTTAATTTCAGTCAAACGGTCAACAACTCTATCACACGACATATATAATTTCAAAAATACACGTGAATGTGAGAAACACCCCAGGAGTTTTCACGTTCAAATGTATGGAAAGGTTATTAAATCACGTGTGTACCCTACATAATAATGAATCTTTGAAAAACAGGTTCATATTTGCATTTACCCCAATAGGATACGAGGTATCTTTTAATTCATCCACGTTCAGGGTCGAAGTCTTAGTCGATAAATCCCTACGTTCTCCTTTTTCCGATTATGACTATTGATATAACTATACCTCTTAAGAGGACATTTTACTTGGTGACAAGGAAGGCTTTCCGAAAGTGGGTTTCAAGTGTGGATTTAACGACATACTTCTTTTCAGAGGCAGATATTGATTAAATATATCAACCTCTAGAGCGTTTCAAGAGTTCTATAAGATCAATTTCACCTAGAATAGCTTTGACACGCAATTTCAAATACACACATTGTGTATGAGAAAACAACATTCTCTTTTAATTTCAACGACGGTCAACAACTCTATCGCACGATATATATAATTTTAAAAATACACGTGAGTATGAGAAACACCCCAGGGGTTTTCACGTTCAAATGTGTGAAAAGGTTATTAAATCACGTGTGTACACTACATAAAAATGGATCTACGAAAAACAGCTTCATTCTTGCATTTACCCCAAAGGGATACGAGGTATCTTTTCATTCATCCACGTTCAGGGTCGAAAACGTAATCGATAAATCCCCACGTTCTCCATTTTCGATTATGACTATAGATATAACTATACTTCTTAAGAGGACCGGTTACTTGGTAATAAGGAAGGCTTTCTGAAAGTGGGTTTCAAGTTTGGATTTAAAGACACGCTTGTGTTGAGAGGTAGATATTGATTAAATATATCAGCCTCTACAGCGTTGCTAAGAGTTCTATAAGATCAATTTCACCTAGAATTGCTTGGACGCGCAATTTGAGAAAACAATTTTCGTTTTTAATTTCAGTCAAACGGTTCACAACTCTATCGCACGACGTATATAATTTTAAAAATATCCCTGAATGTGAGAAACACCCCAGGGGTTTTCGCGTTCAAATGTAAGGAAAGGTTATTAAATCACGTGTGTACCCTACATTATAATGGATCTTTGAAAAACAAGTTCATTATTGCATTTACCCAAAAGTGATACCAGGTATCTTTTAATTTATCCACGTTCAGGGTCGAAGACGTAATCGATAAATCCCCACGTTCTCCTTTTTTCGATTATGACTATACATATAACTGTACTTCTTAAGAGGAACTGTTACTTGGTGTTAAGGAAGGCTTTCTGAAAGTGGGTTTCAAGTTGGTATTTCAAGACATGCGTGTGTTGAGAGGCGGATATTTATAAAAAATATCAACCTCTAGGGCGTTTCTAAGAGTTCTATAAGATCAATTTCACCTAGAATTCCTTGGACGTGCAATTTGAAATACACACCGTGTGTATGAGAAAACAACTTTGGTTTTAATTTCAGTCAAACGGTCAACAACTCTATCGCACGACGTATATAATTTTAAAAATACACGTGAATGTGAGAAACACCCCAGGGGTTTTCACGTTCAAATGTATGGAAAGGTTATTAAATCACTTGTGTACCCTACATAGTAATGGATCTTTGAAAAACAGCTTCATTTTTGCTTTACCCTAAAGGGATACCTGGTATCGTGTAATTCATCCACGTTCAGGGTCGAAGTCTTAGTCGATAATTCCCCACGTTCTACTTTTTCCGATTATGACTATAGATATAACTGTACTTCACAAGAGGACCTGTTACTTGGTGATAAGTAAGGCTTTACGAAAGTGGGTTTGAAGTTTGGATTTAGCGACATGCTTGTGTTGAGAGGCAGATATTGAATAAATATATCAACCTCTAGAGCGTTTCTAAGAGTTCTATAAGGTCAATTTCAACTAGAATTGCTTGGACGCGCAATTTGAAATACACACCCTGTGTATGAGAAAACAAATTTCGTTTTTAATTTCAGTCAAACGGTCAACAACTCTGTCGCACGACGAATATATCTTTAAAAATACACGTGAATGTGAGAAACACCCCAGGGGTTTTCACGTTCAAATGTATGGAAAGGTTATTAAATCGTCTGTGTACCCTACGTAATAATGGATCTTTGAAACACAGCTTCATTATTGCATTTACCCCAAACGGATATCAGGTAACTTTTAATTCATATTCGTTCAGGATCGAAGTCTTTGTCGATAAATCCCCACGTTCTCCTTTTTTCGATTATGACTATAGATATAACTGTACTTCTTAAGAGGACCTGTTACTTGGTGATAAGGAAGGATTTCCGACAATGGGATTCAAGTTTGGATTTAGCGACATGCTTGTGTTGAGAGGCAGATATTGATTAAATATATCAACCTCTAGACCTCGTCTAAGAGTTCTATAAGATCAATTTCACCTAGAATTGCTTGGACATGCAATTTGAAATACACATCCTGTGTATGAGAAAACAAATTTCGTTCTTAATTTCAGTCAAACGGTCAACAACTCTATCGCACGACATATTTAATTTAAAAAATACACGTGAATGTGAGAAACACCCCAGGGGTTTTCGCGTTCAAATGTATGGAAAGGTTATTAAATCACGTGTGTACCATACATTATAATGGATCTTTGAAAAACAAGTTCATTATTGCATTTACCCAAAAGTGATACCAGGTATCTTTTAATTCATCCACGTTCAGAGTCCAAGACGTAATCGATAAACCCTGACGTTCTCCGTTTTTCGATTGTGACTATGCATATAACTGTACTTCTTAAGAGGAACTGTTACTTGGTGTTAAGGAAGGCTTTCTGAAAGTGGGTTTCAAGTTTGTATTTAAAGACATGCGTGTGTTGAGAGGCAGATATTGATTAAAAATATCAACCTATAGGGCGTTTCTAAGAGTTCTACAAGATCAATTTCACCTAGAATTCCTTGGACGCGCAATTTGAAATACACCCCCTGTGTATGAGAAAACAAATTTCGTTTTTAATTTCAGTCAAACGGTCAACAACTCTATCGCACGACGTATATAATTTTAAAAATACACGTGAATGTGAGAAACACCCCAGAGGTTTTCACTTTCAAATGTATGGAAAAGTTATTAAATCACGTGTGTACCCTACATAATAATGGATCTTTGAAAAACAGGTTCATTATTGCATTTACCCATAAGGGATACCAGGTGTAATTCATCAACGTTCAGGGTCGAAGTCTTAGTCGATAATTCCCCACGTTCAACGTTTTCCGATTATGACTATAGATATAACTGTACTTCACAAGAGGACCTGTTACTTAGTGATAAGTAAGGCTTTACGAAAGTGGGTTTCAAGTTTGGATTTAGCGACATGCTTGTGTTGAGAGGCAGATATTGAATAAATATATGAACTCTAGAGCGTTTCTAAGAGTTCTATAAGGTCAATTTCAGCTAGAATTGCTTGGACGCGCAATTTGAAATACACACCCTGTGTATGAGAAAACAAATTTCGTTTTAAATTTCAGTCAAACGGTCAACAACTCTATCGCACGACGAATATATTTTTAAAAATACACGTGAATGTGAGAAACACCTGAGGGGTTTTCACGTTCAAATGTATGGAAAGGTTATTAAATCACGTGTGTACCCACATAATAATGGATCTTTGAAAAACAGATTCATGTTTGCATTTACCCCAATAGGATACGAGGTATCTTTTAATTCATCCACGTTCAGGGTCGAAGTCTTAGTCGATAAATCCATACGTTCTCCTTTTTCCGATTATGACTATTGATATAACTATACTTCTTAAGAGGACATTTTACTTGGTGACAAGGAAGGCTTTCCGAAAGTGGGTTTCAAGTGTGGATTTAACGAGATACTTCTTTTGAGAGGCAGATATTGATTAAATATATCAACCTCTAGAGCGTTTCTAAGAGTTCTATAAGATCAATTTCACCTAGAATAGCTTTGACACGCAATTTCAAATACACACACTGTGTATGAGAAAACAACATTCTTTTTTAATTTCAACGACGGTCAACAACTCTATCGCACGACATATATAATTTTAAAAATACACGTGAATGTGAGAAACACCCCAGGGGTTTTCACGTTCAAATGTGTGAAAAGTTTATTAAATCACTTGTGTACCCTACATAAAAAAGGATCTACGAAAAACAGCTTCATTCTTGCATTTACCCCAAAGGGATACGAGGTAACTTTTCATTCATCCATGTTCAGGGTCGAAGACGTAATCGATAAATCCCCACGTTCTCCATTTTCGATTATGACAATAGATATAACTATACTTCTTAAGAGGACCGGTTACTTGGTAATAAGGAAGGCTTTCTGAAAGTGGGTTTCAAGTTTGGATTTAAAGATACGCTTGTGTTGAAAGGTAGATATTGATTAAATATATCAGCCTCTACAGCGTTGCTAAGAGTTCTATAAGATCAGTTTCCCCTAGAATTTCTTGGACGCGCAATTTGAGAAAACAATTTTCCTTTTTAATTTCAGTCAAACAGTTAACAACTCTATCGTACGACATATATAATTTTAAAAATACACGTGAATGTGAGAAACACCCCAGGGGTTTTCACGTTCAAATGTATGGAAAGGTTATTAAATCATGTGTATACCCTACATAATAATGGATCTTAGTCTTAGTTGTTGAGGATCGAAGTCTTAGTCGAGAAATCCCCACGTTCTCCTTTTTCCGATTATGACTATGGATATTACTATACTTCTTAAGAGGTCCTTTTACTTGGTGATAAGGAAGATTTTCCGAAAATGGGTTTCAAGATTGGATTTAGCAACATGTTTGTGTTGAGAGGCAGATAATGATTAAATATATCAACCTCTAGAGCGTTTCTAAGAGTTCTATAATATCAATTTCAGATAGAATTGCTTGGACGCGCAATTTGAAATACACGCCCTGTGTATGAGAAAGAAATTTTCGTTTTTAATTTCAGTCAAACGGTCAACAACTCTATCGCACGACATATATATTTTTAAAAATGCACGTGAATGTGAGAAACACCTGAGGGGTTTTCTCGTTCAAATGTATGGAAAGGTTATTAAATCAGGTGTGTAACGTACATAATAATGCATCTTTGAAAAACAGGTCCATTTTTGCATTTACCCCAATAGGATACCAGGTATCTTTTAATTCATCCACGTTCAGGGTCGATGTCTTAGTCGATAAATCCCCACGTTCTCCTTTTTCCGATTGTGACTATGGATATAACTGTACTTCTTAAGAGGACATTTTACTTGGTGACAAGGAAGGCTTTCCGAAAGTGGGTTTCAAGTTTGGATTTAGCGACATGCTTGCGTTGAGAGCCAAATATTGATTAAATATATCAACCTCTAGAGCGCTTCTAAGAGTTCTATAAGATCAAATTCACTTAGAATTTCTTGGAAACGCAATTTGAAATACACACCCTCTGTATGAGAAAACAACATTCGTTTTCAATTTTAGTCAAACGGTCAACAACTCTATCGCACGTCATATATAATTTTAAAAATACACGTGAATGTGAGAAACACCCCAGGGGTTTTCACGTTCAAATGTATGGAAAGGTTATTAAATCACGTGTGTAGCCTACATAATAATGGATCTTCGAAAAACAGCTTCATTATTGCATTTAACCCAAAGAGATACCAAGTATCTTTTAATTCATCCACGTTAAGGGTCGAAGTTTAATCGAAAAATCCCCACGTTCTGCTTTTTCCCATTATGACTATAGATATAACTGTACTTAAGAGGACCTGTTACTTGGTGATAAGGAAGGCTTTCCGAAAGTGGGTTTCAAGTTTGGATTTAGCGACATGCTTTTGCTGATAGGTAG
The DNA here is from genome assembly GCA_038380435.1 of Ryuthela nishihirai. NCBI lineage: Eukaryota > Metazoa > Arthropoda > Arachnida > Araneae > Heptathelidae > Ryuthela > Ryuthela nishihirai. The sequence goes on along the minus strand of JAWZYU010000030.1, from coordinate 7,334,265 downwards.
ATATCGGTTAAATATATCAAACTCTACAGCGTTTCTAAGAGTTCTATAAGATCAATTTCATCTAGAATTGCTTTGATGCGCAATTTGAAATTCACACCCTGTGTATGAGAAAACAAATTTCGTTTTGAATTTCAGTCAAACGGTCAACAACTCTATCGCACGACATATATAATTTTAAAAATACACGTGAATGTGAGAAACACCCCAGGGATTTTCACGTTCAAATGTATGGAAAGGTTATTAAATCACGTGTGTACCCTACATAATAATCGATCTTTGAAAAACAGGATCATTATTGCATTTAATCCAAATTTAATCCAAATCTTTGGTATCCCAAAGGGATATTAGGTATCTTTTAATTCATCCACATTTTGGATCGAAGTTTTAATCGATAAATCCCCACGTTCTCCTTTTTTCCATTATGATTCTAGATATAACTATACTTCTTAAGAGGACCTACACTTGGTAATAAGGAAGGCTTTCTGAAAGTGGGTTTCAAGTTTGGGTTTAGCAACATGCTTGTGTTGAGAGGCAGATATTGATTAAATATTTCAATCTCTAGAGCGTTTCAAAGAGTTCTATAAGATCAATTTCACCTAGAATTCCTTGGACGTGCAATTTGAAATACACACCCTCTGTATGAGAAATAACTTTCGTTTTTAATTTCAGTGAAATGGTCAACAACTCTATCGCATGACATATATAATTTCAAAAATACACGTGAATGTGAGAAACACCCCAGGGGTTTTCACGTTCAAATGTATGGAAAGGTTATTAAATCACGTTTTTACCCTACATAATAATGGAGTTTTGAAAAACAGGTTCATTATTGTATTTACCCCAAAAGGATCCCAGGTATCTTTTAATTCATCCACGTTCAGAGTCGAAGTCTTAGTCGATAAATCCCCACGCTCTCCTTTTTCCGATTATGACTATAGATATAACTATACTTCTTAAGAGGACATTTTACTTGGTGACAAGGAAGGCTTTCCGAAAGTTGGTTTCAAGTGTGGATTTAGCGACATACTTCTTTTGAGAGGCAGATATTGATTAAATATATCAACCTCTAGAGCGTTTCCAAGAGTTCTATAAGATCAATTTCACCTAGAATAGCTTTGACAAGCAATTTGAAATACACACACTGTGTATGAGAAAACAACGTTCGTTTTTAATTTCAACGACGGTCAACAACTCTATCGCACGACATATATAATTTTAAAAATACACGTGAATGTTAGAAACACCCCAGGGGTTTTCACGTTCAAATGAGTTAAAAGTTTATTAAATCACGTGTGTACCCTACATAATAATGGATCTACGAAAAACAGCTTCATTCTTGCATTTAACCCAAAGGGATACCAGGTATCTTTTAATTCATCCACGTTCAGGGACGCGGTCTTAATCGATAAATCCCCATGTTCTCCTTTTTCCAATTATGACTATAGATATAACTGTACTTCTTAAGAGCAACTGTTACTATGTGATAAGGAAGGCTTTCCGAAAGTGGGTTTAAAGTTTGGATTTAGCGACATGCTTGTGTTGAGAGGTAGATATTGATTAAATATATCAACCTCTACAGCGTTTCTAAGAGTTCTATAAGATCAATTTCATCTAGAATTGCTTTGACGCACAATTTGAAATACTCATCCTGTGTATGAGAAAATAATTTTCGATTTTAATTTCAGTGAAACTGTCAACAACTCTATCGCACGACGTATATATGTTTAAAAATACACGTGAATGTGAGAAACACCCCAGGGGTTTTCACGTTCAAATGTATGAAAATGTTATTAAATTACGTGTGTACCCTACATAATAATAGATCTTTGAAAAACAGGTTGATTATGCATTTCCCCGAAAGGGATACCAGGTATCTTTTAATTCATCCACGTTCAGGGTCGAAGTCTTAGTTGATAAATCCCCACGTTCTCTTTTTTCCGATTATGACTATAGATAAAACTGTACTTCTTAAGAGGGCCTGTTACTTGGTGATAAGGAAGGCTTTCCGAAAGTTGGTTAAAAGTTTGGATATAGCGACATTCTTCTGTTGAGAGGCAGATATTGATTAAATATATCAACGTCTACAGCGTTTCTAAGAATTTTATAAGATCAATTTCATCTAGAATTGCTTTGACGCACAATTTGAAATACTCATCCTGTGTATGAGAAAATAATTTTCGATTTTAATTTCAGTCAAACTGTCAACAACTCTATCGCACGACGTATATATTTTTAAAAATACACGTGAATGTGAGAAACACCCCAGGGGTTTTCACGTTCAAATGTATGGAAAGGTTATTAAATCATGTGTGTACCCTACATAATAATGGATCTTAGTCTTAGTTGTTGAGGATCGAAGTCTTAGTAGATAAATCCCCATATTCTCCTTTTTTCGATTATGACTATAGATATAACTGTACTTCTTAAGAGGAACTCTTACTTGGTGATAAGGAAGGCTTTCTGAAATTGGGTTTCAAGTTTGGATTTAGCAACATGCTTGTGTTGAGAGGCAGATATTGATTAAATATATCAACCTCTAGAGCGTTTCTAAGAGTTCTATAAGATCAATTTCACCTAGAATTTCTTGCACACGCAATTTGAGAAAACAATTTTCCTTTTTAATTTCAGTCAAACGGTTAACAACTCTATCGCACGACGTATATAATTTTAAAAATACACGTGAATGTGAGAAACACCCCAGGCGTTTTCACGTTCAAATGTATGGAAAGGTTATTAAATCATGTGTATACCCTACATAATAATGGATCTTTTAAAAACAGGTTCATTTTTGCCTTTTCCCCAAAGGGATACCAAGTATCTTTTAATTCATCCACTTTCAGGGTCGAAGTCTTAATCGATAAATCCCCACGTTCTCCTTTTTCCGATTATGACTATAGATATAACCGTACTTCGTAAGAGGACCTGTTACTTGGTGATAAGGAAGGCTTTCTGAAAGTGGGTTTCATGTTTGGATTTAGCGACATGCTTGTGTTGAGAGCCAGATATTGGTTAAATATTTCAACCTCTGGAGCGTTTCTAAGAGTTCTATAAGATCAATTTCACCTAGAATTGCCTGGACGCGCAATTTGAGAAAACAATTTTCGTTTTTAATTTCAGTCAAACGGTTAACAACTCTATCGCACGACGTATATAATTTTAAAAATACACGTGGATGTGAGAAACACCCCAGGCGTTTTCACGTTCAAATATATGGAAAGGTTGGTAAATCATGTGTGTACCCTAAATAAAAATGGATCTTTGAAAATCAGGTTCATTTTTGCATTTACCCCAAAGGGATATCAAGTATCTTTTAATTCATCCACGTTGAGGGTCGAAGTCTTAATCGATAAATCCCCACATTCTCCTTTTTCCGATTATGACTATTGATATAACTGTACTTCTTAAGAGGACCTGTTACTTGGTTATAAGGAAGGTTTTCTGAAAGTGGGTTTCAAGTTTGGATTTACAGATATATTTGTGTTGTGAGGTAGATATTGATTAAATATATCAACCTCTAGAGCGTTTCTAAGAGTTCTATAAGATGGACGCGCAATTTGAGAAAACAATTTTCCTTTTTAATTTCAGTCAAACCTCAGAGATCAGCTATTATGTAGGGTCATGAGTGTACCCTACATAATAGCTGATCTCTGAAAAACAACTTCATTAATGCATTTGCCCCAAAGTGATACCATGTATTTTTTAATTCATCCACGTTAAGGATCGAAGTCTTAGTCGATAAGTCCCCACATTCTCCTTTTTTCGATTATGAATATAGATATAACTGTACTTCTTTAGAGGAACTGTTAATTTGTGATAAGGAAGGCTTTCCGAAAATGTGTTTCAAGTTTAGATTTGGGGACATTTTGTGTTGAGATGTAGATATTGATTTAATATATCAACCTCTACTGCGTATCTAACAGTGGTATAAGATCAGTTTCACCTAGAATTGCTTGGACGTACAATTATGCATGTATTTTTTAATTCATCCACGTTGAGGATCGAAGTCTTAGTCGATAAATCCCTACATTCTCCTTTTTTCGTTTATGACTAGAGATATAACGGTACTTCTTAAGAGGAACTGTTACTTGGTGATAAGGAATGCTTTCCGAAAGTGGGTTTCAAGTTTGGATTTGGGGACATGCTTGTGTTGAGAGGCAGATATTGATTAAATATGTCAACCACTAGAGCGTTTCTAAGAGTTCTATAAGTTCAATTTCACCTAGAATTGCTTGGACACGCAATTTGAAATACACACCCTGTGTATCAGAAAACAAATTTCGTTTTTAATTTCAGTCAAACAGCCAACAACTCTTTCGCGCGACATATTTAATTTGAAAAATAGACGTGGATGTGAGAAACACCCCAGGGGTTTTCACGATCAAATGTATGGAGAGGTTATTAAATCATGTGTGTACCCTACATAATAATCGATCTTTGAAAAACAGGCTCATTATTGCATTTCCCCAAATGGAGACCAGGTATCTTTTAATTCACCCACATTCAGGATCGAAGTCTTAATCGATAAATTTCCACGTTCTCCTTTTTTCGATTATGACTATAGATATAACTGTACTTCTTAATTGGAACTGTTACATGGTGGGAAGGAAGGCTTTCTGAAAGTGGGTTTCAAGTTTGTATTCAAAACATGCGTGTGTTGAGAGGCAGATATTGATTAAAAATATCAACCTCTAGAGCGTTTCTAAGAGTTCTATAATATCAATTTCATCTAGAATTGTTTTGACGCACAATTTGAAATACTCAGCCTGTATATGACAAAATAATTTTCGGTTTTAATTACAGTCAAACGGTCAACAACTCTATCGCACGACGTATGTAATTTTAAAAATATACGTGAATGGTGAAAAACACCCCAGGGGTTTTCACGTTCAAATATATGGAAAGGATATTAAATCATGTGTGTATCCTGCATGATGATGGATCTTTGAAAAGAAATGTTCGTTATTGCATTTACCCCAAAGTGACACCGGTGTCTTTTAATTCATCAACCTCTAGGATCGAGGTCTTAGTCGATAAATCCCCACCTTCTCCTTTCTTCGATTATGACTATAGATATAGCTGTGCTTCTTAAGAGGACCTGTTACTTGCTGATAAGGTTGGCTTTCCGAAAGTGGGTTTCAGGTTTGGATTTGGAGAAAAGCTTTTGTTGAGAGGCAGATATTGATTAAATACATCAACCTCTACAGCGTTTCTAACAGTTCTATCAGATCAGTCTTACCTAGAATTGCTGGGACGCAGAATTTCAAATACACACCCTGTTTGAGAAAACGACTTTCGTTTCTAACTTCAGTTAAAGAGTCAACAACTCTATCGCACGACGTATGTAATTTAAAAATATACGTGAATGTGAAAAACACCCCAGGGGTTTCACGTTCAAATATATGGAAAGGATATTAAATCATGTGTGTACCCTGCATGATGACGGATCTTTGAAAAGAAAGGTTCATTATTTCATTTACCCCAAAGGGACACCAGGTGTCTTTTAATTCATCCACGTTTAGCATCGAGGTCTAAGTCAATAAATACCCACCTTCTCCTTTCTTCGATTATGACTATAGATATAGCTGTGCTTCTTAAGAGGACCTGTTACTTGGTGATAAGGATGGCTTTCAGAAAGTGGGTTTCAATTTGGATTTGAAGAAATGCTTGTGTTGAGAGGCAGATATTGATTAAATACATCAACCTCTACAGCGTTTCTAACAGTTCTATCAGATCAGTCTTACCTAGAATTGCTGGGACGCACAATTTCAAATACACACCCTGTTTGAGAAAACGACTTTCGTTTCTAACTTCAGTTAAAGAGTCAACAACTCTATCGCACGACGTATGTAATTTAAAAATATACGTGAATGTGAAAAACACCCCAGGGGTTTTCACGTTCAATTATATGGAAAGGATATTAAATCATGTGTATACCCTGCATGATGACGGATCTTTGAAAAGAAAGGTTCATTATTTCATTTACCCCAAAGGGACACCAGGTGTCTTTTAATTCTTCCACGTTTAGGATCGAGGTCTAAATCGATAAATCCCCACGTTCTCCCTTCTTTGATTATGACTAAAGATATAGCTGTGTTTCTTAAGAGGACCTGTTACTTGGTGATAACAATGGCTTTCCGAAAGTGGGTTTCAATTTGGATTTGGAGAAATGCTTGTGTTGAGAGGCAGATATTCATTAAATACATCAACCTCTACAGCGTTTCTAACAGTTCTATCAGTTCAGTCTTACCTAGTATTGCTGAGACGCGCAATTTCAAATACACACCCTGTTTGAGAAAACGACTTTCGTTTCTAATTTCAGTTAAAGGGTCAACAACTCTATTGCACGACGTATGTAATTTTAAAAATATACGTGAATGCGAAAAACACCAAAGGGGTTTTCACGTTCAAATATATGGAAAGGACATTAAATCATGTGTGTACCCTGCATGATGATGGATCTTTGAAAAGAAAGGTTCATTATTTCATTTACCCGAAAGGGACACCAGGTGTCTTTTAATTCCTCCACGTTTAGGATCGAGGTCTATGTCGATAACGTTCTCCCTTCTTTGATTAAGACTAAAGATATAGCTGTGCTTCTTAAGAGGACCTGTTACTTGGTGATAACGGTGGCTTCCGAAAGTGGGTTTCAGGTTTGGATTTGGAGAAATGCTTGTGTTGAGAGGCAGATATTGATTAAATACATCAACCTCTACAGCGTTTCTAACAGTTCTATCAGTTCAGTCTTACCTAGAATTGCTGCGACGCGCAATTTGAAATACACACCCTGTTTGAGAAAACGACTTTCGTTTCTAACTTTAGTTAAAGAGTCAACAACTCTATCGCACGACGTATGTAATTTAAAAATATACGTGAATGTGAAAAACACCCCAGGGGTTTCACGTTCAAATATATGGAAAGGATATTAAATCATGTGTGTACTCTGCATGATGACGGATCTTTGAAAAGAAAGGTTCATTATTTCATTTACCCCAAAGGGACACCAGGTGTCTTTTAATTCATCCACGTTTAGCATCGAGGTATAAGTCAATAAATACCTACCTTCTCCTTTCTTCGATTATGACTATAGATATAGCTGTGCTTCTTAAGAGGACCTGTTACTTGGTGATAAGGATGGCTTTCCGAAAGTGGGTTTCAATTTGGATTTGAAGAAATGCTTGTGTTGAGAGGCAGATATTGATTAAATACATCAACCTCTACAGCGTTTCTAACAGTTCTATCACACCAGTCTTACCTAGAATTGCTGGGACGCACAATTTCAAATACACACCCTGTGTGAGAAAACGACTTTCGTTTCTAACTGCAGTTAAAGGGTCAACAACTCTATTGCACGACGTATGTAATTTTAAAAATATACGTGAATGCGAAAAACACCAAAGGGGTTTTCACGTTCAAATATATGGAAAGGACATTAAATCATGTGTGTACCCTGCATGATGATGGATCTTTGAAAAGAAAGGTTCATTATTTCATTTACCCGAAAGGGACACCAGGTGTCTTTTAATTCCTCCACGTTTAGGATCGAGGTCTATGTCGATAACGTTCTCCCTTCTTTGATTAAGACTAAAGATATAGCTGTGCTTCTTAAGAGGACCTGTTACTTGGTGATAACGGTGGCTTCCGAAAGTGGGTTTCAGGTTTGGATTTGGAGAAATGCTTGTGTTGAGAGGCAGATATTGATTAAATACATCAACCTCTACAGCGTTTCTAACAGTTCTATCAGTTCAGTCTTACCTAGAATTGCTGCGACGCGCAATTTGAAATACACACCCTGTTTGAGAAAACGACTTTCGTTTCTAACTTTAGTTAAAGAGTCAACAACTCTATCGCACGACGTATGTAATTTAAAAATATACGTGAATGTGAAAAACACCCCAGGGGTTTCACGTTCAAATATATGGAAAGGATATTAAATCATGTGTGCACCCTGCATGATGATGGATCTTTGAAAAGAAAGGTTCATTATTTCATTTACCCCAAAGGGACACCAGGTGTCTTTTAATTCTTCCACGTTTAGGATCGAGGTCTAAATCGATAAATCCCCACGTTCTCCCTTCTTCGATTAAGATATAGCTTGCTTCTTAAGAGGACCTGTTACTTGGTGATAACGATGGCTTTCCCAAAGTGGGTTTCAGGTTTGGATTTGGAGAAATGCTTGTGTTGAGAGACAGATATTGATTAAATACATCAACCTCTACAGCGTTTCTAACAGTTCTATCAGATCACTCTTACCTAGAATTGCTGGGACGCACAATTTGAAATACACACCCTGTGTGAGAAAACGACATTCGTTTCTAATTCAGTTAAACGGTCAACAACTCTATCGCACGACGTATGTAATTTTAAAAATATACGTGAATGTGAAAAACACCCCAGGGGTTTTCACGTTCAAATATATGGAAAGGACATTAAATCATGTGTGTACCCTGCATGATGATGGATCTTTGAAAAGTAAGGTTCATTATTTAATTTACCCCAAAGGGACACCGGTGTCTTTTAATTCATCCACCTCTAGGATCGAGGTCTTAGTCGATAAATCCGCACCATCTCTTTTCTTCGATTATGACTATAGATATAGCTGTGCTTCTTAAAAGGACCTGTTACTTCGTGATAACGATGGCTTTCCGAAAGTGGGTTTCAGGTTTGGATTTGGAGAAATGCTTGTGTTGAGATGCAGATATTGATTAAATACATCAACCTGTACAGCGTTTCTAACAGTTCTATCAGATCACTCTTACCTAGAATTGCTGGGACGCACAATTTGAAATACACACCCTGTGTGAGAAAACGACATTCGTTTCTAATTCAGTTAAACGGTCGACAACTCTATCGCACGAGGTATGTAATTTAAAATTATACATGAATGGGAAAAACACCCCAGGTTTTTTCACGTTCAAATATATGGAAAGGATATTAAATCATGTGTGTACCCTGCATGATGATGGATCTTTGAAAAGAAAGGTTCATTACTTCATTTACCCCAAAGGGACACCAGGTGTCTTTCAATTCATCCACTTCTAGGATCGAGGTCTATGTCGATAAATCTCCACTCCCCACGTTCTCTCTTCTTCGATTATTGCTAAAGATATAGCTGTGCTTCTTAAGAGGACCTGTTACTTGGTGATAACGATGGCTTTCCGAAAGTGGGTTTCAGGTTTGGATTTGGAGAAATGCTTGTGTTGAGAGGCAGATATTGATTAAATACATCAACCTCTACAGCGTTTCAAACAGTTCTATCAGTTCAGGTTTAACTAGAATTGCTGGGACGCACATTTTGAAATACAAACCCAGTGTGTGAGAAAACGACTTTCGTTTCTAATTTCAGTTAAACAGTCAACAACCCTATCGCACGACGTATGTCACTTTAAAAATATACGTGAATGTGAAAAACACCCCAGGGGTTTTGACGTTCAAATATATGGAAATGATATTAAATCATGTGTGTACCTTGCATGAAGACGGATCTTTGAAAAGAAAGGTTCATTATTGCATTTACTCCAAAGAGACACTGGTGTATTTCAATTCATCCACCTCTAGGATCAAGGTCTTAGTGGATAAATCCCCACCTTCTCCTTTCTTCGATTATGACTATAGATATAGCTGTGCTTCTTAAGAGGACCTGTTACTTGGTGATAAGAATGGCTTTCCGAAAGTGGGTTTCAGGTTTGGATTTGGAGAAACGCTTGTGTTGAGAGGCAGATATTGATTAAATACATCAACCAATACAGCGTTTCTAACAGTTCTGTTAGATCAGTCTTACCTAGAATTGCTGGGACGCAGAATTTCAAATACACACCCTGTTTGAGAAAACGACTTTCGTTTCTCAAACAGGTTCAAACTTCAGTTAAAGAGTCAACAACTCTATCGCACGACGTATGTAATTTAAAAATATACGTGAATGTGAAAAACACCCCAGGGGTTTTCACGTTCAAATATATCGAAAGGATATTAAATCATGTGTGTACCCTGCATGATGATGGATCGTTGAAAAGAAAGGTTCATTATTTCATTTACCCCAAAGTGACACCAGTGTCTTTTAATTCATCCACCTCTAGGTGATAAGGATGGCTTTCCGAAAGTGGGTTTCAGGTTTGGATTTGTCTTTTAATTCATCAATCTCTAGGATCGAGGTCTTAGTCGATAAATCCCCACCTTCTCCTTTCTTCGATTATGACTATAGATATAGCTGTGCTTCTTAAAAGGACCTGTTACTTGGTGATAACGATGGCTTTCCGAAAGTGGGTTTCAGGTTTGGATTTGGAGAAATGCTTGTGTTGAGATTCAGATATTGATTAAATACATCAACCTCTACAGCGTTTCTAACAGTTCTATCAGTTCAGTTTTAACTAGAATTGCTGGGACGCACATTTTGAAATACAAACCCAGTGTGTGAGAAAACGACTTTCGTTTCTAAATTCAGTTAAACAGTCAACAACTCTATCGCACGACGTATGTAATTTAAAAATATACGTGAATGTGAAAAACACCCCAGGGGTTTTCACGTTCAAATATATGGAAAGGATATTAAATCATGTGTGTACCCTGCATGATGATGGATCTTTGAAAAGTAAGGTTCATTATTTCATTTACCCCAAAAGGACACCAGGTGTCTTTTAATTCATCCACGTTTAGGATCGAGGTCTATGTCGATAAATCCCCACGTTCTCCCTTCTTTGATTATGACTAAAGATATAGCTGTGCTTCTTAAGAGGACCTGTTACTTGGTGATAACGATGGCTTCCGAAAGTGGGTTTCAGGTTTGGATTTGGAGAAATGCTTGTGTTGAGAGGCAGATATTGATTAAATACATCAACCTCTACAGCATTTCTAACAGTTCTATCAGATCAGTCTTACCTAGAATTTCTGGGACGCACAATATGAAATACACACCCAGTGAGAGAAAACGACATTCGTTTCTAATTCAGTTAAACGGTCAACAACTCTATCGCACGACGTATGTAATTTTAAAAATATACGTGAATGTGAAAAACACCCCAGGGGTTTTCACGTTCAAATATATGGAAAGGATATTAAAACATGTGTGTACCCTGCATGATGATGGATCTTTCAAATGAAAGGTTCATTATTTCATTTACCCCAAAGGGACACCGGTGTCTTTTAATTCATTAACCTCTAGGATCGAGGTCTTAGTCGATAAATCCCCACCTTCTCCTTTCTTCCATTATGACTATAGATATAGCTGTGATTCTTAAGAGGACCTGTTTTTTGGTGATAAGGATGGCTTTCCGAAAGTGGGTTTTAGGTTTGGATTTGGAGAAATGCTTGTGTTGAGAGGCAGATATTGATTAAATACATCAACCTCTACAGCGTTTCTAACAGTTCCATCAGATCAGTCTTACCTAGAATTTCTAGGAGGCACAATTGAAATACACCCTCTGTGAGAAAACGACTATCGTTTCTAACTTCAGTTAAACGGTCAACAACTCTATCGCACGACGTATGTAATTTAAAAATATACGTGAATGGGAAAAACACCCCAGGGGTTTTCACGTTCAAATATATGGAAAGGATATTAAATCATGTGTGTACCCTGCATGATGATGGATCTTTGAAAAGAAAGGTTCATTATTTCATTTACCCCAAAGGGACAGAGGTGTCTTTTAATTCATCCACGTTTAGGATCGAGGTCTAAGTCTATAAATACCCACCTTCTCCTTTCTTCGATTATGACTATAGATATAGCTGTGCTTCTTAAGAGGACCTGTTACTTGGTGATAAGGATGGCTTTCCGAAAGTGGGTTTCAATTTCGATTTCGAGAAATGCTTGTGTTGAGAGGCAGATATTGATTAAATACATCAACCTCTACAGCGTTTCTAACAGTTCTATCAGATCAGACTTACCTAGAATTGCTGGAACGCAGAATTTCAAATACACACCCTGTTTGAGAAAACGACTTTCGTTTCTAATTTCAGTTAAACAGTCAACAACTCTATCGCACGACGTATGTCACTTTAAAAATATACGTGAATGTGAAAAACACCCCAAGGGTTTTCACGTTCAAATATATGGAAAGGATATTAAATCATGTGTGTACCTTGTATGATGACGGATCTTTGAAAAGAAAGGTTCATTATTGCATTTACTCCAAAGGGACACCGGTGTCTTTCAATTCATCCACCTCTAGGATCAAGGTCTTAGTGGATAAATCCCCACCTTCTCCTTTCTTCGATTATGACTATAGATATAGCTGTGCTTCTTAAGAGGACCTGTTACTTGGTGATAAGGATAGCTTTCAGAAAGTGGGTTTCAGGTTTGGGTTTGGAGAAATGCTTGTGTTGAGAGGCAGATATTGATTAAATACATCAACCTCTACAGCGTTTCTAACAGTTCTATCAGATCAGTCTTACCTAGAAATGCTGGGACGCACAATTTGAAATACACACCCTGTGTGAGAAAACGACATTCGTTTCTAACTTCAGTTAAAGAGTCAACAACTCTATCGCATGACGTATGTAATTTAAAAATATACGTGAATGTGAAAAACACCCCAGGGGTTTTCACGTTCAAATATATGGAAAGGATATTAAATCATGTGTGTACCCTGCATGATGATGGATCTTTGAAAAGTAAGGTTCATTATTTCATTTACCCCAAAGGGACAAAAGGTGTCTTTTAATTCATCTACGTTTAGGATCGAGGTCTAAGTCAATAAATACCCACCTTCTCCTTTCTTCGATTATGACTATAGATATAGCTGTTCTTCTTAAGAGGACCTGTTACTTGGTGATAAGGATGGCTTTCCGAAAGTGGGTTTCAATTTCGATTTCGAGAAATGCTTGTGTTGAGTGGCAGATATTGATTAAATACATCAACCTCTACAGCGTTTCTAACAGTTCTGTCAGATCTGACTTACCTAGAATTGCTGGGACGCACAATTTGAAATATACACCCTCTGTGAGAAAACGACTTTCGTTTCTAATTTCAGTTAAAGGGTCAACAACTCTATCGCACGAGGTATGTAATTTTAAAAATATACGTGAATGCGAAAAACACCCCAGGGGTTTTCACGTTCAAATATATGGAAAGGATATTAAATCATGTGTGTACCCTGCATGATGATGGATCTTTGAAAAGTAAGGTTCATTATTTCATTTACCCCAAAGGGACAAAAGGTGTCTTTTAATTCATCTAAGTTTAGGATCGAGGTCTAAGTCAATAAATACCCACCTTCTCCATTCTTCGATTATGACTATAGATATAGCTGTGCTTCTTAAGCGGACCTGTTACTTGGTGATAAGGATGGCTTTCCGAAAGTGGGTTTCAATTTCCATTTGAAGGAATGCTTGTGTTGAGAGGCAGATATTGATTAAATACATCAACCTCTACAGCGTTTCTAACAGTTCTATCAGTTCAGTCTTACCTAGAATTGCTGCGACGCGAAATTTGAAATACACACCCTGTGTGTGAGAAAACGACTTTCGTTTCTAAATTCAGTTAAACGGTCAACAACTCTATCGCACGACTTATGTAATTTTAAAAATATACGTGAATGTGAAAAACACCCCAGGGGTTTTCACGTTCAAATATATGGAAAGGATATTAAATCAGGTGTGTACCCTGCATGATGATGGATCTTTGAAAAGAAAGGTTCATTATTTCATTTACCCCAAAGGGACACCAATGTCTTTTAATTTATCCACTTCTAGGATCGAGGTCTAAGTCGATAAATTCCCACCTTCTCCTTTCTTCGATTATGACTATAGATATAGCTGTGCTTCTTAAGAGGACTTGTTACTTGGTGATAAGAATGGCTTTCCGAAAGTGGGTATCAGGTTTGGATTTGGACACATGCTTATGTTGAGAGGCAGATATTGATCAAATTTATCAACCTCTACAGCGTTTCTAACAGTTCTATCAGATCAGTCTTACCTAGAATTGCTGGGACGCACAATTTGAAATACACACCCTGTGTGAGAAAACGACTTTCGTTTCTAATTTCAGTTAAACGGTCAACAACTATATCGCACGACGTATGTAATTTTAAATATATACGTGAATGTGAAAAGCACCCCAGGGGTTTTCACGTTCAAATATATGGAAAGGATATTAAATCATGTGTGCACCCTGCATGATGATGGATCTTTGAAAAGAAAGGTTCATTATTTCATTTACCCCAAAGTGACACCAGGTGTCTTTTAATTCATCCACGTTTAGGATCGAGGTCTAAATCGATAAATCCCCACGTTCTCCCTTCTTCGATTAAGATATAGCTTGCTTCTTAAGAGGATCTGTTACTTGGTGATAACGATGGCTTTCCGAAAGTGGGTTTCATGTTTGGATTTGGAGAAATGCTTGAGTTGAGAGGCAGATATTGATTAAATACATCAACCTCTACAGCGTTTCTAACAGTTCTATCAGTTCAGTTTTAACTAGAATTGCTGGGACGCACAATTTCAAATACACACCCTGTTTGAGAAAACGACTTTCGTTTCTAACTTCAGTTAAAGAGTCAACAACTCTATCGCACGACGTATGTAATTTAAAAATATACGTGAATGTGAAAAACACCCCAGGGGTTTTCACGTTCAAATATATGGAAAGGATATTAAATCGTGTGTGTACCCTGCATGATGATGGATCTTCGAAAAGAAAGGTTCATTATTTCATTTACCCGAAAGGGACACCAGGTGTCTTTTAATTCCTCCACGTTTAGGATCGAGGTCCATGTCGATAACGTTCTCCCTTCTTTGATTATGACTAAAGATATAGCTGTGCTTCTTAAGAGGACCTGTTACTTGGTGACAACGATGGCTTCCGAAAGTGGGTTTCAGTTTTGGATTTGGAGAAATGCTTGTGTTGAGAGGCAGATATTGATTAAATACATCAACCTCTACAGCATTTCTAACAGTTCTATCAGATCAGTCTTACCTAGAATTTCTGGGACGCACAATTTGAAATACACACCCAGTGTGAGAAAACGACATTCGTTTCTAATTCAGTTAAACGGTCAACAACTCTATCGCACGACGTATGTAATTTTAAAAATATACGTGAATGTGAAAAACACCCCAGGGGTTTTCACGTTCAAATATTTGGAAAGGATATTAAATCATGTGTGTACCCTGCATGATGATGGATCTTTGAAATGAAAGGTTCGTTATTTCATTCACCCCAAAGGGACACCGGTGTCTTTTAATTCATTAACCTCTAGGATCGAGGTCTTAGTCGATAAATCCCCACCTTCTCCTTTCTTCCATTATGACTATAGATATAGCTGTGATTCTTAAGAGGACCTGTTTCTTGGTGATAACGATGGCTTCCGAAAGTGGGTTTCAGGTTTGGATTTGGAGAAACGCTTGTGTTGAGAGGCAGATATTGATTAAATACATCAACCTCTACAGCATTTCTAACAGTTCTATCAGATCAGTCTTACCTAGAATTTCTGGGACGCACAATTTGAAATACACACCCAGTGTGAGAAAACGACATTCGTTTCTAATTCAGTTAAACGGTCAACAACTCTATCGCACGACGTATGTAATTTTAAAAATATACGTGAATGTGAAAAACACCCCAGGGGTTTTCACGTTCAAATATATGGAAAGGATATTAAATCATGTGAGCACCCTGCATGATGATGGATCTTTGAAAAGAAAGGTTCATTATTTCATTTACCCCAAAGTGACACCAGGTGTCTTTTAATTCATCCACGTTTAGGATCGAGGTCTAAATCGATAAATCCCCACGTTCTCCCTTCTTCGATTAAGATATAGCTTGCTTCTCAAGAGGACCTGTTACTTGGTGATAACGATGGCTTTCCGAAAGTGGGTTTCAGGTTTGGATTTGGAGAAATGCTTGTGTTGAGAGGCAGATATTGATTAAATACATCAACCTCTACAGCGTTTCTAACAGTTCTATCAGTTCAGTTTTAACTAGAATTGCTGGGACGCACATTTTGAAATACAAACCCAGTGTGTGAGAAAACGACTTTCGTTTCTAATTTCAGTTAAACAGTCAACTCTATCGCACGACGTATGTAATTTAAAAATATACGTGAATGTGAAAAACACCCCAGGGGTTTTCACGTTCAAATATATGGAAAGGATATTAAATCATGTGTGTACCCTGCATGATGATGGATCTTTGAAAAGTAAGGTTCATTATTTCATTTACCCCAAAGGGACACCAGGTGTCTTTTAATTCATCCACATTTAGGATCGAGGTCTATGTCGATAAATCCCCACGTTCTCCCTTCTTTGATTATGACTAAAGATATAGCTGTGCTTCTTAAGATGACCTGTTACTTGGTGATAACGATGGCTTCCGAAAGTGGGTTTCAGGTTTGGATTTGGAGAAATGATTGTGTTGAAAGACAGAGTATTGATTAAATACATCAACCTCTACAGCGTTTCTAACAGTTCTATCAGATCACTCTTACCTAGAATTTCTGGGACGCACAATTTGAAATACACACCCAGTGTGAGAAAACGACATTCGTTTCTAATTCAGTTAAACGGTCAACAACTCTATCGCACGACGTATGTAATTTTAAAAATATACGTGAATGTGAAAAACACCCCAGGGGTTTTCACGTTCAAATATTTGGAAAGGATATTAAATCATGTGTGTACCCTACATGATGATGGATCTTTGAAAAGAAAGGTTCATTATTGCATTAACCCCAAAGGGACACCGGTGTCTTTTAATTCATTAACCTCTACGATCGAGGTCTTAGTCGATAAATCCCCACCTTCTTCTTTCTTCCATTATGACTATAGATATAGCTGTGATTCTTAAGAGGACCTGTTTCTTGGTGATAAGGATGGCTTTCCGAAAGTGGGTTTCAGGTTTGGATTTGGAGACATGCTTATGTTGAGAGGCAGATATTGATTAAATACATCAACAGAGTTTCTAACAGTTCTATCAGATCAGTCTTACCTAGAATTGCTGGGACGCAGAATTTCAAATACACACCCTGTTTGAGAAAACGATTTTCGTTTCTAACTTCAGTTAAAGAGTCAACAACGCTATCGCACGACGTATGTAATTTAAGAATATACGTGAATGTGAAAAAACCCCAGGGGTTTTCACGTTCAAATATATGGAAAGGATATTAAATCGTGTGTGTACCCTGCATGATGATGGATCTTCGAAAAGAAAGGTTCATTATTTCATTTACCCGAAAGGGACACCAGGTGTCTTTTAATTCCTCCACGTTTAGGATCGAGGTCCATGTCGATAACGTTCTCCCTTCTTTGATTATGACTAAAGATATAGCTGTGCTTCTTAAGAGGACCTGTTACTTGGTGATAAGAATGGCTTTCCGAAAGTGGGTATCAGGTTTGGATTTGGAGAAATGCTTGTGTTGAGAGGCAGATATTGATTAAATACATCAACCTCTACAGCGTTTCTAACAGTTCTATCAGTACAGTTTTAACTAGAATTGCTGGGACGCACATTTTGAAATACAAACCCAGTGTGTGAGAAAACGACTTTCGTTTCTAATTTCAGTTAAACAGTCAACAACTCTATCGCACGACGTATGTAATTTAAATATATACGTGAATGTGAAAAACACCCCAGGGGTTTTCACGTTCAAATATATGGAAAGGATATTAAATCATGTGTGTACCCTGCATGATGATGGATCTTTGAAAAGAAAGTTTCATTATTGCATTTACTCCAAAGGGACACAGGTGTCTTTTAATTCATCCACCTCTAGGATCGAGGTCTTAGTCGATAAATCCCCACCATCTCCTTTCTTCGATTATGACTATAGATATAGCTGTGCTTCTTAAAAGGATCTGTTACTTGGTGATAACGATGGCTTACCGAAAGTGGGTTTCAGGTTTGGATTTGGATAAATGCTTGTGTTGAGATGCAGATATTGATTAAATACATCAACCTCTACAGCGTTTCTAACAGTTCCATCAGATCAGTCTTACCTAGAATTTCTGGGACGCACAATTGAAATACACCCTCTGTGAGAAAACGACTGTCGTTTCTAACTTCAGTTAAACGGTCAACAACTCTATCGCACGACGTATGTAATTTAAAAATATACGTGAATGGGAAAAACACCCCAGGGGTTTTCACGTTCAAATATATGGAAAGGATATTAAATCATGTGTGTACCCTGCATGATGATGGATCTTTGAAAAGAAAGGTTCATTATTTCATTTACCCGAAAGGGACACCAGGTGTCTTTTAATTCCTCCACGTTTAGGATCGAGGTCTAGGTCGATAAATCCCCACGTTCTCCCTTCTTTGATTATGACTAAAGATATAGCTGTGCTTCTTAAGAGGACCTGTTACTTGGTGATAACGATGGCTTTCCGAAAGTGGGTTTCAGGTTTGGATTTGGAGAAATGCTTGTGTTGAGAGGCAGATATTGATTAAATACATCAACCTCTACAGCGTTTCTAACAGTTCTATCAGTTCAGTTTTAACTAGAATTGCTGGGACGCACATTTTGAAATACAAACCCAGTGTGTGAGAAAACGACTTTCGTTTCTAATTTCAGTTAAACAGTCAACTCTATCGCACGACGTATGTAATTTAAAAATATACGTGAATGTGAAAAACACCCCAGGGGTTTTCACGTTCAAATATATGGAAAGGATATTAAATCATGTGTGTACCCTGCATGATGATGGATCTTTGAAAAGTAAGGTTCATTATTTCATTTACCCCAAAGGGACACCAGGTGTCTTTTAATTCATCCACATTTAGGATCGAGGTCTATGTCGATAAATCCCCACGTTCTCCCTTCTTTGATTATGACTAAAGATATAGCTGTGCTTCTTAAGATGACCTGTTACTTGGTGATAACGATGGCTTCCGAAAGTGGGTTTCAGGTTTGGATTTGGAGAAATGATTGTGTTGAAAGACAGAGTATTGATTAAATACATCAACCTCTACAGCGTTTCTAACAGTTCTATCAGATCACTCTTACCTAGAATTTCTGGGACGCACAATTTGAAATACACACCCAGTGTGAGAAAACGACATTCGTTTCTAATTCAGTTAAACGGTCAACAACTCTATCGCACGACGTATGTAATTTTAAAAATATACGTGAATGTGAAAAACACCCCAGGGGTTTTCAAGTTCAAATATTTGGAAAGGATATTAAATCATGTGTGTACCCTACATGATGATGGATCTTTGAAAAGAAAGGTTCATTATTGCATTAACCCCAAAGGGACACCGGTGTCTTTTAATTCATTAACCTCTACGATCGAGGTCTTAGTCGATAAATCCCCACCTTCTTCTTTCTTCCATTATGACTATAGATATAGCTGTGATTCTTAAGAGGACCTGTTTCTTGGTGATAAGGATGGCTTTCCGAAAGTGGGTTTCAGGTTTGGATTTGGAGACATGCTTATGTTGAGAGGCAGATATTGATTAAATACATCAACAGAGTTTCTAACAGTTCTATCAGATCAGTCTTACCTAGAATTGCTGGGACGCAGAATTTCAAATACACACCCTGTTTGAGAAAACGACTTTTGTTTCTAACTTCAGTTAAAGAGTCAACAACTCTATCGCATGACGTATGTAATTTAAAAATATACGTGAATGTGAAAAACACCCCAGGGGTTTTCACGTTCAAATATATGGAAAGGATATTAAATCATGTGTGTACCCTGCATGATGATGGATCTTTGAAAAGTAAGGTTCATTATTTCATTTACCCCAAAGGGACAAAAGGTGTCTTTTAATTCATCTACGTTTAGGATCGAGGTGTAAGTCAATAAATACCCACCTTCTCCTTTCTTCGATTATGACTATAGATATAGCTGTTCTTCTTAAGAGGACCTGTTACTTGGTGATAAGGATGGCTTTCCGAAAGTGGGTTTCAATTTCGATTTCGAGAAATGCTTGTGTTGAGTGGCAGATATTGATTAAATACATCAACCTCTACAGCGTTTCTAACAGTTCTGTCAGATCAGACTTACCTAGAATTGCTGGGACGCACAATTTCAAATATACACCCTGTGTGAGAAAACGACTTTCGTTTCTAATTTCAGTTAAAGGGTCAACAACTCTATCGCACGAGGTATGTAATTTTAAAAATATACGTGAATGCGAAAAACACCCCAGGGGTTTTCACGTTCAAATATATGGAAAGGATATTAAATCATGTGTGTACCCTGCATGATGATGGATCTTTGAAAAGTAAGGTTCATTATTTCATTTACCCCAAAGGGACAAAAGGTGTCTTTTAATTCATCTACGTTTAGGATCGAGGTCTAAGTCAATAAATACCCACCTTCTCCTTTCTTCGATTATGACTATAGATATAGCTGTGCTTCTTAAGCGGACCTGTTACTTGGTGATAAGGATGGCTTTCCGAAAGTGGGTTTCAATTTCCATTTGAAGGAATGCTTGTGTTGAGAGGCAGATATTGATTAAATACATCAACCTCTACAGCGTTTCTAACAGTTCTATCAGTTCAGTCTTACCTAGAATTGCTGCGACGCGAAATTTGAAATACACACCCTGTGTGTGAGAAAACGACTTTCGTTTCTAAATTCAGTTAAACGGTCAACAACTCTATCGCACGACTTATGTAATTTTAAAAATATACGTGAATGTGAAAAACACCCCAGGGGTTTTCACGTTCAAATATATGGAAAGGATATTAAATCATGTGTGTACCCTGCATGATGATGGATCTTTGAAAAGAAAGGTTCATTATTTCATTTACCCGAAAGGGACACCAGGTGTCTTTTAATTCCTCCACGTTTAGGATCGAGGTCTAGGTCGATAAATCCCCACGTTCTCCCTTCTTTGATTATGACTAAAGATATAGCTGTGCTTCTTAAGAGGACCTGTTACTTGGTGATAACGATGGCTTCCGAAAGTGGGTTTCAGATTTGGATTTGGAGAAATGCTTGTGTTGAGAGGCAGATATTGATTAAATACATCAACCTCTACAGCGTTTCTAACAGTTCTATCATTTCAGTCTTATCTAGAATTGCTGCGACGCGCAATTTGAAATACACACCCTGTGTGTGAGAAAACGATTTTCGTTTCTAAATTCAGTTAAACGGTCAACAACTCTATCGCACGACTTATGTAATTTTAAAAATATACGTGAATGTGAAAAACACCCCAGGGGTTTTCACTTTCAAATATATGGAAAGGATATTAAATCATGTGTGTACCCTGCATGATGATGGATCTTTGAAAAGTAAGGTTCATTATTTCATTTGCCCCAAAGGGACACCAGGTGTCTTTTAATTCATGGACGTTTAGGATCGAGGTCTAAGTCGATAAATACCCACCTTCTCCTTTCTTCGATTATGACTATAGATATATCTGTGCTTCTTAAGAGGACCTGTTACTTGGTGATAAGAATGGCTTTCCGAAAGTGGGTATCAGGTTTGGATTTGGACACATGCTTATGTTGAGAGGCAGATATTGATCAAATGCATCAACCTCTACAGCGTTTCTAACAGTTCTATCAGATCAGTCTTACCTAGAATTGCTGGGACGCACAATTTGAAATACACACCCTGTGTGAGAAAACGACTTTCGTTTCTAATTTCAGTTAAACGGTCAACAACTCTATCGCACGACGTATGTAATTTTAAAAATATACGTGAATGTGAAAAACACCCCAGGGGTTTTCACGTTCAAATATATGGAAAGGATATTAAATCATGTGTGTACCCTGCATGATGATGGATCTTTGAAAAGAAAGGTTCATTACTTCATTTACCCTAAAGGGACACCAGGTGTCTTTTAATTCATCCACGTTTAGGATCGAGGTCTAAGTCGATAAATCCCCACGTTCTCCCTTCTTCGATTATGACTAAAGATATAGCTATGCTTTTTAAGAGGACCTGTTACTTGGTGATAACGATGGCTTTCCGAAAGTGGGTTTCAGGTTTGGATTTGGAGAAATGCTCGTGTTGAGAGGCAGATATTGATTAAATACATCAACCTCTACAGCGTTTCTAACAGTTCTATCAGATCAGTCTTACCTAGAATTGCTGGGACGCAGAATTTCAAATACACACCCTGTTTGAGAAAACGACTTTCGTCTCTAACTTCAGTTAAAGAGTCAACAACTCTATCGCACGACGTATGTAATTTAAAAATACACGTGAATGTGAAAAACACCCCATGGGTTTTCACTTTCAAATATATGGAAAGGATATTAAATCATGTGTGTACCCTGCATGATGATGGATCTTTGAAAAGTAAGGTTCATTATTTCATTTGCCAAAAAGGGACACCAGGTGTCTTTTAATTCATCCACGTTTAGGATCGAGGTCTAAGTCGATAAATACCCACCTTCTCCTTTCTTCGATTATGACTATAGATATAGCTGTGCTTCCTAAGAGCACCTGTCACTTGGTGATAAGGATGGCTTTCCGAAAGTGGGTTTCAGGTTTGGATTTGGAGACATGCTTATGTTGAGAGGCAGATATTGATTAAATACATCAACCTCTACAGCGTTTCTAACAGTTCTATCAGATCAGTCTTACCTAGAATTGCTGGGACGCACAATTTGAAATACACACCCTGTGTGAGAAAACGATTTTCGTTTCTAATTTCAGTTAAAGGGTCAACAACTCTATCGCACGACGTATGTAATTTTAAAAATATACGTGAATGCGAAAAACACCCCAGGGGTTTTCACGTTCAAATATATGGAAAGGATATTAAATCATGTGTGTACCATGCATGATGATGGATCTTTGAAAAGAAAGGTTCATTATTTCATTTACCCGAAAGGGACAGCAGGTGTCTTTTAATTCCTCCACGTTTAGGATCGAGGTCTATGTCGATAAATCGCCACGTTCTCCCTTCTTTGATTATGACTAAAGATATAGCTGTGCTTCTTAAGAGGACCTGTTACTTGGTGATAACGATGGCTTCCGAAAGTGGGTTTCAGGTTTGGATTTGGAGAAATGCTTGTGTTGAGAGGCAGATATTGATTAAATACATCAACCTCTACAGCGTTTCTAACAGTTCTATCAGTTTAGTTTTACCTAGAATTGCTGGGACGCGGAATTTGAAATATACTCCCTGTGTGTGAGAAAACGATTTTCGTTTCTAATTTCAGTTAAACGGTCAACAACTCTTTCGCACGACGTATGTAATTTTAAAAATATACGTGAATGTGAAAAACACCCCAGAGGTTTTCACTTTCAAATATATGGAAAGGATATTAAATCATGTGTGTACCCTGCATGATGATGGATCTTTGAAAAGTAAGGTTCATTATTTCATTTGCCCCAAAGGGACACCAGGTGTCTTTTAATTCTTCCAGGTTTAGGATCGAGGTCTAAGTCGATAAATACCCAACTTCTTGTTTCTTCGATTATGACTATAGATATAGCTGTGCTTCTTAAGAGGACCTGTTACAGGGTGATAAGTATGGCTTTCCGAAAGTGGGTATCAGGTTTGGATTTGGACACATGCTTATGTTGAGAGTCAGATATTGATTAAATACATCAACCTCTACAGCGTTTCTAACAGTTCTATCAGTTCAGTCTTACCTAGAATTGCTGCGACGCGCAATTTGAAATACACACCCTGTGTGTGAGAAAACGACTTTCGTTTCTAAATTCAGTTAAACGGTCAACAACTCTATCGCACGACTTATGTAATTTTAAAAATATACGTGAATGTGAAAAACACCCCAGGGGTTTTCACGTTCAAATATGTGGAAAGCATATTAAATCAGGTATGTACCCTGCATGATGATGGATCTTTGAAAAGAAAGGTTCATTATTTCATTTACCCCAAAGGGACACCAGTGTCTTTTAATTCATCCACTTCTAGGATCGAGGTCTAAATCGATAAATCCCCAACTTCTCCTTTCTTTGATTATGACTATAGATATAGCTGTGCTTCTTAAGAGGACCTGTTACTTGGTGATAAGAATGGCTTTCCGAAAGTGGGTATCAGGTTTGGATTTGGACACATGCTTATGTTGAGAGGCAGATATTGATCAAATGCATCAACCTCTACAGCGTTTCTAACAGTTCTATCAGATCAGTCTTACCTAGAATTGCTGGGACGCACAATTTGAAATACACACCCTGTGTGAGAAAACGATTTTCGTTTCTAATTTCAGTTAAACGGTCAACAACTCTATCGCACGACGTATGTAATTTTAAAAATATACGTGAATGTGAAAAACACCGCAGTGGTTTTCACGTTCAAATATATGGAAAGGATATTAAATCATGTGTGTACCCTGCATGATGATGGATCTTTGAAAAGAAAGGTTAATTATTTAATTTACTCCAAAGGGACACCAGGTGTCTTTTAATTCATCCACGTTTAGGATCAAAGTCTAAATCGATAAATCCCCACGTTCTCCCTTCTTCGATTATGATATAGCTGTGCTTCTTAAGAGGACGTGTTACTTGGTGATAACGATGGGTTTCCGAAAGTGGGTTTCAGGTTTGGATTTGGAGAAATGCTTGTGTTGAGAGGCAGATACTGATTAAATACATCAACCTCTAAAGCGTTTCAAACAGTTCTATCAGTTCAGTTTTAACTAGAATTGCTGGGATGCACATTTTGAAATACAAACCCAGTGTGTGAGAAAACGACTTTCGTTTCTAATTTCAGTTAAACAGTCAACAACTCTATCGCACGACGTATGTCACTTTAAAAATATACGTGAATGTGAAAAACACCCCAGAGGTTTTCACGTTCAAATATATGGAAATGATATTAAATCATGTGTGAACCTTGCATTTGACGGATCTTTGAAAAGAAAGGTTCATTATTGCATTTACTCCAAAGGGAAACCGGTGTCTTTCAATTCATCCACCTCTAGGATCAAGGTCTTAGTGGATAAATCCCCACCTTCTCCTTTCTTCGATTATGACTATAGATATAGCTGTGCTACTTAAGAGGACCTGTTACTTGGTGATAAGGATGGCTTTCCGAAAGTTGGTTTCAGGTTTGGATTTGAAGACATGCTTATGTTGAGAGGCAGATATTGATTAAATACATCAACCTCTACAGCGTTTCTAACAGTTCTATCAGTTCAGTCTTACCTAGAATTGCTGGGACGCACAATTTGAAATACACACCCTGTGTGAGAAACGGACATTCGTTTCTAATTCAGTTAAACGGTCAACAACTCTATCGCACGACGTATGTAATTTTAAAAATATACGTGAATGTGAAAAACACCCCAGGGGTTTTCACGTTCAACTATATGGAAAGGATATTAAATCATGTGTGTATCCTGCATGATGATGGATCTTTGAAAAGAAATGTTGGTTATTGCATTTACCCCAAAGTGACACCGGTGTCTTTTAATTCATCAACCTCTAGGATCGAGGTCTTAGTCGATAATCCCCACCTTCTCCTTTCTTCGATTATGACTATAGATATAGCTGTGCTTCTTAAGAGCACCTGTTACTTGGTGATAAGGTTGGCTTTCCGAAAGTGGGTTTCAATTTGGATTTGGAGAAATGCTTGTGTTGAGATGCAGATATTGATTAAATACATCAACCTCTACAGTGTTTCTAACAGTTCTATCAGATCAGTCTTACCTAGAATTGCTGGGACGCACAATTTGAAATACACACCCTGTGTGAGAAAACGACTTTCGTTTCTAATTCAGTTAAACGGTCAACAACTCTATCGCACGACGTATGTAATTTTAAAAATATACGTGAATGCGAAAAACACCCCATGGGTTTTCACGTTCAAATATATGGAAAGGATATTAAATCATGTGTGTTCCCTGCATGATGATGGATCTTTGAAAACAAAGGTTCATTATTTCATTTACCCGAAAGGGACACCAGGTGTCTTTTAATTCCTCCACGTTTAGGATCGAGGTCTACATCGATAAATCCCCACGTTCACCCTTCTTTGATTATGACTAAAGATATAGTTGTGCTTCTTAAGAGGACCTGTTACTTGGTGATAACGATGGCTTCCGAAAGTGGGTTTCAGGTTTGGATTTGGAGAAATGCTTCTGTTGAGAGGCAGATATTGATTAAATACATCAACCTCTACAGCGTTTCTAACAGTTCTATCAGTTCAGTCTTACCTAGAATTGCTGCGACGCGCAATTTGAAATGCACACCCTGTGTGTGAGAAAACGACTTTCGTTTCTAAATTCAGTTAAACGGTCAACAACTCTATCGCACGACTTATGTAATTTTAAAAATATACGTGAATGTGAAAAACACCCCAGGGGTTTTCACGTTCAAATATATAGAAAGGATATTAAATCAGGTGTGTACCCTGCATGATAATGGATCTTTGAAAAGAAAGGTTTATTATTTCATTCACCCCAAAGGGACACCAGGTGTCTTTTAATCACTCCACGTTTAGGATCGAGGTCTATGTCGATAAATCCCCACGTTCTCCCTTCTTTGATTATGACTAAAGATATAGTTGTGCTTCTTAAGAGGACCTGTTACTTGGTGATAAGAATGGCTTTCCGAAAGTGGGTATCAGGTTTGGATTTGGACACATGCTTATGTTGAGAGGCAGATATTGATCAAATGCATCAACCTCTACAGCGTTTCTAACAGTTCTATCAGATCACTCTTACCTAGAATTTCTGGGACGCACAATTTGAAATACACACCCTGTGTGAGAAAACGATTTTCGTTTCTAATTTCAGTTAAACGGTCAACAACTCTATCGCACGACGTATGTAATTTTAAAAATATACGTGAATGTGAAAAACACCCCAGGGGTTTTCACGTTCAAATATATGGAGAGGATATTAAATCATGTGTGTACCCTGCATGATGATGGATCTTTGAAAAGAAAGGTTCATTATTTCATTTACCCCAAAGGGACACCAGGTGTCTTTTAATTCATCCACGTTTAGGATCGAGGTCTAAATCGATAAATCCCCAAGTTCTCCCTTCTTCGATTATGATATAGCTGTGCTTCTTAAGAGGACCTGTTACTTGGTGATAACGGTGGCTTCCGAAAGTGGGTTTCAGGTTTGGATTTGGAGAAATGCTTCTGTTGAGAGGCAGATATTGATTAAATACGTCAACCTCTACAGCGTTTCAAACAGTTCTATCAGTTCAGTTTTAACTACAATTGCTGGGACGCACATTTTGAAATACAAACCCAGTGTGTGAGAAAACGACTTTCGTTTCTAATTTCAGTTAAACAGTCAATAACTCTATCGCACGACGTATATCACTTTAAAAATATACGTGAAAGTGAAAAACACCCCAGGGGTTTTCACGTTCAAATATATGGAAATGTTATTAAATCATGTGTGAACCTTGCATGATGACGGATCTTTGAAAAGAAAGGTTCATTATTGCATTTACTCCAAAGGGACACCGTTGTCTTTCAATTCATCCACCTCTAGGATCAAGGTCTTAGTGGATAAATCCCCACCTTCTCCTTTCTTCGATTATGATTATAGATATAGCTGTGCTCTTTAAGAGGACCTGTTACTTGGTGATAAGGATGGCTTTCCGAAAGTGGGTTTCAGGTTTGGATTTGGAGACATGCTTATGTTGAGAGGCAGATATTTATTAAATACATCAACCTCTACAGCGTTTCTAACAGTTCTATCAGTTCAGTCTTACCTAGAATTGCTGGGATGCACAATTTGAAATACACACCCTGTGTGAGAAAACGACATTCGTTTCTAATTCAGTTAAACGGTCAACAACTCTATCGCACTACGTATGTAATTTTAAAAATATACCTGAATGTGAAAAACACCCCAGGGGTTTTCACGTTCAAATATATGGAAAGGATATTAAATCATGTGTGTATCCTGCATGATGATGGATCTTTGAAAAGAAATGTTCGTTATTGCATTTACCCCAAAGTGACACCGGTGTCTTTTAATTCATCAACCTCTAGGATCGAGGTCTTAGTCGATAATCCCCACCTTCTCCTTTCTTCGATTATGACTATAGATATAGCTGCGCTTCTTAATAGGACCTGTTACTTGGTGATAAGGATGGCTTTCCGAAAGTGGGTTTCAGGTTTGGATTTGGAGACATGCTTGTGTTGAGAGGCAGGTATTGATTAAATACATCAACCTCTACAGCGTTTCTAACAGTTCTATCAGTTTAGTTTTACCTAGAATTGCTGGGACGCGGAATTTGAAATATACTCCCTGTGTGTGAGATAACGATTTTCGTTTCTAATTTCAGTTAAACGGTCAACAACTCTATCGCACGACGTATGTAATTTTAAAAATATACGTGAATGTGAAAAACACCCCAGGGGTTTTCACCTTCAAATATATGGAAAGGATATTAAATCATGTGTGTACCCTGCATGATGATGGATCTTTGAAAAGAAAGGTTCATTTTTTCATTTGCCCCAAAGTGACACCAGGTGTCTTTTAATTCATCCACGTTCAGGATCGAGGTCTAAGTCGATAAATCTCCACGTTCTCCCTTCTTCGATTAATACTAAAGATATAGCTGTGCTTCTTAAGAGGACCTGTTACTTGTCATAAGGATGGCTTTCCGAAAGTGGGTTTCAGGTTTGGATTTGGAGAAATGCTTGTGTTGAGAGGCAGATATTGATTAAATACATCAACCTCTACAGCGTTTCTTACAGTTCTATCATTTCAGTCTTACCTAGAATTGCTGGGACGTGCAATTTAAAATACCCACCCTGTGTGTGAGAAAACGACTTTCGTTTCTAATTTCAGTTAAACGGTCAACAACTCTATCGCACGACGTATATAATTTTAAAAATACCAGTTAATGTGAGAATCACCCCAGGGGTTTTAACGTTGAAATAATTGGAAATGTTATTAAATCATGTGTGTACCCTGCATGATGATGGATCTTTGAAAAGTAAGGTTCATTATTGCATTTACCCCAAAAGGACACCAGGTGTCTTTTAATTCATCCACGTCTAGGATAGAGGTCTTAGTCGATAAATCCCCACGTTCTCCTTTCTTCGATTATGACTATAGATATAGCTGTGTTTCTTAAGAGGACCTGTTACTTGGTGATATGGATGGCTTTCCGAAAGTGGGTTTCAGGTTTGGATTTGGACACATTCTTGTGTTGAGAGGCAGATATTGATTATAATATATGAACCTCTACAGCGTTTCTAACAGTTCTATAAGATCAGTTTCACCTAAAATTGCTGGGACGCGTAATTTGAAATACACAAACTGTGTGGGAGAAAACAGCTTTCGTTCCTAACTGCAGTTAAACGGTCAACAACTCTCACGCATGACGTATATAATTTGAAAAATACACATGAATGTGAGAAACACCCCAAGGGTTTTCACGTTCAAATGTATGGAAAGGTTATTAAATCATGTGTGTACTCCACATAATAGTTTATCTTTGAAAAACAGGTTCATTATTACATTTACCTCAAAGAGATACCAAGTATCTTTTAATTCATCCACGTTTAAGATCGAAGTCTTAATCGATGAATCCCCACGTTCTCCTTTTTTCGATTACGACTATAGATATAACTGTAATTCTTAAGCGGACCTTTTACTTGGTAATAAGGAAAGCTTTCTGAAATTGAGTTTCAAGTTTGGATTTATTGACATGCTTGTGTTGAGAGGTAGATATTGATTAAATATATCAATCTCTACAACGTTTCTTAGAGTTCTGTAAAATCAATTTCCCTAGAATTGGTTGGACGCGCAATTTGAAATATACACCCTGGGTATTGTCATGCCCATGTAATTTTATTACGTGGCCATTACTTTATAGGCTTCGGGACGACATGAGATTAAGCTCCATTTTAAATAGTAACATTTTCCACTGCCTCCATTTTTGTGTTCAGTTCAACGAAGAACTCGGCCCCAGGCCCCGAACTTTCCAGAGTGAGCCTGGAACCCCAGATGGCAGGGAGCTACGTGACATGCATGGTAAACAACGTTGGCCAGAGGGGAGCTGAGATTCGCACCTCGGCTACTCTGGCCAATCCCGTACAGCCACGCATGCACGGAGGTGACCTCCACAAGGGGGACCAGCGGAACAGAAGGAGGAATTTTGGCGAAAACAGTTCAGTCTCTTCTTCTCGTCCAGACGGTGTGGTCCGTAGTAATGGTCCTTTCCAGTCAGTAGAACCCCGAAGTGTGAACATTATGTGCAGGGGAAGTGCTAAGCAGCCTTGGCTCCCAGCAACTTGGAGTGCAGCGGCCCAGTAATCGCCTTCCCGAGGGACTCCTGATTTGCCGAGGTAAGGGGGACCGTACTGTACTGTAGTGGAAGTGGCTCCGCTTTTCTTTTGCATTTGAATGTATATCTGTGAACGGCCGTCACGACAATTAGAGTAAAACTGTCTGTTAGGGACTGTCAGGGTCACGAGCAAGTAACTCTTCGTTATGGACTGTTGATCAAAATACTTGCAAGTTCCCTTAATTGAAAGGGGCAATGCTAGAGACATTGTTGAATCTGTCCCAAAAGTGGGAGCTGCATATGTGTAGAATGTTTGAAGGTAATTTTGTTAATAAATGTGTATTTTATTGTTAACTGAAAAAATTATCTCAGTTCTCATTATTGCAAATGTCTGTTAGCTCGATTGTGTGTCCAGGAATTTGCTTTGATTGTTACAGCAAGGAACGCATCACGGCCTAAAAGTTGTACCGCCCTCAATATATACTAAGGGGGGTCACGACAAATTGGTTCCCGTGACCAGGATTACCAAACCTGTGGGTTATTGCGGATAAAAATTTGAGAAAAAATTATTGCGGATAAAAACTTGAAAAAAAAAATTATTATAGATATGGAAAATTGAAATGTTCGTTTTAAGGAAAGTGAAAATTTTTATTAGCGAGGAGTGTGTATTATGTTCTAGCCAGTATTTACAGGAACGTCTGCTCAAACAATACTTTTTCTTTTGATCTGATATTTTCGGTGAAAATTGTATACTATATGCTAGTCTGTAAGATTAGAGTAGGCCCAGGAGTAGCATGTACGTGGAGATTTAGAGGATCAACTAGGGACTGCTGCATTTCAATTTTATCATAACTAGGAATGATATTTTCATGTATGGCATTTCTGTGACACACCTGCACTTTTGGAGGATTCCAATAAACTCATACACCAGAACAACGCTCAGTACTCGGGGAATGGTGGGACAAGTAAGTAGAAACACTAACCAATCTAATTAGGATGTACCAGGTTGTCTTTTTCTTTGATAAATACGGCAGATAAGCTGATTCATGTGTTATTGAATATTATATGTATACTACATGTTTAGGATTTTCTTAGTGAGATAAGAGGAGTTGTGATGACACGGTGATCGACTGATTAATGATTAAGTGATTGTATTGAAGTAAGAATTAAGGTATCGATGAACACAGTTTTTAGAGAGACTTGTAGAGAATAGTGAATAGTTTGTTTGATAAAGGTTTAGTGAAGCAGAGTGTAGCGCATAAGAAGTACGTAGTTTGTTTTTATAAGAGATTAAGAATACTGTATTATCATATTAAGTTGCGTATCTGTTAGCATTGGCTTTGGGAAATTTCAGACATGGCCTCTTCACCTATTTACAACGTAGCGATCAACTCTGACGCTTACCCCCACCATGAGGACCCCCGAAACACACTGGATAGGAACGCAGAACAGCGCACGAAGGATTGGTTTAACGTTAGGGAAGCCCACAGCGTATCTATCTTCCACGTAGCGATCAACTCTGGCGCACACCCCCAATACGAGAACCGTCAGAACCCGCCTAAGAGGAGCAGTAGGCGGCGCACGAATCAATGTTGGGAGTGTGGAAAACGCGACCATTTGGCTGGTGACTGCCCCCCACCAAGAATGAGTATTTAACGTATTATGAGTATGACGACCCTGAGAGCCACATACGGCAGTACCCCCTTTACCTACAACGATACACAAGGAATTATCAGGAACGTGGAGAGTCTAACCATTTAGCTAGACATTGTCCCACCAGAAGGAGCCCCCCACGGAAACGTTTCAATTACGATAGTTCCGATTATTACACAGAACCCCGTTCACTAGCTCACCCTCACCAGAAACAAGACCCCTCTTGCTGCAAACATGGAAGGAATAGCCACCCCGCAGTTCACAAAATTGATAATTTTCCTTATAGCTCACCCGAACCCCCAGTGTACCCCACGCCCACACCTAAGGGGATTAGGCGTTCCTTTTTGTTCAAAATATTAGAAGCAGAATTAGGACCCCCCCCCCCACTTGTGTTGGAGTCAGGTGGACGATCTTGATATCGAACGATTAGCGGGCACAGTTTTTACCCTTATCGAGTTGGAAAAAGATGAAGAATTAGTACGTGAAATAGAAATTATATTCGATATAAGCGGACTTAGGAGAGCAATCCAGGAGATTTTAAGGAAAGGAAGTTTGGCTCGGGAGAGTAAATCAAAGGGACAGGTAAGAGAACAGGAACAGAATTCGCCTGACAGGATTAGGCAATCTGCCCTATAGAAAAGATTAGAAGCTGAACTTGGTCCCCCTCCCATATGCTGGAAGGATGTGAAGGGAATGGATGTTCCAAATTTAATGGAAAATGTCCTGGCCCCATTCTGCCTCGAAGAGAAAAAGGAGTACGGTGAAGAAATAGGAACCCTATTCGATATAAATGAGCTCCGGGATAGAATTGTAGATATATTAACAGAGGAGAGATTAGCGAAGGACGGTACGCAAGAGGGACAAGAAGAGACTCAGAAGAATCGAACCCTCATGGATCTGACAGTTCAGGGTGAAGTGCAGTTTGCGATACCCACACCAAACAAAGGCGCAATTGACCACTACTGGGATAGCCATAGCATCGGAACCCCGCCTACGAATGAAATTTCAAGCGCACACGAGAATCAAACACCTACTCGGCGCCAACCACAGGGTGAAGAATGCCCCCCGGAGCTCCCCACAGCTAGCGAGGAGACCTCTGACTCACTGAAGGGGAATAGCAGGCGGACAGAAGGACACCAGGTTAAGGAGAATTTGGAGATACGGAAAACTGAGAATTTTGAGGCACCGAGTAAGGGAGAAATTGTCGAGGTGAACGTAGTGAGTGAACAGATTGAGATGCCGAACAGTAATGAAACTAATGAGGTACAAGACAGTAACAGCAAGAATTGGGAAACCGAGAAGTTGGCCCCACCTATTGAAACTGGAAAGAATTTTGAAACGTCCCCCGAAACGGAGGAGCGATTGCCCCCAGCAGTGAATAGAGAATAGGAGGTGCAGCGTGTTAAGAGTTTCGAAACTATTAATGAGAGTTTGGAAACCCACTGTGGGATGGAAGAGTTGGTCCCATCTAATGAAATTAGTAAGAATTGTGAAACGTTCGATGAACTGGAGAAGAGATTGCCCTCATCAGCAAATAGGGACTGGGAAATACAAGGAGTTAATGAGAGTTTTGAGATATCCGGTCCGAAATTAGATGCCCCTACAGAAGTACAGAGTGAGAATTTGAATACATTCCGAGGGCAAGAGGATTTCAGTTTGAACAGAGCAGGTGATCGCTTTAAGATTCACGCTGGAGATATAGGATTTGCAAAGCCAAGTAAACGGGGGAAGAGCAAGAGTTATCGCACTCGAGACAGAAATGGGAATTTTTATGCAGAGTTAAAGATAGGAAGTTTTAACGCCCTAAGAGATAGAACCATTGAGAAGTTGGCCCCACCTATCGAAGTTAGAAACTGCGAGACAAGCGGAGAAATTGAGGATGTCGTGACACTGACGGGAGATTGGATATGTTTGAAAAGAATAATTTTGTTTCACGCAAGAGAGTCGGAAAAAGTTGCTATCCGCACAGAGGCATTAGGAGCTATTGCGCGCATATGTATAGCGAAAGCAATGAACCGGACAGAGTTAGCGAAAGGTTCTCTATACACGGAGACAGTGAGAGATGCAAGGATGAAGCCCTGCCAAAAAAATTTGAGAAACTCAAAGGAGAGGACGACGACTGGGACTTCTACCCACGGGTCACCCCGAACCGCGCCGTAGACCCGCTGCGCCAAGAACGCCTGCTCCTGCCACGCAAAGGTCGAACCCCTCCTGCCCCTGCACCGAGCACAGCCAACTGTGAATCAAGGGAAGGAGCAGCTGCCATTACCGCAGCGCCCCCTACGAGCAAATCGCCGACCGGCAGAGCAGCGCTTCCCCGCTTTGCGTTGCCATAGCAACCAGTGAAGGCAGGTGCCGAGTCAACTCAAAGAGTGATCCACCAGACAACGGCCCTTCCTGGGAGCCAATAAGAGCGAAGGTGACGTCATCTCGGCATTGTATCTGCCCTAACGAACGCCATAGAACCACTTGATTGACTTCTCACCGGGCAGGCCCTCCCGCGTCATTAACCGATCAGCCCCAGTTGAGTCCTACAATGGAGCCCGCCAGCACTCAGAAAGCGAGCACTGCGCGAGAACCATTGAACGGATGGGCGTCCTTCCCTCCCCCACATTTATCCTTCTTCCGGGGACACTACACACCACTTCAGGGGATCCAAATTTTGGAAGCGGGCTGCATCATGCACAATTTTCATTTTTTTTATAGTCCTGTACTATCAAATAGAACTGTGCACTTTTTTTTTGTTGTTTATGATAAGATGATTGAGATTAAATTATGTATAAATGCCATTGAATAAGCAAGATGTTTGGATTGAAATTGATTACTGTACAAATGCCATTAAATAAGCAAAGTATTTGGATTGAGGTTAATTCATAGAGTGATGCAATTAAGTGAGCAAAGTATTTGGATTGTTCTGACTGGAGAAAAAAACATTTTTTTGTTGTTATATTGTGATCGAGCTAAATTGGAGTTCGCTGAATAGCTTGTGAACCAAATATCTATTCCATAATGAAAAATTGTATGATGTGGATCGCGCAGTATTATGTGAAGCACACAAAAGGTTTTATAAGCCATTAAGTGCCGTGAGAAAAAAAAAAATGAGATCTTTCCTTTTTGTGGACTGTCGTACACATAGTCATTTTAAGTGAATGTGTTTTGCCGGCTAGCGGCCTCGCAGTAGGAAAACAGGCAGGCCGAAGTGTTAAATTGTACAGGCTAAATGCAGGCAGTACTGAAGTCTTCTGGAATATATAGATGAAAATATATGATTCAACAAGTGTTTTAGAATAATATTGAAGTGATGATCGTTTTATCTATATATTTTGTTAACTCCCATGATACATTGTAATATTATAAGCCTATGAGTATGTGGCCTGAGTAGGTAAAGATAATTGTGAGGGCACGTGACGGCCAGTGACAGAATAAACTATGTGTTGTATATTGTCGATATGTCTAAAAGCCAGATTTCTGACCCCCCCCCCCCTCGTTTCTCTTTGTTTTCATGTGTTGCTGAGCCGGAGACATCACCCATGCAGAGGACCAACGAGAAGTCAGACTCAACTCCACGGGACCTCGGCAAAACGCAGCAGATGGCGGCGCACCTGTGAACAAGTGCAGTGCACGTATGACGTCCGGCCCACGGGGCAGAATCGGGACTCCACCTTCTCGGAGGAATTTTCTTCTCCAACTTACGACTGTGAACTTTCCTCTCCAACTTGAATCCAGAAGTACTGTGACTTTTGTTTTCCTCATCCCTGCTATTGGTGCGTTGCGTGTGATGTCCTTACCTCTAGACCCCCCGTCGATAGCCCATGAAGTGGCGCGAGGACTCCTCCGCTCCATCAAGCCAAGGGACTTAACAGACCTCTGCCTATTTTTTTTCCTCCCTCGGAAAGATAGGTATGTCATGCCCACGTAATTTTATTACGTGGCCATTACTTTATAGGCTTCGGGACGACATGAGATTAAGCTCCATTTTAAATAGTAACATTTCGACTGCCTCCATTTTTGTGTTCAGTTCAACGAAGAAGAACTCGGCCGCAGGCCCCGAACTTTCCAGAGTGAGCCTGGAACCCCAGATGGCAGGGAGCTACGTGACATGCATGGTAAACAACGTTGGCCGGAGTGGAGCTGAGATTCGCACCTCGGCTACTCTTGCCAATCCCGTACAGCCACGCATGCCCGGAGGTGACCTCCACAAGGGGGACCAGCGGAAAAGGAAGGAGGAATTTTGGCGAAAACAATTCAGTCTCTTCTTCTCGTCCAGATGGTGTGGTCGGTAGCAATGGTCCTCTCCAGTCAGCAGAACCCCGAAGTGTTAACAGTATGTGCAGGGGAAGCGCTAAGCAGCCTCGGCTCCCAGCAACTTGGAGCGCAGCGGCCCAGTAATCGCCTTCCCGAGGGACTCCTGATTTGCCGAGGTAAGGGGGACTGTACTGTAATGGAAGTGGCTCCGCTTTTCTTTTGCATTTGAATGTATTTCTGTGAACGGTCGTCACAGCAGTTAGAGTAAAACTGTCTGTTAGGGACTGTCAGGGTCACGAGCAAGTAACTCTTCATTATGGACTGTTGATCAAAATACTTGTAAGTTCCCTTAATTGAAAGTGGCCATGCTAGAGACATTGTTGAATCTGTCCCAAAAGTGGGAGCTGCATATGTGTAGAATGTTTGAAGGTAATTTTGTTAATAAATGTGTATTTTATTGTTAACTGAAAAATTATCTCAGTTCTCATTATTGCAAATGTCTGTTAGCTTGATTGTGTGTCCAGGAATTTGCTTTGATTGTTACAGCAAGGAACGCATCACGGCCTAAAAGTTGTACCGCCCTCAATATATTCTAAGGGGGGTCACAACAGTATGAGAACGCAATTTTCGTTTTTAATTTCAGTCAAACGGTTAACAACTCTATCACACGACATATATAATTTTAAAAATACACGTGAATGTGAGAAACACCCCAGGGGTTTTCACGTTCAAATGTATGGAAAGGTTATTAAATCACGTGTGTACTCTACATAATAATGGATCTTTGAAAAAAAGGTTCATTATTGCATTTTCCTCAAAGGGATACCAGGTATCTTTTAATTCATCCACGTTTAGGATCGAAGTCTTAATCAATAAATCCCCACGTTCTCCTTTTTTCGATTATAACTGTAGATATAACTATACTTCTTAAGAGGACCTTTACTTGGTAATAAGGAAGGCTTTCTGAAAGTGGGATTCAAGTTTGGATTTAGCGACATGCCTGTGTTGAGAGGTAGATATTGATTAAATATATCAACCTCTACAGCGTTTCTAAGAGTTCTATAAGATCAATTTCACCTAGAATTGCTTGGACGCGCAATTTGAAATATACACCCTGTGTATGAGAAAACAATTTTACTATCACACGACATATATAATTTTAAAAATACACGTGAATGTGAGAAACACCCCAGGGGTTTTCACGTTCAAATATATGGAAAGGTTATTAAATCATGTGTGTACTCTACATAATAACGGATCTTTGAAAAAAAGGTATATTATTGCTTTTACCTCTAAGGAAATTGATGTACCTTTTACTTGATCCACGTTTTAGATCGAAGTCTTAAACCATAAATCCACTCCTTCCCCTTTTTTGAATTATGACTATACATATAACTATACTTTCTAAGTGGATAAGACAGGTGGGTCAGCTTTTTGATTTATCTCTGCAAAATTCCCTGCCCTGCCACGGTCAGTAGGATGAATCCGATGGGCTTGGAAAGGTCGTCTTCCTTCGGATGGGACGCTAAGCTGTGACCCCAATGCGGGAGAGCCATACCTTTTGCACGATAAAGAACACGCTGGATGGCCTTGACAGGAGGCTACCATCTATCTCCCAACAGCTATCTATCTCCAGTGGGTCCCCTCCCCCCAACCTTCTCTGAGCCTTCGGGGTCCATGTGACTTGGCCATTTAGCTCATGGTGAACAAAAAAGTGCCACTTAGAGGTAAAACAATCCAACCCAGCTGTTGTTCTTCGGATGGGACGTTAAGCCGTGGAACCGTGTGCAGGAGAGCCATACCTTGTGCATGCTAAAGATCACGCTGGATGGATTTTACTGGAGGCTACCATGTGTCTCTCAAGAACTCTCCAGTGTGTCCCCTCCCCCAACATTCTCTGAGCCTTCCTGCTGATTGTGACCCGGCCATTTAGAACATTGTGTGCAAAAAGTGTCGCTAGGAGGTAAAATAGTTCAACCCACATTGTAAAAAAAAACATCAAAAAATATAAGATCGCAGCGGGAGTGAATCGGTTAAAAAAATCGCCATTATTCGAAAAAATAACGAGGTATAAAAATGGTCGCCAGTTACTACCAAGACATTATTTAGTTACCGAATCTTTTCGGAAAATCGGAACCGTAGCTTTCTCATGACACCTTTATTCAAACTAAGTTAACTTCCACCCATGAAATATCGAGAAATATGACGTAGATCAACGTTCTCACAAGATATGTAGAAAAATGTTGCAAAATTATTTTATATTGACCAATATATGTATGTATTTAGTTATTCATATCAACGTTAATTAATTTATAAGTTATGAATTCGATAAACGATCACTTTTCTATTCAGAGTATATTTTTGTAACCATGAATTTGACTGCGAAAATACTTACAATACAGAACTGTTAGTATTTTTTCAAATTCGGTTCCACTTTTAAAATGTAGACATAAATCGAAGTTTAGCTTTCCAAATAATACAAAATTAATAGCCTTTAAACACAATTCTTAACAATTCACTGTCCATCTTATAAACAGGGATTAATTATTGCAGTTGTCGTTAGTTAATTGGGAAACCAAAATATAAGGGACTTAACCCCCAACAATCCTGGTCTTACGTAGCCTTGCCTCGTGAAAACGAGAAAATTGCATCGCCTTAGAAACCAGCCTTCTCGCAATCCTTTGTTCCATGGATTATAGTTCTAGAACTCAAAATCTTGTTCGCAACTTATTTATTAATTTATTTCCGTTCATTGAATTTACTGCCTATAATAATTTATTTGTTTCCTTTAATTTTAGTTATTTATTCATTCCTAGGTTATTAACTGTGATTCCACAAACTGACTAATATTCATGACTGTGAAATCACCGTACCCACACATTCTCACAGAAATTAATCCCTACTTATAAATTTAGAAATCTTTACACTTCAATTAGCAATAATATTACTCAAATTAAATAGTGTTGCAAATCCTCATAATTTTTGACATTCATTATATCATCAATTAACATTTATTTCTTCAATTATATGTATTTATTTGTTAGTATCATGAAAACCGCATTATGATATTTCAGTTAACTAACCGTTAACTTTTTATTGCCATTCACGCTTAATTTCTTCTCATATAACTGGCAACAGCGGCATTGCGTTTGATGCAGGCAATGATTGACGTAAGAGCTCAACATTTGTCACGCGTCAATAATAGAGCATGCGGAAGTATGTAAATGACGTAGTGACATCAAGTAGATGTTTTCAAAAACTCAGAGAACTCTTGTCATTGAGTTGTATTTCAACTTGGATTGTTTCAGTTGCCATCGTCTTATTGTGAATGTAGAACTGCATTTCTTGAGCACTCTTTTGCTATAGATATTTATATAATTAAAAGTTAGATTAGTATTTTTACATTTTACTTTTAATAGCTATTTTATCTTAAACTTGTTTGTGATTTACTTTAGATTGTTTTGCGCTTTCTCCACTTGTAATATATTTAATTGCAACACTCAAGTTTCCGAGTATCTGGCGCCCATTGGGTACCTTAAAATATTTATTTGTTAGTATCGTGAAAACCGCATTATGATTTTTCAGTTAACTAACCGTTAACTTTTTATTGCCATTCACGCTTAATTTCTTCTCGTATAACTGCAACAACGGCATTGCGAAGAATGAAAAGAATTTTAAGAATAAATGTAATATATAACACAATTTTACATTTCCTAAACTAGTAGCTTTCGAAGTGAACTTCCTGATGTTCATTCATGCGTTTAATCTGTACAAAAGTTGCACTAATCACATTACAATACTTAACACAAACTTTATTTATTTATTCAATGCAACTCTTTGAACAGTAATTCACTGTACACATGAAAATTAATTAGTTTTTGCAAGCACTTAGCTGTGGTGACTATACAGTCTTAGGATCACATAAAAATACCTTGCATCTGAATGGACGTCCGAAAGATTTTTGTATGTGGGGGATGTGACAACAATTGGAAAATATTATTTTTATCACAGGGTTAAGCTCGAATTTTAAATTTACAGTCTATGGTTTGTATTAATTCCTTTTTTTCAAACAGTCAGAAATTACTGTTTTGTCCTCCCCACTCTGCCATCTTCTTGAGAACGTCCATGATTTCTACTTCATTAAGACACGAATGTATCAGTATCGCATTTAGTAACCATTCTATAACAAAACTATCAGGTGGTAATGCAGTGAATTATTTCCCTCTGCTAATCGTGCATGATGAAATCGAGTAACAAAATAACAATTTCAAAACAAATTCGGGTCGGGGGTGGCTCAATTGTTAGCACGCCAGGCTCGTAATCTGTAGTTCCCAAGTTCGAGTCCCAGCTGGGTTAGCGTTGAGATTTATCTCCGCAAAATTCTCGCCCTGCCCACGCTCAGTAGGGGACACCGATGGGCTTGGAAATGCCGCCGTCCGTCGGATGGGACGTTAAACCGTGCGCGGAGAGCCATACCCTATGCACGTTGAAAAACACGCTGCATGGCATTGACTGGAGGCTACCATCTGTCTCCTAACAGCTGTTCTAGTGGGTCCCCTTTCCCAACCTCCTCTGAGCTTTCAGGGTTCTTGTGACCTGGCCATTTTGCCCATAGTGTGCAAAAAAGTGTCGCTCAGAGGTAAAACAACCCAACTCAAGATAAGTTCTCTAAATGTGAAAAATAAAAATTATTTTTTATGACAAAATTTGGTTAAACTTATCTTGATCGCACTCGAAGGTCATGTTGCGTCTTTTCGCTCTAAATGTTTTTTTTCTTTCTTTCTGAAATCCTTACTGAACTCAGTAAGCATAACAATGTGATCAAACAGAAAACAGTTTGAGCATTACTAGACATTAAGGAAATTCAATTAGTTATTTAAACACTAAAGAAAAATTATAAATTATTACAGTAACTACAAAGATTTCTAAATGGATAAGAGATAAATTGATCTGACCTTTCCAATGTCGTTGCATTGAAGACAGAACACGGGAGAAGATCCTAGAGGGGTCCTTGAAGAGGAAACAGATCATGGGGGGCGTTGAAGATCAGCAACTCCACGGAAAATGATGATCTTTCCTCATCAGCATCAACCATCAGCATCCCCAGACTCATCAGCATCCTCGGAATGTGAAAACGATTGAAGACAACGGGAAGGGGGGCGGGGAATACTTTCTACTGTGAGATCCGGCCTCCAACTGAAATAAATTTCGTTTCTGGTTAACAATGCTTTCAAAGTAATATCCTGTTGTATGAAAAACTGTTTCATTCTTAATATCATTGTTGCGTCCATTTTCATCTTTTCAACCGATTCATTGTTGCCATTGCATTGTTTCGTTCCATCATATCAGAAATTTGAATTTAAAATCTCATATCACGTCAAGGAAATTTATTTAGTACAAAAAAAATGTTAAATACGCATTTTAAAAGCCGGTTTCTTACTAATGCTACTAAAATAAAGCAACATTTATGTGTTTTTTTCTCGCATCGTCGTTTATGTGCCTGACAAATACAATTTTCTTTTAAATAAAAACAAAATTAATAAAAGAGGTATTTATTTTTTCTTTGGATTAGTTCTAACAAAAAATAATTCTTCCCATTTTTCGAATTCGGAAGTTACAAAGATGCTTGAATCGTAATATGACAAACCTTTAAATCAATATTGTTTTTTTTTTATTAATAGGGATATTTTTTTTGCGATAGAGTATGGCAAAAGAGATGTTTAAATTGACAGGAGAGATTTCCCCCTCTCTCGTCGGTGTCTGGGAGGAAAGGCGAATTAATTTCGGAAATTTAACATTTCGTTTTAGACAGACGTAATTGCTACTTTTTATATGCATTCCATAATTGAAATGTCATCTTTTAAGCAAAAAAAATTGGCTAAATTTTCCATCTGTCTTTGTCAAAAATAATTTTTTTTATCACAAAGCCCATATGTGAAGGATTATTATTATTATTGCAAACAATAAAATAAATATTAAATGAACATTCCCTCAAGCAACTGTTTGGCCCAGAGGTCTGACAGGAGACTGTCAGCTACCTGCCCTAGAGAAGATCTGTGAGGAAGGCGAGACCTCGGTAGAAAGACAACACAAACATCCATGCCTTACCCGGGACTCGAACCAGGTCCCTTTGATCAATAGCCAAGCATGGTAACCACTTGGTAACCGAGATGGCAAAATATTTATTTCACACTTTAAAATAATTGCACTCATTTTATGACAAAATTAAAACGTTTAATGCTATTTGGAACGAAAATTATTAGAAATATTGGAAGTGGAAATTTCGCAGGTTGGGATGTTTTATCTCTGACAGGCACTTGTTTTGCACACAATGGGCTAAATAACTAGGTCACAAGGATTCTGAGGGCTCAGAGAAGGTTGAGGAGCACACTATACAGCTGTTGGGAAACAGATGTAGACTCCCGTCAAGCCATCAAACCTGTTTCTTAACGTGCATAGGGTATGGCCCGC
Source organism: Ryuthela nishihirai (assembly GCA_038380435.1). Lineage (NCBI taxonomy): Eukaryota > Metazoa > Arthropoda > Arachnida > Araneae > Heptathelidae > Ryuthela > Ryuthela nishihirai. The sequence goes on along the minus strand of JAWZYU010000030.1, from coordinate 7,291,818 downwards.
CCATGGCTTTACATCAATGACGACGGAAGGTTTCCTTTGCAAGCCCATCGGTGTTACCCTTGCTGACCGAGGACAGGGAGAGGAGTTTTAATACATCTCAATGCTGGCCCACTGGATTGGGTTGTTTTACATCTGAGGGGAACCTTTTTGCAGACAATGGGCTAGATAGCCAGGTCAGAAGGATACCGAGGGCTCAGAGACAGTTGGGGAGTGGGAACTCACTGGCCAGTTATTACGGCACAGATGGTTGCCTCGCGTCAAAGCCATCCAGCGACTCTAACCTCTGAACTTCAGATTGTGAGCGTGGCGCTGTCGACTGTAATCGAATCTCTACACACCGATCAACAGACGATAAAATCAAGATTATAAATCGTCTGCGAAAACGATCTAAAAATTAAATGAAATTAACAATGAATGAATCACTTATTCGATTTATTTTAATTTTAAAGAAAGTTAGGGAGCTGATAAAGTATTTCGTCCAACAAAAGAACTCGACTTTTAGAGACATTTTTCCTGAACATGAATTGCTCAACTGATTTCATCATTGGCAATATGCTTCACCTTAACAACTTAGGTTTCACAATACAAGAAGAAAGATGGTTCTTTAAAGGTTTCAAATTTATATTTTGGGTTTAATCACAAATTCACATAAAACCTTTTCACCAAAGACTTTCCTCTACTTTGAAGGGGAATATTATTATCTTCCCAATGGTTCTATGCATTCGCGAACTCTCATTGCATATACACTGCCTAGAAAACATATACTGCTATGAAAGATCCCAAATGAATGGAGCATTTCTTACTGAAAGAAGTATTCTGTGTCACTGCAAAGCCCCATAAAAGCCATAAAGGCAGTGGTGGAAAGCGAAGTGCAACATGGGTAAAAAGGGGTATCTGACTGACTTCGAAAGGAGTTCGGTTGGGTTGTTTTGCCTCTGAACGGAACTTTTTTCGCACACATTGAGCTAAATAGCCAGGTCACAAGGACCCCAAGGGCTCAGAGAATGTTGGGAGGAGAGAACTATGCTATTTCACACCGTTCATCTGATGGGACGTAAAGTCGTGGCCCCGTGTGTGGGAGAGCCATACCGAGTGCACGTTAAAGAACACGCTGGATGATCTTGAAAGAACACGCTGTATGATCTTGAAAGAACTCGACCATCTTTCTCCTAACAGCTGTCCAGTGGGTTCCCTTCCCGAACTTTCTCTGAACCTTCGGGGTCCTTGTTTCGGATAGTAAATAATGGCTAAAACATAAACGTTCTGCGTCAACAGCAGAATAAGCACTTAATATGAACGGTTCAAATGGTGTCGCAAAACTCAGAGATTGTTTCATGTTTTTGGCAAAGAGGCATGATCCAGAATTATCTGTTAATCTCTTCTACGATTTCTGCCACTGTATCCAAAGTGAGGTGGTGAAACACTGTTTGAAATCCAAGTACCGATCCGGCAATAAAGAGATGAACAGGGGCAATGCCATTGGTGTTGTACCAGGGCAACACCACGGTAAATTTTTAAAGAAGCAGTAGCACTACAACGTGCATTTTCGTTGAAATCTTGAAAAGTTCATAAAAAAAATACAGTTCTCTGCATCGTTGGTGAGGGTTGTTTTATTTTGAGCGGCACTTTTTTCACACCATGGGATAAAGGCCAGATCATGAAGACCCCTAGAGAGAGAGAGAGAGAGAAGGTTGGGGGAGGGGACCCACTGGACAGCTGTTAGGAGACAGATTGTAGCCTCCCGTCAATGCCATCCAGTATGTTCTTTAACGTGTACAGGGTATGACTCTCCCGAACACGGGACCACGGTTTAACCAAGCTCATCAGTGTCTCCTACTGACTTCTTATGAATGAGATTTTGGCAGATCTTGGAGAGAACAAAACGAGGATGATTCCTCACGAGATCAAAGACAGTGCCGAGTTGGTGATGATGTTTACCCACTGTGTGGTTTACCCGCCGCGAGCATGAACTCTGCAGTACAGATGTAAAATGGCGCGATCTGGTCCATACGTGACGTCACAGCCCACCACTGCCGATCCTACCGAAGTGCCAGATTCTGAGTTATTAGTAACGAGAGGCAGGCAAATCAGGTTTTTAGCTTGATGACAGACAGAGCGATGCTGAGTACGTGCAGTCGGGCGCAGAAAGATCCATCCTGGAAATGGGAAATTCGGCGGGAAACAACGAGTAATGGTCGTCAGCAAACGACTGGGCGACACTATTGATATTGATGTTGATGCCTCGCAGGTTAACGTCTAATACCAAACTAAAAGGTTGAATTGAACTGGAGAGAATAGAATTCTAAATAAAAATATTTAAAAAATCTGTCTTCCTATAGAGCCCTAAAGAGTAGAAAATAAACCTGAATCATATCGATGGTGCAGTCGGTCACTGAGTTGGTATTCACTTCAAACGAAGATAGGGTTAGGTTGTTTACCTCTGAGCTGCACTTTTTTGCACACCATGGGCTAAATGACCAGGTCACAAGATCCCGGAAGGCTGAGAGAAGGTTGGGGGAGGGGACCCACTGGATGGCAATGATATGCAGTGCTCTTAATTCAGGAGAGAGCACTCTGCGAAATATTAGAGATAATGCTAAAAAAATAATAAAGCAACATTAAAGCATGAAAACCTTTAAAGAGCTCAGTTCTCACTCAAACAGACGCTACATCAGTAAACATTCTAATGAAAGTTATCAAGGCCAACATAGAAAAGAAACTTTTGAGAAACCTATGGCTATATTAAATGCTCAAAAAATTTATTTTCCTAAAGATCTCAAGACTCCGATGCTATTGTGCGTACAAGCTTTGTTATTAGTGAAAATATTACAAAAATTATTCTGATGGCCAATTTATAATGAATTGCCTGCAAACAGTTTTTGGTATGTTTTGCCCAGAGAGAAAAAATGATAACATAAGTTCGTCCCACAGAACTTAATCAGTTTCAGATGACCTTTTGTCATCGAAACACCTGATTAGGTGAATCGATGAACAAATCTTTGGTTCTTGATGGAAGTATCAATGTTTCTAACGCAATTGATAAGCAATGGGAGCGACTCGGTCGCTAGTGCACCTGGCTCGAAATCTGCAGTTCTCTGAATCGAGTCCTAGATGGGCTAGCGTCGAGATTTATCTCCGCAAAACTCTCCATCCTCAGTCATTAGGGGACACCGCTGGACTTGGAAAGGACGCCATCCGTCGATGGGACGTTAAGCCCTGATTCCGTGTAGGGGGAAGAGTCATACTCTGTATACGTTAAAAATCATACTGGGTGGCCTTGACGGGAGGCTACCATCTGTCTTCCATGAGTTGTGCAGTGCGTCCCCTTCCTCCAACTTTCTCTGAACGCTCTGGGTTCTTGTGATTTGCTCATTGTGTATAAAAAAAAGTGCTTTTCACTAAGGCAAGTTTCATTTTCGATCAAATTATGTTGTTTACTTTCAATTTCTTCCATATTTAATCCTAATTTTAATCAAAAATATTAGCTCTTTCATTAAAATTGCAAAAAGTACATGTTCCTTTTTGAAATAAATAGGTACATGTGAGATTTTAATTGTTTATTCATATTGTCTGTTAGGCCATTGGACGTGGAGGAAGGATTTATTTAGAGTGTTTAACGCAATAAGTAAGGATCTGGCTCTCGGCACTCTCAAACATCCATCTGGCCTGCCGATGAGAAAAGGTTGCCCATCCCTGGTCTAGAGATTTGAAACATTCTTATTTAGATTATACTGATGATTTGGGCGTTTTGCAAATAACGCTGATGAGATGAATTGTTTATTACTGAATTTTAAAAACATTCCTCATGTGACTTGAGCTCTTGTGACTTAATGTTGAGATCATGACTTTTTTTGTTTACATCTATTTAGTATATCAATCTTAGTTACTGGCATTGCTGTGAATGAGATCACTATGTGTTCCAATTTCCAAGAGTTTGAACTATATGAGGAAATTTAGGAAACTCTAAGATTAAGCAAGAAAACTCGCTAATTTACTTCGGCATAAATCTTGTGTATCAGCTGAAATCTAGTGAGTTATATTGTGTTCATTGGTACGAGTATTATTATTTGAAACATTAGAGTCAAAAACATAATAACTTCTAAAATATTGCAATGTGTTTTAAAGACTGTAAGCAAACTGTAGTGCCTTATGCATGCGAATATTTCATTTTTATTGCTTGGACTTTTCAGAAACTAATTTTCGTAAAATGACTGCAGATAGGAAGTCAAATGTTCTGCATGCAAATCTGGATTGAATACAGCAAACCTCCAGGTTTCTTATTACACAACTTCAATGGCAGAGACATAGTTAGAGGAAGTGAAGATAGAATACAAAAGACCGTCGAAGAGATTTTGATATTTCAATTAAATAGCTTTAAGACAGATATGCTTGCTCAGATTGCAATACTCAAAAATTATGTTGTGAAAGAAATGGAGTAATTAAAAAAAGTGGAATATTCTGCTCAGGTAAATTAGATTAGTATACCCCGAAGAGCCAAGACATTATGATCAGCGCGTCTTTATGCAAATTAGTTTCTGAAAAGCCCAGGTAAACGAGGCGCGTGTGAAGGTCAAGAAACGGATAAATAATACCTGATACTGAGCTCTGTTAATCAATGTTATTCTTGTTCTTCAGATGGAAAGGCAGCGGACTTAAGTGAGTTTGACAGAGGCCAAATTTAATGGCCAGACGACCGAGTCAGAGTATTCCGAGACAGCAAGGCTTGTGGGGTGCTCACAGTCAGCCACGGTTAGTACTTTCAAAAAGTGGTCCGAGGAGGGAAAAAACCACGAACCGCCAGCAAAGTTTGGGCCAACCACAGCTCATCGATGCTAGAGGTGAGCGAAGACTATCCCGTATGGCACGAGCCAACATAAGGGATACTGTGGTGCAACTCGCCCGTAATTTCAATGCTGGTGACGGGAGTAATGTATCACAAACACAGCACATCGAACCCTGCTGAAAATCGGACTGCATAGCCACAAGCTGCTCCGAGTGCTTATGCTAACTTCGGTTCACCGTCGAAAGCGCCTACAATGGGCACGCGAGCATCAAAACTGGACTTGAATGATTGGAAGGAGGTCGTCTGTCCGATGAATCTCGTTTCCTATTGCATCATGTGGACTGCCGGGTAGGTGTGAGTCATTTACCTGGGGAAGTGTTGGCACCAGGATGCACAGTGGGACGAAAATGAGCCGGTGGAGGAAGTGTAATGCTTTGGGCAATGTTCTGCTGGGAAACCCTGGGTCCAGTCATTCCGGTGCAGGGAACTATGACCTCTACCACCTACCTAAACATCATTGCAGACTAAGTAAATTCTTTCATGGCAACGGTATATTCCTCCAGTAGTGCTTTCTTTCAGCAGGATAATGTACCATGCCACACTGCCCGGATTGTTCGAGAATAGTTCACGGAATATGAGGAAGTCTTCCAGGTATTTCCCTGGCCTCCAAATTCCCCAAACATCAATCCATTTGAGCATCTGTGGTTTGTGTTGGAACAGCATATCCGATCTGCGGTTTCTCAACTATGTAACTTACAAGAGTTAAAGGATCTGCTGGTAACGTGTTGGTACCAGATACCACAAGATACTTTTAGAAATCTTGTAGCGTTCATGCCTCGCCGGGTAAGAGCTGTTTTAACGGCACGTGGAGAACCAACATCGTGTTAGGCAGGTGGTCATAATGTTTTGGCTCTTTGGTGTATATTAATAATGAAAGAAATTCAAGTATAAAAGAAGTTTCAGTTGCAAATTAAAAAACTAATGGAGGAAAATACGGAAATGAAAGTAGAGGTAATAAACAAAATGGAAAATAAACGAGTTTGAACAGTATAGGAAAAATACAAATATTGAGATAATTGTTATTCCAGAGAGAAAGCAAGAGAGCATCACAGAACTCGTCTTCAAAGTTGTAAATGTTTTGAATACTGAAAAGAAAAACGTGGAAATTCAACTGGCACACAGGATTTCAACAAGGAATTAAAATTGAATTTAACGATTTATAGTCCAGTTCAGCTCAAGAAAAATGAAAGAGGTTTAGATCAGGAAATGAATGAGTATAAGAATAAATCAAAGTATATCAGTATAAGAATAAGATTTCATTAATTTCCTTTAGTTGAGATTTTTTTAATAAAAGATTTTTAAAGTACACTTAATGATATTTTTATTTACGCCATTTTCGACTGGACTACATTTCCACAATGTCGACACCAAAAACAAACAGCGAAATCAAAATATTCCTCAGAATGTATGACTCAAATTTGGAGTTTGTTACACTACTCTTCTGAAGGTGATTTCGTTCATTTTTTTTCTAATATTAATTTGTACTTTCGTTGAAACTTCCCAGTAAATAAAATGAAATTATATATCAGCGAGCTCTCTCATAGCATGTGTCTTACTTTCTACCTAAGCTATCGAGATTTTTATTACCGTTATGACAGATTTTGCTGCCCTATGGCTCACGTAATACTTCATCGCATTGTCTAAATTTCCTGCCTAGCCTCCCCACGTGCCCCGGTGATTCGTTTAAAAATCACATTCCCACTTGTCCCGTGGCTTCGTTTCTACACAAACTGTCACATCTCAGGTCGCACTTTTCTTCTGCATATTCTGTTGTTTACTGCACTAAAATTTAGCAGTTTCAACGCGAAGAATTTCCGTTGTTGCAAAGGTCATTGCTGACTCAGCGCGCGCTCTCATACCTCGTGGCTTCATTGCAAACTATCGAGATTTTGATTACGGCAGATTTTGGCGCTCGCTGACATACTTGACCGAAAAGTCCCAAATGTCGCAGACGGGTTCCCCGTGCCTGACCCCATATTGGGTTGGAAAATCAGGTCCCTAACTGCAATGGGACGCCTTAATAGTGCCTTTGGAAATGTGGCGAATCTGGAAACGGCAGCAGATTTAAATGCTATTTTAACTCTTTACTTTCAGAGTTAGGGAGCAGTAAATGGCAATAATAGATTTGACAGCGGTTATCGTTTCCCGTAGAAATAGCATGGTAAATATTTTTACTTCTAGCAAGCCCCCCTTTTGAACTTTTGACCTGAAATTTGACACTGCAATCCGGATCACAACCAGAAACATTCTCTGAAAATTTGGAGCGTGTACGTAGATTTCCCGATAAGTTATGGCTGCCACAGACACACATATTCTTTTATTATATAGATGTTGAACTTCTTTCATGCGTTTGGGCCATTTTCTGAACGTCCCCTTCCCTTGACTCTCAAAATAACATTGTTGCAAGACCACAGCATTCCACATTTTTTCCTAGAAAAGACGCTATGTATAATACTAATTTCTAATAATAATTGACTTAAAAAGCATAGAATTATTTTCACTCATAGATTACGAAACATAAAGTACAGGACCCTCGATCCCGTTGAATGATTCGGAAGCATCGAGTTCCGGAACGCGCTCCCGTTCAGTGATTTAAAAACATCGAATACCGGAACGGCGTCTCGATTTAGTTGTAACATTGCTTCTGGCCATTGCTTCCCTTACTCAAAAAGTCACGCTTCACCACTGCAATTACTTTACGAAGTCAAAACAGGCGAAGGGAAATAGGATACAAATTCACGTGGTTTAGTGCAAAGTTTCCCAAGGTGGGCGATACCGCGCTCTGGGGGGCGCTGGAATGATCCAGGGGGTTGGTAGTAGCCTCGGGTGCAATTGGGGGGGGGGGGCGGTGGAAGCATAAAGAAAGAAGGGAAGATAAGAAATTTTTGAAAAACCGTTCGTACATGTTTCATTTGTTGTGTAACATAGAGTTAAAGTCGTAGTAATTACTTTATTTCCCAAATAAGCACATAAAATTATCCTTCGTTATCTTAATTTTCTGTGTGTAATGCCAATGTTACTATGGTTGATTTTAATATATAATTTAATAATTTCAACCTTCAAAGTGTCTTATTTACAACAACATCTTTCCTTATTATGTTGTAGGATGTAGGTAGAAATATAGATACATAAAAGAACGCAAATTTGTCACTGCATCTTTCCGTTTGTTCGCTTAAAGAAGGAAGATTTCAAGGGGGAAGCTAAGTAATTTTTTTTCTAAAAAGGGGGCGGTAGGACAAATAAGTTTGGGAACCTCTGATCTAGAGATTCTAAAATCTACGTGAGGATGCTGAGCAATTAGGATTAGAAATTTAGAGGATTTGAAAAAATTATGAAGGATATATTTAATATGTCTGCTTGTCTTCATTCAATATACCATAATATTACTATGATATGTGATAACATGCGTGACGATTTTGATGCCTGCTGTGACAATATTAAGGACGTTTTGAGCATGAAAATGTGTGTGATAAAAAGCAATATAGTTGAAATAAAGTTTAAAAATTATACAGGGCAATATTTCGAGCGTTACGAAAATTTTCGATCTTTTTTTTTGATTTTTCTGAACTTAGTAAATTTGCAACCTTATATAATAATAATGACGGAGATTTGTATTAAGGAAAATGAATTGATTTAGATTTTTTGATTCTAGATGCTTATGCAGTATCTTGGGCATTAGGTGGTTCTACTTTGTATCTAATGATGAGGTTAGGCAAAGACTCTAAAACTTCCTTTGAGCGCATATTGTGCAGAGAGAAATTCTATTGGTGGAACTTATGACAAGAACACTGCTCGACATAGAAAATACCACACCATGAAGGAATGCACGAAATGAGACGAAACTCACCACACATGTAGACAAATAGGTGGGAAAATAGTGATTTAATTTCTGAGGGATTACATGAATGCTATGAGCGAGAAAGCAGAATAATGTGGTCTGAGTCAGTAGGTTATATGACCGCCATGCTGGGCCATACATTATGCAATACGGCGTGGTATAGAGCAGAAAAAATCCCCGGATGGTGTGCTGAGGTATCACAGACCATACCACATTGACCTGTATCCATAAGTCATCGACATTGCGAGGGAGTGATGCAGAAGCATGAAGTCGTCTGCCAATGATGTCTATTGGGGAGAAGTCTGGGACTCACACTGGCTAAGGCAGCACTTGGACACTTGTAGGCACTGTCTGCTGATGTTGGCAGTGTGCAGGTGAGCGTTATCGTGTTGAAACTGGACATCGGGATTCCACGGAGATATGGGAACAAAACGGGCTACAGCACCTCGTCGATATATCGTCATGCTGTCATTGTACCCACTATGCGTATGAGTGTCATTGTACCCACGAACGTATGATGCTCAAGGATGGCAGCAAGATCAGTGTGGTGACCACGTCATCTGCAAAGTCTCAATCAATTGTCATCGGGCTGAGACAGGTTGGGTTGGGTTGTTTTACCTCTGAGCGGCACTTTTTTGCACACCATGGGCTAAATGGCCAGGTCACATGGACCCCGAAGGCTCAGAGAAGGTTGGGGGAGGGGACCCACTGGAGCAGCTGTTGGGAGACAGATGGTAGCCTCCCGTCAAGGCCATCCAGCGTGTTCTTTAACGTGCACAGGGTATGGCTCTCCCACACACGGGGCCACGGCTTAACGTCCCATCCGACGGACGGCGGCTTTTCCAAGCCCATCGGTGTCCCCTACTGACCGTGGGCAGGGCGGAGAATTTTGCGGAGATAAATCTCAACGCTGACCCAGCTGGGACTCGAATCTGGGAACTACAGATTACGAGCCTGGCTCGCTACCGACTGAGCCACCCCCTCCCCGTGCTGAGACAGAGATGAAACTCATCGCTGAATATGATATGGTTCCATTCGTCCCACTATGCATGTCTGGTACAGCACGACTTCCCACTATGCATGTCTGGTACAGCACGACTTCCCACTATGCATGTCTGGTACAGCACGACTTCCCACTATGCATGTCCCACCATGCATGTCTGGTACAGGCAACCTTGCGCGACCATGTGCTGCAGTGAGTGAAAGTCATCACAATGGCTGGTGAGAGTGCAAACCTGCCTCAGACAATGTGCATCCAATTTTCACAACTCGCTTATATTTTACCAATTGGCCTCGAATTTTGCCAACTCCCCTAGATTCTGACAACTTGTTATAATTTTACAGAAAAAATCCCATTTTTTACATCGTACCTGAATTTTACCAAGTCACTTCGAATTTTGCCAACTCTCCTTAATTTCACAAAGTTAATACCAATTTTCACAACTCGCGTGAATTTTACCAAGTGGATTCGAAATTTGCCAAATTGCTTCGATTTTGCCAATTGCCCTAGATTTTGCCAAGTTGCCTCGATTTTATCAACTCGACATAATTTTATAGAAAAATATCCCAATTTTTATATCTCACCTGAATTTTGCCAACTCTCCTTAATTTCACAAAACCAATCCCAATTTTCACAACTCGCCTGTATTTTAAAAAGTGGTTTCGAATTTTACCAATTGCTTTAGATTTTGTACAAACTGCTTCAATTTTGCCAATTCCCCCTAGATTTTGCCAACTCGTCATAATTTTACAGAAAAATCCCAATTTTTACATCTCACCTGAATTTTGCTGTCACTCAGAATTTTGTCAAGTGGTCCCGATTTTTCCAACTCCCCAAGATTTTGCCAAGTTGTCTCGATTTTGCCACCTCTCCTTAATTTCATAAAACCAATACCAATATTTACAATTCACCTGAATTTCACCAGGTCTGTAAATTGGTAGCTAGGTAGTCACTGGAAGGAGAGCTATGCACTAATCCCCTGTGATGATGCATAGAACCGGCCAGGCCTAGCACCTAATGTCCGACCCCGCCTTCTCCTGGTGTAGGCCGTTAGTACCTTTCAAAAAAGATATTCTCTTGTAGAAGCCCCCGGAAGAGGAGGGCTGCCAGATTAGTGTGGTCTACTGCTCTGGACAAGTATGGCTACTTTTCTTCTTTGTTTCCTACCCTGCTGAGGAGTAATCAACCACACAGTGTTCTGACCTGCTGAGGAGTAGTCAACCACACAGGTTCTGACCTGCTGAGGAGTAGTCAACCACACAGGGTTCTGATGCTGATTATATAAACTTACTGGACTGGATTAAAGCTCTGAGCTTGATTATGGATCCTGAATTTGCTGCATTGGCGGGCTACTGTGGAGGGAAAATCTGCCTGTTTTTTGTTTGTTTTTGGTTGACAGCCTCAAGTGAATAGATTTACAGGATATGTTTTATCTGCTGCTGGATAATCCTGAGCAGACGTCATCGCAGCACCTGAAATCCTGCTCCTACTGGCATCGTAAAATTCTATATTGGAAGAAGTCTTCCGGTATAGATAGCTTTAGCCTTTAGTGGTGGGGGAACACAATACCTGCGATTAAGGGGGCTGTTTGATATTGTCGGCATTCCCTCTCTCAATAAACATAGTTTCTTTAAACATCCCACTAACCATTTTCTCTTCATAGGTAGTTGGAATGTGAGGACTCTGCATAGAGCATATTCTCTAAATGTCCTCACACAAGAATTCCACTGTTATAATTTAGATATTGTCAGTTTGCAAGAGGTCAGATGGACAGATAAAGGTCAAATTCTTAAAAATATTCTTAAATTTCTCTTTTCAGGGAGGAATGATAATAAGCATCACCAAGGCGTTGGTCTGCTTCTGAGCAAAGACACCAGTGATGCTCTTCTACTATATGAGTGTATTAATGAAAGGTTTCTTACAGCAAAATTTCAGACGAGCATTAGAGACTTGAAAGTTATCTGTTGTTATGCCCCCACTGAAGATGCCGATGAGGATGAGAAGGATAGGTTTTAAGGACAACTTCAGGATATTTTGAATTCTATCAAGAAAGGAGATATTACCCTTGTTCTAGGTGACTTCAATGCAAAAGTTGGTACTGATTCTGACCTTTGGGGAGCAGTGATAGGCCCTCTTGGAATTGATAGCTGCAATGGCAATGAGAAACGTCTCCTACAGGTAAGCAAACTCAATGGTTTCAGTATAACTAACACATATTACAAAAACCACGACATACATAAGTACACATGGGTTTCACCTGATGGGCTGCATTAGAATATGATTGATTATATATTAATTAACAGCAAATGGGCTAGTTCTGTTAGGAATACCAGGGCATATATGGGAGCTGAAATTGGATCTGACCATTACCTTGTTAAAAGTGTCTTGCAACTTAAACTTAAAGGGTGTTGTGCTAAAGTTAAAAAATTTACCTTTAATACTCAAGATCTGAAAGACCCAGTTATAGCTAAAGCTTACCATGATAGGTCACTTAGTCATTATAACAGTCATGGTTTGCTTACTACTGAAGTTGAGGAAGAATGGGGCCGTTTTAAACAGGCTTTTTTGGAAACTAACAGTACTCTTTAAGGAAAAAAAGGAGCAGAGGAGACAGAATTATTTGAGTGATAAGGCACTTGAGCTTATTTCAGGCAGAAAAAACTGCAGTAATGTCTTAATCAATACCCTACTAGTACTAACTGAAAATGTTACAGAGATCTTAATAAACATGCAAAGGATCAGTTAGCTGCTGAAAAGAATCTTTGGATTGATGGCTTGACTGACAGAGCCGAAGAAGCAGTTAGACAGCACAACAGCAGAGAGCTGTACCAGATAGTTAATGTTTCGTGTGGTAGATAACGGAGGTATACAGCCATTGAAGGATAAACAAGGTAAGGTTTTAGAAGGTGAGGATTCTCTCATGGCTAGTTGGGCTGAACTTTTCAGTGATGTTCTAAACAATGTGATTAGTTCTACTCCCATTGCTTGTAATGATGATAGATTCATTACTGGCTTTAATGTTGGCCTTATAACACAGTCTGAAGTTATTTTTGCTCTATCTAAACTTAAAGTACATAAATCCCCAGGTGTAGACGAAATTACTACGGAAATGTTTAGAGCTGGGAATGTTTCGGTGTCCACTTGGATGACTGAAATTTTTAATATCTTTTATGATAAAGGTATGGTTCCTAAGGATTTTACCAGAGCTATTATTATCCCTATTTTTAAAAAAGTCGATCGCAGTTCTTCTGATAACTATAAGAGTATCAGTGTACTTTCTGTTTCAGATAAAGTTTTTTGCATGATGGTGCTTAAGAGAAATAGAATCATGTTGACAGTCTGCGTGATGAGCAATGTGCATTCAGAAGTGGTAGGAGATGTGTAGATCAGATATTTTCACTTAGGCAGATTCTTGAGAAATGTTTAGAGTTTCAGAAACCTTTGGTTGATAGCTTTGTTGATTTCAAAAAGGCTTTAGACTCTGTTGATCGTCATAATTTGTTGTTGATTGTGAGGTCATATGGTATACCAGACAAGTTAGTTAACATAATGAAAGCTCTCTATAATAACACTGAGTCGTGTGTGAGAGTTGGTAAGGCTTGTAGCAATTGCTTTAGCATTACTTCTGGTATTCGACAAGGGTGCATTTTGTCTCCTTTTCTCTTTAGTTTGGTTATTGATTATGTTATGCGAAATTCTTTGCAAGGGAAAGATTTTAGCCTGAAATGGTCTAGAGATTCCAATATTTCTGATTTAGATTATGCAAATGATGTGGCCTTGTTGGCTAATGATATTGATGAGATGAATTCTTCCATAAGGGCTGTTGATGAGATTGATTAGACTGGTAATAGTGTTGGTTTGTTGATAAACAGAGATAAAAATAAAGTAATGAAAATTGGTCAGGCAGTTGGTGCTTCAGTTGCTCTGAATGGTTGCACTCTTGAGAAAGTGTCTTAGTTTAATTATCGTGGGAGTTATGTAACATACTGGTGATTTGCGGCATGAAATTAACAGGCGAATAGGGATTGCCTTTGAACATTTAGGAATCTATGGAGAGTGTAGAGAAATAGGCGTATACACCTAAAGACTAAAATTAGACTGTATAATAGTATTTTTTTAGGGTTAGCTATGGTAGTGAAACTTTGACGCTTTGTAAACAAGATAACAGGAAATTAGATGCTTTTGATTCTAGATGCTTACGCAGTATCTTGGGTATTAGGTGGTTCAACGTTGTAAATAATAAAGAGGGTAGGCATAGGAGTTGGTAACGTTCTCTGAGCAGCATATTGCACAGAGAGAGACTCCGTTTTTTTTGGCCATGTTGCCCGTATGGATAATCATAGATTAGCGAATAGCGTTACGAACAATGTGTCTAAAGGTCTCAGAAAGAAAGGGAGACCTAGGATGCAATGGGTAGGCAATCCCAAACATGACCTTGTTAGAATTGTGTGCAGTGGTGAGATGCAGCAGATATAGCTAAGGACAGATATTCTTGCAGAACTAATTTGCCCGGTCTTGTTGCATCTCCGTAGCCTGTGGCTGTTTGAGGATGATGATGATGATGAATTTTGCCAAATCACTCGGAATTTTGCCAAATCTCCTTAATTTCATAAAACCAATACCAAATTTCACAACTCACCTGTATTTTACGAAGTGGCTTCGAATTTTCCGAACTGCCCTAGATTTTGCCAGTTCCGCTAGATTTGCAAGCGACCTCGATTTTAACAACTACCCTAGATTTTGCTAAATTGTCTAGATTTTGCTAACTGGCGTTAATTTTATACAAAAAATCCCTATTTTCCTAACTAGCGTGTATTTTATAAAGTCGTTTCGAATTTTGTCAACTCCGATTTACTTTAGGGGGAAACCACCCCCCTATCCCCCATAGCTACACTCCTGGTGTCCTGTACTGGAGTGTCATAGCCTGTGTATGCCAAGGAGCATGCTGAATTGGCCGGAGGGAAGGTTTTCATCTCTCTCCTAAGAGATTTCCAATTGGTCCCCTTCTCTGAGCCCTTCGGGTCCTTGTGACCTGGACATTTAGTCCATTGTGTGTAAAACAAGTGTCATTCAGAGGTAAAATAACCCAACCCTATGTAGTGGTTATCGTGGGAGGTTATAATTCTGAAACACTCTTAACCGTTTTTCTGACAACCATTCACCTTGTTTGAAATTTCTCCGAATTGCTTGAAACGGTTGGTTGACAACAAGAACCTGGCCCCCTCATGATGGACTCTCCTGTCTCCAATGATGGCCCTCCATCGGTCTGAGTTCTCGAGGCGTTTCCTTTAAAATATAACTGAAACAAACTATTACTACGAAATGACGGGTTAAACATTTACTTCAAAATATTTTAGCTACTTTTTGCTACCTCACTTGAATAGTTGTGTATGTCGCACCCAATTCTTTCACTGTTAATCGATATGCGCTCCATTGCTTATGTAGGCATTCCCATTTTCTTTTATTTCTATCCAGCCTGTTTTATGTTCTGGATCTGTTAATGAACCGTGCTTTAATTTTTACGACCACTGTATATATGTATAGATAATAACAAATGGTTTATTTAGAATGCACATAGAAATTATAAATGAAAAAGATAATCCAACTAATTCCTAACATACTTATTACAGTTATGAAATATTGCTTTTATTAATAATACGGATAACAGTACATTACACTGATAAATATGCTGTCCAAGATGATGGTATGGCTTTTTAGCTCATTTTCGAGAAAACGAGCTACGTTTTCACTTTGTCGTCTACCTCCGCCTATAGATATTTAGTTCTGTTTTCTTTTAGAGATAAAAAATATTCTTTTGGGTTGGGTTGTTTTACTTCTGATTTTTTACACACAATAGGCTAAATGGTCAGGTCACAAGTATCTCTTTACTGATTTAGGGAGGTGGCGGAGTTTCACGGGGATAAAATTCAACGCTGGCCCAGGCGGGACTCGAAACTGGGAACTGCAGATTTCGAGCCAGGCGCGATACCGATTGAGCCACCCCTCCCGATCCACTTTTCCTTTTTTAGTTGAATAGTTATTGATGGATATTACGATGCACATGTTCAGAATATTTCAGGAGCTTCAATAGCGTCCTTTAAAGTTGAAAAGGTGGAATGAGCAAAAATTTCATACAAATATTGTAAACGACCTATTTATACTGAGTTTTTGTTTGTAGAAGGTAATGGATACCAGTTTTATATTGGCAGCACTGATTTGCCACTTTGTCACTAGGGGGACGGAAGGACGCAACTTTTTTTTTTGTTTCACGAGATTAATGATTTCTTTATCTTTTTTATAGGCATTAATAAATATTACTATTTGCATTTTCCCCATCATCCTCATCACCATCGTCTCCCAACGTCCAGTGGATCTCCTCCCCACAACCTTCTCTGAGCCCTCGGGGTCCTTGTGACCTGATCATTTAGCCCATTATGTGCAAAAAAAGTGCCGCTCAGAGGTAAAACAACCCAACTCAAAAAGAATATATTTTATCTCTAAAGGAAAAAAAATTAAATTTCTACAGGCTAATACTAAATGATGTTAGACAATGCAAACGGAGCAAAATAAAAAACTCGAATAACGCCCTCTAACAGAAGAATAAATTGGAAAATGCAGAGAATTTAAACGAATGTTGCAAACGATCTATTTATGATAGAAATTTGAAAGTTTGATGATAGTGTGTGATGGGCAAGAGGATTAAACTAAGAGCAATGATTCCCCCCCCCCCCCTTGTCCCTTGGTGGTGGAAGGAATGCAACTTTTTTGTTTTATGAGCTAAATAAGAATTTGTTTTTGTATTTTTGCGTTTTTCGCAATCATCCATTAATTCTAATTTCCCCTGTTATAAGGCGGTTAAGGTAGAAAATAACTTCATTCTCTTTGAAAACGAACATATCATATTCACCGTTGGGAATATAGTATGGGATGCTCGTTTGCAAAGAATTATTTTTCGAGTCTGAATTTAGGAATTTTTCCTTGAAACTTCAATGAAGTTATACATCGCTCTTTGCGAGGTAGGATACTCCTATAGTTATACTAACTCCTGATACTCCTATAGTTAAACTAAGACACTTATTTCTCGAAATCTCATCTAATCTCTACTGATTATTATTATAATTATTATTTATATTTATATTAAACGTATGTAAGTAATATTCAATTCTTACACCAGCATGAATTTTTTTCAACCGTTTCATGTATTTTTTCTCGAGACGATTTGGAACCTATAGATAGAGAATATAGCAATTGAAAAAGAAATGCCTAATCTTATTAAATTTGTTTAATTTTCAATGATGATGTATCAAACACATTGAATATTATAAGGAGGAAGATGTTTGAAGGAGAATAAAGAATAAGCTGGCTTTACAAACACTGAGATCTGAAGTTGTCTTCTTTTTTTTAAAGTCAGTGCTTGTTTTGAAAGTTGATGTTCCTTTGTATGGATGTAGTAAACTCCATTACTATTACTCCGTTCTTTTAAAACAGGTTTGCAGTCTTACGGATTATTTAAAACGGAATGATTTAAAAAGACGGATTAGATTTAGAAAAATATAACTCTTAGTACCGCATAATTTGCTTCGGTATTTCCCAGTAGCCTCAAATTTGTGGTTACGGATACCAGGTCAACATTCGCTGAGTTGACCATATTTAATTTTTGATCTCGAAAGAGTGAAATATGATAGAGCGAACAGCAAACCGCAAATTGTTTACGACAGGGAACGTCGTGAATACGCAAAATCGCTAACGTAGAAGAATTACTGCACTTACATTTCAGAAATGCTATAATTTACAAAATCCTTGAAATGCAAGTTCTTTATATGCAACGCTTTATTTTATGATTTACGAAGGGTGGAAAATACCTTCCTATAAATTTAGGGGGGACATGAACCCCTCACTCCATCCTCCGTATTCACGATGGTCTTTCTTGTGGATCATAAAGGGATATCGGAGACCCCCCACAGAAGCTTGTTGAGAGGTGATGATGATTGAAACGAAAACTCAGAACTCAAATGAAACACGATGAAACACCCTTTCATTTTGCTCTTTGTATATTTTCAACATCCATTTCCAAGACACTTTCTTTTAAGATCGAAAGAGGAAAAAACCGGTATGCCAACTTTTATAACTTTCATAAAATAATTTTTTTATACAACAAACATTTTACCGCAATTTGTAAGAACTATTTATTATTCCTTAGCAGTCTTTCACTGCTGGGCATGACACAAGACAATTCATCATCCAACAAAAACTACTTTAATCCCTCCCCTTCCCACCCACACACCCAACTTAGCCACACACACACCCTTTTCTGACCTTTGTAACAAATGGTACCAACCTTGAAACCATTTCTCAATAAAGACAGCGGCAAAACATTTTTAAGTTTTCACTGCACATAAATCTGACTTCTTTCTTACCTTGGTAACTCTTACATATGGTAAGGCTTGTAATTCTCAGTTATGAAACCTAACTGCAGGTCATTTTCTTTCTGAATCTCTATCTGTTCGTGGGCACGCGTCATTGATATCAGCGAACGCTTCGCCGCAGACGCTCCGTCCTGCTGCCATTCGGCCATGCCCCAGACAATACTCAGAACACAAAAGGAATTGGGTTAAACTGTAACTTTGTGATGTTGTTTGCGACGAGAATGAATCACTCCTTCGTAAGTGAACCGTGCAGGCATTCTCCCTAACAAACCACTTTGGTAAGTTGTGTCCAGGAATTGCACTCCAATAAGTGAAAGAATCTACATGCATTTGTACATCTTGAAACCTTCCAAATAGAATAATTAGATGGCGGAACTATCTTTCCAGGTCGACGATTTTCTTTCCTTTAAATGATTTCTTAGCTTTTTTATCTTTTACGTAGAAAGAGAGCGTAAATCTTCTTTCAGAAGTGATATTTGCCTCATAAAAGGTGTTTGTGAGCACGTGTTGATAACTTAAAGGTTCCTTTTTGTTGACGAATGAAAAAATAATATCCCCTCATTGTTATTCAACTAAGCTTTTTGCGTTTGGACATAATTTACATTTATGTAGTAGTGTATAGAAAGCGGTATTTGCGTACATTAACGTAAACATTTAGATATGACGATAGAGAAGTTAAATAAAATGAAAAGTATGACTCAAAACTGAAATGACCACTTACACGTCACTGCTGTTTTATGCTGAGTTTACCGCATTCATTCCAACTCTACAAATAACGATAAAACCCGTTAGTAGCTGAAACCTTCAAGTAACTGTGCTGAGCATTCTAATCGATAGGGTCGACAATGATTAGGGTGCTGGATTGTGACTCAGATGATAAGGCTATTACGGTCAGTCATCATTTTGATCTACTGAGAAATTACGTGCTGTGTTTCATGATCATTTATAATATGTGATACCGATACCTATATTATTCATTGGGCCTGACACCCCTCTATACTTTTTGAATCTAAACCAGAGCTTCAAAATTTCATTATTCAAGGGAAATATTTCTCCAATTTTGCTGCTGTTGTTGTATTGGGTAGTTCGATTGGCCTTTTACTGCACTGCTGGTGATATTGCTGTTTTTGCTGTTATTGTTTTTACTCTTACTCTTTCTACTACAACTGATGCTGCTACTATACTTGCTGATCTTGTTCATGTTATTATTTTTATTTTTGTTCCTCTTCTTTTCTATTATTTTTCTTTCTGTTATATATATAGCTTCCATTGTTGTTACTGTTGTTGTTGGCTAACCTCGTTTCTATAGTCTTTATTTATTTTATTTTTTTATTTATTTATTTTCTATTTTCTTTACTCTCGACTTTTAGTTTTTCTTAAATTTCTACAGTTCTTCTTCCAATATTTTTACCTATCTTGATGCATTGCTATTAGTGCCATGACTTGACAGTTACATGGGATCTTTGAGTCCGTGCATCCTCTGTTCGAAGTAATCAGAATTCTTTTAACAAAGTAGACCCATTACCAAATTTAATATCAATCAAAAACCAAGTATTTATTATCTAGGTCTGTGGTTTCCTAACTTTACATAGTTGGTGTGATGTTGCTTCTTCGTTTGTTTTTCTATTGGGACCACTTAAGAATGTCCCCTCGGTTCGATCGCAATACGCGACGGGTGAAAGAGTTTTTCAGATCAAAAATCAAAGATTTTATCACAATTGAAGGGACTCGATACTGAGGCTCCTTCCCAATAAATTGGTTCAACTTAGTCCTTGGTAAAACAATAACTATCCTTTATTGATATAAACTACATTGACTGATGAGGAAAAACACACTCGTCACTCATTTACTATGAATTACAAAACGAGCTTACTATCCCCGTTCAGCTGTTTTCCCGAGAGCCTACGTACCGCTAATACTAGTCGGCACTCACCAGCTTCTCAATTTTATGTCTGCACGCTTTCGAAACTCGACCGGCTCTGTTCTTCTCGTGGTTGCCAACCCTTTCTCTTTCTCTCTCCGCCTGACCATCTGGAGTGTCCACGAGCAGTGGGGTGACCTCCGTCCCTTCTGGGCACTGTTACTTCAATTAACTTTCCAGATGCCGGGACAGAGGGCCTCCCACGTAGTATAAGCCTTGTTGGTGAAATCCAAAATAAATATACAAAGCCTGAAAAAAATATCTCAAAAGGCCTCTAGCCTGACACCTCCCTGCCAGAAGTCAGTAGTTAGTCCTGTTAACTGCTGACTAAAAAATCAAGTTGAATGCTGAAAATCAGAGTTCATTTTCGCGTTAATCTTAGAGTTCAATGCCACAAAATTCAGAATTCTAAGTTGCTTTAGGAATTCTATAAATTCTCTGCGAATTGGCACATCTTTTACACATTTATGTACACTACACTTAAATACAAACGAACTTCTAGGTATATACTGGTGCACTGAGTCTAAATATTCTTTTTGCTTCAAACACAAAAAAACCTGGTGACTAAAGTAGTTGTCCGAGAGTACACAGTTTATAAATTAATTATCTCACTAAAAACTGTCTTGGACGAAGGTATGCCGTACTGACGGTGTTCATTTGTCCACAGGTGACATCCCATGTGAAAGGCTATGCACACCTTTCGTGACTACCTAGATATCACCTTCTCGTACGTACCCTCTGACTCTACAGGCTGAAAGTCGTCGACATTGGCGTCGGCCTGACCATTTAAATTTGTAAAAGGTGTTAGTGTACCCTCCGTTAGACAATTTGGCTCATCGTAGACATCGAGTCTGACAGATTGCTGCACATGTTTGGGCTGGGAGATAGTACGTTGTTGATTGGACGGTCTCCATGGAGCATACATTTCCCTTTTTCTAACTGGAATTCCTCTACCTCTTTCATAGTAACTTCCTCTATTGGCCCACGGCTCGTGGATTTTCCTCCTGAGGTTAACAGTTACAGGCCTTCTCTCCTTCTTTCTAATTAACTTACCATATGCTTCCACACTCAGAAGTACCTCCTTCTGCAGATTTGCTACTACTGCGCATAGCACTTTAATTTCTCCGCCACTCACAGTGCTATTGTCTGTACCATCAATCAAACTTAAAGGCAGCTCTTTTACCTCTGCCCTTATGGCATCACCAAACGGCCCATGCAACAACAGATGGTCTTTTACCGGGTGCTTTTCTTCGTTCAGCATCCCCTTTCTGATTACTGTCAGGTCTGCCCCCGATTCCACGACTGCTCTAGCGGTCTTGTCGCCACCTCTGATTCGAACCTCTTTATAATCTACTGGGATACGCATCTTTCCCTGTTCCATTACTCGTCTGCTTGGACTTAGTTTTGAATGTGTGGTAACCCTTCCTATTGTTGCCTCTCAAACCTCTTCCGAATTCTGATCCAAGGTGCTAACTTGGTATACCTGAGTTCGACTCTCACGGTCCCCAGTTCTCAGTGGGCAATCTTTCATCAAATGTTCGTCAGATCTACATTTATGGCACCTCCTTACTTTTGGGACATTTCAATATTCAGCTAAATTAACTGCCGGTCGATACCTTCTGCTCGAATAATTTTTCTCTGAGTCTATCCTCTGCTGGGGGAAACAATACGTTCTGCATATTGTCTATGCCTTACCTCTTTAAAAGTTAGGACCTCTTCCGTTCCGTTTACACTGGCTAGATGGATTTCTGCCCACGTGGCAATTTCGTCTGCTTTTGCCCATGACTCCGCCTCTTTCTGTACTACGTAAGCATGAGTGTCTTGAGGAAGGCTATCACGTAGCTTATCCGACACTATCAGGTCCATAAGCTCCTCAAATTTTGTCACCTTCCTACTGAGGACGTAGTAATCCCAGCTATTTCTGAGCCTCGAGGCTAACTGATTATATGACTCATTCGGTTCTTTCGCGATAGTTTCAAACTTTCTCTTGTACGCAGAGGGAGTGAGCTTAAACTCTTTTAATACAGCCTCTTTAACTTTCTTATAATTAGCAAAATCCTCTGCACTTAATTTTCGAAAAACGTGCTTTGCATATTTACCATCTAAAAAAGAAATGATGACTTTGCCTTGAAACTCCTCTGGTACTTCATATACCTTAAATCCCCTTTCCGCTGTCTCAAAGAGATTTATCACCTCTTCTGGGTTTTTAGGGCTTCCAGCTAACATATTTCCCAATAATTTTATATAATTAGCCAGCTGCGCATCTGCTGGATTACTAGAAACTGCCACCGTTCGCACATCACCCCTCTCCTCGTTTGCATTCCTCATTTGCAGTTCCAGCATTCTATACTCATGCTCTCTCTCCTTTTCCCTTTCTCGTTCTGCTGCCTCTCTCTCTTCCCTTCTCAGCTGCATCTCTAACCTCATCCTCTCTAATTCAAAATCATCTCCAATCCTTTCTTTAGCTCTCTGCTTTCTGGTCCCGCTCTGCAGCCTATCCGTATCGTTGTCATTGCCATAATCCCTCAACCCTCTCATGTCTTCCGCAGCATCCGACTCTCTGTCTATTGTCACCTCCTCGCTTCCCCGGTCACTCCCTGAATAACCACCCTGCGTGCTATCCCTCTCTGTGACTGTGTAGCCTCGCCTTAACTCATCCCTTTCCCTATCGTGACCGCTCCTAAGCTCCATTTTAGCTCGTACAGGCCTCTGCCGTATCTAACTACTCGCCCCTAGAGTAAGAGGATACTTACCTCCGATGTGATGACAGGAACGAACCGCCTCGTCAGTCTGCCACCTGAAGCACACAGTCGGAACACTCTTGGTAGTATCAGCCTTGCGCTGGTCAGCTCCCAGTGGATGTTGAACTTTTCCGTCACCTTCACAGCTTTTTCCACAGTTCGAACGTGATGTACGATTCTTCAGGTACCTTCACAGCTAGTCTATCGCCTGAAGCACACTGCAGGACACTCTTGGCAGTATCAGCCTTGTTCTGGTCAGCTCACAATGGATGTTGGAACTCTTCTGTCACCTTCGCCGCTACTTTCACCTCTGTTGCATCCTGGCGGCTGCGCCACTTTGTGGTGTTGCTTCTTCGTTTGTTTATCTATTGGGACCACTTAGGAATGTCCCCTCGGTTCGATCGCAATACGCGACGGGTGAAAGAGTTTTTCAGATCAAAAATCAAAGATTTTATCGCAATTGAAGGGACTCGATACTGAGGCTCCTTCCCAATAAATTGGTTCAACTTAGTCCTTGGTAAAACAATAACTATCCTTTATTGATATAAACTACATTGACTGATGAGGAAAAACACACTCGTCTCTCATTTACTATGAATTACAAAACCAGCTTACTATCCCCGTTCAGCTGTTTTCCCGAGAGCCTACATACCGCTAATACTAGTCGGCACTCACCAGCTTTTCAATTTTATGTCTGCACGCTTTCGAAACTCGACCGGCTCTGTTCTTCTCGTGGTTGCCAACCCTTTCTCTTTCTCTCTCTGCCTGACCATCTGGGGCGTCCGTGAGCAGTGGGGTGACCTCCGTCCCCTCTGGGCACTGTTACTACTATTAACTTTCCAGATGCCGGGACAGAGGGCCTCCCACGTAGTATAAGCCTTGTTGGTGAAATACAAAATAAATATACAAAGCCTGAAAAAAAATATCTCAAAAGGCCTCTAGCCTGACAGTTGGGATGCGTGTTTTTCCTTCAGTACCTTCATTTGCTGCCTAAATATATATACACCCATATGAAAAAAACAAATAAAAATAAATGAATAAATTGTCATGTTTTATTTAACCTTAAAACTAAAATCCATTGATTACGTTGCACTTCATAGCTTTTAAATAATTAAGAGCAAAATACGAAATATCGCCAATCGTACCTTGTCAAGCAACAACAATCGGATCATGCGGTTATTTATTCATTTTCTAAGGATCAAGTGCCGGTCTGTGAGTCACACTTTGAGGAACGATGATGTAGGGTAGTCACAAACTTGATGTACGTAATTGGATATACGAAATTGGGTTAAAAACTAGATGTACGAAATTATCAGAAATTGGATTTCCTGCACAATACAAAAAAAAATGACTTTTTACATGATAAATATCAAAAGCATGTATGTAAAGACTTGAAATGAATCGGTGCCTTCGACACCTCTTAATTTGAACGATCATCTATTTCACCATACCGGAGCTGAAAATTCCTCTCATTTCTGATTTCTACTTCCTAAAATAGCTCTATTCAGCACTTTTCAGTTCTCCAGCACTGGTATGTCGGGATTTGATCTTTGACTTCGAAGGACCCATCGCATATAAAATTTCACATTTCTCAGATCTCGACTCAAAATACCCCAAGGGGCAAATTTTTAGCTGTGTAGCATTGGAAAATCTAAAATTCACCTTTGACCTCGAAGGATCCCACCTCCCGATCCTAAATTTTGCAACATTTCTCTGATCTACAACCTGAACCCCCCTCCCCCCAAACTCCAATTTTCATATTTCTAGCACTGGTAGCTCAAGGTTTGACTTCTAAGTAACCTCTGTTTGACCTTGAATTTGTTTACGACAGGGAATACCGCGAATACGCAAAACCGTGAACGAAGAGGAATTACCACCACCACCACCACCATCATTATCATCAAGCAGTCATGGGCTATGGAGGACCAACCAGACCGTGCAATTTAGTTCTCCAAGCAAGTCTGTCCTGATCTGCATCTGCTGCATCTGACCACTGCACACCAATTCTAATAAGGTCCTGTTTGACATTGTCTGCCTACCGCATACTAGGTCTCCCCTTCTTTCTGAGGCCTTTAGGCACACTGTTCATAACCCTATTCGCCAATCTATAATTATTCATACGGGCAACATGGCCAAACTACGGAGTCTCTCTCTGCACAATATGCTGCTTAAAGGAGGTTGCAAACTACTTTGCCTAACCTCAACATTAGTTACAAAGTTGAACAACCTAATACCCAAGATATTACATAAGAATCTAGAATCAAAAGCATCTAGTTTCCTGTTATCTTGTTTAAAAATTGTCCAAGTTTCATTACCGTAACTAACCCTAGAAAGAACCAAACTATTATACAGTCTAATTTTAGTCTTTAGGTGTATACGCCTATTTCTCCACACTCTCCATAGATTCTTAAAAGTCCCGGCAGCAATCCCTATTCGTCTGTTAATCTCATGCCACACATCACCATTATCTGTTACATAGCTCCCAAGATAATTAAACTGTGACACCTGCTCAAGACTGCAACCATTCAGATTAACTGAATCACAGCCTGCCTGACCAATTTTCATCACTTTAGTTTTCTCTCTGTTCATAACCAAACCTTCTCTAGTACCAGTGTCATCAACAGCCCTAATGAAAGAGTTCATCTCATCAACATCATTTGTCAAAAGGGCTAAATCATCAGCATAATCTAAATCAGAAATTGTCGTATCTCCAGCCCATTTAAGGCCAAAATCTTTCCTAGAAGTGAATTTCGCATAATATAATCAATAACCAAACTAAATAGAAAAGGAGACAAAATGCACCCTTGTCGAAAACCAGAATCAGTGCTAAACCAATTGCTAAAAAATTTACCAACTCTCACTCACGACTCGGTGTTATTATAGGAGCATTCATTATGTTAACTAACTTGTCTGGTATACATATGATTTCACAATCAACCAGAAATTATGACGATCAACAGAGTGGAAAGCCTTTTTGAAAACTACAAAGCTAGCAACCAAATCTATAGTTGCATTTAAGATTTCGGAGGTCAAATCAGAAGTGAGATTTCGACTTTTCCTCGAGATCTACGACCTGAATTATGCCTAGATACAAATTTTCAGAGCTCTTCCACTTCCGCTTCGTTTTTCGAATTCGAGTGATCCTCAGTCAGCCGTCAGTCAATCATTCAATAGTCTACATCTATTTGATGATAGAGATTCATTCTGGAGCATATACCTTCCTGGTGTTGTGTGAGGTATACGTTACACAATGCACACTTATACAAAACCTTTAAGCGACCTTAGGCTGCCAAGGATGGAAAAGACTGTGCCATTTTGTTTTCCAAACAGATCACTCCTCAATAACATCCGTTTAATTTGACCTTCAAAAGTCAGTTCCAATTAGATCCTGTTTAGTACTGTTCACTCGTTTTGAAATCGTACGGATAATATTGAGAATAAGCATTTATGAATTTCTACACATGTCGTCTGGGAATAAAGAATTTTAGATACTTAGAAATAAATAGGACTGGGAAGAGATTTAGATTCGTGGAGGTATTACTAGGAATAGCGAGTTTTTTATTCGAAAAAAGAGCCGTAAGAATCAGAATGTTTAGATTCTTAAAGACAGAGCTGGGAATGAAGATTGCATACACCTAACGACAGTTTTAATTAAAATACCAAAACAGGAAAACTTTCACGTTAAAAAGCATATTTAATTGTTGTTTTTAGCTTGTAAATTTGTTAATATTATCAGAATCGCGAAAGAGAAATCATCTATAACTACACGTCTGAGTGTAATCATTGACGGGGATAAAGAGAACATTTTGTACAAAACAGAAATAAAAATCTTATTTCCATTTGGATGACACAAACACACACCTCAACCCTTTCAAAAGATTTTCAAGGAAAGGATTTTATACATTTTCTTGTTATTTTGTTATTTCTTCCCGTGCACTGTAGCATTCTCTTCTTCCTTGATCAATGGTTTCCGTGCAATACTTTCTCCGGAGTTCACTGTACGATGAACGGTTTTCATTAGAGACACGCTTAAATGTTAATGCACGAAAAATCAGAAAACATCGTGAAATTTTCATGCTCCTTGTTTACGAGAACACGAATGAGTTGCAAAACTGGATCATTAGATTCAAAAATAAATAAATAGATCAACTTTAGACTTGTTTGACATGAGACAGGTGGTTAATTGCACGTGTCCTTCGAGTAGGTCAAGTCGTGTAAAAAAAAAATCATCGCCTTTATGATTAACCATGCATCCTCTTTTTATGTGAATTATTATTTCTGCGTGTATTTTAAAAATCTTTGTAAATGAGTATAATGAGCCCACTTTAAGAAATCTGTAGAACTCAAATACGAGACTGAAAATGCGAATTTTTGTGAGCTTTTATTTCTATGAAATGCTAAAAGAATTGTTCTGTGTTGCTCGTTTCTTAACTTTCAAGTTCCACTTTGAGTTCAAATAACTCAAAGTGGGAAACTTTCATGTAATTATGTATTTTAGACAAGAGATGTGTCCGAGCGGATATGCGGACTAGAGGCCGTCATAGGTCTGAAATCTGGAGGAGGACAGTTAGAGACGTATGAAAGATATTTTAGTCCAGAAATGACACTCTAACTTTACAAATGGATTAGTTAGTAATTGGTATAATTTTTAGTAGCTTGTAATTTGACCTCTGGGATTGTCGGGGTACAAAGAGGTTTTCTCTCCTTGAAAAGAAAATGGCGATTAAATCCACTAATTCCTTCAATAATAAAAAATGGCTGGCTATTGGAATGGGAAAAAATATTCGCAGCTCTCTGGTGTGTGTGTGTGTGGGGGGGGGCATGGTCCCCTCCTTACGACCGCCATTGGCGCTGGCACGCGTTTCTTGTACATCCTCGGTGATGTCAATGATGGCGGAAGTTTTCGGCTCCTTGTAATTCCGCAGGTATTTGAACGATCATTCCAAGTCATGGTGTGATGGTCTCACTTGTGTCTTCCCGTGTAGAATTTAGAAATCAGGTTCCCAGCTGCGCTGGGTCGGGATTAAACTCTCCGCAAGTGTTCAAAATCTCTGGGGGTCGCTACCTTCACCTACCTTATGGATGCAGTAGGACGTTATCATTGAGGAAAGTTTTCAAACTGAAGAGACGATTTGCAACAAACTTTTTTTATTTGGGGGAGGTTTAATTTTATAGGGCCCAAAGCCTTACAGTGTTAATGGATGAAGCTATACACGGAATCTGAAGATCCTAACTCTTTCAATTTAGGAGTTATCGAACAAACAGACAGACAAAGCCTCTAAAATATATAATTGAATAGGAGATTTTCCAGACAAGTCATTTGTACTCTGCATTTTAGCCGTTTTCTAAAGTAAGTGTATAGACTTGGCGTTGGCTTAGAGACACGGCGTCCAATTGATTAAATTCTCTAAAATATATAACAGAAGACACTTTCCATGTCCCAAGATTTCACTTGATATACAACTCGTTACAATAAAATAGATAAATACCCCCTCATGCAGCTGCTTGCCACATAGGTCTGACAGGAGCCTGTCAGTTTATATGCCATAGTAGAAGGTCTGTGAGGATGGCAGGACCTCAGCAGAAAAACACAAACATCCATGCCTTAGCCAGGGACTCGAACCCAGGTCCCTTAGATCAGTAGCCAAGCGTGCTAACCACTCGGCCACGGGATTGCGACGTTATAATAAACTCCCGTTAAAATTCCTTCCCTGTTTTCTTTTGGTGGGGGAGATGGAAGAAAGGAGGCGACGTCATATGAGATAGTCCATTATATTCTTCATCTCAAAAGTTAACATTTTAGATATACTACGATCGATATGCATTTTACTCTTTTTTAGCAGGATAGGAAGAAAGTTTGGAAGCCAACTCCGATTATGATAAGGATCTATAACTAATTTGATACAAACCCTTAGGTTGTTTCAAGTTGTGATTTTTTAATTAGCTATCAAGTGAATTTTGTGGTCCTAGCTCTTACCTTTTAGGAAGAGTTCTTGATCTAACAAACTCTAAAATATTCAATTGATTTATAAATATTTCTTTCCGTATCATTTCAACTGGAATTTAAGGCGATAAAAACTTCTTATCAACTGCTTGGCTGCAAGACGTTCATTGCAATATTCCAGCAGAAGTTTGATACGGTAGGGAAAGAATGAGTTACTACATTGAAAATAATAATTATACTCTATTTGCTATATTTTGGAATATATATATATACATAAATATATTTACTAAATATGTTAATGATAATTGAAAGTGTATTCTTCAACTTCTGCAGGGCGGGGCGGGGCGGAGGTGGCTCAGTCGGTGGCACATCGTAATCTGCAGTTCTCAGGTTCGAGTCCCAGCTGGGTCAGTCGGAGGTCAGCGTTGAGCTTTATCTCCGCAAAACTCCCCGCCCTGTCCGCAGTCAATAGGGGATACCGATGTGCTTGGAAAGACCGCCGTCCGTCGGATGGGACGTTAAGCCTATTTTCTTTAAAGCGGGGGGAGTCATACCCTATTTACTTTAAAGAACACGCTGGAGGGCCTTGACGAGAGGCTACAATCTGTTTCTCAACTGCTCTTCCAGTGGGTCCCCTTCCCCGAACCTTCTCTGAGCCTTCGGGGTACTTGTGACCTGGCCATTTAGCCCACTGTGTGCAAAAAAAGTGCTGCTCAGAGGTAAAAAACTCAATTTCTTAATATATTTTTGGATTGAATTAAATATGTTAAAACGGCTTCAGATTTTTCCTTTTAGAAGCATCTGAGCAGCAGAGATGTAGACATAACGTCTTAAATATTATGACCAAAAATTGAATCGTATTTGGTATGCAGAACTTTCAGTGAGTTTTAAAAATGATCTTTCATCATTCGAAAAGTTCGTGAAAACTAATTTTGAAAAATAATTTAGCTTTCAGTCACTGCACCAATCACTTTTAATGGTGGATTTTTTTAATGGTGTTTTCAAGGTTTTTTATGATCTCATAGTTTAGTGAAAATAATATTATTTAACGAAATATTAATCACTAATTAATATTAATTGTTAAGTATATATATATATATGAATAAATAAAGTACTACAAATGGGAAATAGAATGCTTGCTGATCGCAACAAATGCCAAAGGATACTTGTTTAACACAAAAAACTTACTTAAGATGACAAATGAATTTTTTTCCAAGGGTTATATATTTTGACGCATTTAAAGTACTATTTATTTTTTTCTCTTTGTCCTGTAAATTTATTTTAGAAATCAACAGCATCCAATATTTATCAGTTTGTGCACGGCACCGTAGACACCAAATTGGGGTCAAGTATCACGATCTTAGGACCGAGTTGTAATTATCAGATACACGTCCACAATAAGCATTAAGCTACCTTAGTTGAGAGATAGCTTAATATTGTGAAATGTATTCAGGGTGTCCCCCGTGATGCATGATTCTGGAAGACATTAGGAGATAATTTTAAACCCTCAGCATCACCGACCTGAAATTCCTAACAGTTGGTTCCTGTTTTGTTGTCTGCAATGAATTTATAGTACAGAATGGTTAACACGAAAGTCAGGGGACCAGTGCCAATGTTTCATGTTAACAGAATTTCGCTTTTGCAGTATATTGAAGTACACATTGTCTTGTTAACTCCTAACGCTATTCAAAGCGTAAGCCGTAATTTGAGAATAAAGATCAAGACATAGATTGAATGAGACTTTTTTTTATCGATTAAATATCTTGGGTTTGAGCAAAGCCTGCCAGCCTTCATTGTGAATGTTATTCTGAATCTGAATGGAAATCAGGAAACTACCGTCAAAAACTGAAGACTTGGGGGCCGGTGGGGTGAAAATATCAGAATAATGTTTGAAGACAGAAATATTTAGGTCGAGTGATTTATTAATAAGTATATTTACCAAATGAACGCAATGGAACTCAGGATGAACAAAAAGAAAAAGGGAAAAAAAGGAATCCTTATTATTAAAAATGCGTGTAAAATATTTTTCATATTAAAAAATTAAAGTAAATTATGTGTTTCTGAGAACAAAGGAAAAGGTTGAAATATAATTGCATTTCACTAAGTCAAATGTACACTGATGGAGAGAAGTTCAGTTACAAACATAAAAATTTAATATATCAACATAATAACTAATTAGAATCTAATGAAATTCAGTACAGGGGTACATGAGACCATGACAAAGAACACATGCAGAAAGGAATGCTACATGAATGTGGCACATGCAAAACGACACACACCTTAGGCACGCAATAAAAGAGAGTGCAGAACGGCGCTCGTCATATCGTGCCTCGCACGCTCAAAGCCAGTCAGCTTGCAAGAGTTTTGACACCCGAGTCGCTTGGAGGATTCGGAGATGTGAATAGCCATTGGTGGGATGTTGACAGGACAGACCCAAGCTATGGTGGCCAGAGAACCATCTCGGATGGTTATCTCCAGGCTATTGAGACAATATCAGTAATCCAGGAATATATCTCAACGACCAGTTCTGGGCCGATCACCCTAAGAGGCCCGTTATCTGGCGTTAAAAGCGAGTAGGGAAATGACAGCCAGACGTCTCGCTGTGAGGCTTGCCTGTGCCTCGGGCACAATGGTGTCAAAGAGAAGTGGGTCCAGACGACTTCGTGAGGGGGGTCTGTATGCTAGGAGACCGATAGTTTGCTTCCTGCTCACCCATCTCAAGGAAGAGCTCGAAGGACTTAATGCAGGAAAGTCCATAAGTAGTGTGCTCATGTGCTCTTCACGGATAGGTTACGTTTCAGTCTGACTATGGATTCCCGAATGTGCCGTCCCATGGCCGAGTGGTTAGCGCGCTTGACTACTGATCGAAGGGACCTGGGTTGTGCGTGTTGTTTTTCTGCTGAGGTCTTGCCATCCGCTCAGACCTGCTACTATGGCATATAAACTGACAGGCTCCTGTCAGACCTCTGTGGCAAGCAGCTGCTTGAGGGGGTATTTATTGCCAACGGCCATACCAAGCTGAAAACACCGGTTCTCGTCCGATCCCCGAAGTTAAGCAGCTTTGGGCGCGGTCAGTACTTGGGAAGGTGACCACCTGGGAACACCGCGTGCAGTTGGCATTCTTTAGCCGTCCCGTAGCCGAGTGGTTAGCGCGTTTGGCTACTAATCTACGGGACCTGCGTTTGAGCCCCGGGTAAGGCACTGATGTTCGTGTTGTTTTTCTGCTGAGGTCCTGCCATCCTCTCAGACCTTCTACTGTGGAATATAAACTGACAGGCTCCTGTCAGTTTATATTCCACAGTACTGTGGCTTTACCACACCTCTGTGGCAAGCAGCTGCTTGAGGGGGTATTTATTTATTTATTTATGTAACTGGCGTACCCCTTGTATAGATAGATAAAACTATAGTTATAATATAACAATGGGAATAAAATAAAACATATATATATATAACATATACTAGCGACTTTCAAGCTCTCACGGGGTACCCCAAAAAGGTTTACCGAACTTTAGGAAAAAGTTAGCTTTAGAGTAGGAGTTATCAACGTGGGGTACCCCAAAAAGGCGTACCCCACGTTGATAACTCCTACTCTAAAGCTTCAAACAAGAAAGTTTCAGTCTGTCGCTGCATGAGTCTGTGTAGCTCTTATAGCAAGCAATATATACACAGAAGAGCCAAAATGCGACCAGCGCGTCTTTATGCAAATCGAAGCAACTGCAGGTAAACGACGGCGCATGTGAAGGTCATGAAACGGTAAAAATAACACCTGATACTGAGCTCTGTTAATCAGTGTTATTCTTGTCCTCCAGATGGGAAAGGCAGCGGACTTAAGTGAGTTTGACAATGGCCAAATTGTGAAGGGCAGTCGACTGGGTCAGAGCATTTCGAGATGACAAGGCTTGTGGGGTGATCACGGTTAGCCACGGTTAGTATCTTCAAAAAGTGGTCCAAGGAGTGAAATACAACGAACTACCAGGTGAGTGAAGGCTATCCCGTATGGTACGAATCAACAGAAAGGATACTGTGGCGCAACTCTCCCATAATTTGACGCCTACCACCTACCTAAACATCATTGCAGACTGCCAATGCCAATGGTAATTTCCCTCTAGTAGTACCTTCTTTCAGCAGGATAATGCGCCATGCCACACTGCCCGGATTGTTTAAGAATGGTTCGCAGAACATGTGGAAGACTTCCAGGTATTGCCCTGGCCTACAAATTCCCCAGACTTTAAACTAATCGAGCATCTGTGGTTTGTTTTGGAACAGCGTATCCGATCTGAGGCGGTTCAACCAAGTAGCTTAGAGGAATTAAAGAATCTGCTGATAACGTGTTGGTACCAGATACCACAAGATATCTTTTGAAATGTTATAGCGTCCATGCCTCACCAGATCAGAGCTGTTTCGGCAGCACGTGGAGGATAACATTACATTAAGTAGGTGGTTATGATGTTTATGCTCTTCGGTGTATATATTTTTTAGATATAATTTAAATACAAATGCTCGAATTTATATTTTTGTAAATAAAACGCAGACTAACCACTATTGCATTAAGTTTTCCATCAGAACGAAAATAATTTTCATTTTTAAAAAAAGTTACTATAATGAAAAAATTTCCTAAAGTTCAAGGGAGCCCCCTTTAGGCGAGGGTTGCAATGACATTGCATTGGTTGATTGCATTGGCGTAGTTACACTAGTGGTTCTATAACATGGTTTTAAATCTCTGAAGGCTCGAGATTTTAAAATTTTAAAAATGAAATAGGCTCTTTCTGTTCAGGTGTGACTAAATTATATCCATGTATGTATGTACAGGGTGGTTATAAAACAAGTTTCTTTATTCTGGAGTCTCGGGAGCGGTGATTAACATACTTCCTTTTGTTGCTGCACAACACAGCAACCACGACAAGACCCGGTTCCGCCTTTCGATACTATCAGTTAAGGAATTGCCGTGTACTATCTACTTGTCAGGGCTTGTCAGGGCTGCACCATATAGATGCATCTCATCCCCAACAATCCTATGGCGAACAGTCCTATAGAAGGAAAGCTCATCCATCGGCCAAAACCTAAATTTACTCTGTTCCCCGGTTAGCCATGAAGAAAGATATATAGATCCAAGTTCGCTCGGCTCCTGTGGTGGAGACTCTTAGTGGGACCCAGACTTTGAAAAGGGCCCTTGCCTACTAGGGCACCACTCCGTTCTTTAGGGCCCTTGAACCTGCTCCACTGAGCACCTGATTTTGAGGTCTCAGCACTGTCCAACCGGGTCACTAAACCGGCCAGCAATGCCTTCGATCTTGGGTTGGTCTTGGCTCTGTCCAATCGGGCCCAAACCGGTCAGCAGAATCTTCGACCGGTTGCTGGGCCACAAGCCCCCCCCCCCCCCACCCCGCCATGACAAGATGGTCCCCTATCGGGGGGGGGGGGAACGGTGATTAACAGAGATAATACCGCAAAAAGTGATAGATTGGTTAATGAAAACATGCGGAGGCAATTTAGCGAAGAAAAAAATTAGTTCCAATTGTCGCCACCAGGGGGAAACGAGCGTTGCAAACACAAGAAAGAAAGGCACAAGTGTGAAAACGATGTTTATTGGTTTCATGCACATGTCTGTTGCAGATGCTGTTCAATATTTCTCCATCAGTGCAGAGTATGTGCTGGAAGCGAAGAACTTGTTGTCCACTGATGCTTGGAGCATATCGCTTTGGATATTGGTCACTTCCCGCGAATAATGCTGGCCTTCAGATCAGCAAGCAACCGCACATCGACACATAAACCAGTCCTTGAGATAGCCCCAGAGCCAGAAATCACAAGGATTCAGGTCTGGTAAGCATAGTGGCCAGGCATGAAGAAAATCTCAAGAAACTACGTGCTCATCGCCTAACGTTGTATGCAGCAACTGCTGCCATCTTGCAGCAGTTTCTGGAGGGCGGGAATCACGTGATACTGGTGAAGAGCATAATAATGGGCACCTGTTACGGTACACCGCACTGGACCATTAAGTGTAGCCTCCTCAAACGATAACGGCCCAATGATGAAGTGTGCACTGAAGCCACACCACATTGTCATGTACGAGAGCTAGAGGGGTTAGCATAACTGACTACTATTCTAGCGGGCATGTCCTTAATTGTTTCTATGTTGTATTCCTTGTCAAAGTGTTTGTATTCCTTGTCTTCTGCTGTATTCGTTCATGTACAGCAGAAGGAGGTGACGCTCCCCATATGCGACAGTTCTGTTTGTTGATGGCATCAGTTAAGGTCTTGCGTGCCTTGTCCATCCACAGGACCACCTATAGGCACATGTCGTGCACCTCCATCTGCCCCAGAAATTGGAGAGCGAAGTCGGTGCAATGTTGCGAGTCATATGCGGTCGCAGTTCCTGCATCATATGGATTCTCTATGGCTACCATCGCCCAAAATCGTGGGGAAGATGGCTTCGAAAGACCGCCTTTCACGAATAGGACGTTTAGTCATGGCGCCGTATGCGGGAGAGCCACACGCTGTGCACTTTTAATAACCAGCTGGAGGACCTTGACGGAAAGCTTATATCTAACTTCTAGTAGCAATCCAGTGAGGCCACTTCTTCAACTTCATCTGAGGCCTTGTGGTACTTGTGACCTGGTCATGATCATTGTGTGCACAAAAAATGACACTCAGAGGTAGAACAACCCAACCCACTTTATTTTAATTCAATCATTCCACCCTCCCCCTAATTTTTTTTATCAGAACTTGAGTGTGGAATATCTGATTGTTTCTCCTTCGCCTTCAAGTTCAAATTTCGCAATTGTCATTGCAATGACAACTGAGTGTACAAACTCAGTTGTTGACGTATTAACAAATCTTTCATTACGTTATGATGCTAAAGTCTCCTTTGATGTGGAGCGAGGCGTTCACAGGCACGCTCTAACTGACCTACTACACCTACACGCCACTTATGAAGATATTCATCCATGTTTATTAAGTGTTTACTATTTTTCACTCCTATTACTCTTGGAAGTAAATTTCAGTTTGTAAAAGCAGTTTTGCTCTACGAAATTGAAACCATATTCGAAAGGTGATTTTTGACAAAAGGATTAAAGTTTTCCTTTAATTCGAGGTCAAGGTTATTTCCAGAAACGAAGAGGTTAACTGGAAAATGTAACATGTTCAAAAATATTAAATCCCGTCTCTAATTCTGCCAGTCTATAGATTCAGTTCCTCCTCTTAATTTCCCGACAAAGTGCGTGTCAGAATTTGCCTAATGCTCTAGCTACATATAATTTTTTTAACCTTTTCACTACCATACTAGCCCAAAACAGCCCAAGCTGCAGGTACTGAAGAAGAAGGAATAGCATTGGTTGGGCGAGTCCGTTTAAAATCTTGGCCGTTTTCTGTTGGTATGTTAGTGGAAGGGTTAAAGGGACTGAGATAACCTGTAAGCTTGTGTTGGTTTCTCTTATGCAATACAACACTTAGATAAGGAATACAACATAGAAACACTTAAGGACATGCCCGCTGGAATAGTAGTCAGTTATGCTAAACACTAGCCCAGTTAGAGCTCGTAGAAGGTAGATAGCCAGGTAGGAATCATCTAGGTAAAGGTCATCTAGGTAGGGGTTCTCAACTTGGGGTACGCGGTATAATTTTTCATGGTACGCCGTGAGAGCTCAAAAGTCGCTAGATATGTGTTATATATATATACATGTTTTATTTTATTCCCATTGTTATACTATAACTATAGTTTCATCTGTCTGTACAAGGGGTACGCCAGTTACATACACATTTCCAGAGGGTACGTGAAGTATAAAAGATTGAGAACCACTGAACTAGGACATCAAAAACTTTCTGCAAAAAAAATTCGGAAAACAAGTTTTACGTTCTTAGTACTGGTAGTCAGTGGCGGCTCATTACTAAAACTTTTGGTGGGGCAGTTTGTCTAGCACAGACGAGGGGAAAAGGCGCGAAAATATTTTGGAGAGATGTCTGGTATTGAACTGAACTAAAACGGACGGAAAACACATTCATAACGCATAACTATTTATTTCCTCCCCAGCCTATTCTCGAAACGAATAATTTAAAAACATTTTTCGAAAAAAACCAAACTGACTTTCCGCTCTAATAAGTACCTATACCACAGGGCGTTCCTAAAAGGTCTAGGCAAACTTTTGGCGCTTGTTTTACTGCATATAGTGATGCCAAAAGTACCTAATAACATTTGGTCCAGAAACGCTTCCCTTCCAAGTTACAGCACATTTTGAGAGTACAATTAAGGAAGCCTGCCAAAAGGTACGATGCTAAGTAAATTTGGATGTCTGACGGCCAAGTAAATGTTGCAAATGTTGGAAAAAATCCCACCACTCCTAGGTGAGGTGATTCTGCATAAAGTGAGTCGGTATTTGTTCTGAAGTTAGGTGTTAGTGACTCAGTAGTCTTGTTATTGCCAATCGACGTGTTATTTGTGACCTTGATCCTGAATAATCAGTTCCCCAACGCTGAAACGAAAGGCATTCATTTAATTTATGAATGGGCGAACAGGAAGTGAAGCTTAGTGTCTCTGCAGGATATCTTTTTCGCACCGACCACGTCCAGCCAGAGATAATTTTGCAGGCATTCATCGGCGTCTTCGAGAGACAGAATCCTTTTCGTATGTTACTGCCGATTGTTGGCTGCCTATACATGTCTGAACACCTGATTTAGAGGAACAGGTACTGGACATGGTTGCAGAGGATCCCGGGACTAGAATGAGAAAGAACAGACGTAGGTATTTACATTCATTTGTTTTTACATTCAATTTGTTGTCAGGATCAACAGTACTCATATCACGTGCAGCGAGTACTCTCACCAGTTGATTTTCATCCACGAGTCGAGTCGTGTTTTCGCAATGACTTCTGCAGCAGTGTATTGCATCTGGTTTGCTTCGTTATCTGATTTTCATCGATAAATCGCAATTGACAAGCGATGACGTTGTGAATTCTCGTAGCATTCACCACTGGGCACCGAAAAATCTTCATGAAATCACCCAGTATCGGTATCAGCAGAGATTTCTTGTGAATGTTTGGGCTAACATCATTGATGATTACTACTATTGATAGGTCTATTTTTCATACCACCAACGCTCAATGGCCAGTAATACACGCGTTTCTCAGAGGCGGAGCCATCTGCATTGCTCGAGGACACTCGATTTGCAAGACGCCGTCGCACGTTATAGCTTCACTGCTCGAGAGCATCTCAATCGTACGCATCCTGCCCGTTGGATTGGTAGAGATGAACTAACTGCATGGCCTTCACGCTCTCCTGATTTTAATACACTGAATTGCTTCTTATGGAAATATGTTAAGGCTGATGTTTCCGCTTCCCCGGTTCCTAATACACTCCAGGACTGTGTTGAACGCTTTCGACAGTCAATGAGAAGATTTCTTTGAGACATGTATTGCTGCTCAGGGAGGCCATTTCGGACACTTGCTCGGATGCAGACTTACATAATTGTTCTCATAAATTACAGGGTTCTGTAATAACTGAAAAAAAAAATTAACTTCACAGGTTTTCTTACTTGCACTGTCAAAATGTGCTATAACTGGGAAGGGAAGCGTTTCTGGCCCGATGTTCATAGGAACTTTTTTATCACTATGCGCAACGCAACACGTTTCCAAAGTTTGACTTTTGGAAACACTCTCTATATGTATTTTATCTTTCTTTTCCAGTGATATTTAAAAAATATATCTAATATATAGGTTTTCTATTTATTTATTTATTTATTTATTTATTTATTTATTTATTCCCTTCTGATTATAAATTTATATTCAATGTTTTTAAAGTAAAAACTCGTAATAGATTATCACTTCAATGGTTATCTATTTTGGCTATATTTAATTTACATTATTAATTCCTAAACCATTCATACATATATATATCCTTCCTTATCAAAATAAATAGTTGGCAGTTTTAATACATCTTGCCAGGAAAGTTTAGGCCTGTTAAATATTTTCGCTAAGTAACAAGATCGTCGACTATTGGTTGCATTGGTTGAATCAGCCAATCAAGTATTACGAGCCACTACAAAATGGTGATCGGGCTCGTGCAGTTCAGCTTTATTGTATTTCAGTGCATGCACTTTTGTGTCATCGCTACAATAAATAGATAACGCTAAGATTCCTGGAGGGGGCCGTAATGGGAAAATTCGAATTGTATCAACTAAAGCAGCCGATGTAGGAGTGATTGATTCACAAAGTAAATGCTGTGATTGTCAATGTCTCTCTAATGGTTTTATTTATTGTTGCATTTTCATTGTATTTTTGTTATTGTAAATATTTATATGCATTAAGTTATATTTATATGCATTAAGTTATATATATGAATGAAGTTTATTTATATGTATACCGTCAAGGAAGGATCACTTTTAGTTTAACGTCGATTTTAGAGGAAAAATTGTCTTAACCCTGGTGGGATACGAACCCAGAAAAGTTCATAACATCAGTTAGCGGAGATCTTGATGGGCGACAGGTAGCTCAGCTGCCAAAGCACTTAGTCTGCTATCAGGGGTTCGTATCCCACTCGGCTCAAGACAATGTTTCCTCTAAAACTGATTCATGTTATAATACCTAGAAAAACTATAGTAAAAAAAATTATTACATTTATTTGTCGCCAAAAATTTCAACTCACTGTCAGTTATAATTAAAAATTAAAAGCGTTTACAAATATCAAAATGTTTTTCAGATATATTGATGAAATTGAAAATTTTGAAATAATGTTATGAAGCAGTAATTATTATAAAACTCTTATTTTTAATTAAGCGTTGTTTCCCATTCTTAGTGGTCTCCCATTATTGCCTAATCTTAATGCATTGTTTATATTTTTAGTTACTAACACCACCAACGAATGTTT
Source organism: Ryuthela nishihirai (assembly GCA_038380435.1). Lineage (NCBI taxonomy): Eukaryota > Metazoa > Arthropoda > Arachnida > Araneae > Heptathelidae > Ryuthela > Ryuthela nishihirai. The sequence goes on along the minus strand of JAWZYU010000030.1, from coordinate 7,252,252 downwards.
TTACTCTTGTGGTGTAGTTATTTTACCAAAAAATGATGTACAAGCAGGATCTGGAGGGAGTTAGGGGTGCAAGCCCTCCCCCCCCTCCTTCCACGGAAACGCTGATAACCAGAATTTTTGTTTTTACGTAGAGAATGTTCGAGACCTGAGGGAGGCGAAAAAATACGAAACATACATATATGTAATATATGTGTTACCCGAATATTTCAATATACACGCAAATCCCGTTAAAACGCGATCCGATAGGACCCGATTCCGCTTATAACGCGACGCAAGTGTGGCTCCCTCTTTTTGTCATGTGAAACGTTATTTTTCATTCAAGAACTACATATTGGATTTCTTTTTTAGTTTTGTGTACAGTCACTCAAAAAATATTCGAACATTGTGGTTGATTACAGAATTCAGAAAAAATATCTGGCAACGATTTTTTTTAGAAATTAGTGATCTGACAACCTTCGTGTCACGTGAATGACGAAAAATGGCTTGAATTTTTGCTAACGCTATGCCGCTTATATCGCAATGCGATCCTTTGGACCCCGAGCACCGCGTTACAACAGAATTTACCTGTATTTGTTAAAGAAAACAGAAATGATGCGAAGACGTTTATACCCGATTCAATCCCTCCCCACCCCCATACCCAATATTTTTACAGATTTGAGCACATGTGGTTAGCGCGCTTGGCTACTGATCAAAAGGACCTGGGTTCGAGCCCGGGTAAGGCATGGATGTTTGTGTTGTTTATCTGTTGAGGTCCCGCCATCCTCTCAGACCTTCTACTGTGGCGTATAAATTGGCAGGATCCTGTCAGATCTCTGTGGCAAGCAGCTGCTTGAGGGGATATTTATTTTTATTTTATTTATTTATATGTAACCATGCCGTCCCGTGGCCGAGTGGTTAGCACGCTTGGCTACTGATCAAAAGGACCTGGGTTCGAGCCCGGATTAGGCATGGATGTGTGTGTCGTTTTTCTGCTGAGGTCCTGCCAACCTCTCAGATCGCCTACTGTGGCATATAAACTGACAGGCTCCTGTCAGACCTCTGTGGCAAGCAGCTGCTTGAGGGGGTATTTATTTATTTATTTATTTATTTATATGTAAGCATGCATTGATATCTATGGAAGTAATGATTGATTGAATGCTCTATATGTACAGAATCCCTGAAGGAAAAATCAAAATCCTTAAAAGAACCAAATGCTAAGAAACTCGTATTTCAGGAAAGAGTATTTTTCAGGAAAGAGTATTTAAAATCTATTCATATTTACATGATGAGAGTATCTTAGATCTGATCACAACGCCACGTGCCATGAAGAGTATCCGTGTGAATTCTTGCGTCTTCATAGTTTGCTGCGAGCCAAATAAACATAAAAAGGCCTTTATCAATCCAGTGGCAGATTTTGAAAAAAATAAAAGGTAATAGAAGTGTCAACGGCAGAAGTACACAGCTCAACCCGTGGAATGAATACAAATGAGGCAAAGCCAAGAGAAGAGGAAGGAGACTTTGGGCTTAGGTCACGTTGGACGAAAGAATCAAAAGCTAATTAAGCAAGAAATCAAAGAGGGAAACATGAAATGAACAAAAGGGCGTCGCTTAATAGAAAGGTTAAAGGAAATCCATTAATGTTGATGAAAGAGAATCGGTAAGGCTATCAAAGGAAACGACGATAATAGATACGGGAGGGGAACAGAAATGCCTTTCAAAGAAGAGAATCATAAACAGCATTTATAGAAGAAAGGCACTGGAATTCCTTTATCTGATATGAAAGAGAATGCGGTGCATTTTAGAGACAGACACGGACTGATAGAGAATTGCTAGTGACGTTACTACTACAACCAGGAGTGGGAATGCATTCAAGAAGGAGGGAGAAAATTCGAAGTTCACCTTGGCCAAATTGCTATTTTACATATTCCTGGGGGTGGAGAGGGATGCATGTTTTATGTTATTAGGAATTTCTTCGAGGGCAAGCAAATCACTTCTTGCTCTCTTCCGGTAAGGAAAACTCGAAAATATAATTAATGCTTATTCAACGTATTCTGTTTTTCATAGTTCACAAAATAAATATATTCGCAGTTCTTATGTCTTCTGTCGTTATGATCATCAGCTCAACACAAACAGTTCATCAATAATTGTCTATTTACTTCGCATCAACATCTTTGCGTTGGGAAGTTTTACCTCTGAGAGGCACTTTGTTTTTCAAAAAAAAGGATCACCGACGGAGAGGGGAAATGGATACACTAGTTAATTGTCCCTACAAATGCTGCCACTAGAATATAGTACAAGACATCCTACAACTCTATAACTGTCAAGAAACAAAACAATAATAAAATATCTTTCCAGTGGGTGCCTAGCCACATAGGACTCATTGGAAATGAGATTGCTGACAAACTAACTAAAGAAATCAAGTGTTACTCCCATGATCCAAAACTCCCACAATGTCAAAAAATTCAAGGAAATAATCAATTTGGAACCATTGGAAAGTCTTCAAAACATTTTCACAAAACAAATTTCATTGGCGCCCAATCATAGAAGACTAGTGCCCAAAAATATTTCGGAAACATGCTCTTGCCTCAAAAACAGAAAAGACTAAGTCAAAATCATTCGGTTAAGAACAGGCCATACACGATTAAATGATAAAATGCATCTAATGAAAAAATAGGAGACCAGCAAATGCCAAAATTGTAATCTAAATGAAACCGTGCCACATGTTATCCTCAACTGTCCGGCCTAATCTGTAACATAGAAATATTCTTTTTTAATGAAATGAGAAAACTGGAAGTGCAAGAATTCTCACTTGAAAGTATTCTTTCCCCTAAGAACCACAAAAATAAAATATACATTCTAACCATCAAGTTTCTAAAAGATACCACGTTATACAACAGAATATAGAAGGAAAGAAAACAGCAGGTTTTCTTGCAAGTATTGACACCTTTCAAAGGCTCACGAATCACTAACTATAATTGCAAAACCCCCATGGAATTGCCAACCTCCAACCGCCAACAAAGAAGCTACGACACAACAACCATACCTGGATGATCAACTAGAATAGAACTTTCCCCCTGAACTTTGATAGAATATAGACCTGTCACCTCATCCCAGGAAGAAAAGATCCCCAGACGGCTTTCTCTTTTGTCTCTTATCATAACGCATGCAACTACAAAAAATAAACTTTATTCCCGATTTCCTACAGACTTCATCCTATCCCATTTCTCTCTCTGTGTGGTACCAACTTTAAATCTGGGAACGTTTGCAATGTAGAACTGACATGGATTGGATGATGATGATGATGATTAATAGACAAATGTAAGACTGCGTTCAAGGCTAACGCGCACAGGATATAAATTCTGGTGCATTTATCTGGCATTAACACCACATCCACAGTAAAGATTCTGATGGGTCACTAAAGGAATAAAGTTTTAAGTTTCATTTTTTTAATAATAATAATATCTTTATTAAGCCTTAGTATGGTTATAACATAGATTACCCCGCTAAGCCTTATGGCTTGTCAGCAGGATTCCTTTCAATCACACGACAGGTTTATTAAAGAATATGACATGTATAATGGAAAATAAACACATAATTAAAAAAAGAAACTAAAACAATAACAACAAAAAAGCACGTATTAAAACACAGACATGAAAAATGAAACACATTTATAAAATAAACCTATAAAATTTCGGATTACAGCACATATTGCACAAAACTATCACCTATGGTACAAGTCATCATTTCGCATTAAAATTGCACTTGCTTAAAGGATACCAGATACAGGATATGACTTTTTAAACATTACTTTTCAATTATTTACATCTAATAACCATTTCGAAACTTTAGTTTTAATTTCTGAATAAGTGCTCAGGCATAACAGATCTCTCGGTAGAGAATTAAAAATTTTCGGTATTTGATAAGATATCTGCGCTTTTCCATAATTATTGTGAAAAACTGGTTCAACAAAATAATTTTCACACTTTCGTCTTGTATTGATCACATGCAAAATTTTCTCCTTGTGTTCATTTCTAAAGTAATTTCTAAAGATAGTTACATAAATATATAACATGTCAACTGGTAAAATGTTCAGATAATGAAAAATATTGCCAAGGTGATCTTCATTAATTACATGCTTATTGAAGTTAACAATATTACTTAGAGTACTGTTTTGTATTCGTTTAATTTTATTTAAAAACAATTTATATATGCATCCATATATATACTGATACCATACCTAATGATTGATTCACAGAGAGTTTTATATATCATTGTTATGACATCCAATGGAATTAGTACAACAACACTTTATAAGATGCATACCTTAGTTTATCACAAGTATATTTTAAGTGTGATTTCCATTTAAAATCTTGGTCAATATAAATCCCCAAATATTTAATTTTATTAAACTCTTCCACAATTGGGCAGGAACACGCATTTTGGTTAATTATTAATTTATATTGACAGTTATAATTATGTGTTTTAATGCATAAGTTATTTAACTTGTGCCTACTCTGAATGATCATATATTTCGTTTTTTCTTCATTTAAGAAGAGTTTGTTTTTCTGAAACCAAGAATTTGCTACATTATAGTCGTTTTCTGCGCATCTAACTGCTTCTTCTACCTGCATATCTGCGTTCAGCAGAACGGTATAGTCAGCAAACATAAGCAAATTACCCTGAAAATTTATTTCTGCTAAATCATTTATATAAATTGCAAATAAAAGTGGCCCCAAAACTGAGCCCTGTGGTACACCTGTTTTTAAAATTTGATCTCTACTCTCACAATTTTTAATCCTAGTGATGATACTCCTATTAGACAAGTAATTTTTGAACCATTTATTTAGTGAACCTCGAATTCCCACCAATGATAACTTTTTTTAACAATATGTCACGGTTAACGGTGTCAAATGCTTTATTCAAATCCATAAATATAACACAAACCTTTTTTCCAGAATTGAATGCTGTATTAATGTATTGTGAGAAATATTCTAATAAATCAATAGTTCCTCTGTTCTTTCTAAACCCGTACTGCCTATCTGTAATTATTTTACATTTTTCTAAAAAATTATTAACTTATTTGTATACATATTTTTCTAAAACTTTTTCAATAACTGACAAGATCATGATCGGTCTATAATTACTATATATATTTCGTGATCCCTTTTTAAATATAGGACGCACAATTGCAGTTTTGAGTGTGTTAGGAACAATGCCAGTGTTCAAACTCAAATTAATCAAGCGTTGCAGAATCTCAGAAAAAACATCTGCATTGTTTTTTATATATGAAGTTTTCACCATATCATAGCCCACTGCATTACTAGTTTTTAAATTGCTAATGATCTGTACTACTTCATCTCTATTTGTTTCAAGTATAAAAATAGAATGTGAATTAGAAAGTGTAATAATCTCGTTGACAGTTATATTTATATTTTTTTTAATATTTCAGGATTACATTTTCTGTAACACTAGAAAGTAATTGTTAAAATCATCCACTATCAACACCATCGCTTTATTTTTACCAAAATAGCGTTTCATTTGCATGTCAACAGATAATTTCTCTTTGTCATTAATAATATCTTTTACCAGCTCCTAAATTTTCTTATTGTTTTCTTTATTTAAATTGATTTTATTTCTATAATAAAAACATTTTTGTTTCCTTATCAAACTATTTACAATGTTCCTTACTTTTTTATATTCATCATATAATATCGTACTTTGCATATTATTCTTATATTTAACCCACAACAGATCTCTTTCTTCAATAGCCTTAATTATCCCTTCAGTTATCCATTCTTTCGGTTTTCTTTTGAATTTTTTAACTCTAGATGCTTTGAAATAACACTGATTCCTAATTTCGTTAATTTTATCTAATATCAATTTTAACAAGTCTTCCGGATTAGTAACCTCAGTTCCAATAACATCCCAATCTATTAATCCTAGTTTTTGGGAAAGTTTTTTATCATCGACATATGTACCTAAGTAAGCGTTATTCTTATTTGTAGAATTTTTATCTCTAGAAATTAAGAATTTTATTTTTGTTCTAATTAATATTCCATAGTGATCAGCAATCTTTTTTTTTTTACAGACTCTTACATCTGCTTCAAAGTTTTTAATTTTATGAACCACATGATCAATTTGAGATTGTTGCAAAGTTTGCATAACGACTTCTTCTCTAGTAAAACCTGATACCTTCTGTTCCATGCCATACTCCAGTAACAGATTCAAGTATTGGTCGCTACCGTATTTGTCTATATTTGCAATATATTTTATATATTTTAATATTGATAGGAGTATCAATATTAAAATCGCCAACCAAGAAAATATCATTTAGCTTTAAATTTAAGTCGAACCAATTTTTCAAATCTGATAGAAATTCTTTAACCTTTGAACTTGGTGATCTGTATAGAGTGATCAAGTTTAATAAAAAGCCATTAATTTCAATCTGTAGATGAATTACTTCCGCAGGTGAAATCGAAATGTTTAGTTCAGAAACATTCAGCTTATGTCTATAGAAAACTATAAGACCTCTGCCACTTGAAATATTAGCATTAATAGTGATTTTATCAAAACCAGCTAAATTAATAAGTGAATTTTCCATAGTGTTAGTTGTACTTTCTACTAAAATAATAACATCCAAATAATCGATAAACGAATCAATATAAACAGTAAAGAGGTCCCAATTTTTTTTAACTGATCTGACATTAATATAGAATATGTCTAATTCGTTATCATCTTTGCCTGGTAAAAAAATATTAGGATTTAATTCTTGTGTAGTATCAGGGCCATCCAAATTTAATTCATTATCTATTAGTTCAATAACCTCCATAATTGTTTAAAAATGAAAAAAAACTATACTTTAAAAATGGCAAAAATTAATCTTTAGTTAAATCTTTGATAGTATCAAACATATTAATCCTAATCGGCTTATCGTTATCTCCTTTTTTAACAAATATTTTGTTATTCTTGTACCATACATATTTATAGTTATGTTGTCTAGCAAAAACTCTAGCTCCCCAATAAATTTCTTTGTTCACCTGTGTCAAATTTTCGTTAATGTAAATTGAATTATTGGAACTGTCATGAAAAACCTCACCACTATTAATTCTAGTTTTTTTTCCGAGCAATCCACTTATTTTTAATGGATCTACTCTTAAATTGTACGATAACATAAGGTAATTTTTGCTTATCCCGAACAGAGACTCTGTGAATCACATCAATATCTTTCGTTTGAAAATCAGTAATATCTAACTTATCAGCTAAATTTTTTACATAGCGATGCAGAACACTTTCATCTTCTTTTTTTCTTAATGGGATGCAGTGTATTTCAATGTTTTTGTTTCGGCTGTATTGTTCTAGATCATTATTCACCATTTTTAGATCGCGAATCTGTTTCTTGAGTACAGAGTTTTGTGTTTTGCACTGTGAGAAGAGTTACTCAACGGTGCTTTTATGTACTTAGCCAATTCAATTAATTATTCCAGGTCACAAGCAATCCACTTGTATGGGCGACCCCAGGAGGAAAGAAAATTTGCATGTTTTTTGTTTATCTTGTATTTTAGAAGAAATTATTTTGAAATCTTTAAAATTCCAGTAGCACTTTTCAGTATTCTAGAATTCTCTGAATATTTCTTGCTTATTCGTTTAGAAGAAAATGAGTTATTCTTTGTAGTATGTTCGCTTATAGATATCGCTTTTCTTTGTTTGTTTTAAGAGAGTAAATTAAAACTTTCTTTTTCAGTTCTATAAGTATTAATGAAGTATTACGATTGTCATTTTTCGACTCTTGCAATAATTTCTAATTACGCCGGTAGAAGGCGTTAAAATTGGAATTGGAAAATGGCAAATATTTTATGCAAATTATTCATCAATAGTAAATATTCAGTGTTGCCAGCTGACACAAAAGTGAATAAATAGTTTTGTGGGAAAAAAGATTAGTCTTGCCGATCCGCGGCATTCGAACCCACATCTTTTCAGATTCATGCAGAATGTTGCAAACACTTAACTAGGATAGGCTTCATCATCCATCCACTAATGCGACTAGAAATCTACGCGAACTTATCGCCCAATAAAACTTTGAGCGTGAGTGACTTTCTCATTTAGAGCCTATTCAGAGCAACATTGGAAAAGAGAAGTTGCCTTCCCCAATCGTAGATGGTGCCATGGGCCACAATTTCGGATAGATTTATTAGTCACATTAGAGGATAACTGACGCAGCCCGATCCTAGGATAGGGGTTACCGAGGATGCCCAAAAAGGTTCTTGACAATTGTCTCTAGATTTGCATTCGTTCCTCCGAAAGTTAATGAGCTACGGCTTGTTCGAAAGTTTGTCAAAACTTGTCATTACGTGTTAAAAACACAAAAGCCGTATCATCATTCCTCTCTTTGCTAGCAGCGCGTAAATTTCGGTGTACGGAATCTGTGCATTGTTCCTATGGATCTGACTAAAGACGGGGAAAGATTTTGCATTTTCACAAGGATGCAGCTTAAGGACGACACGAAAAAATTCTTGCCGGTTTATAATAATAATAATTTATTCGGTCAAATGTCAGTACAGAGTAGTAGTATTATTAAACAAAGGAGTGAAAACATTTTTCAAACATTACACTTTATGTTTACAGATAGTATTGTAAATAAAAAATTAGCAAGATTTCACACAGAATGCAGTTTTTAAAATGATTAATTAATTTGACTAAAGGTCACAGAAAAAGGCTGTTTCTACAGCCTGACTAGCCAATAACCCCTGTTTGAAGGTGGCATGCAAATGTATTTGTGAGAGATGCTAATTTTATATATGTAAGCAATGGGCTTATTGAAGCCCATTTCTTCAATAAGTATGTTGTGTCATGAAAAAGAACTAAATAATCAAAAAAAATATGCCAACAGTTGTTAAACTCTTGTCGAAATTGGATGTAATATGTTAAAAAACATGCAGTATAGCTGTTTCTGTAGATTTATTTTTACGAAAACTACACTGATTATCATGCACACATTTATTTGTATAAAAAAATTATTAAGCGAATTACTTGTTAATTTCTCAAACACTTTCCTGAAAAATTGACAATATAGATATAGGTCTATAATTAGAAATTTCAGTTTAATCTCTAGCTTTATGAATAGCTGTTACTTTGTTAATTTTTAATAGATCAGGAAATTTACCCGTTGAAACACAAAGGTTGAAAATTGCTACCAAAGGCTTCGCAAGTATTTCAGCGACATATTTCTAGCTCTAGGATGAAAGTCATGGATTCCGATTCTGGAATTTTAAGTAATCGGATGTGCTATTTTTGGCCTTGTGTGTATTGTGCTGAAGCTGAATAATTTGATTGAGTGGAGGTTTTAATTTCATTCATCTCTTGTTCTTGGATGCGCTCTGCCTAAAATGGCTAAAGGCAAAAAAGCCAATGTTAAATTCAAGAAAACGGATGGGGTGCCCATCAAATCAAGTGACAAAAGCCAAACAAACAAACTAGGAAAATATTTAAAAAAGATGGAATTTTCTAGTTTACATAGACGTATGTCTTCTAATGACATAAATAATATCACAGTTAATAATGAAATCTTCCAGGACTTAATTAAACTCAAAGGGAAAAAAAAGAAAGAAAAATAAGGATAAAGATTCTATTTCTAAAGAAAAAGAAACAACTCCTGATAACTCAGATCTTTATTCAGAAGAAAGGACAATTCCATTGCACCTGATCTTACCAGCAATCCTCAAGAAGAGGAAAATATAACCCACTTTATTTTCTTCAATAATCATACCAAACTGAGTGACTTGGACGATTTTAAAGTGACCGACTTCTTTTTTAATCGTTTTAATAAAGAAATCAAAAGCCATTTCACTAAAAAAGGAGACATAATAATATTTCCTGATTCTGAAAATGAACTACAAAAATTAATGGAGATCACTGAAATTTTAAATACAAAAGTGGACTTCAGATTCCCACAGAATGAATTTCTCTTGGGCATTCTAGAAGGAGTGAATATTAAATATTCTGATGAATTCCTCCTTAAAGAATTAGATAAATACAACATTTTCTCAGTCAGACGAATGAACCGGTTCACTCCTAATAAAAGTGACTCTGTTATTGCAAAGAACCCCATTGACAACGTTGTTTTCAAGATTGCTGCTGACTCACTCCCTAAATTTGTGTACATTGGACTATCCAGAGTTCGTGTCAAGCCCTACTTCTTTCCTCCTGCTCTCTGTTTGAGATGTAATCGCTTTGGTCATCTGGGAACTGCTTGTCGCGGAAAACTCCGATGTAAAAGATGCTCTGGACAGCACTATTATAAAAATTGCAATTCTAAATCTCTCTGCTGCCCCAACTGTTCAGGAGATCATCCCTCGACTTACTTTGCATGTCCTGTAAAGCGAATTGCTTGTCGTGCAAAAAGAATACAAGATAGGCACGAGTGTACCTGGAATGCTGCTTACAAGCAAGTATTACTTGAATTGAACTCAGATTCCAATATCATTACCCCATTGACTGACAAAGAGAGTAATAACTTCACTGCAAAAAAATATATATGTATTGACATTCACTCCTGCAATGATAATGTCAAGCCCACAATTATTAAGGAGAATGAAAAAAAAGATTCCTGATAATGTCTTCAATACCCCAGTACCGTTAAAAGAAAAAACAAGATTGAAGAAAGCCAAAGATATCCCCTCAAATGCAACTAATTCTACTAAACTAATTCTACTCCTACTAAAGAGAAAAGTCTAATGGACGCTCAGCCATCTGCCACCAGTTTTGACATTCACGACTCATATGCTCAAGTTGCTCAAAGATTTTTGCGCATTAATAAACCTAAAAAAGTCCTATAATCACCAAATAATATAGAAGATAATATAAAAAAAAAACGTCTCAGTAAACTTAGTTATAGACTTGATCCTACATCTATTCAAATTCATCTGTCACAACCAGGATGAATATTCAGTATTGGAAGACATTTTAATGAATTTTAAATTATAGTGCTGCAAATGACTTTGTCTTCCTTCAGTGGAACTGTCGAGGTGTCTATTCAAAAAAAGAAGAAATCGTCCTACTTGGTAAGTATAAAAAATTAAGTGTGATAGCTCTACAAGAATTATTAAATACTAAAAAACATGTCAACGTTTCTTCTTATATTTATTATTCGAGCTTTGTCACCGAAAGATCTAAAGGTGTTGGCTTTTATGTTAAAAAATCTTTAAATCATAAAATCAAATTAATTAAATTGAAAAATACTGATTTGGATATATTAGGTCTTGAAATTATTTTTAAAAAATTTAAGTTTACTATAATTAACATTTATAATCCTTGTAAAATGATTAATGAAGTTATTTAAGCAAACATCCTTTCGCAAATTTCTCCCCCACTATTTTTCGTGGGAGACTTCAATTCTCACCATTTTGCTTGGAATTCCTACCATATTAATCGTGCAGGCACACATCTTAACAATTTTATTTTAAAAAGTGAATATATTATCCTTAATGATAAACATTTCACGCATGAAAATATTAATAATGAAATATCCATTATAGATTTACCTTTTTGTTCTCCTGTTCTATATAATTAATTTTCATGGTCACTCCTCCCAGATACAAGAGGCAGTGACCACCATCCGATTTTAATATCTTCAAAACTTCAAATTTCTGAAAAAAAAATTCACCAAGCTAAATAATTGGTATCAGTTCCATAACTTACTTATTCAAAATTCTCCTTACCCTGATACCATAAATTACAATATTTTCCTTAACCATCTCGAAAACTTAACAAAAACATGTTTATTGAAATTATTAATAAAAATCCTAAAATACACAAAAACATCTGGTATATGAATAAAATCACCAATGTCCGAAAAAAAGCAGAAAATAAATCTAAAAGAACAAGGGATTTCAAAGATATTAATCATTTAAAAAAATAAAAGCATTGGTCAGGAAAAAATTAAAAGAACTGTATCGGGAAAACTGGAGAATTTTTGCAAGCTCATTAAATCCAAACACCTCACTATCCAACATGTGGAAGATCTTCAAAAAAAATGACCAATATGCCTCAGCAAACCACTCCTCTAGCTGAAAGAGCATTAGAAAAAAACTTATCTATAGCTCAAATAGCAGATTTCATGGGTTCTAATTAAAAAATTTCAAAAACTATTTTTCTTACTCCTAAAGAAAAAAAATTGAAAACTTGGTAGACAAAACAGTCCTTAATTTTACCTCTGATATACCCATTATGGATGCAAAATTTTCTGTAGATGAGCTAAATAATGCAATCAGCAAATTAAATCCAAAAGCAACTCCAGGACCAGATAATATTTTGAACAAATTCTTTATTAATCTTCCACATGCTTGGAAAATCAAACTTTTAGACATTATTAATTTTATCGTGAAAAATCATAATTATCCATTCTCTTGGTCAAAAATTTCTATAATTTTTCTCTTCAAACCAGTCAAATCACCTTCAGATCCTAAAGCTTAGCGACCGATATCATTACTTTCTAACTTCTTAAAACTTTTTGAAAAACTGGTATTTAGACGATTAATTTGGTTTATTGAAAGCAATAATATTCTACCTTTTAATTATTTTGGACTCAGGAGAGGTAAATCTTCTGAGGAATGTGTATCTGCATTAATTTCCGATATTCACATTGCAAAAAGTAAAAACCAAACTTTAGTAGCTATATTTTTTGATCTGTCATTAGCATTTGACTCTGTATGGCAGAAAGGTCTCATTTAAATTATTTATTATTTATTATTATTATTTTATTATTATTCATTTAAATTCATGAATTTAAACCTTAATGGAAACACTCTTCAATTTTTACATTTTACATTAACAAAAAAATTATTTCAGGTAAAATAAATAGTAGCTACTCTGCTCAATTTAATATGACACAAGGAATCGCTGAAGGCTCAATTTTGAGCCCGATTCACTTTAATATTTATTTTTTAGATCTCTTTCATGATCATGATCCAAAAATTAAATTTGCTACATTTGCTGACGACATTGTAATTTGGAGCAGTGACAAAAATATTTCAAATTTAGAATACAGACAACAAATTCAAATAAACAACATATTAGATTTCTGTAAAACTCGGCATCTGTCAATCAATTTAGATAAAACCTTTTGCTTACCTTTCGTTAAATTCAAATCAACTCCACCAGAAATTATATTACATATTGATAACCAACAAATCAAACAAGTAAACTCATTTAAGTATTTAGGAATTAATTTGGATTCATGGCTTAATTGGAAAACACATCTCACCCAACAATATAGCAAAGGATGTAAATTATTAAACTTTTTTAGATGCTTATCTGCTACTAACTGGGGAACACCCCCAACAGCTTATTATCCCTATATAAGAACTTAATCAGATCTGAAGTTGAATATGGGCTAGAATTTACAGTTCGAATTAGTGATCAAAATCTTTAAAAATTTAATACACTTCAAAATTAATATCTTAAATCAGCATTAGGCCTTTATAAAAGAGCTTCTCCTATTTCATTAATAGGAGAAACAGCTGTAGCCCCCTTTCATATCAGAATAAAATTTCTTTTAATAAAATATCTAACTAGGCGTCACTTAAAAATCCCATTAGATCCTTTTATAAAAAATTTTCATGAAAATCCAAAAATATTTACAAAATATCATTTAAACTTAGATGATGATCCTTTATTGAAAGTTGTTTTCAACATCTCCACCTCTGAGAGATATTCCACTTCATTGCGGATTGGAGTTTCTATAGACCTTACATACAAGATAATCTTCCAGGTATTCTTTCAAAAAAAATTTTTCTTCAGAAACCTTAAAAATTCTCTCAAACTCCTATTGCAATATTAAATATCACAACTACATCAGTATAAGTACTGATGGCTCACTTCAAACTGATATAAACGCAGCGTCAGCTGCTTTCTACATTCCTTCAATTTTTTATTCTAAATCTTTTAAATTACCTTCAATAATATCCATTACTCAAGCTGAAATTATCACTATAATTGAAGCATTAATTTTCATTACGCAAACATTCTCAAATAAAAATATTGTTATTTATACCGATTCTAAATGTGCTTTAAATGTTCTAAAACAAGACCTATACTATACTGATTATTCACAATTTATATTCCAACTGTTGACTTTGACAGATTTTAATACTAGGTATCTTAAAAATATTGTCTCATTACAGTGGATTCCTGCTCACTGCGGTATAGTAGGCAATGAAAGAGCCGATGAACTCGCAAAAAATGCTACAAAAGTATCTAATATTACTGAAACTATTTATTTTTACAATCATTTTAAAAAATTAATTAGTAATCATGAATTCTACTTAACCAATATTTATTTTAAAATCAATGGTTGTCTGCAAAATAATTTTAGATTTAGCATTTCTACTAATATTCAATATATTTATAACTATAATCTTCCTAGATCATTATTGGTAAAAATATTTAAACCCAGAACTGGAGCTACCACACTTAATCCATACTTATATACAATTAAAAAAATAAATACTCCAAATTGTACATTTTGTCACACTTTAGAATCTATCAATCATGTTTTACTAAATTGTCCAAAATATATTATCCCTCGAAATAATCTCTTTAAGGAACTAAATTTAATTCGCATTAATGAATTTACAATATTTAATATGTTAGATCATCCAAACTCAAAAATTAGGAATAATGTTTTTAAACTTGTAGGACGATTTCTTCTTGATGCAGATTTATGGAAAAAAATATAAATCAATTGAATTTTATCTAAATATTTTAATTTAATTCAACATATTTCAATGTATACCAACTTAAAATTGTATTCAAGATTCAACATCACCTTTCCCACCTTATAAAAAAAGAAAGCCGGAAACAGACCTCTCAGTAAGCTGTCAAGTGATACGATACGATGAAAGTCATCGTGCCCCGGTCCTTTATTGGAATCTAAATAGTGCAAAGTGTTAACAGTTAGTCTTCTGATAAAGGAGCAAAATATATGGAATACGAATTAGAGGAATCAACAAGAAAATCAGAATATTGCTCCAGAGTTGGTGGAATCTGCGATAATACTGTAGTCGTTTTGCAAATTCTGTAAAATATTTGTTAAATGTATTTACCGTTTCATTTATATCTGTAATGTCTTTACCGGCATAATAAATTTTATCAATATATGAGACCTTTTTGTTTGGGTTAATTACATCTTTTAAATTCTTCCATGTTTTATGAGGGGACTGATTTAAAACAGTGGTAGTAATTTTTTTCGCCAAGTGTATGTCTTCAACAAGTAGATTGCGAAATGTCTTAAAAGTTTTTAAGTCATTTGGATCTTTTGTTTCTAAGAACTTTTCAAAAAGTTTATTTTTATATTTGATACGTTTGTATATTGCGAATGACATCCAATATTTTTAATTTTTTTGAATTACCTCCAATTACGTATGGGAAATGAAAATTATAAATTTGTTTTAGATAATCAAGAAATTTCCCATATATGGCATTAACATCATTCCCATTTAGAACTGGTCCCCAGTTTACCATTAAGATCTCTTGCTTAAATGCTTCGAGATTATCTGAATTCCATCTCTATTAGACAACACAGTTGTCCACTTCCCAGATAGAAGGCGTCACTGTGCGAATCAAATAAAAAAAATCGGGAACGTTTATATGTCACATCAGCAGAAGAAAAAACTTCAGCCGATGATAATGTAGTGGTTAGCATAACTGGCATGTTTCCAGAAGACGTGGGTTCGAATCACACTCACGGCAAAACTATTATTTTCAGCTTATTATTTCATGAATTCCATGTCTACAGGACACGTCCTTTGAATCTTTGTTACTGAACTATCCCGTATTGGTTTCCATGAATGTTTAAATTGTTGTCTAGGTTCCGTTAGATTTGTAAAAATAAATATAGGCAAATGGTCATTTATATGGTGAAGAAATACACTAGTTATTATGACAAGTATATGGGGATCATGCTTGTTCATAAGGTACTGTTACGGGATGAATACGCAAACTCAGAGAAAGACAGCAGAGTTTCGAAGACTTCTCTCATGCATGAAGACCGAAGGCGACCTTGAACGAGAGAATCATCATTGAAATAAAAGCAAAAAATGGCTAGAGTCGACTCGTGCAAGGAGATGTTGGCCATGTTTGAACCTAATGAGCCCAAACGGCTAACAGTTATTGTCACAGGTGATGAGACGTGGTTTTGTTACTATACGACTCCCAGAAATAACGACAACTATCTTTGAGTTGCGGAAGATGAACAGCATTCCAAAATCCTCCGACAAGACTTTCGCTCAAGGAAGAGAATGTTCACAATTGGGGCAAGAAATGCCCCAATTGTGAACATTCTCTTCCTTGAGCGAAATAAGAACACTTCTTCAAAATATTTGTTTAAAAACAAGTCCTATGAAGTGAAACCGATTTTTTTTTGACTTACGTTGCATATAAACCTGCCAAAATAGAGAGCGAGAACCACATGCGGTCTTTAGAAACGAAGGACGCAATTGGTTTCATTCAAAAACCCGTGTTCTTGAAGAAAAAAATTCTTCCGTGAGCTCTAATCACGGAATCACTATTGTTCAAAATTCACTATTGTTCTCTAGAGATCTCTAGTGAACAATAGTGAAATAATAATTTGGAATGCTGTTCATCTCTGGAAAAAAATTCTTCCTTGAGTTGAAGAGAATTCTCTTCCTTGAGCGAAGAATATTTTGAAGTTTTGTTGAGGTACGTGCACAATTATTTTCCAGTTCATAAGAAGTGGTAGCCGTGGATACCTTACCTGAAAAAATGGCTATAAATGGCGAATACTACACCAACATTGTTCTTCCCAAAATGGTTAAGGAGATGAAGGTGCAGCGTCCAACAACAGGCGTGTCTTCATGGCAATACCAATGCTCACAAAACCCGGCAAGTTACAGCCTATCTGGAACACGAAAATATCAAGCAGTTACCCCATCCTGAATATTCATCCGATCTTGCACTATGCCACTTTTTACTGTCTCCAAAAATTGAAAAGGAACCTGCTGGGAAGCCTTTTTTCAAGGGAGCAATTTTTGCAAAATGAGTTCATTAAGAGTTGTCAAAATGAGTTCATTCACAGTTGCAGAGTATTTCATAAAGGAGTACCACCAAGTGTTCCAGAATTAGCGTAGAGGTCTGAAACTTTGCATAAATGCTGGAGGGGAGTACTTTGAAGGAGAGTAAAAGTTTTGTTGAGGTACGTGCAATGATTTTTGCTCTGCAGATGCATGTCAAGAACTTTTTGAATGCCCCACATAGAACACTCTGGGGTGAATCTGGAGAGGCGTGGATTCCTGCGGATCAACAAAACTTATTTTACTTCCACAAAACCATTTTACACGAATATTGTAAACAGTCTGTTCATGTTAACAATTTAAAATTATGTTAGTAGTGTGGTGGAAAAGGGTTGACATTGACAGCAATCAACTCCCTTGGAAAGTCAGACAACACTTGTGCTTTGTTTCGATTTAAGAGAAAAATGGGAAACATATCTGGGTTAAATGGGTTCTCGTAAAATATAACTGTTCACATTTTCTGAATCATCCTTTAACATGAAAACGTCTAATATGTAACTTGTCCTATTTTTGCTTCTTTTTTGTTGTTCAGAATAAGATTTGAAATTTAGCTGAAAAAAAAATTAACTCTTCCACAAATGAATTCATTTTTAGGAATTTGGTGTTTTAAGGGTTAATGGTTTCATGTTATTCACTAGACTTCACTACCTTATTTTTAAGAATCACTGGTCTTGCACTGAAATCCATCGATTTAATTTTTGTAGGAAGTACTAACAGGCGAAACTACCATTGCCCTAGGCATCTGTACCCAGGCACTAGATACTTTTCTTTCGTAGAATCTTTGGAGGGCGCATTTTTATGGGTGATCAGAATTATCGTAAATAATTTTTCTCGAATAGCAAAACCGTACGTAATAATGCATTAAATTACTATTCATTCAAAAAGCGAGCTTTGTTAATTTTTAGCATGTAAAAGATAAAAGAAAAAGTCAAATTTTTTTCATATGCCCTAAACACTGTGCTACTGAACAATAAAAAACGCGGCTTGGGGTTTATCCAAAGCTGGGGCCCCTATATTTATGCTACAAGATATAAGCCCACTCCAATCTTTTGCACCAGGCCCTATGTCAATCTAGTTTTGCCACTAGAATCAGCGGTATTTTACTGAAATCGAGCATTCGTTTTCATAAGGCAACAGCTTATTCATTGAAATTAAACACCTTATTTTTAGTAGTCTTTCAACGAACTCCAAAGTTTTATTTTTCAAGAAATCTGTCTTTCAATGAAATTCAACAGAGTTTTACAAAAAATTGATCTTTTAATAAAATCAGACATTTTTATTTTCCTGAAATTAATCTTATAACGAAATTGATTTATATATATATATCATTTTTTTTATTTCTTTATTTATTTTACCAAACTGGTTTTCAGTAAAATCTACTTTATCTTTAGAGAAACTAATATGTAACTTGTCCTATTTTTGTTTCTTTGTTGTTCAGAAGGAGATTTGAAATTTAGCCGAGAAAAGAAATTAAACTCGTCCACGAATGAATTAATTTTTAGAAACTTGGTATTTTAAGGGTTAATGGTTTCATGTGTACTGATTAATTAATTGGTTTTGCTCCGTTAATTAACTGTTGAAGTTTTATTGATCTTGTGCTGAAATGATCCATTTTATTTTCTTAAAAATTATTAATAAAATATTACTAATGGAAGAACCATAGTTTTTACCATTGAAATGTCTGATTTTTTTTAGAAATTGTTAATGTTTTATTAATCTTACGCTGAAACGATCCATTTTATTTCCTTAAGAATTATTTATCTTTCCTTAAAATTAACCGATTACCTTTTCTTGAAACTATTAATATTTCCAGTGCCATACCAAACGGTGAGGGGAGATATACCCCTAACCCCCTAACCCCCTAAATTAAAAATTTCTGGATACATTACTGAACATTTTCATGCAATGCAACATTTTTTTTTTAATTCTTATAATGCCTATACATGTACTGTACCACATTCACTTACCGTCCATAATAAATTGCACTTTTATATAAAACTACAGATACTTTAATGAAAGAGACAGATATAACATTTTCAGCTGATGTATTTGTTTCCTTTAACCAAAAATATTACTTTTAGTATTTCTCATGCTATAGATGAACTAAGAATGTTATGCTGATCTTTTTTGTATAATAATAAATAATAAATACCCCCCTCAAGCAGCTGCTTGCCACAGAGGTCTTGACAGGAGCCTGTCAGTTTATATGCCACAGTAGAAGATCTGAGAGGATGGTAGGACCTCAGCAGAAAACAACACGAACATCCATGCCTTACCCGGGGCTCGAACCCAGGTAAGCACCAATAATTTATTTTTTTAAATAAATTATTTATGGTCTTCAGGTAAGAAAGTTTAAAATCTTTCTGCTTCGCCATGTGGTACGCAAGGAGTTTACTATTTGTCTAGCTTTTTAATGAAACCGAACACTATTTTTAGCTCAATTGTTCGTTCATTGAAACCTATGATGGAAACAACCGTCGTTTTTTCTTCAAGAACACGGGTTTTTGAATGAAGCCAATTGCGTCCTTCGTTTCTAAAGACCGCATGTGGTTCTCGCTCTCTATTTTGGCAGGTTTATATGCAACGTAAGTCAAAAAAAAAATCGGTTTCACTTCATAGGACTTGTTTTTATGCCGGAAGACGATGTCAGCTCCCCCCCCCCCCAAAAGCCTACTTAAAGGCCAGTCTAGTTATCGCGTCCCACGCTGCTGGTAACAAGCCTTCTTTCTTTCATTGCTGTCCTGAATGCAATGTGAAAACGTTTAAACAAGTTCATCGTAAATGATGCATGAGGGACAGCTGTTAAAAAAAGGACAACCTGTGATCGCATTTGGGATTCTAAGAATCTAGCCAAGGCAACTTCTCTTTTGAGAGCAGAAAAGTGAAATAGCTCTTGATTTACTGCTAAGGAATTCACGAAAGAACACAACGAGATCCTTCAGTTTCAATTGCTTGCTTAAAGTAGATCAAAAGCAACACATTGAATTTTATTCCTACAGGACAATGCGGTGTCCTCACACTGTTCCAAATTAGGGTTTTAATATTATCTGGGTCAAACGACTGGAATAATAAAGTTCACGTTTAAACACGATGATTTAAAATTTCTAGCATAAATGCATCTCTTGGAATATTCGTTTAAATTTTTTCCATTTTCAGTTTTCTCCACCGTTAAAGGACGCAATTATAGCTTTTTCGAGATTCGACAAATACGGATTGTAATATTTCATCAATACCTATCCAACACAAAAAGAATTTTTAACGTATCTAAAAAAAGTTGAATTCCTATAGATGGACGGACAAAAAACAAAGTGAAACCTTAGCTCTTTTTTGGAAACTAGTTAAAATATTTACCCCTTGGGTAGCTCACATTCCTCCGAGATCTGACAGTATTTCGTCAGTTAATATGCGATATGGAAGATCTGCGAAAAAGGCAAGACCTCGCAACAGAAAGACAACGTAAACCAGAAAGACAAAGAGTTATGGCTTATTCAGGATTCGAACCCAGGTCCCTTTGCTCAGCATTCATGTCCGCTAACCATTCGTCTGCTGATACAGATATTTACATTTCATTTGAATGGAAAGAAGCCTTGTGCTACTTAAAAAACTTTTCCAATGTCACAGGTTTATCATAACTAGTCTAATCAAATGTTCTGTGTATTCTCCCTTCATTTAGTTTTATGTGTTATCCTATTCATACGATTCTTTGTGTTCTCCCACTACACAAAGGAGAAAGGTGTAATCTCAGAACTACAGACATATGGGAAACCTACAGAATATTGCACCAGCGTACAAATTAAACTGAGTCAGCAGCTCCTTTTTTCTAATTTAAAATAGGAGTCCATATGTAGTAAAATGGTCTCAATTACGATCAGTATGAGAATATCATCTTTTTCTTTCCAGTACTTATCCTATAGTGCAGGGGTTCTCAACGTAGGGTACGCGGTAAAATGTTTTGGGATACGCCGTGAGAGCTCAAAGGTCCTAGATCTAGTAACGAAGTCGTTAAGTTGGCATTATTATACTATAACTATAGTTTTATCTATCTATTTTAGGGGTACGCCAGTTACATAAACATTTCCAGGGGGTACGTGAAACATAAAAGGTTGAGAACCACTGCTATAGTGAAAGCATTGAATGTTTTCTCGCCGTTGTAATTTGATTTCTCGGCTGTCAAGGTTGTAATGTGCGCAGTTTAAGTTCTCTTTATAATCTTTAAGAATAGTTTTAAACTCGTAGTTGAGACACATATTAAGATATAGCTTAGTCTTCTCATTGTTTCATCTAATTTTTTGTCAGTGTTTTTTCTTCTCGAGGAAAGGTTAGTTTATATTTAATTTATATATCTCCACATTTACTTCAGAACCATTCACTTTTCATTTTCACGTGCCATGCATGCAGCTGTTATTGCATCGTAGTCCTTTCTAGCAGTTTCCTATTCAATACCAATCAGACGTAGATCATATCCAACATACCGAAGGCCATTTCGTTCTTCTAAAGCATTCGACTTGCATTTTGCATTTCCACACGAAGTAAAATCTTTTAATTTTAAAAATTGAACTAACATTATTTACCATTTATTGCATGACATGGTCTTAACTGGCAGTTCAGAAAATTTAGTGTAGTTCTAAAAGTTCAACTTACAGTGGAAAATCTAATTTTGTAAAGTTACATTTTTATATGCAAGTACCGGAGAGCTGCTTTTTGGAAAAACGTATTTTGCATTTGATGGGCATTACGATATCAGACAGAATTTACCATTATTAGATAAAATTTTAGAAATCACATGAAAAAACATAGTTTAGTGCACTGCAAAACTTGAATTGATCAATAGACAAGAACGCTAAAAATAGATTTAAAAACAAATATAAAATTGAATTCCATACAAAATATTATTTTAACCTTTCCTGTTCGGTGGAATATTTTAGTAATTGAGAAACCTTACTCAAGTCTTTATTCTCAGAGATGTAAAAAAAATCCCCAAAAGGCACCAAAAGTAAAATGGTTGCCTTTTAAGGAGTTCTTTTTTAAACTCGTTTATATCATCTAATTTGTTTACAAAATAGAACTGCTTTGTGTGTTCCTGTTACGGCAAGAACCAAGACAACCAAAAGTATTTACCCTGATGATAACACCCGGATATGGAAATCTGTAGTTCCCAGGTTCGAGTCCCAGCTGGGTTAGCGTTGAGATTTATCTCCGCAAAACTCCCGGCCCTGCCTACGGTCAGTGGGGGACACCGATGGGCTTATAAAGGCTGCCGTCCGTTGGATGGGACGTTAAGTCGTGGCCCGTGTGCGGAAGAGCCATACCCTGTGCACGTTAAAGAAAAGGCTGGATAGCCTTGACGGGAGGCTACCATCTGTCTCCCAACAGCTGTTCCAATGGGTTCCTTCCCCCAACCTTCTCTGAGTCTTCGAGGTCATGTGACCTGGCCATTTAGCCCATTGTGTGCAAAAACGTTCCGCTCAGAGGTAAAACAACCCAACCCAACCCGGATATGGAACTAACAAAGACCATTGATCTGCTGCTGACTGTAATAAATTCTCTCCATTGACTTTGAATGCTGCTCTGCAAACTTTATTCCGTTAAGTTAAATAAATTTGTAATGTTACAAGATTCGATGTAGGAAGGATGATAAACAGGAAATAAAAATTCTTATTTTTATGCTTCACAACTGTATAGTGTCTATAATACCAATGCATGTAATACCAATGCAATGTACCAATGTATGCTCTACCCTTCTTTTACCACTGTGTGTGCTCCATGCTCATTCTGTGTATCCTCTAATGCAATGTTTCCCAAGGTGGGCGATACCGCCCCCTGGGGGGCGCTGGAATGATCCAGGGGGTCGGTAGTAGCCTCGGGTACAATTGTGGGGGGAAAGAAGGGAAGATAAGAAATTTTTGAAAAACTTGGCGTTCACTGGATTATGACCACCTGCCTTCATGTTATCTAAGAGAAAGTTAAATTTGAAGCTCTATAACTTCTAAAAAAGAATTTTATGACAGAATGGGACAAAAGGTAAATTAAAAATCTCCTTCGAATCTATCCAAATCTCGATAACCCTACATGTTTCATTTGTTGTGTAACATAGAGTTAAAGTCGTAGTGATTACTTTATTTCCCACATAAGCACATAAAATTATCCTTCGTTATCTTAATTTTCTGTGTGTAATGCGAATGTTACTATGGTTGATTTTAATAAATAATTTTTATAATTTCAAGCTTCAAGGTGTCTTATTTACAATAACATCTTTCTTTACTATGTTGTAGGACGTAGGTAGAAATATAGATACATAAAAGAACGCAAATTTCTCACTGCATCTTTCCGTTTGTTCGCTTAAAGAAGGTAGATTTCCAGGGGGAAGCTGAATAATTTTTTTTCTAAAAAGGGAGCGGTAGGACAAATAAGTTGGGAACCTCTGCTCTAATGCCTGAAGTTCTGTGTATTCTTCCATGCCAGAAGCCTTATGTGTTTACCCAATTCTCTAATTTCCCCATTGCCTACAGTTTTATGTGTTCTACTGAGTGTTCACTGGATTATGACCACCTGCCTTCATGTTATCTAAGAGAAAGTTAAATTTGAAGCTCTATAACTTCTAAAAAAGAATTTTATGACAGAATGGGACAAAAGGTAAATTAAAAATCTCCTTCGAATCTATCCAAATCTCGATTTTCAACAATATTCCCTTAGTATTTAAGGAGTTATGGAAGTTTGAATATTTATCAACAACAATGCCTAACGTTGGAATTTAACCCAGAAGTTAATTATAATTTGAATAAAGTATTATTTCACACCATTTAATAAAATAGATGTATATTTGAAAAGTTGTATATAAGTATTGTAAAAACTGATAAAACTCTTTGGGGAAAAGACGTGTCATGTCCCTCTAATTTATTTATTTTAATTTATTGTTCCGTTTTTATTGCATTTTTGTTGTTGTAAATATTTTTATGTATTAAGTGTGCTTTTGGAAGTGCTATTGTGGAGATGTAACTCATAGATGTTGTTTTCGGGTCTGAGTTGGCTGCCTATACCTGCCGACGAGTCCAAAAAGACCTTTTACGGTCATTTACAACTAGTCTCGGGCTCGAGTGTGGGCGCTGGAGACTACAGCAGCGACAGTAAACAACAGTCTTCAGCATCGCTGTCAAATAGGAAGGACGTTTGAACACACGTCAAGGGACGCCAATCTTACTCAAACAAAACCCTTAAGGAGAGGGTTTGGTTCTAAGTGAGAACCAAGAAAGTCTCAGTTCTGTAAACCAAGTACAGTTCTATGGAACTGAAGTGAGTTTTGCATGAACCACATTGTAGGCAAGGATTGGATATCCTTTCGCTGAGTTTGAGGTAGGTAAAACGAGAATCTGTAAAGTGTGGTTCTCCATCTCATTGCATGATTGTTTGCAGCAGCAAAGCAGCAAAGGTCTAGGGAGTCAAGCGCATCCCCAGCACGTGATTGTACATAAATGTGAAGAAACTGTGTCGTCCCTATACAACTCTCGTGCGTGAATTGTTGGACATATTTCTTACATCACTTGGCGCAGCAAGTCTGAGGCATACGTCAGACCCAAACAACAACTCATGAATTACATCCCCACATCAGCAGTTCCGCAAATACACTTAATACAGATATATATTTACAACAACAAAAATTCAATAGAAACACAATAATAAATAATAACAGGTTCGTGGGTGTAATAACCTACGAACCTATTATTTCATCTAGGCAATGATTAACCTAATCAAGGGACTAATTGATCATCCTCTACTATAGAGTGGTTAATCGTTCGCCATCGATGCCTACCACATTCGGCGCAGTTCAAGCAGGAGGTCTAATTTCACGTGACGAGATAAAAATTTGTGTCGTTTCCTTAGCACTGCCCACGACAAGGCGCTAATTAAGTTTGAAAAGAAAGTACTTTTGAATTCATAATAATGAGGAAGAATTGCGAAATGAAAGATAAAGCGCGAGAAATAGCATCTAATTATGCAGGAAGTAAGAGATTGACAGATGCCAGGGAAACCGAAAGGGAGAATTTTCGATGCGTCATCGTCATCAACACAGGACATCGAGACTATGTTTAGAAATAAAAGAGAATTAAATGTAATATAATTTCATTAGACGCAAAGTTGCTATTAAAGTGTTCAACTTAACCATTTATTAACGAACACTTTCAATATAGAAATTTACATTTTATTTCTGTTTTCTACCCAGTAAAGTTTTTTATTTCAATTATTCTTAATGATAATTTTCGAACTTATAAATTGGTGAATATTTACTTTGATTTTTCTGATCAAGTTAACAAAATGTGAGGAAATGTGAAACTGAAGCATGTTGCCTTTTCATTTGCATTAAAACATAACTGTTCAATTTCTTCCACAAGCGAGATTTTTCTCTCGTGGATGACTCAATATTTTTTCTCAGACTTCTACTGAGAAGTGGAGGCAAAACTTATAAAACACTAATGAAATATAACATTAAGATTTTATATATATGTATTGATACGAAGGAAAATATTATTTTTATTAGAGAAACTATGTATAAAGAAGAATATATATTAAAAAACGTAAAAAAAATTATAAATGTAAAACGTTTGAACACGAGTCAACAAGTATCCAACAATTCAAGCACGATGCAGTATATGGACACCATTCTGGCTCGAAAGCAAAACCCTTGAGGAGAGGGTTCTGTTCTGTGTGAACCAAGATACGGTTCTATGGGAACCAGCGTTCAGTTCTATGTGAGCCGTGGTACGGTTCTGTGTGAACCAGGTTGTACGCAAGGATTGAATATCCTTTCACCGTGTTTGAGGTCTGTAAAGAGAATCTGTGAAGCGCAGTTTCCCACCTCACTGTATGAAGGTTTGCAGTAGCAAAGCAGTCAAGGCCCACGGAATCGAGCGCATCCCCAGCACGTAATTGTATATAAATGTGAATAAATCGTGTCGTGGATATACTACTCTCGTGCTTGAATTGTTGGACACTTTTCTTCACATCAGTTGGCGCAGCAAGTCTGAGGCATATGTCGGTACAAGTGTAACAACCGCGAACCTGTGATTTCACCTAAGTAAAGGATGAAGGTAATTAAGTAAGGATTAAGTTGATCTCCTCTGTTAAAGAGCGAAATTTATGTCATCTAGCCCAGACGACATTCGGCGCAGTTCAGTCCGCAGCATACTAATTAGACGTGAAAAGAAGAAAGAATCTGCATCCTCCTCCCACAACCGCCACTACAGGGATCAAATCAGTTACTTTATATGGCGGGACTGTATTGTATTTAAAGCAATAATAAGGGAATCATAATTAGCTATTATTGTTTAAACGTTACATACTATTAATATTTGAACTAAACCAAAATTTCACTTTTAATGGTCTCATCTGAACGCGACTATATTCTTCATACTTGCCTGAGATCATCACAGTCGCGTCAAGCTAGTAAAATACTTTTTGATGTGGTACGATAAAACTTGAATTACTTGAGCACCGTACAAAATGACTCTGCGACAAAATGAGACACGAATTTGAGAGCCCTGGTCTGCAGGATCAATATCAATGTATTATTTAATTGTATTTATTGTATTTATTCAAAATATCCATGATAACTTCTACGACACTGAAAGCGATGCTGGAAAAATTATATCGAATAACCGGCCAGGTCTAGCACCTAATGTCCGACCCCGCCTTCTCGTGGTGCAGGCCGTTAGTACCTTTCAAAAGAGATATTCTCTTTTGGAAGGGAACGGAAGGGGAGGACTGCCAGTTCAGTATGGCCTACTGATCTGGTCGTCTATGGCCACTTTCTTCTTTTTTTTTCAACCCTGCTGAGGAGTGGTCAACTTCACAGGGTCCTGGTGCTGACCATTTATACCTACTAGACTGGACTTGTTTATGGATTTGAGCTTGATTATGGATCCTGGACTTGCTGCACTGGTGGGCCTCTGTTGAGGGAGAGTCTGCCGCTGTGTTTTCTGTTTGCCTCTGGGTTGCCAGCTCTAAGTGAACAGAGGCATGGGATACCTTATATCAGCTGGTGGATAATCCTAATCAGAGGCCATCGCAGGTACCTGAACCTTACTTAGCTAGTTGGGCATCGTCAAGCCTAAACTGGAGTAATGTGTCTCAGGCAGGCCATATGGTTCTTGAAAAAGTCCACTTGAAAAGGTGGTGCCTGAAGTTCCTACCAGCATCGGTGACTTCAGCCTTTAGCGGAGGAGGAACAGGTCTTTGCCCCATGCCTGCGATCAGGGGGCTGTTTGATATTGTTGGCCCTACCAATCTCAATAAACCTAATTTCTTTAAAAATCCTAGTAATCATTTTCTCTCTGCAGGAACGTGGAACGTGAGGACATTACATAGAGATTATTCTCTTGATGTCCTCATGCAGGAATTCCAGCGCTATAACCTAGATATTCTAGGCTTGCAAGAGACCAGATGGACAGGTAAAGGTGAGATACTTAAAAATAACTTTAAATTTCTCTTTACAGGGAGGGAGGATGGAAAGCATCACCAAGGCGTGGGTCTGCTGCTCAGCAGAGATGCTAGTGATGCTCTTCTAGGATATGAGTGCATTAATGAAAGGTTTCTTACAGCAAAATTTCAGACAAGCATTAAAGACTTGAATGTTATCTGCTGTTATGCCCCCACTGAGGATTCTGATGAGGATGAGAAGGATAGGTTTTACAGACAACTTCAGGATATTTTGAATTCTGTCAAGAAAGGAGATATTACCCTTGTTCTTGGTGACTTCAATGCCAAAGTTGGTACCGACTCTGACCTTTGGGGAGGAGTAATAGGCCCTTTTGGTATTGGTAGCTGCAATGGCAATGGGCAACGTCTCCTACAGGTAAGTAAACTCAATGGTTTCAGAATAACTAACACATATTACAAACACCGCGACATACATAAATACACATGGGTTTCACCTGATGGGCTGCATAAGAATATGATTGATTATATATTAATTAACAGCAAATGGGCTAGTTCTGTTAGAAATACCAGGGCATATAGGGGAGCTGAAATTGGATCTGACCATTACCTTGTTAAAAGTGTCTTGCAACTTAAACTTAAAAAGTGTTGTGCTAGGGTTAAAAAATTTACCTTTAATACTGAAGCTCTGAAAGACCCAGTTATAGCTAAAGCTTACCATGATAGGTTACTTAGTCATTATGACAGTCATGGTTTGCTTAATACTGAAGTTGAGGAAGAATGGGGCCATTTTAAACAGGCTTTTTTGGAAACTAACAGTACTCTTTTAGGGAAAAAGGAGCAGAGGAGGCAGAATTATTTAAGTGATAAGGCACTTGAGCTCATTTCAGAAAGAAGGAACTGCAGGAATGTCCTTAATCAGTACCCTACTAGTCCTAATAGAAAGCATTACAAAGAACTTAATAAACGTGTAAAGAATCAGTTAGCTACTGATAAGAATCTTTGGCTTGAGGGCCTTGCTGACAAAGCCGAGGAAGCAGTTAGACAGCACAACAGCAGAGAGCTGTACCAGATAGTTAATGTTTTGTGTGGTAGAAAACGAACAGGTATACAGGGATTGAAGGATAAACAAGGCAAGGTTATAGAAGGTGAGGATTCTGTCATGGCTAGGTGGGCTGAGCATTTCAGTGATGTTCTAAACAATGTGGTTAGTTCTACTCCCATTGTTTGCAATGATGATAGATGCATTGTTGGCTTTAATGTTGGCCCTATAACACAATCTGAAGTTAGTTAGGCTATTTCTAAACTTAAACTTCATAAATCCCCAGGGGTGGATGAAATTACTACGGAAATGCTTAGAGCTGGGAATGTTTCTGTTACCATTTGAATGACTGAAATTTTGAATAACTTTTATGATAAAGGTATGGTTCCTAAAGATTTTACCAGAGCTATTATTATTCCTATTTTCAAAAATGGTGATCGCAGTTCTTGTAATAACTATAGGGGTATCAGCCTACTCTCCGTTCCAGGTAAAGTTCTTTCCATGATTGTGCTTAATAGAATTAAGAATCTGGTTGACAGGCAATTGCGTGATGAGCAATGTGGATTCAGAAATGGTAGGGGATGTGTAGATCAGATATTTTCACTTAGGCACATTCTTGAGAAATGTTTAGAGTTTCAGAAACATTTGGTTGCTAGCTTTGTTGATTTCAAAAAGGCTTTCGACTCTGTTGATCGTCATAATTTGTGGTTGATTGTGAGATCATATGGTATACCAGACAAGTTAGTTAACATAATGAAGGCTCTCTATAATAACACTGAGTCATGTGTGAGAGTTGGTAAGGCTTGTAGCAATTGGTTTAGCATTACTTCTGGTGTTCGACAAGGGTGCATTTTGTCTCCTTTTCTCTTTAGTTTGGTTGTTGATTATGTTATGCGAAATTCACTTCAAGGGAAAGCTTTTGGCCTTAAATGGGCTGGAGATACGAAAATTTCTGATTTAGATTATGCTGATGATTTAGCCCTTTTGGCAAATGATGTTGATGAGATGAACTCTTTCATTCGAACTGTTGATGAGACTGGTAGTACAGTAGGTTTGGTTATAAACAGAGAGAAAACTAAAGTGATGAAAATTGGTCAGGCAGGTTGTGATTGAGTTAATCTGAATGGTTGCAGTCTTGAGCAGGTGTCACAGTTTAATTACCTTGGGAGCTGCGTAACTGATACTGGTGATGTGCGGCATGAGATTAACAGACGAATAGGTATTGCTGCCGGGACTTTTAAGAATCTATGGAGATTGTGGAGAAATAGGCGTATACACCTAAAGACTAAAATTAGGCTGTATAATAGTTTGGTTCTTTCTAGGGTTAGTTATGGTAGTGAAACTTGGACGCTGTGTAAACAAGATAACAGGAAACTAGATGCTTTTGATTCTAGATGCTTACGCAGTATCTTGGGTATTAGGTGGTTTAACTTTGTAATTAATGATGAGGTTAGGCAAAGGAGTCTGCAACCTCCTTTAAGCAGCATATTGTGCAGAGAGAGACTCCGCTGGTTTGGCCATGTTGTCCGTATGGATAATTATAGATTGGCGAATAGGGTTATGAACAGTGTGCCTGGAGGCCTCAGAAGGAGGGGGAGACCTAGGATGCGGTGGGCAGACAATGCCACAATGGACGTTGTTAGAATTGGTGTACAGTGACCGGATGCAGCAGATGTAGCTCAGGACAGATATGCTTGGAGAAATAAACTGCACGGTCTGGTTGGACCTCCGTAGCCCATGGTTGCTTGATGATGATGATGATGATGATGATGATGATGAATTGTTAGAAAGCCATATTTTGATGAAAAGTTGGTGAATGATGTAGAATTAGAAAGTAAAGAAGATTTCAAAGTAAATATATATTTTTTGTGGTGTATATTATTTAATTATAAAAATTATATATATAATATATAATTTTTTATATCGGCAGAAGACGCTAAATTTGCAAGGGCGAAAACATGAATATTGATACGATTTTTAATTATAAGAAACCTATAAAATTATTTTGAAAATATTGCAGAATTTTATAATAGTGATTTGAATGTCGACGAATTGGAAGCAGAAATTGAACAATTTGATATTTTATCAAAATTAGAAGGCCTAAAAAATGCTTCATGGAAACTTAAGCTTATTCATGATTAAAAAGTTATTTAATTATCATTAATTACTGAACTCAAAATTGTTTTAGCTTTGACAATGAGGAACGCCGAAGGAGAGAGTATTTTCATTACTGAAAATTGTTTAAATTATTCCCTAAAAACACTCGTAAAGCAAAAATCAAATGCTCTGCAAATTTAGTACCTAGAAAAAAAATATGAAACTTAAATTATGATTAATTAGCGAGTGGTTAACGCGTTTGGCTACTGATCTAAGGGACCTGGGTTCGAGCCCGTAGTAAGGCTTGGATGTGTGTGTGTTGTTTTTCTGCTGAGGACGCGCCATCCTCTCATACTTTCTACTATGGCGTATAAACTGACAGGCTCCTGTCAGACCTCTCTGGCAAGCAGCTGCTTGAGGGAGTATTTATTATTATTTATATATATATATATAATTAACAGTTTAGTATCCGGAAATTCGAAATGAAATGTAGGTCCTGACATGACTTGGTACCTAGGGCCCGAAAATGCCTAATCGCGGTCCTGCTCATCGAGACCTCCGTCACCGGCACAAGGTATGTGAACATCCTCGCCGACCATCTGCATCCTCTCGAAACGATTCTCTTTCAGCACCATGACGCAATCCTTCAACAGGACAAAGCCACACCGCATACTTCCCGAGTGGCAACCAATTGGCTCCAGGAGCATTCAAGTGAGTTTACCACACTCGAATGGCTCCTTCGATCGCCGGACCTCAACACCATTGAGAGTTTGTGAGAAGAATTGGAAAGATCTGTTCGAGCACGCCAACCCCTACTGTCAACTGTGGATGCTCTACGAGAGGTGATCCTCGCTACATGGGCAGCAATACCACCTCCGTATTTTCCGTACCTCATTGAGTCCTTGCCAAGACGTCTGGCTGCTGTTGTGAGGTCAAAAGGTGGAGCAATAGGTTATTAGAAAGATGTATATAATAACTTGTCCTTTCAGTGTAAGTACTGCACTTGAAATATCCAGTATTTCTAAAAAACAAATGGTCAAGGCAGGAGTTTGATTCTTCTCTAGTTACAGAATTATGGCCTCTCCTAAAACCATGTGTCTTCATTACCTGAAAGTGTTTATCTGTCACGCCTTGCAATAAATCAATATTTAAGTCACCTATTACTATTATAACATTCCTAGAAATTATTTGAGTTAATTTTAAATCCATTTCATATATAACTAATTCCTTGTAAACTGGTGAGATCTATAAATTGCAATAAGGCATAAATCTCTGTTATCAATTATAAAATGAATTTCCAAAACATCTGCTGATGGAAAATATGCATTTGGCTTTATATCAGTTAGCGTGAAATACATCAAAAAGTGATCAAAGTTTCTTCTCATATTCCTTATGTTACCATGCAAAACTGTAAACCCACATCCCCAATTATAACATATTTTATTATATGATGAATACAATACAATACTTTCAGTTTGGGTTTCTGAATTCCTATCATTATCATTATTCAGAAACCAATGCTCTGATACATTTACATATTGCTGTACATATTAATCTATTTTAGGCCATAAATAATAGTCCTTGCTTTTTTTCGTTCATTATACAATATTTCATGGTTTTATAATTGTGAATGATATCAAAGTATTTCTAAATACCACACAAGAAAGAAATCTGTTATTATCTGAAAGGGTCTGCCTATCTGTTTTTCGCTTTTTCTGTTTCTCTGTTTTCAGCCCCCCACCCAAAACTATTCCCTCTCCCACCCCAACCCCTTTTAAAATCAGTAAGAACTACTTCTAAATGGT
The DNA here is from genome assembly GCA_038380435.1 of Ryuthela nishihirai. Classification (NCBI taxonomy): domain Eukaryota; kingdom Metazoa; phylum Arthropoda; class Arachnida; order Araneae; family Heptathelidae; genus Ryuthela; species Ryuthela nishihirai. The sequence goes on along the minus strand of JAWZYU010000030.1, from coordinate 7,219,817 downwards.
AAGCATTAGACCCGCCAAACTCAATGTTTTGCTTCCTCTAATCATAACTTACACACTGTAAGGGTTCGAAACCCCAACATTTTCCCTCCCACCGATAAAAAAATCATCGCCCATTTAAAAAGTGGTAGGAACTGTTCCTAAATGGTAAGGGCTAAAAACGCCAAAAGAAATATACCGCTTCCTCCAATAGCAGATTAGATCAATATAGGTGTTGGGAACCCTAAAATTCTCCCCCTCAAAAATTGCTTCAAAATGATTAAAAAGCTAGAACCACCTAACTCATGTTTCCTAATTCATAATTTATACCAGTGTAAAAGTTTCAAGCTCAAAATATTTTCTTCACTCCAAACAATTAATTCCTCTTTAAAGAGTGGTAAGAACTAGTTTTAAATTTTTCTGCATCCCTAAAAATAATACCCCTCCCCCTTGGAAAAAGTGGCAGGAACTGCATCTGAAAGGTAAGAGCTAGAACCACCAAATACAGTATACATCTTCTAATCATAAATTAGAGCAATGTAAAGGTTAGGACCTTAAAATGTTTTCTCCTCTAAAAAAAGTGGTACCAACTGCTTCTGAATGATAAGAGATTGGACCACAAATTCAGTGTACAATTTTTCCAAACCGCAACTTAAAGTAGTGAAAGAGTTTGGTCCTCAAAATTTTTTCTCCCTCAAAAAAAGACTATGAATTATTTTGATTTTTTTTTTGAAAAAAAAAAGCGGGGAGAGTTTCTCTTAAAGAGAGGGAGGATTTCTCTTTAATGGTTTACCCAATTCGGAATGCACTGTCTTCATAGTAGATTAAGGAGACGTAGGGATTTGATCACACACATTTCTTCCCTCTCCCCCCCCCCCGCAAATACTGGGAAATTTCTCATATACGATTGAAACGTAAGATCTTCAAATTTTATATGCAGCCACGCTTTAAGCAATATGAAGTTTTCATATATACACACACACACAAACAAACTCACACCAACATCTGCACCCCCTCCCTCTACATCTACACCCCCGTAAAAATGGCTGATCCATATTTCTTTAAGAAGAATATAGATTTTTATTCATAAAAGTAAAGAATACAGTACATTTGACCCGCAAAGCTAAATAGCTTATCTGCAAGAAAATCAATGAATTAAATTAAACATAGGTCATTCAGCCACAAAAGTGGTATACATCAAATAAATTCACAAAACACAACATATAATATAAAAGTGGGAAAATAATTTTTCCTAAACGGTAAAAGTTATGATCATCGAATTTGGCACACAACTTCCTCTCATTAGAGATCTAAACGATATAAATAATAATAAATCTAAATTAATAAGATAGTTTACAACGACAATTCCATCTGTGATCCTAAAAGCATTGCTAATGTTTCGAAAAATGTATTCTGTAAATCCCGAATTTCTGCATAAAATCATGGCAACGCAAATGAGTCATTGTCCTATTCCAATAAATCATTTAATAATCTGGAAACCTTTAAGTTAAAAAAATGTTACCGAAATCGAAGTTCTTAACTTTGTAAATTCGCTAAGAAACACTCGCAGTGTCGGACCAGATGGAATCCCTGTCTTTATCTAAAAATTATTTCCCATTAATTTATGTACCCTTTTGTTATCTAATTAATTGCTCATTTAATTTAAATGAATTGCCAGTTCCATGGAAAGAAGCCATCATCTCACTTATATCTAAAATTTCAAATCCTTTTAACCCTCTGGACTATCGACCTATTTCAGTTACATGTGCTTTAAGCAAAGTTTTAGAAAAAGTCGTCGAGAGATAATTATCGACTTTTGTTGAGAAATTTAATTTTCTTTCGTGAAGACAATTCGGATTTAGGAAAAACCGGTCAACTGAAACTCTCATGACACTTCTTGTTAATTAATGGATATTGCTTTTAGACAGCAAAGCGAAAACTGTTGGGACTGGTTTCCCTTGATATCTCAAAAGCATTGGATTCAGTTGAACACAAACTTATTTTACAAAAACTCGGCTGTAATTTAATCTTTCGCCGTCAGCTCTATGACTGTTGATTTATCTCAACGATCGTATTTTTCGAACTAATTAAGCACTAATGAAATCTCTAGCCCTCTAAAATTAACTGAGAAGTAACCAAAGGAATCATTCTTAGCCCACTTCTCTTCAACCTTCTTGTAAATGATCTTCCTGAATCCTCCACTAACTGCAATATTTTTATGTATGCAGAAGATTTTCTTTCTTTTATCTTAAATTCTTTCACTTCTCTAAAAAAATAATGGAAAATAATATTCATGATGTGCTCTATTGGTATACTAAAAATGGATTCACTGTCAATATCAAGAAAATCAATATTGTTTTTCTTTCAACTTCAAATTTTACCCCGATGACACAAACTTTAAATTAATAACACCCATATTACAGTTTCCACTTCCACGAAGTACTTACGTATTGTACGACTATAGATAATAATCTAGACTTTGGAATTCACATTAGTAAAACCGTCGCTTCAACTTTTAAAAAAACTTATATAGTGAGGTATATTCGAAACTATGTATCTTCCTATGGCTCAACGTTCTAAAAAAATTACATCCGACCGAAACTCGAATACTGGCTTTCGTATTAACAAAAAGAATTCTTATAATTTAAAACAAAGTTCAAAATGAAGCTCTCAAAATCATCAGCAAAATCTATTTTAACAAACGAGAATCTCTAACACTTACTGATATTCGTTTCAACTAACAAATTCCCACTCTTGTATCTAGATGAAAACTGCGGTTTATTTCCCTTATTCACGACACTGTTTATAACAAGTCTCATCCTCTTCATTCGATTCCTACACCCTATATTCCATTACGACATCGCCACATCCTTCGCTCTGATAATAAAATGTTTCTATTCCCAAGATTTTCAAAGCTAGATATGGTGAAATTTCATTTGCCTTTCAAGCAACCTCAACTTGGAACTCACTACCGAGCGATATCACTTCTTTAAATTCTAAAACAAAATTCAAAAACGATATAATTCCACTCCTATTAGAATATTGAAACTTTTGACCAACAATATTTCCTCACCCCTATTCCCCCTCCCCATCTTTTCCCTTTGTCTGGATTATACGCAATCCTTTTTTCCCCTTGTTCATTCATTTAATATTACTCTCTGTTGTCTTAAACCTTCTTTGTTCTTCCTCCTGATTCTACTACGTTTCTTATCATCTTTCATATTATATGTCTGTCATCGTCTTATATGTTTACAACTTGTCATTTTGTTTATGTGTATCAAATAATTATACAATTCTTGTAAACATGTTTCTATTTTTGTACTATCCTTAATATGTATATATGTAATTAATTAATATATATATATTGAGGACAGTATATTTTCTTAAATGTATATATATCTTTTTAATTTTTCAAATGTACTGGTGCATCAAGCCACTTGCACATTTAAATTAATATCCAAAATTACCTGTACCTTGGTTTTATTGTAACCCCCTGCAAGGAATAGATTATTATTTTTATTATTATTATAAGGATCTCCACCCCAAAAAAGAGGAGAATTTGCGTAAACTATCACCGAGCCTAACGTATTATATTAGAGTATTATGTAAAAATCAAATCCGATACTACAATCAACATCGCTTCATTCATCTCTTAAAAGGAAAATTTTCATTTCCCTCACTCCTCCCGGTGGTAAGTAGAGAAATCTTGCTCCCGCCTTATAAACTACTTGACCATCACATCCCACCACCAAAATTTGGAATTTCTAGCGTGAACAGATCTTTTGCAATATTCTTTTAAGTTTTGTCATTTCACAACTTCCCCCTTTAGAGAGCGCTATTGAGGTTTCATTAGTTTTGTGTTTTATTTCATTCATATGATTCTTTGAGTTCTCCCGCTGTGCAAAGGAGAAAGGTGTAATCTCAGAACTCAGGCACGTGGAAACGAACAGAAGAACAGAATATTACACTAATGTACAAATGTGATACTTCAATACGTACAGACGCTCAAAAAATATCCGAACATTATGGTTGATTACAGAATTCAGAAAAAAATATCTGCCAATGATTTTTTTTTAGAAATTAGTGATCTGGCAACCTTTGTGTACTGTACACGAAGTTGCCAGGTCAGTAATTTCTAAAAAAAATCGTTATCAGATATTTTTTCTGAATTCTGTAATCAACCATAGTGTTCGGATATTTTTTGAGTGAGTCGTTTTCCAATACCTCCTTATAACAGAAAGTCAGAGGACCAAATTTATGACGTCAGCTACCATATAGACATTTCTTATATTTTTTATTTTAATATTATTACTGGTGGATTCTGTACTAATCTTTATACTAATGTTTATTTATAAATATATTGTATTTAGGAGAAATTTATTTGTATTTATTAACATTGATATATTTGATAATGGCTACGAATTATTTTCTTGCTAAATTATAGATAAACATTAGTATAAAGTTTAGCACAAGAGTTCACCAGTAATAATATTAGAATTAAATATATAGGAATTGGCTATATAGTAGGACTACTTAGTGACGTCAAAAATTTGGTACATTGGCCTTCTGTTAAAGAGGTGTTGGTTTGTCTCCTTCGGAATTTCTTCAAAGCCATGATCCGATAATATCAGGAATATACATTCGAAGAGGTGGTGGCATTAGTTCGTTTTCAGAGAGGCACATTTTTATATGAGTTATTGCATCTTAATTTACTAGACATAAATTAAGAAATTTATTGAAAATTATTTTAATTTAATTTAATACCTTTAAATATTTAATGCTTTTCTTATGGGTATGTGAATTACCGTTAAAACTGTAGTTTTTTTATTTTGAAAAATTTTTTAAACTTAAAAATAATAGCATTTGCGTTTCACTGCAGCCAAATTCGGGACTGAAATAGCGAAAATAAAACTGTGTTGCCATCGTGACAATCATGATCTGTCACTCCCGTTAAAGCCGCCTCGCGCACAAAGCCGTTACTACGAATCTCTTTTAATTTTGCCCTAACCTACATATAATGGGATTTGCATCAGAACTCTTTTATTAGATGTGTTCATCACCACAGAAACTGAAAGCGGAACCCCGATGATCGCTGATGCGAGGAAGTGAACGGTTTTCACTCTTCGGGCAACAAACTCCTACAGCACTTTCCACATCCACACACAGGGAGAAGAAAAAAAACTGCCTCCGTCCGTTGCCGGAAACAGGTTTGTGACTGCCTCTCGTGCCGGCTTGGTACATATCCGATGTGGGTCAACAGTGCGGCGCAGAAACTCACCAACCAGGTGGACACAAAGCAACATCGTCACACCCTTCGTAGCTGTTCCGTGTGTTGGCTGAGGTACTGCTTCTCAGATCGGAGAACGATACATTTAAATTGTCTCGGTGACATTACTTTTTATAGCTCTCCATCACTTGTGTGACTGCACAGTTGATGTCGAGCACTCTCTCTACATGCATATCGACAGTTTTGCGCAGTAATTCATCTCGATCATTCTACTCCTTCGACTGAAGAGATGCCGAGGTGTATTGACGTCGTGATTGGCATGGCCCTTTTTGGTTTGGTTGAGCCGTGTGCTTTACCTTTCTGGTGGAATGAGCAGTTCTCTTTCCCTCCGTACTATTCGCAGTCTTCTTCTCCACCCAAGACCACGTACCACTATCGAGAAACATTTTCGGGTTCTGATCCAAATAATTTCCTGCACGTGAAAGAATACAGCGAATACTCCTGGTGGGAGAACAATTTCTCTGACAAATCGGAATCGGATTTCCCGCTTGGAGGTCCCGGCAATGGTAACGGAAATGGCTTTGGAGCAAAAGGATCTGTCGGAAGCGGAAGCAGCAACACGTTGGATGAAAGGAGCAGCAGCGGAGGATCTCGAGATTCCTCCAGAGACAGCGGAGAGAGTACGACGGTCGCGCGCAGTGATGAACGAGAGAGAAAAGATGACGAAAGAGTGGAAGTGAGAAACGATGATTTAGGCAACGGTGCGGAGTCTAGTGGTGTGGAGGTCCAAGATGTTCCTACAACCTCTCCGTCAGAGACGAGCCGAAGAGGTTACTTCGATGATTTTTTTGGGGGAGTTTCTCTCAATGAGACGGAGCCTTGCCAAGTGTCGGGGACCGATATTCACTCTTTACGAAGCATGCTCGAGAAGATGTTCAGCTTCCCACGAGACGATATGCAAAACGGACAAATGAAGGAGAAAGCCAGAGAGGATATCATGCAAAAATTTCGCGATTTCGGACTCCAAGTTTGGACTCAGAATTTCAGTTCACCTCCGGTACTTGGCCCTGTAAGTACAGTCTATAATTATCTCACAATTAGTTTGTAATTATGAAAAGGGGTAGCTCAGTCGGTACTGCTAGCCAGACTTGTAATCTGCAGTTCCCAGGTTCGAGTCCTGCCTGGACCAGCGTTAAGGTTTATCCTGCCCTGCCCTGCCTTCGGTCAGTAGGGGACACCAATGGGCTTGGAAAGGCAGTCGTCCGTCAGATGGGACGTTAAGCCGTGGGATCGTCTTTGGGAGAACTCTACACGATGGATGGCCTTGACCGGAGACTATACGCTGGATATCCTTGACAGGAGACTGTCTCCCAACAGCTATTCAGTGGATCCCCTCCACCAAACCTTCTCGGGATCCTTGTGACCTGAACATTTAGCCCATTGTGTGCAAAAAAAAGTGCTTCTCAGAAGTAAAGTTAAATTACTCTAGTTATGAAAATACTAGCGAATATGAGGAAACTGCATGTTATGTAAAAACGCCAGTTGATCTAATTTATTAAGTAGTGAAACTTATGTTTTCCTTCACCATCAAACTGTTAGGAGATCGACATAGATCACGTGCAATTTCTTAATGTAAGATCCCTAATTCTGATAACCTTTTAGTGTATTTTATTGTCTTACTAAGCAATCCACTGGCAGCACCCAGGGTCCTATTTTTTTTATAAGGCACGTTAGGCACTTACCTAAGAACGCAAATCTAATAGGGGCTTTAAAAAAAAGAAACGAGTTGTAATGATTAAAAACATCTGGAAAAAATTTTTGCTCACGCGGTGAGAATCGAACCCACAACTCTCTAGATATATGCCAGAGAGCTCTACCACTTACACCACGCATCAGACGCTAAAACCTTCCAGAATAAGGCCTATAAATCTTTCCTGAGATGTGGCGGACCTTGCGCCATCTATAACTTCAGGAGGAATTATATGTCTTATTCTGGAAGGTTCTAGCGTCTGATGCGTGGTTTAATAAGCAGAACGCTCTGGCATGTATGTAGAGAGTTGTGGGTTCACTTCAGCGATAAAACCTTTTAGATGTTTCTATTAATTGTTGAATTCTATTTCTACGGGCAATCCGTGCATGTATTATGGACGAGCTGTAATGTTTTCATTTTATCGTCTGTCTGTAGATATTCAACATTTTTGTTTTTAGAAATAATTTTAAAATTCTCTTTTGGCTGTATAAGTATTGATCAACTATTGGGATTCCCATTTTTCGACTCCCTCAATAACTTTAATTGCACCCTCTAACGGTTGCTAGCTATAAGTGTTATTTTTAACTAACGGTTTTCTAAAAGTGTTTCTTTTGTAAATCAAAAGGAAGGAAAATTTGAAAATACCCAAATGTTTACGAACGATCCTGTTTATGCTAAATGTTTTAAATTTTGGTTGTGCCGTGTGATTGTCGTCGAAAGGTCTACATTGGCAGAAATTGGGACCGGATCTATAAAACAATTGAAGTGAGCGGGGGTGGGGGGGGGGGCAAGCGAAGCAATCAAGCTGGAAAAAGGTAAAAGGAATCGGGGTATATGCACAAGAAACTGAATTTCCATTGCATCGTAATATTTCCCCCTTCTTCTTTGAGGTTTTTTTTTAAAAAAAAGAGTAATGAAATATGAATGATATATATATATGCACAAGTTTAATAATTTTTGTTTTTGTCCCTCTTTCCTAGATACGGTCATGGAAGTAATGATTTGCACTCTTCAGGAAGAGTGGGGTGGGGATGGGGACTGTTTTTAAGAGATAAATGAAAAGATTTTTGTGTTGTACGGGTACTTATAAAATATTACCATTCTTATCTTCTTAATAACCCTTTCGTTCGAATTTCCACAGAGGCAGAAATTCGAACGAAAAAGAAAAGTAGAAAAAATATTTATCTTTAAAACTTTACACTCTGTATTCGATAGAGGCGAAATGTTATCCTTATAGCTTTTCATTTAAATACCTGCACCCATTTCGATTTCATATTTTCCTCTTCTTTATGGCTGCAAAATAAATAAAACTAATTCATTACATACTTTCGTAGAAATTTCGAAAACATAACGGTGTATAAGGAGGCTCTGTGCGTAGTTTGTGTGCCTAGGGTTACTTGAAATGTAAATCCAGCCCTAGCAGCAAAATTAAAACTGATCGTTAAATGAAATATGACAACTGGAGCCGGCTCGATGGCAGAAGCATGAAGCGACACAATTTTATGGGTTTCTTACTAGAGATAGGATGGACTTGCTTTTATTTCAACTAGATAAAGTAATGCCATGAAATTAAAGTATGGAAATACTTTAGCAAGAAAGGGTTTTTGCGTTTAGTTTGGTAATTAATATATAAGAAACTTAACAATTTACTTCATACATCTAAGTATGGAAACAAAGAAAAGAACTCGCTAAGAAGGAAAAAGTAAAATCGCTTCGGATGATAAAATATAGAAAAAACGCTCTGGGCGGCAAACAGCTTAAATCACCTGAGACGGCAAAAAGGAAATTTATTCGCGGAGGGAAAAATTTTAATTTACCTCGGAAAGCAAAATAATGAAGTTGATTGGAGCGTAAAAAACGTAAGTACTTTCTGTAGCAAAAAATAATTCACTTGGGCGTCAAAATACTCTGGGCGGACGTTGTGTATGAATCAGAACAAAATAACAGTGTAAAAATATTGTTTTTAAGCAAGGTTTGTTTAGTAATTACTCACTATTATGCGTCACTACCGTTTCTGTTATAAGAATCAAATTCATTTCTTCTTCAAGCACGAATCTTACTTCAGATTATATTGGATACTTAATATATTGGGATAGCAGTTAGCCAATTTTCCTTTGTTCCCGTTATCTTGCCGAACTTTATGGGAAAAAAAGTTTGTCAAAATTAAAGATGATGCATGGATGCAACTGTTCGAGAGCTATGGCAGAATAAAAACAAATAGCAACAAAGGCGAAAGACCTTGAAGGTTCAGTAAAATGAAGAGTGTTGACTTTTAGCTTAATGAAGTAGTGACAAAAATGTTATGCTATTTACCGAAGTACTGAATTTTCCTATTGGATCGTTCGTCTTTTTATTTATAAAAAATATTTTTCTTCTTGCATCTGCTTGTCAGAGAGATCTGACAGACTCCTCTCAGATAGTCTGTGAGAAAGAAAGCCGAGACCTCATTTAAAAGACATTATAAGGAAACAAACATCTCCTTTGATCTGAGGCCAAGCGCGCTAACCACAATTGAAAAAAAATATTCTTTTACCTGAATTTCCGTATGCAGCTTAAATCACACTAAAAATTTCTAAAGCTAGTGATAATCAAAATTTGCAGCCTTACAACTAAATGAATATTGGCACTCAAAATAAAATGCCTGTTATCCGAAATAGCTTGGTCCAGAATATATTGGCTAATCGTTCTTCTATTAATTATCGCCTGTTCAATATTATTATAAAATTTCATTCATGTTTAGTAGACAAAATTTGTATAGTGTGTTTGAATTTGCCAAACTGATGATAAAATAACCTTTTTGTTAAATGAAAGAAGTATTTTACAAGAAATGGAAAACTTGAATGAGCCAATTAACACACAAATGAACTAATTATGCTCGTGTCTAATTACTAACTGACAAGCCTGAATCTAGAAAAAAAAATCAAGGGGGACAAAAATTTGGATTTCTAATGCAGTATAATATATCTTCCTCCGTTTTCGAGATCTTTTTGAAATTTCTTGAAAAATGCATGAAACATAAATAAGTTCAATAACCTTTTTTTTGCCTATGTTACCATTAAAGGCATTCTTCCTCCCTCCAAAACATACAGGCATCCTCCAGATTCCGTCCTACTAAATGACACTCTTTTACCAACAAATGCAAATGGAAATTTCCGTTACATGGCATTCTCATTAAGAAGTTATTTCAATACCAGAGTTCATAAGTGAAAACTTTATGTACCAATTAACTACATCACTTAAAGCGCAAAATACCTCTTTTGTTTATTTCACTTAGGACACACACAACTTTATGACTTAACTGGACCATCTGCGTCTCCTAATTTCTGTTACACCACTTGTATAAAGGATTTTGCCTAACACTCTTTACGCTTCATAAAATAATATGTTGACTGGAAGCGATATTTCACTCAAACCACACGTGAAAACATTAAAGCTTGATCACCATACTGCAAACATAGTTCATCGTTTCTATGCCACGCTTACATAAAAGCTAGTAATTCATTAACGACACTCCAAATGACTATTCTTCGCGCACTACGAACTCAGTTCGCAATTCAAGCTCTGTCACTGCTCTGAAGCAGATATCAAATGTTCTTCACACCAAGCAGAGCCCTCGGGAAAATAAATACGATCTCATCAGTAATGGTTGGAGGTTATCATGTACTTTTAGGTATAATCTATATATCGGTAATCCAATAATAGGTGTCGAGTGCTGTTTACCCTAGAACTCAGACACCCGGAAAACTCAAAAATCAGCAAAATATTCTGAACCATTTAGTTTTCGAATCGAGATTTTACTGCAAATGCTTCAAGTATGAAGGTTAAAGTATTATTTCATTTTACTTCAGATAACGTAAATAACCTTACGGCAACTGAAACATTTTATTAAATCTTAGGAAGAATTCAAATAAGCGAAAAAACCTATTCCCCAACTATGCAGGGTACTTGGTTTTTTTATTGTATATCCCTGTATATAAAATTGACACATTTTGTTCTTTCGCTAATATCTTTTTCGGAAATCGCTTTTAAATACTTTAATGGAATATCGTTGTTATTAAAAATCTCAGAACTGTCGTCCGATCCATTTCGTTTTCTTTGAAAACGAGATATTAGTTTCACCTGGTCGTCTGTCTGTCTGCAGACATTGGAACTTTTTTGTTTGCAGAGAAAAATTAAAAATTCTTTTCTATTGGATAGGTATTGATGAAATATTACGATATGCACTTTCCGAATCTCCTTAAAGCTGTAATTACGCCCTCTAACGGTGGAAAAAGTTGAATATTCCAAAATTTCAAACGAATATTACAAACAATGCATTTAGGCAAAAAATTTGAAATTTTGGGGGTGGAATGTGAAGGTCACGAAGTTTTCATTGCCAACAATGAGTTGACCTCTTAGACCCAGAAGGGGTGGTAAAACACGCCGTTTTAGTTTTAACAAATAATTTTTGTTTTTAAAGATAAATGAAAAATTCTTTTTGGGTTAGATAGGAATTGATAAAATATTATAATTCACACTTTTTAAATCCCCTGAAAACTATAACTGCGCTCCCTAACGGTGGAAAAATTTGCAAATTCCAAAATTTCAAACAAATATTGCAAACAACATGTTTAAGCTAGAAATTGTGAATTTTTGTGGTCGAATGTGGTTTCATAATGCCATGATGTTTCCACTGGCAACAATCAATTGACTTCTTAGACCCGGGGGGGGGGGACATTTTTTTTATTTTAGTAGAAAATTGTTTGCATTTAGAAATAAGTGAAAATATCTATTTAGGGTTAAATAGGAATTGATAAAATATTATGATTCGCACTTACGGAATCTTTCGAACACTATAATTACGCCATCTAACGATGAAAAAGGTTGAAAATTCTAAAATTTCAAACGAATATTGCAACGATTTATTAATGATGGAAATATGAAATTTTGGTGGTGCAATGTGAACGTCATGATGTTTCCATCGGAAACAATGAAAATGATAATTAGAAAACTCTTAATGTGATTGGTATAACAAAATATTATATAATTCGCATTTTTCAAATACTTAGTAGTTTTGATAATACTATATATATCTTTACATATCACTGAAATGATGAAACTGCAGAGCTGTTATCGATGTGATGTGATAAAATGTGATGGGAAGGTTAGAAACCCTTCAACAATGGGCTTCCTGCTATCCCAAACAAAGAATCGGACGTGTAAATCACAATGTAGAAAATAAAAATAATAGTTTTTCTGAATTTTTTAAAAGTTCCTACTTATGCAGAGTAGACTTTCTGTAATCCAATACTCTTGGATCTTAATTTCTTTTCTTTTTTGAGCCAAAAGAGATTTCAAAAACAAAATTAACACTTCAATCAAGGTATAAAAAAATAACAGTCACAGTTCTTTCTTCAGTTCCACCACAAAAATAGCCATGAGGTTATCACTTGAGATACTGATTTGTAAGCAAAAACACATTTTTCTTGAACAGTCAATATTTCATATTTGTATATTATTAAATTCCTCTTCTTTTTATTTTCGAAAAACGAAAACCCAGCAAAGGATGAATTCAGATTCTGTATAATAAAGAACTTTCCTCCAAGAAACTGAGAATCAGGTCTGAATTTTAAATCTATTGCTTTTACTGTAGCTTCTGCAGAGAAGAGATTTCATTGACAATTCTTCATCAATAATCTTCTTCATTTTTTCCTTCAGAATTTGGCGTTGAAATTGATAGAGAGGACAATGTAAAAAGACATGAGAAATATTTTCTGGAGTTTTACAGATGGCACAAAGTGGAGAGGGTTTTTTGTTAATTTTGAAGAGCTTTTCATTTAAAGCACAGTGATCAAGGTTAATCCTGAAAAGAGTTGTTTCTTGTCTTCTGCTCAGATGAGATGTTTGAAGTTGGGGTGGGGGGCTATTAAAGATGCTGCGATAGAATAGGCCAACATTTTTCCGACTATTTTGAAAAAGTTTAATCCATTCAGAGTGAGTAATTTTATTTTCTCTAATGCAGAAATCTTTGTATGTAATTATGTTAAATATGTTTGCGGTTTTCTGTAAGCTCTCTCTTGCAGTTTTGTCAGCCTCTTCGTTCCCATGGATTCCTATATGGCTAGGAATCCACTGGATCACAATTTAATTTTTATTTTCTTCAACATGTTTATTGCATTGCCATAATATTTCTGAAATTAATGAAGAGTTAGAGGTAGAAAGTTAATCAGCTAGAAGAGCTTGGAGTGACGACCTGCTGTCTGAAAGAATCAGAATTTTTTCTGAATGAAAAATGAATGCCCATTCAAGTGCCTTGAGGATAGCCCAAAGTTCGCCATTCATAATAGATGTTGGATTAGACAACGAAAATCCTTCTTTAATACTGAGACCAGGAATGCAGAAAGCACAGGATACTATTCCAGTTTCATCACTTCTAGAACCATCAGTAAAGATGTGGCAAAAACCAGCAAATTTCCCACCAATATACTGCATGGTAAGAGTCCATAGTTCTTCAGAAGGGTAGTGATGTTTTGAAATCACGTCAGGGATGTAAGGAAAAATATCTGGCCTAGAGATATTCCAAATGGGAAAATCGGGTATGCTGTCTCCTGCAATATTTCTGTTAATCAAATTTAAAAGGAAAATATTACTTTTGATACTTCTAAAAATGCTCGATCTTTTGCAGTTCAAAATTTTATCTAAGATTAGATTTTTATTGGTCTTGGTTTTCATTCTTGCTATACTTTTAAAAACAATGGAATTTCTTCTAACGCTGAGTGGAGGTATGGCAGCTTCAGCAACTGATGGAAGGGTTGGAGATCCAGGAAGTAATCCGAGGCAACATCTAATAGCTTTATTTTGACAGGTTTCAAGCTTTTTGCACAAGGAATCGGAAGCATTAAGGTAAAGCTGGCTACCATACTCGAGAATCGGGCGTATTAAAACTTTGTAGAAAATAAGGAGAGTTTTAGATTTAGCTCCCCACGATGTACCGGTTAGATATCTCAGCATATTCAATCTGCTATTAACTTTTTGACAGATTAGATTAATTTGAGGTTTCCAAATTAAATGATGGTCAAGAAGAACACCAAGAAATTTGTGTTCTTTAACAACTTCAATAGGCTCATTGTTAATTTGTAGTCTTAAAGGAAATGCTTAGATCGTGGTCTGTAAAAAATTAAACACTTAGCTGTTATCGAGTCGTACTAACAATATGTGTAGAAGAGTAATTTGAAAAAATAGTGGTAGTTTTTAACTGACAGCACTGACAGCAATAATCTACCCACTCTTCTGAGAGATGTGTGGGAAATGCAGTTTTTTAGATTTAAGAATTAGAAGACGAATACTTTTATGTTGTATACTAATCTGAGGGACCTGGATTCGAGTCCCGGTTATGGCCTGGATGTTCGTCTTGTTTTCCTGCTGAGGTCCTGCCAGCGTCACAGACCTTCTACTATAGCATATAAACTGACAGGCTCCTGTCAGACCTCTGTGGCAAGCAGCTGCTCGAGGGGGGTATTTAATTACTCATGAAACACTATTTACATTTTTCCCATCATTTGCTAGCTCAAATTAAAATTTTAAGGAATGAAACAATAGGCAAAGGAAAAACTTCATTCTCTTTGAAAACGAGATTCTCATATGAGCCACAGCCGATATGCATTCTTCTAGTTTTTTTTCTTTTGCTACGTCATACTTACATTTAGAAAATGTTTCCCGGTTGTTCAAAATCACTCTGTCTCAAACATTTCTGCATCTTTCGCACAAAAGGATAGTTAAAAAAAAGGGAGATTCCTTATGGGAATCCCATAGGGTGAATAGTATATTTTAGTTTTACCCCCAGGAAGGGTTGAAAAAAATATTTCCTAAATTCAAACCACTGCATAGTCAAAAATGTACAAATCTCAGCTACATCTGTGGAAAATTTAATCTGGATACGCATATTTCATGTAGCTATGTTATCGCTCATTTTAAAATTCCGATGATTTAAACGTTAAGCCTAAATTCCACGGCGCATACCTAGTGAGACTCTTTCAACGATAAACCTCGCGGAGGTTATGTTCGAGCACCCGGCAAGCATCAAGAGCTGTTGGTCCGTGGTTTTGCGTGACAGTGATAACCCTATGGGCAATAGTGAAACGAAGAAGCATTTAACACTATCAATTGAAACAGAAAGTAAATCTCTTAAAGAAATTGAATAGCGGTATAAACGCGAAACTTCTTGCAAAATAGTTTGGGGTTGGAATACCACCGTCTATGACCTGAAGAAACAAAAGGTCAAACTATTCAAGCTTTATGCTGAAAGTGATGAACAGAAGTTAATGAAAAATAGAAAAACATGGCTAAAGCTAAAAACAAAGATCTCGATTGTGTTTTGAAGGAGTGCAGGGAACATGTGAAATTTACCAGTGAAATGATTATGGAAGAAGCAAAAGTATATCACAAGGAAATAAAAATTGAAGGAAACTGTGAATATTCAACAGACTGGATTCAGAAATTTAAGAGACGTGGCATTAAATTGTTAAAGATTTGTGATGATAAGTGATCAGCTGGTCATGAAGCAGTGAAGAATTTGATTGAGGAGTTTGCAAAAATCATTGCTGAAGGCATTTCGACGACTGAACAAGTATATAATGCCGATAAAACATCATTATTTTGGGTTATTGCCCTCGGAAGACACTGACTGCAGCTGATGAGAGAACGCCAACTGGAATTAAGGATGCCAAGGACAGATTAACTGTGCTGGGATGCACTAATGCAGCAGGCACACATAAGTGTAAACTTACTGTATTAGGCAAGAGCTTGTGTCCTCGCTGTTTTAGAGTGGAATTTTTGCAAGTTCATTATTATGCTAACAAAAAGGCCTAGATCACCAGAGACATCTTTTCTGATTGGTTTCACGAACATTTTGTACCAGCGGCTCGTGCTCACTGAAAGAAAGTGGGACTGGATGACGACTGGAAAATGTTTTTTTTTTCTGCTCATCCTCCAGCTGATTGCTCATCAGAAATAATGTTTATGCCCTGTACTTTGCTCCGAATGTGACTTCATTAATTGAGCTTGTGACCAAGGCATTCTTAGATCTGTGAAGTGTAAATATAAAAACCCCTTCTTTAAGAGCACACTAGCGACAATCAACAGAGGCGTGGGTGTCTAAGGTTTCCAGAAGGAGTTTAACTTGAAGGATGCCGTTTGTGCTCTTGCTAACGCTTGGAACTCAGTGACTGAAAACACAGTTGTGCTCGCATGGTAGAACCTCTGGCTTGGGATTATCCTCAGTGATGATGATAGAGAAACTGATGATTTTGGGAATAACATGTTGTGTGATCTACTCTCACATGCAAAAGCTGTTCCTTCAGAGACTGTCAATAAGCTAGAAAAGGTGGATATCGAAGAAGTCTTTAACATCGATTATGATGATCCAGTTATTCAATCAATGATGACGATGAAATAGATGAAATGGTTTTAAATCAAGGAGATAGTGACGATGAAGATGAAATTATTAAAACTGCACTAAAAGTGCATATAAACGACGTGGTAAAAATGTGATGAACACACTGGAACAGTTTGAATTTATAATAGAACAAGAAATAATATCAATATATAAGATAATAGAAAGACTTTTGGAACAAAAAACTTTGGTAATGAGACGAATGACACTACAGGAAATATTGAAAAAGGCCATCCAATACGATGTCTTTTCTTCATCCCTGGAGGATCCAATTCTTGGTCCATCAACCTCTTTCGATTTTCCTTCCCAAGATGATAAATAAATATACTTACATTCTTTGTTTGTTGTATTTATATTCATGTTTTTTATGCCAAATAAAAAGGAATTTTTCTGAAAGTCTGAATTTTTTCTCACTTCTTTTCAACTCCACCATATCATGTAATCCAAAATCCGGAAGAATCCAAAATCCGGAAGAATCCAAAATCCGAAGCATTCTCGGCCCAAATATTTTGGATTACGGATACTCAACCTATATTAGCATTATGGTGTAGACATACATGTTAAACATTTTATATTTTCGTATATCTAATGTTGTTTTTAAATTATTCATAATACATAAGTATACTTCCTCGGCAAAATAAAAGGTTGTGAACCCAGTTCAAACACATTTTGTCAGGCAAGTTAAAGGCTTGTTGAGACTACCACTGTCAAATGAAGATATTCGCTAAACAACAAGATCTTACAATTGGTTGCTTTGGTTGAATAAGCCAAAGCAACCAAACTAACTAAAAATAAAAAATAACTATAAAAATAATAAAAAAACTAAAACAACCAAACTATAACCTAGCTCCCGCAGTTCAGTGCAATTGTATTTCAGCGCATGCACCTTTGTGTCATCGCACACTGGTGCTCAAAATTAAAGGATAATTGACAAAAAACGTATATAGCCTACACTGTCTACAATCAAGGATCCAAAGTGTATGATTATAAGAGGAAGATCTCTGTAAATGGCTCGGCCTTCCAAGCAGAGTTGCTTGCCATCAGAGAGGCCCTTAAATGGACCCTCAATGACGGCAGTCACAATAACGACATCCGGTTGTATACCGACACCCGGGCTGCTCTGCAAGCACTTCAGGATGCGAACAACAGGCATCACACGGTTAGCGAGGTCAAGCGCCTTCTAGGAACTCCGAGCATGTCCAGGATCTCTTTCTCCTGGATCAAGGTCATGAAGGGAACGAGCGGGCAGCCCAACTGGCCCGCTCAGCAGGTACTGACACCCATTCTGAGATAGCGGTAAAGACTTCTAAAACTACCCTGAAGTCTATTTTAGGTCAAAGAGTTATGGACAAGTGCCAGAGGCTCTGGGATGCGACTGAGAATGGTCTTCAAACAAAGACATTCTTACAAAAGGTCCTTGATGTCCTCAGATCACTATCTCACGCAGGTACTGACAGGTCATGGGAGCTTCCCAGCGTATCTGGAGCGTTTTATGATCTCTGTCCACATTAACTGCGGTGTGGGGCTCCAGATGCAGATGTCGGACACTACATCCTCCGGTGTCCGATCACGGAAGGGTTCGCTAACGAACTTAGAAGTAAACGAACGAAGAAACGAAGAAGCTAACGAACTTAGAAGTTCCCAAGCGATCAGAGAGATGTAGCAAACGAGGCAGTCACGGTGCCCATCAGAAACGCTCGAGTTAGGGCGCACCTGACGGACATGGTCTGGCTCGTCTGCTGGCTCCGGGACTCGCTCCTTTGAGACCGAAGTTGCTTTCGCTCTTCCACTTATCTTCCATATTTTTCTAGCCGGGCTGCGCTCCGCACCCCCTTTAACGCTACCCATACTCCAAGTCCCTACTGGTCTCCTCTGAGACAATCCTTGATCTTCCACTTCTCGGCTTCTCATCGCAGCCCTTGTAGTGTCTTGACGACGGAGCACGAGTTTTCTCCCTAAGGGGGGCGGTTCTTCGGGACTCGCTCCCCCTATAAATGAGAAGGATTCGAACCTGGAAATTTCAAACTATGAGCAGGGAGCGCTGGCGCTACCTACTGATCCCCCTCCCCCAAACGTTAGCACTGAATGCTTATTCCCTTTTGCTCAATGCTTATTCAAAGCAAGTTGATTCCGCATGATTGTTTGGGTTGTTTTGCCTTTGAGTGAAACTTTTTTTGCACATAATGGGCTAAACGGTCTTTTTTGCACACAATGGGCTAAATGGCCAGGCCACGAAGACCCCGAGGGTTCAGAGAAGGTTCAGGGAAGGGAGACCCAATGTACAGCTATTTGCGGAGTTAAATCTCAACGCTGACCTAGGCGTGATTCGAACCTGGGAACTACAGATCACGAGCCTGGCGGCTACCGACTGAGCCCCCCTCCCCCTCACCCATACCCTCATGACTGGTAAAAAATAATTTTATCTTAGCTTCTCGAGCAGGACTTTCTGCAGATGGTAAGATACCATTTGTGAAACTGATGAACGCAATGATATTTACTCATGGAAGGAACCTCTAATATCAGTTGCCGAAGCGAAGAAATTGTGACTTTTCTTCAATCTGGGCAAGTACTCCGGAAGATGGCAAGAAAAAACAAAAATCTCCCGCCAATAACGCTGAACTAACCAACTTGGCTGAAACACCGCCAATGAGAGGAGGAGAAAGAAACGTGCACTGCTATTCTCACATCAACCATAGTTAACAAAAATTGTCACTTTGTAAATTGTCATTTACTTTTGTAGATTCCTTTCATGATATTAGAAAAACTAGAAGACTTATGCGTGCCTCGGAATCCTTCTTCCTTCACTTTCTTTTCTTTCTATTCTCCTCCCCGATTTATTTCCTTAAAGTATGAATTATACATCCAACAGACTTCTGAAACCCTTCAGATAGAAACATCCTGCAGAGAAATGTTATTATTTTAAGTTACAATATATGCATAAATGGTATCTTAAGTTGCAAACAAATTCATTTGAAAGACAAACTGTTAATCCTTAAACGAAATCTGTTTCTCACAACAGTTGAATCATTCGCCTAGAATACTCGCTACCAAAAACACACTGAATGCAAAAACAGAGAAAACAATAGAATATTTTTAGATCATTAAATATTAAGTCTACTATTAAAACACTAATACGAAACACAACTAAACTCAAATTTCCATGTTTATATCTTTGATCTATCAAAACTTGGCTTTGAACTATCTTAACACTTGAACTGTTCTCTTATCCTTGAGAAACCGTAAACCACTTTGGCAATCCACCTGAACATGTACATTAGTTCCAAGTGAATGTTTGCGTCACATTACTTGAGTGAGTTTAATGGGTCTACGGAGTAAAAAGATAAAACTGCTTAATAGATTCTAAGCTTCCGTTCCATAAGTAGTGCAAGGAGTAAAGAGTAAGAATACAAACCGAATAACAACGTGGGGGAAAATTGCTCATTGCGTGAGAATGCATTATAAAGATACGCAGAATTTATTTCATTCACATTCTTAGCCAACAACAATAACTAGTACAGAAGTTAGGAACCCAACAGATTGTGCTTGCGTGTGAAAATGTGTCGTTGTTTGACTTCTGAGAGGCCCTTTTGTGCACACAATGGATTACATGGCCAGATCTCAAAGACAAGAAGGGTTCAGAGAAGATTGAATCCATTGAAGCTTGCCAGATTAATGGTAATAATATTTAATAGGATATGTTATAAATATATATATGTATAATATATATGCAATAATTTATTCATATATTAAACACTAGATCAGGCGTGGTCTAAGAGTGTAACTGGTTAGGACCAGTCCCGGATATAGAAGAAAATCGAGGCAGGGGGAGGAGGTTAAGAAATAATATCGAGCAGAAAAAGTGTAAAAGGTCATAATGCAAAGGCCTGGCCCTGACGGGAAGCCGGCCTTTACATTATGGCCTTTTACACTTTTTCTGCTCGATATTGTTTCTTAACCCCCCCTCCTTCTAATAATTATATATAATACCTATGATTATTATAATAATTATAAGCTTCAAAGGATTTCGTTCCACAACGTGCAGATGTTATGGTTCTCCTGTACACGAGGCCACGTCTTAGTGTCCCATCTGACACATGACTGCCTTTTCAAGCCCATTGGCATCTCCTTCCTGATCGAGAACAGAGTGGAGGTCTAGCAGTAGAACAGAGTGGAGGTAGAACCTGAGTGGAGGTAGAACCTGAGTGGAGGTAGAGCCTTCCTGATTTAGAACAGAGTGGAGGTAGAACCTGAGTGGAGGTAGAACCTGAGTGGAGGTAGAACCTTCCTGATTTAGAACAGAGTGGAGGTAGAACCTGAGTGGAGGTAGAACCTGAGTGGAGGTAGAACCTTCCTGATTTAGAACAGAGTGGAGGTAGAACCTGAGTGGAGGTAGAACCTGAGTGGAGGTAGAACCTTCCTGATTTAGAACAGAGTGGAGGTAGAACCTGAGTGGAGGTACAACCTTCCTGATTTAGAACAGAGTGGAGGTAGAACCTGAGTGGAGGTAGAACCTGAGTGGAGGTAGAACCTTCCTGATTTAGAACAGAGTGGAGGTAGAACCTGAGTGGAGGTAGAACCTTCCTGATTTAGCACAGAGTGGAGGAACAGAGTGGAGGTTTAGCAGAAATAAAAATCTTCAGTTAGAACTTGAACCTGGGAAATGTAGATTATGAGCTTGTCTCGCTATCGACTGTGAATCAGGACAAGTTAGAAATTGTAAAAGAAATTGTGAACCATTAAAATGCAATGTGGTATTGTGGTAATTACATTACATAAATATCCCTTTTTGTTGCAAAGTGTTACATTACACATACACATTATGTCATTAGAGTACATCTCTCCTTTCTGTTGCAAAGCCACGGTTCTACTTTAGTAAAACTTTCGATTTTGCTTCTTCTCGCAATCCGCCAACTTTTGTTTGGGATGGGATTGAATTAGAAGATTCTCCAAGTGTTACTCAAAGTTGAGTTGTTTTACCTCTGAGCGATACTTCTGTGCATAAACTGAGCTAAACTGCCAGGGCACAAAACCTCAAAGAACTCAAAGACAGGAAACGGAAGGGACATATTAAAGATCACACTGCGCAGCTGATAGGAAACAGACAGGGAATTCCGTCAAGGGAATTCAGCGTGTTCTTTAAGGTGCATAGGTTATGATTCAACTGCACACGTTATTACGGTTTAATGTTCCATCCGCCGAACGACGGCCTTTCCAACCTCATTAGTGTCCCTTCTCTCACCGAGGGCAAAGCAAAAGTTTGTGGAGAAAATCCAAGCAAAGACATAATGGGGATTGAACCTGGGAATTTCAATTTAGAAGTCTAGCGCTATACTATCACAATGGCATATCACAATCACACATGCCGCCAATGTGATTGATCACATTGGAGGCATGTTATAGTTGCAATCGTAAAATTTGTTTCATTTTCTTAAATATATTTTAAATTCTTTCTGAATATTCCAATATTTTTAAATATTAACTCAATATAAAAAAATAAATACCCCCTCAAGCAGCTGCTTGCCACAGAGGTCTGACAGGAGCCTGTCAGTTTATATGCCATAGTAGAAGATCTGAGAGGATGGCAGGACCTCTGCAGAAAAACAACACATACAACCATGCCGTACCCGGGGCTCGAACCCAGGTCCCTTAGATCAGTAGCCAAGCGCGCTAACCACTCGGCCATGGGACGGACTACATTTTAATTATCGTAATATTAAAGGATCTGTTTTGCAAGTTATTTTATTTCTTATTTACAGAACATGTTAAATGTTCATATGATAAGGACCCCAAAACTTAACGTACGGTTAAGAGAAGTTATCCACTGAACAGCAGTAAGAGGCAGTTTCGTGACTCCTTATCCATCGTGTTTATTAATATGCACAGTAGCATCTCATTAGAAGAACAGGTGTCTTCGCATATCCTTCAGCAGGATATCAATGAAAGCGAGAAAAATCTCAACCGCAACGTTTTTGAATTATTATCTCGAGAACATGTTACGAGTTGTGGAATGAACTGCACGCCCTAAGTATGGTCAAGAATCATTTAAAATAAACAGTTTTCCTTCAGAGTCCTATCAACACATAACGAGGCACTTTTTTGCACACCATGGGCTAAATGGCCAGGTCACAAGGACTCCGAAGGCTCAGAGAAGGTTGGGGGAGGAACCCACTAGAACAGCTGTTGGAAGAAAAATGGTAGCTTCTCGTCAAGGCCGTCCAGCGTGTTCTTTAACATGCACAGGGTATAGCTCTCCCGCATACGGAGCCAAGGCTTAATGTTCCATTCGACGGACGACAGCCTTTTCAAGTCCAGTGATGTCCCCTACTGACCGTGGGTAGGGAGGATATTTTGCGGAGATAAATCTGGGACTCGAACCTGGGAAATGCAGATTACGATCCTGGCGCGCTACCGACTGAACCACCCCCCGCCCCTATCTTTCTGCCTGATTGACTTTGAAGAGCCTTTTAGTTGCGCGCTATCAACTCGCACTGCAATATGCAGCGGTGCACATCCTGCAAATACACTGTTTTGATTTTTATTTTACAGTACTGTGCTAATTAGTTGGTACAAGCGAAGGAACGCTAAGTCCCTTCCGCTGTAGATTCTAAACTGCTGCAAGTCTAAACTTGTTCATAACCTTCTGCTGCAAGTCTAAACTTGCGTGTGCAGCTTCCGGGCCACAGACGCTTCACCCCATTGAAGGAATGATGGACAGCAAAAAGTTCATAGGCGTTCGGGAGGCGAAAATGGTCCCAACACTGCAGAAGCTGTTTCCTAACAGGATGGGGTATTTCAACAGGATCTGGCTCCATGACACAATTCTAAGCTTACTAAGAGCTTCTTTACCCAGCAACATTTGAAGGTATTGGAGTGGCCAGGAAATTCACCCGATCTAAACCCCATTGAAAATTTGTGGGCCATCATTAAAGCGCGCATAACTAAGATGGATTGCACGACGAAAACCAAAATGATACAAAGTGTCATGAAAGTGTGGTACCACGACCCTGAAGTGAAGGAGATGTGTGGAAAGCTAGTGGCATCAATGGTTGAGAGGGTGGAAGAAGTAATTAAAGCTAAGGGGGAGTCACATTTACTATTAACTATGTACACTATTAAACAAATAAATATTTTAGTTGTGTCTTTGTTACTGCATTTTCCTATTGTTCCAACTAATTTGCACAGTACTGTAAGTAAAACAGGACGATATAGCATGGTTCACCCAAAGATTGATCGACTGGCGAGTTTGCCTGCTAGGGTCAACTGCGCAATAGAGATGAATTTCTTCTCTTTGTCAAGATAGAGGTTTTCAAGAGTACTCGCCTTTTCTAGGCATGGAACTCGCGCTCCCTGACTATGCAGGTATGGTGGCCATGCAATTCTGGCGTCCAATAAGACATCCATTTATTAGACTCCTTTGAGAGTGGAGATCAGGAGCACTGAATCTTCCTTCTTTAACTATCAATTCTTCAATTTCAACCTCTTCTGCTTTTTCTATTAAAAATCTCTTTAAATGAAATGATGATATTTTATCTTCGTCATCGTCATCTGTTTCTCCTATTCCCCACTAACTAGTCATCTTCTACAGCTGACCAGTTGATTAAAAAATCTGTTCCCTTTCTTTATCCACAAAGGTTCATTTCTGAAATCTGTCAAACTCCTAAGATCCAGAGACTAGCTGGTGGAAACTTTGTTTGAAACATTCAGCAACTACTGGGGTACCAACGACATGTCCAGAATGTGATTGAGAATTTTTCATCCTGCTTTTTATCTCTCCTGCATCACACAATTAATGTACAACTGCTGATAGAACTATTTAGCCCCCTATTAGAACCCACAGCAACTATTTAGCCCCTATTTGATCCCACAGCAATTTGTTTTAGCAGTTGTCAATAATTTGAGGGATCTATTTTTCTTCGTCGTCCCTGAGTTATTCTGCCTGAAGAGCAAGGCCGAAAGTACTCTTTCGTCTTCCTCCTCGAATAGACCGAACCTCAACAGCCCACTCTCACCTTGCTCTTCATTCTTTTCGCTCTTCTTCCGTCGGGACAGACCACATCGATTATCCGACCCTTCAACATCTCTCTCAGTAGCATTTTCCTCGAGGAGCAATTTCTGAAATCCTGCTAGCCATCATTTCGCCCTCTGCTAAGCCAGAGAAAGATTCCAATATTATTTCCAATCAGTGTTTCATTTTTTTTTTTGTGTGTTATGTGTTTAAAGTGTCCCAAAGAATGCTCTACAATGCCTGACAGTCTGCCATTTGGAGACCAACGTCTTCATTCCAACACCCATTAATTACATCTATCACAGGTAAAGGTCAATCGTTGACCACCTGATCCATCTTGAAATAGCTGTCAGAAATTCATTATATGTTTCTGACTTTAAAATTATACTGGGTATTTTAATAAATTTGATTTTACTTATTTTGAATTTGTTTTCTTGCACTGATATTGCTTTTGTTATTGTTTTACACATCTTTTGTTCCCATTTTTTATGGTGCAGACCGTTTGTGCTTTTCGAAAGAGATGTTGTATTCAAAGGCAATGTCTCACTAAGCCTATACCACACTAGGCACATAATCTGCCGTTCCCAGGTGACTCGTTTCCACATCTGAATTTATATTTTATCTTTCTACCCCCCCCACCCCCGCCCCACTGATGAGCTACGAAAAGCTATCGTTCCTCAGATGGGAAATTAATCCGGGCCCATGTAGCCACAACCGGTGAACCTATGGCCTTGAAGGGCTAATTCCATCTGCTTCCTAAAAGCTATCCAGAGGATCCCCTTCCTCTGTTCTGCTCCAAACACTGGGGTCCTTGTGACCAGGCCATTTAGTTTATCGTGTGCATATAAAAAGTAACACTTAGAGGCAAAACAACCCGACGTTATTAGTCGGTGTTTCCTTTCCCATGAGTCTGATTTACTCATTTCTGTTACTTAATCCCGTTCCTTTCAATGCGAATTGAATCATTTAAATGGGAAGGAGTGTTCAGAATCGGCGAAACGAGTCCTTTCTGTTTCTGAACCTCCCTCTTACAAAGCATCTACCTTTAGAGGTCAACGACTCTTTCACAGATTAAAGGAAAGGCAAGGAACCGAATGGCTCAGAGACTCGAATGAGATGCAGAGGTGCATAATAGGGTCCGGCATGAGATTGTGAGTGAGGATTGGCTGGCTCAAGGAAAAGGATAAGCATGAGCTGAAATGAAAATAAAAATAACTCTCAAAGGGAATGTGTTGGAAGTGGGAGAGGGATCTAGTTCTGACACGTGATGTTTCCTTCCAAAATTTTGTGGTATTTTAACTTCTGTAGATATTTTAATACTATATGTTACTTAAACGAAAGTGTAATTTATATCTGTGAATATTTTATTGAAATGAATAAAGCATATTTTTAATAAGAATTTAATTAATTCAACTTAATTATTAAATATTACATTTGGTCAAATTATGTCACGTATGCTCAAATTATGTAACTCAAGGCCTGGGGGGGGGGTCAAAATGATGCCCGCATTTTTTTGCTTCCACAATCATCTGATCATTTGTACACTTTTTTTTTACATTTTATATTGCCTTAGAAGAATACAATTCATATTAATCCCAGTTAATAATTTTTGTCGCTTTCATTATAATAGAAACATCTCTCGTGACTGCTTTGCAAACAACTGTAATCCTGGCTCCCAACTAATTCGAACAGCAAGCCACGGTATTCGTATCTGGGGAAGCAAATGCATATCTCCATTCAAAATCCTTCCTGATTTAACTCAAAATAAATAGGGCATGGCGTCTATTTGTCACTTAATAATGTTTAATTTTGAGGTTAAAATTAATTCTTGAATCGATTTAGATTTCCAAAAGCAACGAAAACGAGAAAAAGTTTAAATTTCTAAAAGAGAGAAAAAATAAAAATCATTAGCTCATCGTTTAATCAACAGGAACTATTTTAGAAATAGAAAAACTTCGAAAAATCACGTGACCATTCGTTTCAATTGGAATGGTGTTTCTGAATTTTAATATTTGTCCAAGAGAAGCGTAAAACTTAGAAATTGGCATACTGCTGTATACCAAAGTTTGGCTACGTGGTTTAATGGCTGGATTAATGATGTTCTTATAACGGAAGTCATTAGTATTGGCAGCTTATCATAGCCTTGGCAAATTTTAAAATTTCTTTATGAATTTTAAATTTACACCAGGCTGCATAGAATGCCTTTTGTGGACGGTATGTTGGGACTCCTGGTCCAAATGATCGCCACAGAAGTAGTTAACGGAGTCCAAGATCTCTTTGTCGAGCAATGGAGTTTATATTTGGAAAATATTTTATCCATTTTCAACAAGCGGGACATTCAGCCATGTGATTGCGGAACCGATGCTATCTTAGAGATGAAAATGCACCAATAAAAATCATAAGGAGCAGCTTGATTTCTAAATCCTTCATGACATGTGTTCTTTCTAAAAACCATATTTTCTGGTAAGCAGATTACCAAACTGCCATCATATAACCTTTATCACGGAAATCAAGAGGTTTTTGGATCGTTTTGATAGGCAAGTGTTTAGTTTTAAAGTAATGCAATTATTTTCTGACGTTGGTTAAGCTTATTAAATCCACGTTATCTGAAAAGTTTTGGAGTAAAACAGTGGGAGTATGACACAGCTGAAAAAGCATCATGGATCATTAACACCTCTGCTCGTTATGCAAGAGACTAAATAGGTGTTGGTAAAGTAAGAGCTAATGGTTCTGGAGACAAGGGCCCCACGAGGAGGGGATCGTTCAACATGAGATGGAGGAAACAGCAGAGCCGTAACGAAGGCAACGCAGCCGTCGCATGTCTCTGGTGTAAAGCCCGAAGGAGCACACCAGATACAGTTTTATTTATTGTTCCGAAAATTTTAATTTCTTAAAACCGTGTTATTCAAATTTTTCGAGAAATATGTAATACATCAGCAGCATTACAAATTTATTCCTAATTAAATATGTATATGTAGAATCGAGATAAAAATCACATTGCGTTTAATAATTTTTAATGATTTCTTTTTTGAGATTTGTTCCATAAAGGAAATTTTTTTCCTTGTATATATTACGTGCTTCCCGGTTACGTTATTTATGTGTTAAATATAGGCATCAATGTACAATTTTTTTCTGTCAAATAAATCCATAATCATTGACCGGTTAGGAGTTGGGACGTATTTCAGAATTATTGCCCCGGGAGGGAAAATAATCAGTTCCGACACTGTGACGCAGTAAAAAGAAAAAGACATGGCTTCTCAGGCATGGAAGAGAAAAAGTAACTCAAATTATGGAGACAATTCTTCTAATATATATATAGACGATTGTGAGTGATTCATTGACTGACTGGCTGACAGGGGATCACGCTAATTCTAACTATGATGCAGAAATGGTAGAGCTCTGAAAATTTGCAGCCTACAGGTAATTCGGATCGTAGATCTCAGGAAAAAATCTGAAATTTGATTTCCGACGCATCCTTTAAGGTCATAGAGTTTATGTAGAGATTCAAACCTTGATCTACCAGAAAATATGAAAATTGGTGTGTGGGTGTAGATTACAGAAATGTTGCGAAATTTTTAGATCCGGGGGGGGGGGGGGGGCCTTCCAGGTCAAAGGTCATATCAAAATCTATCGGTGTTTAAGAGTTAACAAATGGTGCCTGGGGGTGTTTTGTGTCGTAGATGTCAGAAATTATTCCAACTTTTTGATGCAATGGGTCCTTCGAGGCCAAAGGTCAAATTCCAATGTAACGTTACTAGAGAGCTAAAAGTTGGTGAATAGGGCTCTTTCGAGCAGTAGAACTCGTAAATATTAAGGATGTTCAGATTCGGTGTTGCATTCAAGGTCAAATGGAGGTCGAAGTGAGGGGCTGGAAATCTAGTGCTGATGAAGGCACAGATAGGTACTAGGAAAGTAGGGAAAATTGCATCAACCCCCACTCCTCCTCTCCCACACGGAGCGGAAATCTAAGTACGAACCCGACAGACATTATTTTCTCAGTTGAATAATATACCTAATATAATTAAGTACCTAATATAATTAATACTATTACCTAATATAATTAATAACCATAATTTCATACTGGATAGGCGGGTGGATTAAAGCAACCAATTTTTCAACATTGAAGTAGAAGGTAGGAACATGAACTTGTAGGTTTTCACAAGGGGAAACACTCAATAGAGACGTGAAACGTGAACAAAATAAAAAAAATCGTTGTCGCACTAAAATGTAAAATATTGCTTTCTTTTTTAACCCTTTCGAGATCAAGTGACAACTACAATATTTGCTTCTCTGTTGGCGCTCTTGACAGACTTTTAACATATCCCCCCCCCCCGGCACTGGTTCTGTGCATCGTATCCTTTTGCGGTAAATGCTAGTAGCGTTCGACATCTCTTGGAGATAATTCTGAAGCTTTAGCTCTCTTTATATGTCGGTAGATATCACATACAGTGTGGGTGCCAACTAAAATTCTGACCTTTAAAGGGTTAAATAAAGATGCAAAAGGAAACCATTCAAATAAGAAATAGGAGCAGGTTTTTCAATTAACCGCAGAGGCAGCATTAGAACAGTCATAATGCAACACCCAATTTATTTTCGGTCATTTCTTCATCTACATCGCATATAATAGCAGAGCGTTCAACGCCCTTCTTTAATCCCAATTGCCCTACTCCTACCCCGCCTTTCGTATGTCTCTTTGGACTTATTTTGTACGCCTTTGACACATTGCTGCACCCAGCGATGCTCTCGAACTCTAGTGAATCCCAAGCAAACGGATCTTAAAAACAAGTCTTTTATTAATGTCTATTTGGAGCCGATTACAAATTAAAACTGGTTCGTGATTTCCGCTTTACATAGCGAATGCATTACAGCGTTACAATTCCCCACACTCCGTCTTCCCGTAGAGCAATCAACTTGCTTCTTCAGTAAAGAATTGACGTCACTTTGTGTCCATACCTCGTAAACTTGTCCCGTTCTTGTCAGCGATACATTACTTAAGTGGAAAGATTGTTGAGAATGTAGAGTCATAATTACCTAAGGCTATGGAACGACCCTGTTTGCCAGGGAAAGTCCTCAGACTGATTCTTTCTACTCCAACTAAAACCTGCTTTCATATATATGCCCCGGATTCAATGAAGTAATGCACGCTCTCTCTCCCTGTTGTTAGATTGGCTATAAGTATTTCTGTTGCTTTTAGTCTTGTCTGGTATTCATGAGCGCCCGGAGAATCACTTCCGGGAAACATAAGGGGGAAAAATATCCTTTTGCTGTTCCTTGTGGGAAGGAAGGATGACATCTTATGAATCCCAGAGTAGAGGGTTGATCTAAAATGGTATTTGCCATTTCCAAGGACGGATAAAGCTTCTAAGGGAATTGTTTTAATGTTATTGTACATTGTAAAGGAAAGGATATTTGCGTTCCTCTTATATTTCTCGTTTATCTTTAACTTTTCACAAGTCTTTAGATCTCAAGGACTCAATCGATCAATTGATTTGGTCCGTGAAACCTTTAGCAACCTCCGAAACCATATGCTGTAAAATAAGCAGTTTCAAATATGGCGGACTTTTAGCTTGGATATGACATCATTTGTGTGATTCGCACAAAGTTGATTTTTAACTTTTTGTCTCAAACGTTTTACATTTTGCAACACTGCGCATCTGTTGGATTGCACTTTAAATGGGTTCTCCTTGTGTACGGAAACCTTATCTTGTGCATGATAAAGAACGCGCTGGATGGTCTTCATTAAAGGCTTCCGTCTCCTTCCCAGCTGTTCAGTGGACCCTTTCCGCTACTCTATTCTGAGCTACGTGAATTCCACGCCCTGCCCACGGTCAGTAGGGGACACCGATGGGCTTGGAAAGGCCGCCGTCCGTCGGATGGGACGTTAAGCCGTGGTCCCGTGTGCAGGAGAGCCATACCCTGTGCACGTTAAAGAACACGCTGGATGGCCTTGACGGGAGGCTACCATCTGTCTCCCAACAGCTGCTACAGTGAGTCCCCTCCCCCAACCTTCTCTGAGCCTTCGGGGTCCTTGTGGCCTGGCCATTTAGCTCATGGTGTGCAAAAAAGTGCCGCTCAGAGGTAAAACAACAACAATAACAACAATGCACACAAATCTGCCCCTATGATTCGAAAGAAAAAGAAGAAGTGGCAATCGATAAAGTTTGATCAGAAACATCCTTAGATTATGTCCTAGTGACGATTTGGCACTTTTGCCAAATGATGTTGACGAGATGAACTGTTTCATTAAAACTATTGATAAGAGTGGCAATAGGATAGGTTTAGTGATAAACAGAGAGAACAAACCTTTTGAGATGATATTTCGCGTTCATAGAAATGTAGCGGACTGCGAAAATTCCCTAAGAGTTCAGAAAATGCCAATAGCACCTTTCAAACTTTTTTTTCCATTTTAAGCAGTATTGACCGCTTATGATTATCTAAACCTAAACAACATCGCTACGCTCGAAAATCAACTTCTTTTACCAGAGATGAATTCGGCGGGTTCGGTTTCCGCACAGCACAGCTGGCTTCGCTCTTGGGCGAATTCGATTCAACCTCTCAGATTTCCAATTTTGTTTATAATTGTGAAAAAAAATAAGCAAAATAAGCAATTATTTTTTAAAAATGTGGTCAACCTTTAATTAGTTTTTAGAAATTAAAATTCGCATGCATCATTCATCTTTGATTGTTTTTCTCTTTCCTCAATATAAAGGCCACCGTCTGTCGGATGGGACGTTAAGACGTAGTCCCGTGTGCGAGAGAGCCGTACCATGTGCACATTAAAGAACACACTCAATAATTTCAGTTCCTGCGAATTGTTTTGAGTACATTTCTTTCTATATGAAATTAAGGTTTTAATTCTGTCTTGAAATATTTTTTAAATCTTGAAATAGCATGTAATACGAAGAATTTAAAAAAAGTTTAGCAGCATTGATTTCTGTTTGTGTTTTATGATGTGTCAGCATTTTTTTTTACACGAGCTGTGTCGGGCCCAGTAATTATCTAAATAGTGCAATCCAGGAAGGGACCCGGACTCGGAAATTTGAGTTCGAAGGCATTTATATTTGCCAGTTGAAGACGTTCATATTTACCGATTTGAAAATGGAGGTCTTACCGTATTAGCCGAGGAAAATGAACGTTTGCCATGTTTACTAATTAAAAATGGTGATCCACCATATTTAGAGATTAAAAACTGGGCCCAAGGAGACCTGAGTTTCAGAACTTCTTCTTTTAGTCATTACAATAACTTTTAATTGATTGAAATGTTCGTAAGTCACTCAGCCTAAACCCGTTAGGTCGATTTATAGGTCAATGGGGCAACTAGACATTGCATGCTGCAATAGGAACAAAGCGTGGGGAAGAAGTGGGCACCACATTGATACTACTGCTACAGCAATCGATGAACTACTAACCCGTCACTTCAGGTACTTGTGGAAAATTGGGCGTTGGGCGGAATGCGTAATATTGCTGTTTTGATGGTTTTTCTCTTTCCTCAATATAAAGGTTTTATGTTTTTATCGCGTTTCTTATCAGAGCTTTTTCTCTGAGATTCTGGTCCCAATGAGCACAACGAGAAGGAATTGATTATCTATCTACAATGAGAAATTGTCAGGATTAAAACGATTTTTGGGTAACATCTCCCGCGAATGTATTAATCCTCTATTGGAATTCTTCAGAGTTAAAAGAAGCTGATTTATGGTCGTACCAATTAGAGGATAGATTAACCCTTTCAGGACCATAAGGTTTCTAAGAGTAAATATTAGTATGTAACTGTTTATTTTAGTTTGTTTAGACGTAAAATAAATAAAAATCATAAGAAAAATACATAACAATGTGTAGTTTTTTTGGAATTTTATGGGAAATATTTTTCCCAATGGACTATAAAGGTAACACAAATTATAGTTAGTCTTATTATGCAATGTCTTTTATTTATTGGTTTATTAGAACAAAATGTTAACTAAAATAATACAAAATTATGAAATAAAATTACTATACAAAATGATGTGCTAATTATGATATTCTGCGAAGCAATTTCTTTTGGTAGTGAGGCAAAGATGGACATTGCACATAGTACATATATTATGCGTCCTGACAGTTCTGTTTTTGTTTTCTAAACGTTCCCGTTTACGTAATTGCGTTCGGCATACGTTCTATTTTGACATTCTGTATAAAAAATGCAGATAAGGTTATAATTAAATACGACAATCACCAATTTCAAAATGGGAAAAATGTTTCCCTTGGTCGTGAAAGGGTTAAGAACCACTGCTTGGAGTGAATGCCATATTTTTGTTAATCAAAGGACCAAAATATTTTCTGCAAATGATGAAAAGAAAGTATCATTGTTATTCTTTCATGATTTTTGCCATTTAAAAAAGGGCATTTTGAACACATTACGCTATGTACAAAAACATATTCTCAAAAATGAAATAGCTCAATAAACTTTGGGTTTTTTAGGCTTGGGCTCCATGCTATCTGCCCTTCTAGTCAGAGACCATATGTGCTGGACGGAATCTCTTTTTTAAAAAAGAAGAGAGGTTATTTCAAATTATTTTTCAAACCTTACAGGTGATATTTTTACGACAAATGAACGTGCTTCAATGAACTTATGGCAGATGTGTCATGAACGCTCGCGTATGCTTCAGCGTGACAATTACGTTATCAACTGATGAGAACGGAGAGACGCTTTGACTAATAAGAAGTGTGGAGGAAAAATGAAAGATATAGTGGAGTAGTAAAGAAAGAAGGATATAGTGTGTTAAAATAGCATTATGTGATGCTACGTAAGAAGACTATTCTTATTTGATTCAAGATGAAGCCTGGTTCCGATGGTGAAAGGGAACAGTGAAGTTTGTTCTTGGATCTTCTATCAGGGGAGATCAATGTTAGATGTTTCGCATCTATAACGTCTAAAGTATCGTTAAGGTAGTCTTCTATCGCAAATGAAATTCAATATAAATTGGTTTGTTTGTTAAATGTTACAAGGTAATAGATCCTATTTTGTCATAGGAGGTGAATATTGACAGTACTGTAGTAGATTAAACATTGAAGATTAGTTAAGCATAATAAATCCTTCTTTTCATGGTTCGGAGACAGAGAAATACTTGTGTTTAGATAAGATTGTTTTATTTTTATGATTTTTTGTCTTTGTAATACATTACTTCATTCATATTTTGGTTTGGTAAATATACTTTAGAATTCATGCTCAGATTTCATCTGTTTAAATTTATAACAGTATTATGGTAATATGATAGCTAAGTGTATCCAAGAGATCATTATGACCCTGAAATGTCCTGAAAGATTTGGACCTTATTTAGGCAATTTTTTGTTATTGTTATTTTTGAAAATTTCACAACAAAAAATTTCTGTGAAAGCTAAACTAAGTTGAATCCTGAACTCACGATGTTTTATATGCTGACAAATGATGTCTAATATATATATTGAGTCCATGATGTTTTATGTATATCCAGGCGGATACTCCAAGTTAGTTGGGTTGTTTTACCTCTGAGCAGCCCTTTTTGTACACAATGGGCTAAATAGACAGGTCACAAAAGTCCCGAGGGCTCAGAGATGGATGGGAGAGAGGATTCACTGGATAGCTGTTAGAAGACAGATGGAAGACTTCCGTCAAGGCTGTTCTTTAACGAGCACAGGATATGGCTATCCCACACACGGGTCTACATCTTAACGTCCCATCCAATGGACGGCGCCTTTCTGCCCGAGGACAGGGTGAGGTTAAATATGATTTGATCGACGCAAATTTGTTTGACAGGATTTTGTTCTGCGGAAATTTGCTCGAAAGCGAAATTTGTTCGGCCAACGTTTTATTGAAAGTTGGAAAATTTAAAATTATTGAGAGGAAGCCATAGGGCGTACTCTTCGATAAGGTCTCTTGGGATTTGTCAGTGGGCAATCATCGTAATGGGAGAGGATCTGCGATGAGAGGCGACCGAACAGAAGACTCAGTTTTACGATTAGGCAGAATAAAGCACTTGTTTGACAGATGATACAGGCACCTGCTTACTTTTTTTTCATATATTTCTTTCTATTTTCACTGTTCTTATCAGAGCTTTGTCATTATTCAGAGAGAAGGGGGATTATGTTTGAAATTTAAAACTAGAGTAATTCCACAACTATACACTGAGCTATTAACTACTTTTAAAATAGACGTTATTAAGGAAAAATGTGACAAGGTAAATTAAAGATCTAAATCACTTCTATCTATATATCGATTTTTTAATTATACTCCTTCAATATTGAAAGATTTATGGAAATTTCGATATATAAAAGTAGAAGAACTAGACATTTAGGGTTAATTGAAACCGAAAGAGGAAGCATTATTTCAAACCTTTGCATACAAAATTATATATTTTAAAAGTATATGCGAATAATTCTTCAATATTCGTTCTTTTGTTCTTTTTGGAGGGTTTTTGATAAATTTCTTAAAATAAACTCTTACTTTGAAAGGTTTAAATTTCCATACCTGATTAAATAATATAAGAATATTGTTGAAAATCGAATTTTATATCGATTTGATTCAGAACTTTAAATTATTCTCAGCCACATTTTCTCACAAAGCGCTTATTTTAGAAGTTATAGAGATCCGAAATCAGCCTCCCATTGACATAGCATGGGGTAGTCATTAGCAAATCCTATCTTACGAAATAAAGCAGCTAATGCGCCACTTTTTCTAGGAAAAGAAAGTCATGTTACTACAACAAATCAATCAGAATATTTTCTTATATAAAACAATGCCCCCTCAAGTATCTGTTTGCCATAGAGGTCTGACAGGAGCCCATCAGTTTAATATGCCATAGAGAAGATCTGTGAAAATTCAAATGATATATCTCTCACCTGCTTTTTATCTTGCTTTACCACAGCCAATTTCTTAACCTCATTTTGAAGAGTCTGTGTTCTCAGAATCAGCAGAAGAACTGACATGTTCTTTGACAGAATGATGAAAAATCTTGTTCACAGAGAAAATTGCTTCCAATATTTTTATATTTCTAAAGGCTACAGTATATTAAAGATTTAAATTATGCTTTTAAAAGAATGTAAATCAAAAAACTGAGATTCATTTTGTGCTTTGACGAGTGTTTATGTGTCGTGTATAGTTAGGAAGTACCATGTGTTGAACAAAAATGGTTGCCATTTTACCCCATGAAGTAAAGGAAGCAATCAAATTGCCTGTACAGTCTTCACTTCCGATGTATCGGAGCTCTTGATCACTTTGACCAAGATAAACTACTATAAACTTCCACATTTAAATTTATCTTTTAAAATAAAAATTGCATCAAAAATAATTAACTCTATTAATGTAATATTTATGGACAAAAAATAGAGTTAATTATTTTAAATGATAAATGAAAAATTGTTTTTGAATTAGATAGATATTGATGAAATATTTCTTTGGGTTGTTCTACCTCTGAGCGGCACTTTTTGCACACAATGGGCTAAATGGCAAAGCTCACAAGGGCTCTTGGGGCGGGGGTGGCTCAGTCGGTAGCGCGCCAGGTTCGTAATCTATAGTTCCCAGGTTCGAGTCCCAGCTGGGTCAGCGTTGAGATTGGATTTATCTCCGCAAAATTCCCTGCCTTGTCCACGGTCAGTAGGGGACACCGATGGGCTTGGAAAGGCCGCCATCCGTAGGATGGTACGTTAAACCGTGACTCCGTGTATGGGAGAGCCATACCCTGTGCACGTTAAAGAACACGCTGGATGGCCTTGACGGGAGGCTACCAGCTGTCTCCCAACAGCTGTTCCGGTGGGTCCCCTCCCCCAACCTTCTCTGAGCCTTCAGGTCCTTGTGACCTGGCTATTTAACCCGTGGTGTGCAAAAAAGTGCCGCTCAGAGGTAAAACAACCCAACTCCAAGGGCTCAGAGAAGGTTGGGGGAAGAGGACCCAATGGTCAGCTGTTGAGACAGATGGTTGCCCCCCTTTAAAGCATCCAGTGCTCTTTAACGTGCACAGGGTATGTCATCCGACAGACGATAATCTTTCTAAGCCCATCGGTGTACCCTTCGCCATCGATGACAAGGTGGGGCTAGCGGAGATAAATCTCAATGCTGCACAGTTGAGACTGAAACTTGGGGACTGCTGATTACAAGCCTGATGCGCTACCGATTGAGCCAACCCTGGCCCCCGAGTGCCATGGTGAAGAGGTTTAGTTTACATTGGCAGCAATGATTTCACCTCTTCTTACATCAAGAGGGTGGTAAAACGCAGTTCTTTCATTTGAAGAAATGAATGAAAAATTCTTCTATCTATTACAGTTTTTATAAAATATTGCTTTTCCCATTTTCTCAATTAGTTAGCTTCATTCTCTTTGAAAACGAGTACACTATATTCCCCAGAGGTGATATGTTGTTTGTCTACTAATTCTGTTGTGTTAGATGGTGTGTATTGGTCTTCGTATGAAAGTGTGGATAGCCATAGTGATAAAGTTCATATTGGAGTATTTTGATGGATTGTGATCGGATTCTCCAGATTATAGAGTCATGGATATACAGTCTTGGTTATACAGTAAGAGTTTTTTTTTCTAGAATGGTGTGGAGGTTCCACTATTTCCACTTGGTTCGCGTCAATTCATCGAGCATCAATTGATCGCAACTGAAATGGAGGTTTTTCATTTTTAACCTCAATTTCACAGCGTCAATCTATTACAATGTTGGACGTGGTTTTATTCACTTTCTGCATCTGTTGATTGTTGAAATGAACTCTAGAGACAATAATTTAGACTTTGAAAGGTTAAACATGCGTCAGAAGAATTTACCTCAGAAATTAATTAAAATTTAAATAACAAGTATTTTTTCAAACCAATTAATAAAAAATGCATTTTAAAACTTTGCGTAATGATTATTTCAATATTAAATAATAAATACCCCCTCAAGCAGCTGCTTGCCACAGAGGTCTGACAGGAGCCTGTCAGTTTATATATGCCACAGTAGGAGATCTGAGAGGATGGCAGGACCTCAGCAGAAAAACGACACACACATCCATAGCCTAAATCCGGGGCTCGAACCCAGGTCCCTTAGATCAGTAGCCAAGCGTGCTAACCACTCGGCCACGGGACGGCTTCAATTATAGGCAATCATTTCAATATTAGGCAATCATTAATGATATTTATGAAACTATTTATTTTTAAATATTCCATCTTCCTTGCCTCTTCAAATACTGAACGAATATTGTTGAAAATCGAGATTTAAATAGATTTGATTATGATCTTTAATTTATCATCAGTTGCATTTTTCTATCAAATGCATATATTAGAAGTTATATTCCCATTGACATAAGATGGGAATTCTCTATTTTGAGCAGTTACAGGGTGTTTCAAAAAGGACGCAACCCTAAATATTAGAGAGTAGAACTTACGCGCATTTCCTTTTTATTCCATAATATTAGTCAGTTGGCATTACTGTACTCAAGGTTAACAGCCTTTAGCAGTTGAAATGACCTTGTCACGCGCTAGCCTCACTCAAGCATTCATTCCTTTGTGTTGTGTCAGCTTTTTCAAAAACGAACGTGTATTTATTGTTGAGACTTATTGTGCGTACAAAACTTACAAACGTGTGAGAGAGGAGTTTGAGTTGACGTTTCCTGTCTGCAGTTCCCAACAAGTCGACAATATTTCGTTTGATTGATAAATTTCGTGACACTGGGTCTGTACCGGATCGAAAGAGCCCAGGCAGGCCATCACTGTTAATTGCCGAAGTTCTTCATGATGTCTCAGAGTTTAACTGACTCACCCAGAAAATCTCTTAGAAAGGTATCTTCACAGGTTGGACTGTCACCAGCTACTGTTTTCAGGACTACAAAGAAGTTAAAATTTCATGCCTGTGTCATTCATGGACTGAAAGAACCAGACCATGAAAAAGGTTTAGGTACTATCGTTGGTTTCGTTCCTTTGTTGATGAAAATGGAATTGAGGCTTGGTTTCACTTGGATGGATATGTGAACAGTCAAAACAGTCGAATATGTAGTTGTGAAAATCTTCACACTTTTCACGAACGACGATTACACGCACGGAAAATTGGTGTTTGATGTGCAATATCCCGTCGTCGTATGATAGGGCCTTTATTTTTTGACTCAACTGTAACTAGTGAAATTTATCGTGACCTCATAAACAATTTATTGCACTACTGGATGTGAATGAACGAGAATGTTGGTTTCAACAAGATGGCGCGATCGCCCATACTGCAAATGACGCATGGTCATGTTGCAGGAAATTTTTAGTAATCATTCAATTTCAAAATTTGTGGCCCCAAGATCCCCAGATCTTACTCCTCCAGATTTTTTCCTTTGGGGATATCTGAAATGTGTAGTGTTTCAAAATAATCCTCATACACTAGAAGACTTGAAGGCTAACATTGAAAGAGAGATTTTACACATAAGAAAACAAACATTACGAAAGATGGCTGCAAATGCATACGAACCTGCATCCAGGTTGCAGGAAATCACTTTCAACATCTGTTCTAAGAAAATTTTTCGAAACTAAACTGATGATTTTTAACACTTAACCCTAAGTGGGGGGGAGTGCAATTTATTTGTTTTAAGAGATAATTTTTTTTAGAGATAAATAAAAAATTACTTTTGGGTTGGATAGGTATTAATAAACTGGCTTCGATCACGAAGAGGACACCGCTGGGCTTGGAAAGGAGGCCGCCACCGTCGGATGGGACGTTAAGCCGTGGCCCCATGTGCAGGAGGAACTTGAGGAAATATTTTAATAAAAATTAAAATATTTCCTCAAGCAGCTGCTTGCCACAGAGGTCTGACAGGACACTGTCAGTTTATACGCCATAGTAGAAGGTCTGTGAGGATGGCGGGAACTACAACAGATAAACAACACGAACATCCATGCCTTACCTGGGGCTCGAACCTAGATCCCTTAGGATTAACAACCAAGCGCGTTAACCACTCAGCCACGAGACGGACCCAGTGCATATTAAAGAATATGCTAAATAGCCTTCACGGGAGGCTTCAATCTGTCGCCTAACAGCCGTCCAGGGGGTCGCTTAGAGGTAAAACAACATAACCCTCTTTTACTAAGGCGGGGCATAAAATATATAATGAGTTTTGGGTACTTCACGTATATTTAATCTCTTGCCAAGAAATATTGTATCTCTAAAACCTCACTATCATTTGAAATCGGAACTTAAAAGTTTTTCAAAGTTGACACTGCATATCATTATTAAACTTATGCAAAAAACTAACAACACTTACCTATGTATTGTTATGTGATAAAATATGTATGCATTGAAAAGAAGATGCAAAAAACTGAAAATAATTTGTAGCTGAAATTAGTCTACATCATGCAGATAAGCTTTAAGCTTTCTGAGTCATCAGCAACAACTTAACGATTGATTGTAAAATATATACAGAAACACTAATAAAATTTATTTTAATACAGGTGAATTGATCTTTATAAATATTAATAATTATATTATTAATTAATTAATATTTAGATGAAGATCGGTTAAACAACATTTGCAAAGTGTTAAGAAAACCCTTAACAAATACCCCAAACAAAATATTTTTCAATTCATCTTTTTCTTTCTCCTTCGCGGTCAGAATTAAATTGCTTTTTTCCCTTTTGACTCTACTTTCAACCAAAATATTTTATTAGCTCCCCTTTCACCCCCATCCCCCATACACATGCGCAAACAGAGAGTGTTTTTGTTTTTTTTTTAGACCCCATAACATTCCTTTGTCATTTCCTTCAATTACGGTGTTTGAGACATTTTAAACATTAGGCAGTGACAAAAATCCATTGCTTCGAATGTAGAGATAATTTTGTCCCAGGTGAGATGCGAATCCACAAATCTCCTGGCTTCGGTTGTTTTACTTCTGCACAGATAACGGGAGAAACGGCCGTTGCATCATCAAAGACCATCAGCATGCCCTTTAACAACATGAACAAGGTATTGTTGTGTCACACTGGGACATGCCTTAACATCACATGCGATAAACGGTAGCTCTTCTTAGTCAATTGGAGAAAATCTTAATATCTCAATGAAGGCAGAGAGGGGGTCTCGAACCTGAGAAAATGAGACTCCTAGCCTAGAGCATTATCGACTGCGCCATCCCCCCCACAACAATCTATTATTAAAAATGCCTCCCCCTACAAGCAGTTAACACGATTTCATTTATTTTCTTTCCACCCTCCTTCATCACACACATTAGTTGAAATTAATTGTTTTATCAAATTAGATTAGAATTTATTTTTACATCGGTTTTTCCTCCCCCCCCCTAATCAATATTAACTTCTGTCAAAATTCTGTTGTCTCCTTTTATGTGTATCACTGAAAGTTGGTAACACATGGGAGTTCAAGGAAAGAAAGCGTGCAGGGAGTATGAATATTCCGCTGCGCGAAATGGATGATATCTATTTTCATGTCAAGTATTATTCTATGTCAAATATTATTATATAGAGTTACAACTTCGAATCAAACCCTTTCTAAATAAGTTACTGAAGAATGGACAATATCGACGGGTTGGGTTGTTTTACCTCTGAGCGGCACTTTTTTGCACACCATGGGCTAAATGGCCAGGTCACGTGGACCCCGAAGGCTCAGAGAAGGATGGGGGAGGGGACAAACTGGAACAGCTGTTGGGAGACAGATGGTAGCCTCCCGTCAAGGCCATCCAGCGTGTTCTTTAACGTGCACAGGGTATGGCTCTCCCGTACACGGGGCCACGGCTTAACGTCCCATCCGACGGACGGCGGCCTTTCCAAGCCCATCGGTGTCCCCTACTGACCGTGGGCAGGGCGGGGAATTTTGCGGAGATAAATCTCAACGCTGACCCAGCTGGGACTCGAACCTGGGAACTATAGATTACGAGCCTGGCGCGCTACCGACTGAGCCACCCCCGCCCCCAATATCGACGGTGTCTATGCCTTGCTAGCAGATTTGAAATGTCTCAAACGCCGTAAATTGAAGGAAATGACAAAGAAATCTTATGGGGTCTGAAAAAAAACACCTTTTTAAAGTCAAATTTATTAAATGCCACGCTAGGAAATCGAGTTCTCCCTTGTTTCCTCGAGGGTGGGAATTTGGTGGGAGGGAGAATAAAAAAAAAAGTTGGTTAGAGGGGTCTAAATTTTTACATCGCTATACTTTATGATGACAGCAAGTTGTATGCCGAGTTTAGTTATGCTAGTTCTTCCTCTTTTCCGAGGAAAGGAAGACAAGTAAGTTGGCCAAATCCTTACCAATGATTTACATTTTAATAAGAGGACGCTGTAGATAAAGAATTTGGTAGTCCTAGCTCTTACCACTTAGTAGAAGGTCAACGTCCTTTTTTGGGAGGCAAGAAATTTTGGGAGTCCAAACCCTTATGTTGCTTTAAATTACATTAAGAAGAAACTGTAACGAATTTAGTGATCTAACTCTTACCTTAAGGAGCAGTTCATGAGAGAAACCGACAAATTCTCTAAAACATAGAGTATGTAAAGGCAACGTATTTTGGTTGAATATTTTCCCCCTTTTTTCACAAAAAAGATAGTTACACAAAAAAAAAAATCAGCGCCTTCGTAAGAAATTCTGTCCAACTTAAAAAAATTGCCGAATTTCTAGTTGCTCTATCGTTTAATGAATCAGTCTGTGGCAGACGACACTGCTCAGATCACGCGGAAAGATGTAATTGGTAACAAATAGCGAAACGTGCTCTATCAAAGTTGCCGGTCGAGACTCTCAGACAATGAGTTCATTGTTTCGTTTGGGTCAGGGATGAGCGAAACGCGACATTGACCCCTTCTCTGACCACATAGTGTACCTGAGTTCCGCAAGTCCCGTTAGCCAACGACGCTTATTCAAATCTGCAACGTAAGAGTTCAGCACGTGTTAGTTACGGAGTCTCTCGTATCCTAGAAAAGCACGTAAGGTCATTTTCCATTGTGAAAAGAAAGAAAGAAATTCCTTTTTATTGTCTCATGATAGCGAGGAAGAACTCTGACCTACGACGATATTGGAATGCACGAAAAGGATCTGCGAGAGGATGTGTCTTCCAAATAAAATCTCTCTCTGAAGAAGCTCATTCATCGAGACCAACAAGTACTTCCTTCACAGAATTGGCAGTATCAAGAAGAAAGCTTTAAGATGCGTGATATATGCAATTTTTTTTTATTATTAATCAACATATGAGATATATGTTTATTAACTTTTACACATTTTTTCAAATTTATTATTATTATTATAACATAAATACACGAGGACAATAAACACACAATGCACAACACTTTGTCAAATACATTATCAATACAACACTTTACAAAGAACAGAGAAAAAATAAAAGCATAAAACTAAGTAAAACAATCATTAAGTATATGTGAACAACCAAGGAGCTTTCGAGCTCTTCCAGGTTATAAAAAAATTAATTCATTTTCATTACAGAAAATAAAGTAAGTAAAAAATTAAAAGTATAAAAAAATATTAACTCTCACAGATGATGTGTCCGTCTTACCAAATTTCAGTTCCTATGTAAATGCTATTAAATGTTATTTAATCACAGTATACATACATTAAATGTTGTCTGACGTTGACAAATATGCACGCAAACATTTCTTAAAAGTAGTAAAACATTTTTCGTTTCTTATTGTATATTCTAGTGAATTAAAAAATTTAGGTACAATAAAATAAAAATTTTTATGAAAAATTTCCTTTTTCGTTTTTTCTATATAAAATTGTAAGCCCAAAACTCTGGAGTTAAAATTAGGAATTCTAATCGGAATTAAATCTTGATTTTTATACAAAAAGATAGTTGAAATGTATATATATAATTTTCTTAGTGACAATATATGGTGTTCCCAGCAAAATAGTTATAATTAAGATTACGAACTATTTTGTACATAAATTAAAGGCATTAAATTTGATTTATATTCTCCTCCCCAACAACAAATCCCATAAATTAAGCTCGACTGAACCCATGCGAAATAAATATCCCGTAGGAAATTATAATTAACATAACATTTTAAATAGTAAATTTTATATAATATTCTGTTTAGTTTTGAAGAAAGTGAGTAAATATGTTTTTTCCATTTTAAATTAGATTCTATTATTAATCCTAGATAATTGTAGCTGTCAGTCATTTCGATAACTCACAGTTACAGCAGTCTGTACTTAAACAGTTCAATTCGCGAAGTTTCGTGCTATTTCCAAATGTATGTGATGAAGTTAATGTAAAATATATATACTTAGTGTTTTTACATTTAATTCTAGTTCATTTTTAGTAAGCCATTTTTAATAATTATTAAACTACTATTAATATTTTCAAGTAATGCTTCATTATCTTCTGCATCAAAAACTATGGATGCAATCATCCGCAAAAGAAATAATTTGCCCTCCATTTTTTAATTTAAGAAATCATTGATTAATATAAGAAAAAGTAAAGGACCCAACATAGAACTCTGTGGGACT
The DNA here is from genome assembly GCA_038380435.1 of Ryuthela nishihirai. Lineage (NCBI taxonomy): Eukaryota > Metazoa > Arthropoda > Arachnida > Araneae > Heptathelidae > Ryuthela > Ryuthela nishihirai. The sequence goes on along the minus strand of JAWZYU010000030.1, from coordinate 7,176,018 downwards.
CCACTTACGTCAATAATGTTTTACTTTTAAAATTATTAATAATCACTATTTGCTTTGTATTCTCAACGAAGCTTTTAAACCAATCATAGACTACACCACGAAAAAAAAATATTTCAACTTATGTTAAACTATTTTATGATTAATAGAGTGAAATGCTTTTCTGATGTCTAAAAAAACCCAATGATCTTTTTATTATTAATAATGCCCTTATAAATCAATTCATTAAATTTTATTAATGCATGAGACGAACTGCAATTTTCACGGAAACCAAACTGATTTTTTGCAAAAAACTCAATACTATCCAAATAACTAACCACTCTTTTTTAACTATTTTTTCAATGACTTTAGAGAAAATTGGTAAAGTTGAAATAGGTCGATAATTATTATAATCATCTCTGTTTCCTCCCTTACAGATTGGTTTAATTATAGAAAATTTCAAATCATCCACAAAGGTTCCTGTTTCCATTGATAAATTAATAATATAAACTAATAAATCTAATTCATGTCTAGCTATTATTTTTAGTATTTTTGCATTTCAGGTACCGTATCCTACAGCTTTATTTGTATCTAAATTTGAAATTAAATTCAATACTTCTTCTGCATATGTATTCATAAAATACATAGAACTGAAGACTGGTTATTGATCAGATATGCTAAAATTTGATTCCAATTGCCGAGATACAGATAAACTTTAGTTAATAATAAACATTTGTAAAAAATTCATTAATTTCATTCACTACAAAATTAGTTTCTTTATGATTTGGAAAAATATTATGTACTGTTGATGTGCCTGTTATGTCATTAACTAATTTGCACTGTCGCCGTCGATCATTGTTACAGTTAGTAAATAAATTCCTATAATATAAATTCTTTGCATTTTTTATAGTTATTTTAAGGTTTTTATTGTAATCTTTATATTCATTCATATAAGCAATAACTAAAGGATACTTCTTTTCTTTTTTATATGACTTTTCGTTCTTATTTATACTACTTAAAATTTCAAATGTAATCCACTTATTATTAATACCTTTAACTTTATTTTTATCTCTCACACCATCAATATTATAAGTAAAATCCTGCATCGCTGTATAAACCATATTAATAAATTCTTGATAAACCAATTTAACGTTTTTGCATGCAAAGATATCGTTATGCAATTTATAGTCCCTTATTTTATTTTCCAGTTTCAGATAATTTATCCTAGTGATGCCATGCAAGATTTTATTATTTGTATTTGTTTTATTTTTTGTGATTTTATAATCATTAAAAGTCTGTTATTTCAGTCATGTATATGGCGCATTTATTTTTGAACATGGAATTAATATTTCTAACAAATAGATGATCAATGCAATTAGCTGTTGTTGATGTAACCCTAATCATTTCGTTTATATATGATATAAACCCATGTGTGGCCATTATACTTAAATATCTGTAAACTTCATTATTCTTACTATTCAGATCCAGATTCATATCACCAATTACATATACATTTTTATATTTTACCTTATCTAAATAACATTCCAATTTATCTAAAAAAGCTTTTACAGTGTATTTATGAGACCTATAAATGGAAATGAAGCATAAATCATTTAATTTATCATACACCTCTAAAATCTCAGCAGTATTAAATTTTCGGCTAAGTTTATTTTCTTCCATTGATAAATTATTTTTAGAGTAAATTATGGTACCTCCTGATTTATTATATTCTCTTCCATTAATGAAACAGTTATATCCAAAAATCTTAAAATTATCCACTTCATAGTCATTAATCCATGTTTCACTCAAAACAAGGACATCAATAACATAATTTACATTATGTAGTAACATAAGAACTTCATCAAAATTTTTACGCATACTCCTTATATTAACATGAAATAGATTCAAATTATTACTTAATCCATCGTTATTGTCTATAAAGTTATCTGAATAAAAACCTAATAATCCTTGTAAATCTACAACCTTTTTACATGATGATTGTTCAATTTCAAAATCCTCCATTACAAATGATCAAGGTCTTTTTCACTTGTTATTCGAATTATTGTCGAATTTTCGGTCTTCCTCAGAAAAAATCTTACCATCTTTGAGCCATAAAAATTTGTAATTCTTTTTTGTTTTAATCTGTTTGGCTTCAAAGAACAATTTCTTGTAATATCTACAAATATGCTCATTTACGTAAATTTTGGTGGTTCCAAATCTTTTATCTACCTCATTAGCAGCAACTATTCTCTTCAGTTTAAAAGCTTTCATCCATTCATCGCGTTTTGCTCTATTTGTAAACTGAACTATCACTGGTGTAGCTTTACCTTTCGAAGTTGGTACTCTATGCGCAGTGACAATATCCGTGTTATCAACTTTTAAAGTTTTTGAAATATTATTTATAATTTCAGTTAAAGTTTCTTTCGAAGATTCCGGGACACCGCTGATTTCTATGTTCATTCTCCGAGAACAGTTTTCTAACTCATTTATCCTGTGTTGCATGTCTTGTACTGTAGATTTCAAATCTGTTGTTTCTTTAATTAAATGAGCATTTTCTAGTTTTAATGTTCTATTTCCCCATCGTTACTTTCTGTCAGATGGAACGTAAAGCCGCGCGCCAGTGTGCAGAACAGCCGTACTCTGTGCACGTTAAAGAACAGGCTGGATAACCTTGACAGGAGACATCCAACTGTCTCAAAATGTTTCTACGACTCAAAATAAGCCCAGGCATCAATTTTTAACCCTCTAACACTGGTAGATCAAAATTTGACCTATTACCTCGAAAAAATGCTCCGGATCCGAAATATTGTAACGTTTCCTCCATCTACTCCCCGAAACACCCACAGACTCCAATATTCACATTTCTTGCACTAACAGATCAAGGTTTGGCCTCTGAGTTATCCCCATTTGACCTTGAAGTACACGCTGAAGGTCAAATTTCGGATGGTGTCTGGAGATCTACGACCCGGATTATCCCTGGTGCAAATTTGCAGCGCTCAGCCATTTCTGCATGATAGTTGGAATTCGCCTGATCCCCTATCAGTCAGCCGTCAATCACTCGCAATCGTATATGTATATTGTTATAAAGTTAACAGATGGAAATTGAGCGTGAGTTCAAAAATAATATTTAACAATTATAATTCTCAAATAAAGTAAATTATTACAAAAGTGTGAATGAAAACATTTGAAAAAACTAAATTCAACCAACTTCATCAGTATGAAAATAAACCGTCAGAAGAACATAGCACATTTTTACAATTCCTACAAAGAGTTTGCCACTATGATGCTCAATGGAAAAATTGTACTCTTGTGAATGATGTATCCATATAGCATTTTGTCCTTCAGGGTTTTGAAAGTTTAGTAGCCACCTGTGTACAAAATGATCAGTACGGATAAAAAATTTCTGGCCGTAGAAATAATGTTGAAAATGTTCTATTGCTTTTACTATTGCTAACAGTTCTTTTCGTGTGACACAATAATTTCATTCTGGTTTGGATAGAGTTTTGCTAAAGTATGCAATAACTTTTCCTTGTCCGTCTTGTTGTTGTGAAAGTATAGCACCAACTCCTGTGTTGCTTGCGTCAATATCTATTATAAACTGCTTTCCAGCTTGTGGATATGCTAACACGGTGCTGAGGAAAGAGCTTGCTTCAACTGTTGGAAGGCCACTTCACATTCGGTGGTCCACATGAACCACTGACCCTCCTCTGTCAGCTGATGTAATCGTCTTGAGATGTTAGAGAAACCCTTGACAAATCTTCTATAGTAGGTGCAAAGTCCAATAAAGCTACGAGATTGATGAACATCCTGTAGTGGAGGCAATCCTGTAGTGGAAGCCAATTTTAGTTTGGCTGTCCAAGATGACTGACGATCATATGTGAAGGTTTATATTCACTCTTAGCAATATGTGTAAACACATTTTTGTCACTAAGATTACCGTTATCCCAAAAATAGGGTAACACTTCATTTTTTAAAACCTTACGTTCTCGTTCATAATCAATTTTTACACTATCAATTTCATTCTTATAATCTGTCTTAACACTGTCAATTTTTGTGTTAAACTCACAATTAATTTCATTTACATCTCACACCATCTATATCATTTTATACACCGTCAATATCTCAACCTTCAGACTATCACATTGTCTGTTCAGTTCGGTCTTAATGTCTTTATACTGGTCAATTATTTTATGCCTTTGAGCTATTTCAGCTCTCGAATCATTATATTGAGTAGCAAGATCACCAATTTTACTGTTTATGTCAGTTATCAGTTTCACTAACTCATCCCTACTTGTAGTGAAAGGCATTCAATGAATACTCCCGACCCTGACACAAAGTGTTATCAATTTAACGGATGGAAACTGAGCGTGAGTTCGAAAATAATATTTAACAATTATAATTCTAAAATAATGTAATTTATTACAAAAGTATGAATGAAAATATTTAAATAAACTAAATTATACCAATAAAAATCTTCATCAGTATGAAAATAAACATTCAGAGGAGCAGAGCACCTTATTACTATTCCTACAAAGAGTTGTTTCCGCTATAATTCTTACTATCTCCATTCAAAGCATAAAATAAGTCTTTTTACAACACTCGATAAATGGCACAATTACATTTGTGAACAAACCTGTAATCTATCAAGAATAACCTTACCAATTCCTAAACTAACTAAATGACTATACACCAAATGACTTCCTTCTAAGATTTTAGTCATCAAGTACTCCAAAGCTGCGACTAAGTGTACTAGTTTCCCAGAACCAATTCTTTTCAGACGTTCATCACCACGCACAAGACGATGAATTCTTCTTTTTCTTACTTGTTCACTAACAAGATCCACAATAATAAACTTATTTAAGATAAACCTCCCGCGAACACACCAAATAAAATTCTTTATACTATAGTGCACAGACTAAAACAAACTAATTTTCCTTCACACAAATTCTTTCTAATTACAACTCCCTTATTCCTTATTTTTCAGTTAAGTTCTTTCGAAGTGATTATTGACGTAATTCGCCCGCTGAAGCACATGCGAGCATGAAAATGATACATCATATTATGGTTTCATTATTGCTCGTTCATCTGTCGTAACAATATATTATATACTGGGCCGGACTTTGACCTCCTGAGGACGTAAGCTATGACACGTTTAAGAGGACCTAAGCTACAATAAGTTTAATAGGCCCCAAAATTTCGAAAGTCGAATTATTTCGACTTTCGAAATTTTGCATATTTATTACTCTGACTGAAGAGAACAAAATTAATGTGAAACACATTATACAGCATTGCCAAACAATAATGACTGTATAATGTAATAATAATGACTGTGTAAAACTGAGATGAACCGTGTTTGCAATAGATTAATTTGAAAATAAAGGTTCGTGAAGGTAAACTTCAAACTTAAATTTTTGAGGCCCCTCATAGTCGTGAAGCCCTAAGCTGTAGCTTAGTTAGCTTAAGCGTAAGTCCGGCCCTGATTAGATATTTGTAAAACAGAAATTTTGTGGAACATATAAACGCAAAGAGCCATTCTTTTATTAAAGCTGTAAAATACGTAAAAAATAATTAAAAGTCGCATGGTGTTTATTTTTAATTGATAAAGATTAATTAAAAGTTGAAATTATGATCAAAAAATATTTTGAACCTTTGCTTATTTTTTCACAATTCAAAGAAATATTTCAAATTTAAATTATTCTGAGGCCAAAGTTGTCTATGCTAGTTTGAGACTGACAAAGCCTCACCCGAATGTATGATTAGCCTGCAGTCTTCAGCCTTCAGCCAGTGCTGTACGAGTTTAATATTGGCATAGGAAGTAACAAATATTGTAAATATTAAAAATCCCAGTAAATTAAACATTTGATTACTTCTACAGTTTTATAAATAGTGTGCATTGGTCTCAATCAGTGATGAACGAACTGCTGCTCGTAGGAGTATTTAATGCGATCAGCAAAGTATTCGTGAATCCAATCGAAACGAAAAAGGATTGAAAATAAAGTTGATGAGAAATGAATAATTAGAAAGCAAAACTTTTGCGAATATTTTATTTATTTCAAATTATTTATTGTAGCCTTATTATTATTATATTGTTTTCTATATAATTATTATGTAATTATTTTAAGCATTTCATTCCAACTAGGAAACTAATTCGAGACAGATGCGATCGTGTGGTATTCGTCATTTCGCAGCAAATCCTATTCCTCGATGCAACCAAAGGACCAATCATGAACATCAATTAATTTTCTAATGACATTTTTTACTACCAAAATTTCAGCAACATTGAAGATCTTGTGAAAAAATATTCAATCGCAAAAGCCGCATTAATATCCACTTTATTTTTATTTTAACCCCTTTAGACCCTGCGTACATTGCAATTTAAATTTTTTAATAACTTTTGAAACGCATCTTGATCTTGCAAAATATTGCAACGAAGTGCAGACCAGCATTTAGTACACAGGAAGGAAGTGTAATTTGTTGCCATCTAGGAACATATTAGAAACTCTGTGCAATAACACTGAAGATTACTGTGTCTAACACGGAAAAAGAACTGTTTTGCTACATTTCACAAGTGTAATTCATTTGATGTGTTTATCATGACAAAGTGAAATTAATCGTAATTATTTTATGTTCTTTTTTAATTTTTCTGACATTTTAGAATTTTGCAACTTTTGGGACGGTTTCTACAAGCGCGCTTGGCTACTGATCTAAGGGACCTGGGTTCGAGCCCCGGGTAAGGCATGGCTGTTTGTGCCGTTTTTCTGCTGAGGTCCTGCCATCCTCTCAGACCTTCTACTATGGCATATAAACTGACAGGTTCCTGTCAGACCTCTGTGGCAAGCAGCTGCTTGAGGGGGTATTTATTACTTTATTTTTTTTTAATGTACGTGTACATGATGAATTCAATTAAATTATATTCAAAAAATAATTTTTGCATTATCTTGTTACTTTGGTGATAAATAAATCACATTTAAATGGAAAGTTTTTTCTTCTATAAACAAATATTTTGGGTTTCAAGGCCCCTGTGAAAAATCCTTAATGGGCCCACCGGTGAGAGAAGTTTGCCCATCTCTGTTCTAGATTTTCCTTCTCAACGAAATGTAATAAATTGCTTCGCAGCAATTCATTATGCTCTAATTCAACTAAACGTTTAGTAATGTTACTGCTCTATTTCTCGTAACAGAGACAAAGCACTTTACAACGTGACCGTCGTAATACATTTTTAGCAGATTTAACTGGCGTTCCTAAGGTCTCTAACTCAATTAACTTAAAATGTGTAAAATTAGAGTAGATGACTCCCCACGTCGAAAGCTTTCATTTCAGATATAAACGATTGCGTTTTGCAATCGTTTTTGCCTCTTGGTTATCAGATAGGCAATGAACGTAATTTTTCCTTTGTTTGACTTTCTCGTTTCAATTTTGAATTGAATCTCAATTTCAGTTTTAATTTTAAAATTGTTATTGATTAATGCTTTTAATTTTGTGTTAGACTGATAATGCATTCAGAAATGTTAAAATGTATGTATTTGTACATTTCGAACCAAATAAATATTTCATTTCATTTTTTTCACCCCCCCCCCCACTTTTTTTTTTTTTGGTTTGCAGGAGGCTTTATTTGAGAGGAGACAAGAAATAATGAAAGGGCAAACCTTTTACATTTTGATGTGAAAAAGCTGTATACCAAATCTGGTGATCCTTGGAGGAGTTTTTCGATGGAGAAAGTTTGAAGAAGGGGTTCAAACCCTTACACCAAACGTATTACCTTATCGAAATTAACGGTGCTTTGGGAGGAATTATTGGTCAAATAGACATTGAGAATGTCAATTATAATATCAAAGCAGCAAGGAGGGGTGGGGGTGGTATTTCTGTAATGCTTACCTTTCTCCGTGCTCAGCGCAGAGAGAAAAATAAATTAAAAAAGCTTATAAAGAAATTAATCATGCATTATATAACTAAAATTTATGCCATATAAGGATGGCTTAAGACTGAGAAGTTTTTGGGGAAAAGAATAACATAAGCCATTTTATTTCCCTATTCTTATGATGGAGAGAGTTCAATATTCAAAATTCGACCCGATTCCGTAACTTCTTCCTGATATGCGTATGTAACACATTCGCTTTTCGTATCCGAGGATTGCCTTTCTTGGATAAGCAGGTAAAACACACCATTCACTCCCGTTATGATTACGTTTAAACTTGCAACCGGACTTTAATCAAAACAACTGAAACACAAAATGCTTTCTCGCCTTTTCTTCGCCAAAATCTTTAATAATATCTCATGCAAATAATGACATTCCCAATGGCCATTAAATAGATCGATAATAGATTAAATAAATAGAAATGCTGCTTCATTTCAGACCTTGAAGTTGCGTCATTTCAAACCTTGAAGACCTAAACGTTTTCAATTTGTTTGACTCTGGAAAAAGGCAATTGGAAACGGATATACATGAGATCATTCGAATGGCTATTATCATACCGATCATTTCATAAATCGGATTAATGTTTCTTCAGCAGGTCAAATTTTTCGCTCTTCGAAAAGAATTAGCTCCTTAGTCGGCAGCTTATTTCCTCTAATTGGAAAAGCGATCCTGAGCATCACTGGCATTGGATTACGATAGGAAAAAGCAAAAATAGAACAATCATTGCTTAGACCAGTGGTGCGCCAATTTCTTTCAAACCGGGGCCCCCTTTTTTAAATATTAACATGATGCGATCTCTCAAACTTTTGAACATGTATTTATGTTGTGTTCATGTATTTAGGTCTTTATTATTTTGAAATGGAGTTAATGAAAAAAATTGATAGATATATTTGATGGTTTATATCCAATTTAAATAATCGGCAATCCGCAGAAGGTTTTGAGCGACTCCCTAAGGAATAGTCGCGATCCATAGTTGGTGCATCACTGGCTTAGACCATACTTATGAAATACTTAATGATTTGTCTTTTCCTGAATTATTCAAGATACTAAGGACTCAGCAAAATATATTTATTGAGTTTGTGTACAATAAAAATCATTGATTTTCCAGATTTCTCTTTGAGGAAAGTTCTTTTTCAGCACACTCTTTGAAATCGTAGTTGTCTGAAAGAGACAGGAAAAGTTATGTTTTGTGTCGATGATATCCACTCTAAAAGATAGTGGGAATGGCGCCAAAACATAATAAGAGTTCCGATTTCATCCGTCATAATGCTCCCTTCAATTGGTAACTTCGACCCATTCAAATTCGAACACGAAGCATGAAAATATCGATGATGTAGAGTAGCATTAAATAAGCAGAGAGCATTTTGACGTTTTGATCGACCCCACTAGCATCAACCCAACAAGATTTAGTATAAACAGAAAATAGCTTAGCAAGAATACATGGGGAATGCGGAGGCCTCGAGCAGAGCCTTAGCTAAAAGTCATCGCAGCCCTTTGCCAATGATAAAGAAAACCTTTAGAAATATAATCTGGTTGGATGAACCCTCTACGAGATCCCGTAAGAGCAATACGTACTTTACACATTACAATGGTTTCTTTTAAAATTAGTATCCGAAACAAAAAAAAGTTTTGAGAAGTAAAGAAGTTTATTTTTGATCAAAACCGTTACTAATTTCCATGTCGTGAGAAGTAAAGCAATTGTTAACGTGCAACGTGTAATAATTTTATGCTGTTGAAATAAATGCGTAATAAAAGTAACATTCAACAATATACACGTTAAGATAAAGAGACGGTTCAATCATAAGGATTCCGAGGAATGTTTATATTGTATATTGTATATAGTTAAAACGTAACATTCAACAGAAGGAGTTTTTTTTTAGAAATGAAATACTTGGCGTAAAAAATTCAAACGCTGTAACTTTTATTTTATTAACAAAAGGCTAACAACGTCTCCACTTATTTCCGGGATGATTGCTGATGGAATGAGAAGGTCATCGGCATTATTGAAATTAACTGAAATGTGTCTAAATTTTCAAAGAATGTTATTCTTCTGTAAAATTCAAGGGCTTTTAGAATGGGTTGTCACCCACTAAAATCAGATAAGAAATGCAATACGTTTTCACTTCCTGAGAGCAGGAGCAAGAGGAAGTACAGAGAACAGAATTATGAGCAGTGGGCCTGAAAGCTTATGATAAGAGGATAGACCTGAAGAAAAGGCGATCTCAAACAGGATCTTGTTAGAAGTGGCCTCTGGTGGCCAAATAGACCTATTTGGAGGACTAAATTATACACTCTGATTGGAAATCCGTAACTGCCTGAGTTTATGGATTCCTCGTTTAATATTAAATTTAAAATACTAAACAATATGCATCTATTTAATGATTCTGCATTTCTTATTAATCAATATAAATATATAAAAGAATTTTCATAAAAAGGAATCAAAGAAGCGAATGTCCCTTTGCTATCCACTAGAAATGTTCAAGCTATTTAGTTCCTCTGAAAAGTAAAAACAAAATACCTGAGCTTTATTTTTCTCCTCGTTTTATTCCTAATTGGTCGACGACAGAGTAAACCGTTTCAATTACGTACTAATCCTTATATGTCCTGGTGGAATATGAACGGATCCCAGTCATTGCAAAGTAACTTGTAGTTCTTTTGTGGTAAGAATGGGGCTGATATTTTCCTAATGCAATCTTATTTCATATGGGGAATGCGACGCCTGTATAGTTATCTGTGTGAAATATTATTCAATTTCATATTTACAATTACGAATAACTTCTTCGACCTCACCACAACGTGCTTATATTTTCATTTCGCCAGAACAGTTGAGGGTTAAAGCGTGATCAATAAGAGAACCTTGTTATTGTTTTTCAATGGCATTTCTTAAATTCTGCCAACTCCAGGAAAAAAAGGAGTAAAAACAGCGTTACGCCACCAACGTTACGCCAAGTATTTTATTTCTAAAAAAAAACCCTTCTGTTGATTGTTGCGTTTAGTCCACTATTACGCATTTATCTCAACAGCACAATTGGTTTACTTCTCACGACATGGAAATTAGTAACTGTTTTGATCAAAAATAAACTTCTTTACTTCTCGAACCTTGAAAAAAGAAATCAATACCATTCCTAGAAAAAGGTAAAACAACTCTCCTTTTAATGCCCTAGTCCCCACCCCCACGAATACACTCCTCACGCAAAGATACCAAAACCGGCAAAACAACATCCTTCGTAAGAGTAAACAGCGTCAGATTGTGACATGTCCTCCGCAGGCAACCAGTTCTGCTAAAACCCATATTGAAACGAGATTTTCTCGCTTGCAGTGATAAAGCTTTGGTGATGGAAGAAGTAGGTCACAACGGGGGCCTTCTTAGAGTGCGCAGGCACGCCCTACGAACACTGTGTCTGCTGTCTGGCTGATTTTGACTTCGCTCAGTTTTATTGAGGAACGGAACAAAGGCCACAAGCACGCAGAGGGAGACAGGCGGGAAAAATTGCTCTGCCCTTGGCCGATATTGGTTACCTCTTATCCGACCCTTATCTTGACGCCGCTTCAAGTGCAGCATAATAACTCCGGTGACATTACCTAACGTATGATTTTACAAGATTTGTCATCCCAAGTGTTTGTCCAGCGAAATGTGTATGACCACGATGAAATACCTTTGGGACCTACTTGAGCATTACACGAGTGGTTGCGAAAGGGAAATCAGTGGAGATTTTCGTTTTTCACATCTTCTGAGAGAGTCGGAACTTCACAGTGAGATAAAGAGACGGTTCATAAGGATTCCGAGGCAGTCGGATGAAGGAATCCACTTCACAGCAGCTGTTGTTAGTAGCTAGATGAGGTCTTCCTTCAAAAGTCATCCAGTATGTTATTTAAAATGTATGTAGGCAGGGGCTTCCGTGGAAGCTTTCGAAATCTCACAATTCTTCCTAATTAATCCTTTAAGTGCCATCATAAGATGCATCTACTTTCAAAATGTTTGTAAAATAGTTGTTTAACATGTTTTTAGATTTACATAACTTTTTTCCTTTTTGGCTATCTACATTTTAATTTTCACAGTTAAATGCTGTTTCATTTTTATTTGCACGAGACGACCTGACTTTGCTCATCGGTTGCCTCAAAGGAAGGTTCTAAAGTTGAGGTTTTTTTTTTTCATAAAAAGGATAATCTTGGCAGTTTGAAAAATTTCAGATTATAGTAAGATTTCTTTACGCACAGGCGTTTTTGAACTTACGTTTTCTACTGAATAATTTATGTACACACTCAGCGGCCACTTTATGAGGTAGAGTTCCATGTTATGTGAATAATAACTCAGATAATGAAATCAGTAACTTCTTAAATAAACATTTTATGAGAACGTATGACTGAAGATAATTAGAGATCTCAATCATAGCTATTTAAATATCGATTTTCAACAACATTCTTCGGCTTACGGAGAGTTGCAGAAATTTGAATATTTAACAGCAACAATATCAGTTTAAATAATTGCCTCTAAAAATACAAGCAAGTTAAAGCAAAATCCATTGCATTAAACTTTAATAACATGTGTAAGAGTGTTTTTAGCAGTTCACCTAATTATTATGTTAATTTCTTTTTATTTTGCAGAACGAGCTAAGTTGCTAAATGTTTCAGCTCCAATAAATGTTTAACTACTGAACACATGTTGTGGGAAATCGAGATTGAAATAGATTTCTTTCAGATCTTTAAATTATATTCAGTCACATTTTTTCATAAAAAAAGCTTATTTCAGAAGTTACTATTGACATCAGCTGGAACTGTACATAATGAAGTGGCATAGGAGTTTATAATTCATTCTTTGATTAATTCGATGCCAGAAAATGTCCATTTGCTCCCCCCCTTCCCTGAAATGAAATATCTGATGTGCCAGGGGATCAAAACTTATCATTCCATCAGACCGTGGAATCAGAGGTATAAGCCAAAAGTTTCATTTTTTCCTAAAGCGGAACTCTCATCGCTGCTACAATTGAAACAACAACCTTGGAGCTTTATGAGCCTCCACCTACCTCCTCTGTGCAGTAGGCGTGTCCTCTTCTCTTCCTATCGGATCTTACATCTAACACTTAATGAAAGAATTAATGGATTTTTTTCCCCATTAAAATTTTTCCTTTTTCAAAGCCAATGTATTTGGTTTTTCCATTTAGATTCATAAACGATGTTATTGTTCTTGGGGATATAAAATCTCCTTTCTTCACTTGTTGCAAGAGAATCGTGTCAGCATAGAATTGTCGCTGGAATCAGTTGAAAGGTTTTTTATATGACTTGAGTGGTGTTTGTCTAGATTAGGGATTCTCAATGTGGGGTACTCGGTGAAACATTTTGGGGTACACCGTGAGAGCTCAAAAGTCGCTAGATCTAGTAACAAAGTAAAAATAACCATTGTTATACTATAACTATAGTTTTATCAATCTATACAAAGGGTACCCCAGTTACATACACATTTCCAGGGGGTACGTGAAGCATAAAAGGTTGAGAACCACTGGTCTAGATGATAAAGAATCTTCTAATAATTGGTTACAGCCTCCGTTACAAGCAAATACTTCCTCTGCTGTTTCAGTAATGGATGTTTTACAGGGTCGTGCCAAGCGGGCACTAATCACGTTACATTTGTTAGACAATTATCACACATTCTGTGCTATCAAACAAATGAAATCACTGGTAAGCATACACTTTACTGGTTATCAATGCTATGCTTGCATTTTGATGTATTCTCAACTCACTGGTTGCTCGTCGAGTGAAGGAAGGGAGGCTAAGATCCCACTTAACGTTTTGAAGATTAATTTGAATAGTGATAATAATAATAAAAATTTATTAGAATAAGGACGTCTAAAATAATTTCTGCAACCACCAGCAAACTTCACAGGTTCTGCTATTCATAAGAGTGATCGACGTCAACGTCTTGTCGTTTGATCCAAAGGAGAAAAGTCGTAATGGAAGTGGCATAAATAGCAACTGAACAAGCAAAGGGAGAGACTTGCGCAGTTGAGATTTCTCAGAGATCCTCTGATCTGTGAGATCCTCTATCAAACAACAATTGTTGCAGGAGAATGTCGAAGCATTGTCAATGCGCGGTCTTACAGTGTCTCCATTGTTATATTAAGTGCCAACTTGTGACTCGCGCTATGACATTATCAAATAATACTTGTCTTTCATGCCCAAAATGTAAAATTTCTTATTTTAAAGTGAGAAAAGATTTTTTCAAGTTTTTAACTCAGCTCTGATTTCCATTCCAACGTTAAATAAATTACTCCTCAAGCAGCTGCTTCCACAGAGATCTGCCAGTATAATAGGCAACAGAAAGGATCTGTGAGTAAGGCGGAGATAGAAGGTAAACAACGCAATAAAGAAACATCCATACTTTATCAAAGGCTCAAACCCACGTCCCTTTGATCATTAGTCAAGCAAGCTAACCAATAGGCCACTCTAGCATATTGAAATCAGCTTAAGGAAACATATTGCATTCAGTTTTTTTTCCCTTCTCGAGCTATGAAGTGCCGCTCAGAACTAAAATTATCTTATGGAATGTGGAGAGAGACCGAAGTCAGTCGACGATATCCCCTGATTACTTCTTGGTTTATTATTGGTGCACAAAAATCCTGACAAATATCAGCGAAATCGATCGAATGGTTCTCGAGCAATGATCAGTTTCATTAAGGGTCTTTTCGCCGAGTAAAAGATGATTTTAGGTTGTTTTCTAGTTGGGAATTGTAGATTACACTATTTTATATATTGTGTGTGATGATGAGATTTTTAGCTTCATTTAGTTTTAACGGAAGTTCCTTTGGTATATTCCTAAAATTGTAAAGCGAAACATTTCTACAATCGCCCATTTGCGAAAGGTAAATGCAGTGCTTTATATGCAAGGTTCATGGAGCCTATAGCAAAAAAATTAAAAATTTTCCTTTTTACAGTTAATTATTGACTGTCAAAATTAAAAATGCTGTGACTTTTTAAGAAGAAAAGCTTAAAAAAGTAATGGTATACAATCAGAAAATAGTTACATATAATTTATAATGATTACATCCATAAAGCAAATTATTGTGCTAAAAAGAGCATTTGCAGTTTTTCTTTCGAGTTCATTTTTCTTGTCTTCATTGTTGGCAAAATGAGTACTCACACTATCAAAATTTGCTTCTTGAAATCACTCTCAGCAGATAAAAATTATACGAGAAAGTTTTTGCTATTTTTTATATATATTTATACCTACGGTAATTATGCCATTTAGCGTCTGAGGTCAGGGCCATGTTGGTCATCGTCTAGATGTGCTGATGGCTCTGTGTAAACGTTACACATCTCAGTGATGGGGATCAAGTTAAGAGTTGGGTTGCTTTACCTCTGAGCAGCAATATATCTATACACAGTGGCTAAATGGCCAGGTCACAAAGACCTCAAATGCTCAGAGGAGATTGAAGAAGTGAACCCACTGGTGAGTTATGAGACAGACGGAAGCGTCCCGTTAATGCCCTCCAACTGCAATCTTTAACAACATGCGTCGAGTATGGCTCTCCTGAATAAGGAACCAAAATTTAACGTCCCATTGGACGGACTGTGGCCTTACTAAGATCTTCGTGAAGGGTAATTCCGTGGCCTTTAACACCATGACCTTTGTTAAATATAAAAGCAAAGAATTTCAGTAGTTGATTACATTGTGAAGGTTAAAATTTATCTTCACTTCTTGCTTTCTAATAAATAACCCGAAAGGAACGATGTGGACCTCTCAAAGGAAGTCGATGTGACGCCCCCGGGGAAATGGCCCTCCAACGAAGGCCAGAAAGAGAAGGCTTTTTACCTTCTAGTCAATTATACCCAAAATTATACGCAAAGGTACAATTGAGTAGCCTAGTCTGGAATTCCGTCATTCTCCGTAGAACTAATGTAATTTTTTTTCTAAATTTTCTATCTAAATGACTTTATGAAATCCTTTTAAAGTTCATATACCGATATTTGGGCAAAATAAAAAAGTTACTAAAATAAATATCGCCGAATTCAGAAGGAGAATCAGCGCTCAAAAGGCGTGTGTGATTTAAAAGAGAGGCAATTAAAATTCTGGTTAGAAACGTGGCACAATGTTAATGAAAAAAAGCTAAACGGAAACTGCTTGTCTCAATGCATTCCCAAATTTTCCTGAATTTTCATTCTTTGGCATTGTTGGTTACATGACTTCAGAATCATAGATTTTTTCCGTGCGAAAATGAATTTTGACCTTGACGAAAGCAGATCCCCTGCAATAATGAATGACGAGAAAGACTATTATCATTTTGTATGACAATATTTATACGTGTGGTAGAGAGTTCCAGAAATGTGCCCACTGCAAACCATACAAAGAGCATGCCCTTTATTTTTTCAGCGTCTGAGAGCAGCAGTATCACTCATTTAGATGCGGTAATTTACATGCAAAGCAGAGAGATGAGTGACCTTGATACGTGCTGCTGTGGGCACGTGGATTGGATAGAACACTTTATATGCGAAATACGAATCTCGATTCTATGAAGAAAAAAATCAGCAGAGGTTAAGGTAAAGGAAGCAAATCATTTCCACTAATTGGACTCGATCTCAAATGAGAATAATGAAGAAAACAGACTACAGATTTATGGCGAAAATATTCAACGATATGAATCATCCCAAGTTTTATTACAAGACTTTTCATGTTTTTTCTCAAGTTCATATTCATACATAAACAAGGAAGGGTGGTGTGGAGAGACTATTAGTAAGCGCAGTAGACGCTTCGACATTTTTCATAGACCAGTGGCCTGACAATCACTTAGTCAATGAATTTATGATCTAGACAGTGGTTCCCACCCTTTTTACAGCAGTGGACCACATTTCCAAATCACATTTGAGTTCCGGACACCCATTACACATTTAAGAGTTTAGTGACTTAAATTAAAATCTTTAAATGCTGGCCAATGAAGGAATAGGCCTACATTCAATAATACAAGTTGTTTTTTACTGCAACGTAACAAGTAAAATGCATGGATGTAGAAAAAAGAACTAAACATTAAATATTATTGGCACCACAGTCACGGACCACAGGTTGGGAAACACTGATCTAGATCTATGAGAAGCGTTCAACTGCGCATGCTCATAGTCCTCCATGGTGTCCCATTCTGCACCACTGAGAGTATAGCACATTCCCTAGACTCACACACAGAAAAAAAATTGGAGAACATCAACGTTATGGGAATCAACTAATGTTAAATTAATTTATATTTAACTTATTATTAATTCACCCCCAAAAAGCATAAACGCTTATGCATAAATGATATATAAGCAAATTAAACAATAAATCACGCAGCAGATACTTAATTCTATTTTCACTGATTTTTATTTATTTCTTTTCCCTTAGGAAGGAACCACTTACTCCAGGGAAGGAGTGAATCTTGTTGGCGTCATCCCTGGAGCGAACAGGGGTCAACTGGATGACGGAATTGTTTTGGTTGGCGCTCACTACGACACAGTGCAGGCATCCAATGGTAGGCTGCTTTTTCAGGATATGAATCCGTTAAATGATTAATTTTCCAGGAGTAAATTCGCAACTCAGCGTTTTCAGTTAAGGTTTTTTTGGTAAAATTACAATTTGGCCATTTGTTAAAACTGATGAACATTGTCTTTTAACATTGAAATTCACTGTTATTTTCGAAAATTAGTACAGAATTTCAAAAGTAGGTTTACAACTTTGAGGGGGTACATATATGTAAAAATAAATGATAGATACAAATCAAATGCATAGATATGTAGCCAAACCCATCAAGTTTTGTCAGAGATTTCAAAATGACAGTTCGACATGACTTCCTGATGTAACGATACTTATCCCACTTATAACGAATTTCCTTCCCAAGTGCGATGTCTCATGTCTGCCATGAGTTCTGCAACTGCGCCTGTAATTACTGCCCATAGATGATCAACATTTGCTGGTGGTAGAAAATACACTTCATCCTTTAACAACTTAATATCTCTTCTAGAGTTGTTCGGGATCAATTTTTAAAGTCCGCACTCACACTTGTCCGCACAACCTTTCTTTCATATAATTAATAGGAGGACTAAATAGCATGCTCTGTGTATTGACATACCATTTGCAAGAAGAGATTCCAAATGTCATTTCTTTATTTATAGAGTAGGAAGGGTATGAAATGATCTTCCAGAGGACATTGTCATCTCTCCTACCATAACCGTTTTTAAAAATCATTTACAAAGCATGGACGTATGTAAATATTTGAAATGCTACAACTTTTAAGTATTTCATTTGCTTTCATCTCAAGATTGCCAAAGGATTCATTTACCTGCAGTCCATTTTTTCCTATATATGATGCTGTACATAATCGTTGAATTTATTTTATGTTTGTAATGCCACATATGTTTGTTAATTCTACCAAATGGAGTCAGTGTAAATAATATTTACCTTCCATGAGACTGGTAATAGAGTTGCTGTACCGTATGGATAATTATAGATTAGCGAATAGGGTTATGAACAATGTGCCTAAAGGCCTCAGAAAGAAGGGGAGACCTAGAATGCGGTGGGCAGACAATGTCAAATAGGACCTTGTTAGAATTGGTGGGCAGTGGCCAGATGCAGAAGATATAGCTCAGGACAGATATGCTTGGAGAACTAAATTGCATGGTCTGGTTGGACCTCCGTAGCCCATGGCTGCTTGAGGAGGATTTATTACTATTATTAATTGTTGAGCCCGGGTCAGATTTAGGTAAAAATGTTATCTGACTCGTCACAAGACATATAAACAGAATCGTTTATTTTATTCTATGTTGTTAATTGTAATCCTTTTGTGACAAAATTAAAATGTTAATGCTATTTGAAACGAAAATGATTAGAAATATCAGTAGCAGGACCGAATGTCCGTACACAAAGAGCCTCTCATTTATTAAAGACAGAGAATACGTAAAAAATAATCAAAAGGAAATAATCAATCACAATCTCCCCTCAAGTAGCTGCTTGCCACAGAGGTCTGACAGGAACCTGTCAGTTTACATGCCATGGTAGAAGGTCTGTGAGGATGGCAGGACCTCAGCAGAAAAACAACACGAACATCCATGCCTTCCTTACCTGTGAGAAATATTTTAAATTGAAATGGAAACTATTCTGAGCCCAAGCCCGAAGTCGTGTGTGTTATTTTCAGCGCGATTCCGAACTCATCTCTAATCTCTTCAAAATAATTGTACATTCTTTCAAAAATGTAAAGCTACTTTTGAAACTCCCTGTTTCAAAAGTAGTTTTATATCATCTCGATTGTTTTCACGAGGTGAAATTATTCTCTCCTGAGCTGAAACTAGGGATTTTTCTTTTTATTTAAAGAATACGAACGAAAGAGGAAAAGAATTTTCATCTCTGCGACTCAGTAGAATAGTTCACTTTGCTATATTAATCAAGGAACATTTCTGTTGATTCACTTCTTATCGGTTACTGTTGCCATCCTAAACAAAAATATTTCTACTAGTTAAACCCACACCGAAAGTTTGGCTGAAACTAGTGTCCATTGTTAACTCTTCCTATAAGTTCATTCATCGCTTTGAAGCAAGGCAATTTTCACAACTCTCCTGCATTTTGCCATTTAACTTCCAATTTTGCCAACTAGCAATAATTTCACAGAAATAATCCCAATATTTACTTCTCGTCTGAATTATAGCAAGTCAGTGTAAATTTCCCCCAACACCCCTTGATTTGGCCCCAAACTCTCCTTAATTCACAAAACCAATCCCAAAATTTACGTCTCTCCTAAATTTGCCAAATCACTTCAAAATTTCCAAACTCCCCAAGATTTTGCCAAGTCTTCTCGATTTTGTCAACTCTCCTTAATTTTACAAACCCAGTCCCAATTATCACAACTAGCCTATATTTTACCAAGTGGATCGATTTTTGCCAATACCCTAGATTTTGCCAACTTGCCGTAATTTTACAGAAAAAAATCGCATTTTTTACATTTTCCCTGAATTTTCCAAGTCACTTCGAATTTTATCAACTCTCCTTAATTGCCCAAGAAAGGCACAATTTTCACAACTCCCCTGTATTTTACTAAGTGGCTTAGAATTTTGCCAACTGCCCTAGATATGGTCAAGAGTCCTCGATTTTTCCAACTCTCCTTAATTTCACAAAAACAATCCCAATTTTCAAAACTCGCCCGTATTTTACCAACTGTCCCTAGATTTTGCCAACTCCCTAATTTTTGCCAACTCTCCTAGATTTTGCCAACTCGCCATAATTTTGCAGAAAAGAAAACACAATTTTTACACCTCACCTGAATTTTGACAACTCCCCACGATTTTCTCAAATCACTCCGAATTTTGTCAACTCCCCAAGATTTTTTCCAAGTCACTCCGAATTTTGCCAACTGCCCCTAGATTTTGCCAACTCCCTAAGTTTTGCCAATTCTCCTAGATTTTGTAAACTCGCCATAATTTTACAGAAAAAAATCCCAATTTTTGCATCTGACCTGAATTTTGCCAACTCCCCACGATTTTGCCAAGTCACTCAGAATTTTGTCAACTCCCCAAGATTTTGCCAAGTTCTCCCGATTTTGCCAATTCACCTGTATTTTACTAAGTGGCTTCGAATTTTGCCAATTGCTCAAGATTTTGCCGTCTCTCCATTTACCAAACTGTCCTAGATTTGCCAAGTTGCCTCGATTTTGACAACTCCCCTTAATTTTACAAAAAAAATTACAAAATTTCCCAATTCACCTAGATTTTACGAAGTCTCTTCGAATTTTGCCAACTCCGAGTTACTTTGTGGGGGGAGCCTCCCCCCACAAAGGCATTCGTAGCAAAAAAAAATATAACCACAAAAAACAATATAGGCAACAAAAAGGCAGCCACAAGAACAATATAGGCATGATGGTGCATGGTCATATCGCCCCTCAAAGTAAGGAACAGAAATAGAACATTTAGAGACTGCATAAATTTTAAAAGAATATCAGTAGCAATTAAGAAAAAAATAAAAAAACCTTCAAAGACAAAACTGGAAGATTTTTGCAGAAAATCTCTCCCCAAATATGATTACCTCAAACCTCTGGAAATCATTTAACTCACTCAACAATGACAATATCCCACAAAACCCAATTCATTCAATTACATTAAAAAATAAAGAATCACAACAAGAAACAACAGAAATTTTTGCAAAATTCTACTTGAATAATATAAAAACTGAACCATGACCTGAAACGATCGAAATCCTGTTGTTTCGCGCAAGGGGGCGAAGGGTGATAAAACGTAATACTCCTGAAAAAATTCTTGTACCATAAAAGGTCCTCTTTTTTGAAACAACTGGATTTCCCTTTTTAGATTATTACATGTTTTAACTTCCTTCACTCCCCTTGTGCGAAACAACAGGATTTCGATCGTTTCAGGTCAAGGTTCAGTTGTTAGTATCCCTCCGCTTCGTTCTTAACGCATCAGGATGTTGTGTTATTCTAAGTTTGAAATATTCTCGGTTGTATGTCCTCTTCTGTATTAGCAAAAACACACACGTTTTGTTCGTTACGAGACATCTGACAGGAAACGCAACGTAAGACGTAACGTAAGACAGTCATGCTCAAAAAATATTCGAACGTGTTGAAGAAAAATCCTTACACCTCCTGAAATATGAGTATTAAAGTTAAGATCTGTGATGAAATATTTTGCATAACCACTAGTCTCGTTTTAAATTGTTAGCTTCTTCTGTAGCAAGCAAGTGTCCGTAAGACAATATGTTTATTCTTGCATGTGAACAAACACACACGCACACATGCGATAACATAAACACATAAAGATGAAACACATACAGACACTTTAACACACACAGAGAGAGAGAGACATGAAGACGTATACACGTACAGAGAAATGACTATGTGCATACAAACATGAAGACGTATACACATACAGAGAAACGACTATGTGCATACAAACATGAAGACGTATACACATACAAAGAAACGATTAGTGCATGCAAACATGAAGACGTATACACATACAAAGAAACGATTAGTGCATGCAAACATGAAGACGTATACACATACAGAGAAACGACTATGTGCATACAGACATCTTAACACATACGCACACGCACGAAAACATATACATATAGAGAAACAAACATATTAACATACATGAACATACACACACTCACATACGCACACATACACGATTCACTGAAACACACACACACACACACACCGAGAGAGAAACAAACATGAAGACACAGTTACATCTTGACATATATGCACACACCTGCACGTACACACATTTCGTAGAAACATACATATTTACACATAGACACAAACATACAGAGAGAAACAGACATACAGACAGACATACGCACAAGACAGTGTGCTTTACTGTAATGCGGTGTCCTGTGAACTAAAGAATCTTTCTCAAACCCAAACAGTATAACTTCCATGTAGGTTCTGATATCAAAGATGGTGTGCTTTCCTGCAGTGCAGCACACCATGGGCTAAAAATCTTTCTCAAACCCGATCATAGCGTGTTTTTTCACAGATGTGTTCCATTGGTAGTGATCGTTATCTCTATAGATTTAAATGTGAAGCATAGAGTGCCTACCTCTTTGTATGAAATCGCTTATAATGAGACAATATTTCCTTTAAAAGTTCGAAGTTATTACTATGAACTAAAAAAGTGGTGATGTATACACTATCTGATCGTTAAAATCAAATTTTAGCAAGTTAATATATCGTTCTCTAGCTAGCGAGTCCGAAATTAATGTGTCTTTGCTTTAAAAATAAATACGCCTTCACGCAACTAATTGTAACAGTTACAGGATTTTTTCATACGACCCCGTAGAAGTGGTGAGAGGATGTCGGGATCTTGGTAAGTAAACATCACAAACGTTCATGTCTTACTATGGATCTCAAACCTTGGCTTTGTTAGATCAGAAGTAACTAACTTACTGTCTATGAGATAGATTTCAATCTGTTGGCCATCATAACTTATAGCTATATCGGAGGTAAAGTACTGTCCATTTCAGGCTATTGTGAGATTTTCAACATAAAGAATTAGCAGATATATGGAAAAAATAATAATCTGACTCAGATGCTTGCGATTTTACCTTTTTCGGCAAATGGTGCTAAGAAAGTAAATATACACATAGGTGGTAGATGTATCAGTGTTTGAGATAGGGGTATTGTATGAGAGAAAGCAAAGAATACATAATGAGAAACATGCATCTGAAGAGTTAGTTTATCTCTATGACAGGGAAACAAACTTGCAATCAGTTTTTCATTCTAAATGCTTACACAACGTGTGAACCAGATAGGTAGTTGGTCGGTGTAATGATAAGTCATTAACGTCTGATGCGAAGTATCTTTTGTAGATAGACACTTTGATTAACGAATGTCAGAAAAAGGGAAAGTCCTTGATTGAATGTGTAAAACATCCCTTGTGATCCTGACAGAATTAGACATCTATAGCAGATAGAACTCAGAAGACTGTGTGGAGAATTAAACTTTACAGAGGTCTATTCATCTTTGATAGTTAAATGAATCATTTCTCAAGCATCGAGGTTTCGCAATTTATGATAGTATAGAGAAAACAGGTGTGCAAGTCAATCCCTGTCTATATTAATGTTGTCAACCCTCAAGCTCAGTACATTACGTTTCACATATTTTTATCAATCAGATCAGTCCATTCACGGTTTTAATGACTTTTTAGTTCAAATCTTTATTGTCTATGGAAAATGCATGAACCAGGTTTGTTTTTACCAAAGTACATGGTCATATCGCAAGTATGAGAAAGATCGCCCCCTGCACAGAAACGGTGCATTATCGTGGTTGGAAAAAAATAAAAGTTGAAACTTAAGTGATAACTACCCCGAATGTCATTTGAAAATTCGAGGATGTTAACGCTACCACCTAACAAAGGACGCAGGGGAATAATGCTTTTCGTATTACTTTAGATCACACTGGGATTTTTACACATTTTGCGAAACTCGTAATAAGTTTTTATGCTGAATTATATGTCACAATTTCTTATGAGGATAAAGAGTGCCAGTTAACAATTTTCTGTGTGCTCCCTTTCTAACGTACGAGGTCAAACCATATTCTCCCTGTAGCCATATTTAATTGTGATGAACAATATAAGACGACCTTGAACTTGTAAAATCAGCTGAACGCTTGGAGTTTCAAAAACCGCTGTGTACATCCAATAGATCCGAAGGCAGCATACATGGAGCCCCCGTTGACCTGATAAAATGCAGCATTTAGACAGGAAACACTAATTATTTAACTTTGTTCAAAAGATCTTTGAGGAAGATAAAGGCACGGAGCGGTTCTCACGAGTAAAGGATGAGTAGCATATCTTTCGCATCCACTTATCAGCTTTCCATAGGTCAGAGCTAGTGACGTGGGCAGTGGTCCATGACCTTTGTACGTCACCAGCTGGCCAGCTTGTTGCCGTGATGTGTCATTTCAGCAGATCACGTGAATCGGCAGAAGAATCCCTTATTTTGAATTGCTGCATTTCGTCATGTCATTATTTAACTTTCTCATTAGGGCACCCTCGAGGAAGATAAAGCACTGAGCGGTTCTCACAAGAAATTAGACATGTTTCGGTTATCAGCTTTCCATAGGTCAGCACTTGAGTTGACCCGTGACATTTTATCACCGGGAGCGGCGCCTGTGCGCACGTCTCCCTGCATTTCTTTATAATCACTGTGAATTCTCGAGATGTGCCTGCATTTGTGAAAAGGTCTTATTCGGGTTGACTATTAAGCGCACAATTCACCGTTCCGTCTCGTGGTTGGGGGGCTACTGCACGTGTGGGTGTGGGAATCCTTCGCTGATCGAACCGTTCGTGATCATTAAGTCTTTTGCATGAAAGATATATCAGCGGCGCTTTTCAGCACAAGGGAAAAATTCGTTTTCACCGGTGTGACTGAACAGTAATGAGTATCCAACTCATTGGTGAGGTTTGTACTTTTTTAGTTAGGTGGATTTTTATGTTGCCCCGAAACATTCTCATTTCGATGGATTAGCTCAGGTATGATGAGAAGGGTACGTTCAAGTGAGACTTATGTATTATTTTTTATAGTAGGTTAGTGTATTTGACTCTTGTCCCCTATCAACGCGCATTCGTGTTGGAACTAAAATTTTTTTCGCAAGCGGAAACGTATGAATTCTATTTTTAGCATGGCTTACTTTCTATAACAATCTTCCGCGTAGTCTTTACAGAATTTACCGGATGAAAACAACTGACCTTGTAAAGCTTGTAACTGACGCCGCAATGCGAATTTCATTAGCGTCTCACGTTCGCCGATAAACGGTGGAAGAGACGATTTTTACAAACTGTGAGAGCGTTTGTAGATTAATGATTACTCCCATAGCTGATTTTTCTTCGAGTAGCGTTACTTCCAATGCATCATGTACTGAGGATACACCGGTAATAAGTATTTTTAAACCATGTCGCGTAATGGATATACTTACGGAGAGTAATGAATTGAAACAAACGTAAAACCACTTTCCAAGACGTCCTGACGCAGAAGCACAGATATCTGATGGCATCACCCCATTGGAGACTAATACGCTCAACTCTTGAAGGTTTAGGGCGCATAATTTCAAAAGTCTACATGGGGTACATTGAAATGCTAACCTATCATAAAGGGTAGAATTGGGAATGGGGTGAACCGTCTCTGGACTTGTAAAAATTTCGGGTTCTAAAGCAGCGGTCAAGGCTGCGAGTGCGTTTTCATGTTGTAAGACCCGGCATGAAAGCAGCGCAGATCCAAGATTCATCCATCAATAAAACGTGGTCCGTACCGAACGCTGGGGTCTTTTAGGTCCCCAGACCCTATTACCCTTCAATATTTTTCATCCTGACGAATAAAATCAGATTTTTTTTTCCTTTTATTAATTTTTCACTCAATAGCATTTTTTCATTTTCTGCGGGACAGTTACTGCAGGATAGTCCTTATTCTAGTGAAGGTCGAACTCGCAAAATACGGGGATCTTGTTCAAGGATTGCATCAACCATTCAGTGAGAGGTTGCCACCCAAAGTTTAGCTGGACCTGGCAAATTTCAGATGAACGTAAACACCAAGGCAGCGGGTTCAAATCACTGCGTCGGGAAGTAATTTTTTTTTTTAAATACAGGACATTGGATGACACCGATTAAATGTGCCTAGAGAAAACTGATTTACCACGTGAAGGGTCGGCCAGGGTTTTTAATGATGAGGGGCGATGTTTTTGATAAGTGTTTAATTACAAAGGAATAAAAATTGGTAATACAGGGAATATACAACTTTGGGAGTTGATTTTATGTGAGTGACTGCTACCGAAAGTTTTGCAATTATTTAGAGACTTGCATTATGCATTCTGAGTGTCACCATTCAAAAAAGAGTTTAGTGGACTTGTAAAAGGATAGAAACCAAGGGAGTTTCTGATGAGTTTTTTAAATACAGGAGATGTACTAAAATGCGCATTGGAAGCCACCGATTAAATTTTTAATGAGGGGAGGAGACAGTTTTCATAAGTGTTTAATTAATAAGGAATAAATACATAGAATATACAACTTTGGGAGTTGATTTTACGTGAGGAACTGCTTTTGCAATTATTTACAGACTTGCATCATCTCTTTCTGCACGAGGTTGCCACCCAAAGTTTTGCAATTATTCTGAGGCTTGCATCATCCAATCTTTGCCATCCCAAAGTTTAGTTGGACTTGGAAAACGAACGTGGATACCAAGGGAGTTTGTGAAGTTTAAAAAGGGGACATTTGATAAGGGGAGGGAATTTTAATAAAGGGGGTGTTTAATAAAGGGGAGGGAATTTTAATAAAGGGGTGTTTAATAAAGGGGAGGGAATTTTAATAAAGGGGTGGAACTTTTGATAAGGGGTTTTTAATGAGGAGGGAGTCTGGGAACAATTACGACTAAAATAGAGGTTTTTCTAAGAATAGTACTCCTCATAGTCACTAGATGGCTCCAGGGTTTAAAAAGGGGGGAGGTTTTTTTAATAAAGGGGGAGTCAAAAATCGGGAAATTAGAGTTAAAATAGGGTTTTTCTAAGAATAGTATTCCTCATACTCACCATATGGCGCCAGGGGTTAAAAGGAGGGAAAGAAGGGGGGTTGTAATAAAGGGAGGAGTCAAAATCGGGAAATTAGAGCTAAAATAGGGATTTTCTAAGTACTCCTCATAGTCACCAGATGGAGTCACGGGTTAAAAGGGGGGAAGGAAGGGGTTTTTAATAACGGGAGAGGAATTTTTAATAAAGGAGATTAATTAATTTTTAATTAATTATTAATTATTAATTATGAATATTAATAAGTGGGCGTGGTCTGTGACGTCATAGGGGAGGCACAGTGTGTGGGGGGGCTGGGTTGTCAGGACACTACTTGCAGTTCGCACGGGACTACCATCATTGGACAGTGGAAGAATGAAAAAGGGTTGCCTTCTCCGACGAATCAAGGTTTCTATTCCACAGAAATGACGGGCAGCGGCGGAGAACGGCGTCAGACACATGAGAACCAATACCCAGACACGCTTGTCAGTCAAGTGCAGGCCGGTGGCAGTGTGCATGTCTGGGAGATGTTTTCCTGGTATGACCTGGAACCGCTGGTACCACTGGATGGGTCCCTGAACGCCAATGGCCACCTGTCCATCATCGCTGACAACATTATTCCTTTCATGTTGGACATTTACCCTGGTGGTGATGATGTCTACCAACAAGATAATGCGCCCTGCCATGTTGCTAAGGTGATACCAGAACGTGACTGGTTCCAGGAACATGACAGTGATGTTTCCGTTCTCCCTTTTGCCGGCGAAATAGCCCGTCCTCAATCCCATCGATCACTTTTAGGACCATTTGGAACGACAGGTTCGACGTGCTGACCCACAACCACGTCATCTCCAGAATCTTCGTGCTCTGCTGGAGTCCGAATGGGCACGTGTGCCTCTGGCAACCTTCCAGGGCCTCATTACATCCATGCCACGCCGTCTCACCGCTGTCATCCGGGCCAAGGGTGGTTATTCCCATTATTAGGTAGGTGGTCATATTATTCTGATACGACTGTGTATATGTGGCATCCTTATGCTCTTCCAAAGTTATCGCTTAACAACGTTAATTCATAGCAGATAGAGGGGAACAATTATCATGTTCTTGATCGCCATGGATTAAATTTGAATGTGGACACATCAATAATCTGATTATTTGCATTGAAAAAGGTTGACAATCTGAACCTATTATAATTCTCGAAGGATATTTTTTCAGCACTGGAGTAATAACGTCTTCATCATCTCCAACAAGACTGTCGAGCAGGGTTATATATAAGACAAATTGAAAAACATCACGAATATTTCAGCGTCATTCAACAGACGTCTATAATACTCCGACGAATTATCAAAGTTATCAAACATGTCTTCATTATTGATTCTTATCATTAATTTATAACAGAATTTTCATTTATCCGCACTAGAATGGAAATAGAGTAAGAGTTCTCTTCATATTGTCTGTTGATGCGTTTAACCAAAATCTAAATAATGAAAACAGAAACTTTGATTCAAAATAAGAGAGCTTGGACAACACAATATGAGAATCAAAGACTAGCCGTAGTGCCTTCATATTGTACCTGATGTACCGTAACGTTAAATGCCAGCTAGCTGAATTCTATTTTATCACATGTGACACATGAAACTCGTGAACAGCACCCACGTTACTGTTTCTCTAAGTTACATGTTATATATCCCAAACTTACAGTTTCTATGTTAGAAAAATAACTAACTTAATGCATATTAAACGTTTCTTTAATTCAATGATCTCTCAGGTGATGTATTTGGCTTTTCACCTACACATAAAAGTTACAGTTCTTCTGTCTGCCAAGAGATGCCTAATGATAATAAAAGGAAATTCGCAAGCCAGAAAGTTGGAATCAGGCTTACCAGCTACTTTTCCCACAGTACTTTAATATAAGGGAGAAAGATTTCAGTACCTATGTGGAGATGTTTTCTTTTTTTTTCATTTGCAACACATAGGCGAGAAAAAAAATCTTAGAAGCTATTCCTATCTTTTAGAGGCCTTCATTCCTTACTAAGACCGAAGTCGCTGCTTCCTACTGTCTCAGTTAAAGCTAACACATGATACAAGTTTTGCCTTGCTGAAACAGTCGCTAGCTCCCTAACCACTCTACCAGCAGCTGAGCACTCATCTCCCCTAAATCCCATCCCCACCTGGGTGAGAAAAGGAATACCGATGGACTTGGAAATGTTGCCTTCTGTTGGATGAAGCCTTAGACCATGACTCATTGTGCAGGAAATCATACATTGTGCACTTTAAAGAACGTATTCAATGACCTTAACGGGAGGTTTCTTCTGTCTGCCAAGAGATGCCTGATTGGCCCCATTCCCCAATAGTTCTCTGAACCTTTAGGATCCTTTTGAATTGAAATTCAGCTGAATGTGTTCACAAAAGTGTTGCATCAAAGACGAAGCCAAATCTAGTGGAGCGGGGCAAGGGGCTAATCTCTTTTACTACCTCTTTTAAAATGTGTGTAAAAGAGGCAAAAAATTATTAAACCTATTTACATTTCATGCAATTTTCAAGAAATCTTTAAAGACATGTCAAACGGAGGAGGAAATGTTATACTGCTTTGGAAATCTAGTCTCTTGCCCCCCCCCCCCACCTCCCCACCCCTTTTACAGTTTTCCAGCTCGATTACGTTCCTTGCCCCTTTCCCCTAGATTTGTTTCTAGATCTTGGTCTGGTCAGAGGAAAAATAGCCAACCCACCCTTTGTTATATATATATATGTAATCTTCGACCTATGTTAAAAAAATCTGCTTTACAATGATATTTATTTGTGCCTATTGCTAACTTGATGTTTCCATAAGAAAATAATTGACCTAACCCTTAGAGCGTGGTCCGTCTTGCGAAATGTTTTTTTTTATTTATCCGTAAAAGGAAATTCATTCAGTCTGATTCGGTTGGGTTGCTTTTACCTTTGAGCGACACTTTTTTGCACACAATGGGCTAAATAGCCAGGTCACAAAGACTCCGAAGGCTCCGAGAACTTTGGGGATTCACTGGACAGCTATTTAGCCTCCCGTGAAGGCCATTCATCGTGTTATTTAACGTTCACAGGATATGACTTTCCCGCACACAGTGTCACGGCTTAACATCCCATCCGTCGGACGGCGGCCTTTACAAGCCCATAGGCGTTCCCTACTGACCGTGGGCCTCTGCCCACGGTCAGTAGGGAACGCCTATGGGCAGTACGCAGTAGTAAGCAGTAGTAAAATCCGTAGTAAGTTTTGTAGAGATAAATCTCAACGCTGGCCCAGTTGGAACTCGAACCTGGGAACTACAGATTACGAGCCTGGTAAGTTTACCGACTGAGCAACTCCCCCCCCCCCCCTCAGTCGGAAAGATGGATCCAGGCTTCAGATCTAAAACTTTATCAGTAGCAGAATATCAACTGGAAATTCCCTCAGGCGAATACGGAATTCTCGGTTTGAAAGAAAAAAATATTTTGTCATTTTCAAAATTTCATCATTAGTTTGATTATGGATCGTTACGATCCATAATCGAACTAAAGGAAGATTGGAAAATTTCGAATAATATTTTATTCAAAAAAAAGTTTTCTCTTTTTATTTATCTCTTAAAGCAAACACAAAGAAAGAATTTTTTTTTCTCACAAAATACCAACATTGGGATTAAAAGGAAGTTGAGGTAAATCTATAGACCATCCTACTCTGCCAACTAAGTTACAAACTTTCCTATGAATACAGATTTAGAGCACTAATTTCCAATTTCCAATTTTTCATTTAGGCTCTTCCGTCGATGATAATCAAATTGTTGGAAGTTTTAATAAGAATGGAAATCGTAGTAATTTATTAGTACCTATCCAATTAAAAAATTGCCTCTTTAAAACAAGATTAAATACGTATAGATGGAAGAAGCAGACTAGCAATAAAGTAGAAAGATTTATCATTCATTTAAACAAGTTAAAACTGTCGCTTTACAGAAATAGCAATCGGTCGCTTGGCTACTGATCTAAGGGATCTGGGTTCGAGCCCCGGGTAAGGCATGGATGCGTGTGTTGTTTTTCTGCTGAGGTCCTGCCATCCTCACAGACCTTCTACTATGGCATATAAACTGACAGGCTCCTGTCAGACCTCTGTGGCAAGCAGCTGCTTGAGGGGGTATTTTTTTTAACGAAATAATTTTTTTCATTTGCCTTAAGAAATTGTTGCCTTGCATGAATTTTATTCGACTTTATTTACTGTTCTGTTTATAGCACCTTTTTTGCAGTAAAATTATATTAAGTAAAAATATGCTACTCATAATTAGCTGCAAATATTTCATAAGTAGCAAAACGTTCTTTGAAAGTGAATGGGACCAACTGATGCATTCAAGCCAAACTTCAGCTAGGTTGGGCTTTTCACCGCTGAGCGGCACTTTTTTCCACACAATACGCTAAATGGCTAGGTCAGAAGCCCTCGAGGGCTCAGAGAAGAGTAAGGTAAGTGACCCAATGAACAGTTGTTAAGAGACAGATGTTAATCTCCGTCAAGACTATCCAGCGTGTTCTTTAGCATGCACAGGTTATGGTTCTCCTGCGCGGAGACGAGGCTTAACCTCCCATCCGATGGACGAAGACATTTCCAAGTCCAACGGTTTCCCCTTTCTCACAGAGGGAGGGTGCAAGCGGAGATAAATGTCAGCGTAAGCATAGCAGGGACTGTGAACCTGGGAAGTACAGATTACGATAGTGGCGAACTACCGACCGAGCTAACTACCACCACCCCGAAACTTCGGTATAAATTCTATAAGTTATTGCCAACACAATTCACGAAACCTGAAATGAACACGAAAAGCCACAAATATCATAACTTATCAGAAACACCATTTAGAAGAGACAAATTATTAGCACTCTTTGTACTCAAGAAATGATATCAACGGTTAATAAAAATATCGTGCTGGATTCACGATGTAGAAGGAAGTACACAACTATTTAAAGTTTTAGAATTGGGTATGAAGTGGGCTCAGCCAGTAGCACATCTCTTCCCTAATCCTGAAATCATCAGGCGAATAACCTGAAGTTTCCAGGTTCGAATCCGCACTGAGTTTGCATTGAGACTTTTCCCAGTAACACGAGTTCTGCCCTAAGTGAGAAAGGAGACACCGATGAACTTGGAAAAGACGAAGTCCATCGGATGGAACGTTAAGCTTTGGGCCCGTATATAGCAGAGTCTTTAATTGCTCATTTTAAAAGATAAGCTAGGGAGTGCTGATGGGAGACGTTTATATGTCTCCTAAAATTAATCTTCTTCTCTCAGTTCCTCACTCTCTCAGGGAGGGAGTTCAAGGAAGCCATGACAACCAAAATACCTTCGACAATTTTAATAACAATTTTAATAACTTGACCATAAATGGAAGAAAATAGTAAATATGTACACTACGCAAAAACAAGACGAAAATTTCCATGTTACGTCAAAGGAATGCTGTCTTTGAAGTTCTATAACATGTAGTATATATACATACATAGTTTATCGTAAAACGTCATTGCAAATAAACTAAAATTCACATTAAGGCTATCTGAATTTTATTCATCATTTTACTTTATTTTAATATAAATATCCGACCTATGCGATAGCTGCATTAATATCTATAAATGGAGATTCCTTACCCGAACATGTGCCTCATTTTACTTTCTATGAAAATATTTCATTTGCACAGCATTAATGTTTTTCGCTATCCTTAACCCTCTTTAAGGAATGCAAGGAGATAAAACTGATGAAACAGATTTGCATAACGTTTTCTGCGTAACGTTTGAAGTTCTACTGATTTTCAACCTTTTACCCGGTTTACCACAGTTGTTTCTTTGTTGATGAGACTTTTACTTTTAGGCCAATTTATATGTCAGTATTCTGATTCGCTACATTTAGTCAAAATTTGCCAATAAATTTCGTACAATTTTAGGGAACATTGAAAATGACCAAAAAGAAAAGATTCTTCTCATTAATGTGAATTCAGAATCTTATAGTAGATGCAATCTTTAGATTTAGTGAAACACTAACTTTTGGGCTTGAAAAGAATTACCTGGTCATGCTCTGAAGTCATCTTTCTTTTGATTTATAAATATATCCTATGGATACAGACTAGAGTTTTTTTTTCTTATAAAGCAAACATTCTAAATGTACCATATTTAGTATTTTTGATATCTGACATATTTAATTAATTTTATGAGCTCAAGCCTAGGGCACATATCTCGAAGTCTAATACTGTATAGTGCCTGTTTGGCAATAACAAAAGATAAAACAGAGAAACTCCAAAAGGGTCACAAGCACAAAATAAATTTGATAAAAAAAAAGCACAACTAAAACATGCGAGTGTCAAACACTATACTCTTAGGACGCTTTAATTGGTTTAAAATCAAGGGATCATAATCAATCAAGGATCTAATTATATCATAACGATGATCTCCCACTACCGCGGAAAAGGTCTGCACGAGCTACCAAATATGAGTGTAAATGTGGTCAGTGCTGAAATTAGTGTGAATGGTCTTATTTTTCACAAATCATGGAGTGCTGACCAGAGATCTGAGAATTTTATTTTGGAAGAAAATTTATTTTGAGAATTTCTTCTACTATGGCATATAAACTGACAGGCTCCTGTCAGACCTCTGTGGCAAGCAGCTTCTTGAGTGCATTTATTATTATTATTATTAATCTTACTTGCCAACAGGTATGCACTCACGATATTATCATTACATGTAGAAATCTCCCTGTCAATGAGAGCAGGAGTTTTGGCCTTTGTATGGCCATTAATTGTCTAGTTGACAAGGAATTTGTATTTCTCCCAGTTGGTGATCCTGCGAGAGAGAATGTTTTCAGTAATTTCATTACCAATAATAATAATGATAGGTTCGTGATCAGAGTTGAGCTCATGGATCACATGAATACCATAAGAGGGACTGAAGTGTCCAAAAACAGCAATGTCAAGGACATCTGGTTTATGCATGGTATTGTGGGGGGAAAAGTGGGCTATTTAGGAGTGTCTATGATGAGATCTTTTCTTGAGGCATAGTAAAGCAAAAGACGACCACTTTTGTTCACCACATTAGATTTCCATGACTGGTGCTTGCAGTTAAGATCTCCGGCAAGCACAGTCGGAGTTCTAGGGAATGTCATTTGAGAATGCTAGTAAGGGTAATGGAAGGTAAAAAATATTCCACACGTTTTTCAAGATATATTTCAGAAAACGAAGGGAAAATGTTACAATGCAATGAAAATCCAGTCTATAGCCTCCCCCCCTCCCCCCCCTCCTTACTTTTTACAGCCTCGATTGCGTCGCTTGCCCTTTTTTTCTAAATTCGGAAACTGCCCACATGAAAAAATATAAATTAACGAATAGATTTCAAAATACTGTGCTTGAAATCATCAACCAAAGTGGTAGCCTAAGATGGGGATTAATAAGATCGTGCTTTTGAGTGAAACCCAATCTTATTAAAATTATCCTGCAGTGACCGAGTGTAACATCTGCATGCAGGGCTTCTTTTTGTTGGACCCATTCCCATTTTCTTAAAATATCCTTAGTTCCCTAATTACTACGGAACACAATCGTCTTAATAGGGGGCTTTGGAGTTATGGAGTACATTAGGTGAATGGTCATTCAGGAAACTCAGTAGATTAACTGCAGAAAATCTTTCCTAAAAATAGATCTTCGAAAAGCAAAGTCTGATAAAAATGTCCCATTGAAAAATATTTTATTTCTCAATTCAGCTAGGAAGTTACAACCTTTTTAACATATATACTGTAAAAGGCTGAAAATATGCAGATTATGGGACAATCTGATGTTAAGAATAGAAATACATGAACAGAATTATCACCAGAGCCTCGATTTGCCATCCATTGTCTATCGATTTCTCTCTTAATATTGTCTAATGAGAAAGCAAAGAAAGAAATCACCAGCCAATGCATGTTGCCCACCTCTCACGACGGGGACGTAGAGGTTGGATTTTGAGAGGTGCCGCCCACCCACCCGTTGTTCTTCGGATCATCCTTTATCAAACTTCGTCGTCATCTTCATAACAATCGTCCATCAAATCAAAAAATATTTCTTCATGCATTGTCATTTCGCACTGCGTTTCTATTATGTCTCCTTGGCCATTTATCACCTTTGACTTATCAGTCAGAAAGAGACGGACATGTATTACCTTCCATACACATGATTCATCTGGAACGTAGTCTGTCTTAAGTTGAATTGCGAAGCCAGTTTCAGAATCTAGACGAAATCCATCCACTTCTTCAAAGTCTTTACATGGGGCCCGAATGTCATGATGATCAATTACTTTCTCGAAAGGCGACGACGAACTATCAGTCTCTTCATTTTGCATCTCTTCAAACCCATCTTGTGTACCACAGAAACAGGAAGAGCAGAAAACATCCCTGAAGACGGAAGCCATTACACCTACAGCTCTGCTGAAGAAGCCTCTTCTTGTCAACACGAAACGATGCTATATCACCAAACTACTTCTCAAGTGACAAACCACAGCATATACGAATGCAACTAAATCTCTACAACAAACAACTCTGAAGACGCCAATCTAAATTCTACTCCAACTAAATCAAGATTCTCACATCAAACAAAAATCACTAGCAACTATACACAATAACTTCGCTTACCAAAAATCGCATCCAAGCTTAATATCATCCAACGTCAAACGCCAATTAACGGTTTCCATTCAACATTTAATTCTTCATTCCTTTGTTGTCATTGTTACCTTTCGTTCATCTAGTGACGAATAAAGACATTCTTAAACGAAGCGATGGGTTTCATTGTTTCGTGCTTTTACATTGTGAAGAAATTCTAGGTAGATGCCAGATGCGCCTATTTGTGCTGTAATATGATTGCTGTTTAGCTAAAATAAAACAGTTTTACAGAAATTCGGAATTCTGCATTCATTCAGTTAATATCAAAACAAAATGATTGTCGAAAATCCTCCCAAATTTTCCCTCAGCGAAAGCTGTTTCAGAAGCATAATTACACCGTATTAATAGTCAGTTCAACGTAAGACACAGAACATTTTAAAAACCTTGCGTTAGGGGATGATCTCATCTGTGACCCCTCCATCCTCTGATCCTCCTCATCACACACATGTACTACACTGGCGGAAATTGAAAAAAGATCACCCAGAAGGAATTCCTTTAGGAACGTCATATTATAATATGTTAATAGTTAAGAGCAACACAAACCGTGATCCAAGATTGAAAGTCATTGGATGAAATAATGATGTCACTGACGACGACAACATGCAAATATACGCAACACGTATTTAAAGACTAAGGCGTGAAGAATGCAGTTATTCGTTTTGTATCCTGTTGTTCAATGCTCTTTGAAGAAGCTACCGTGCCTGGACAATGCAGGCGCGCAACATTTGTTCAGTTAGCGGAGTTTGAGCGAATTCGTAAAGTGGGTCTTCGGGAAGCAGGTTTGCCTTTTCAGCGAAATGCACATCGCGTTGGATGAGAGGTATCGGCAGTGGTACCGATGATGGCGTCAATTGTCAGAAGAGCATTCGCACATTCGCAGACATGGTTCCGAGCAACACAGAGTTACGGACGCACGAGAGGATCGGCGTATCAGGAGGGCGGGGGTGGCAGAACGGACGGCTAGTGTTATAAATTCGATCCTCTGTCGTACCAAGGGTGTCTACAACAACGATACGCAATCGTCTTTTGGAAACAGAACTACGGGCACGCGTGCCTTTAGCACGGTTGTTACTGTCACCTCGTCACTGCCGAGCACGTTTGCAGTGGTGTCAAGAACGAGTTCATTAGAGGGAAGAATGGCAGTCTGTAGTCAGGTGCGTAGCGAAAGACTGTGGTTGGGGAGGGGGAGGGTTTGAGGCAAATTTTCGCAATCTTTACATCTCTCCTAAATTTGCCAAGTCACTTCAAATTCTTCAAACTTCCCAAGATTTTGCCAAGTTTTCTCGATTTTGTTAACTCTCCTTAATTTCACAAACCGAATCCCAATTATCACAACCAGCCCGTATTTTCCAAGAGTATTCGAATTTTGCCAACTGCCCTACATTTTGTTAAGTTTCCTCAATTTGTCCAACACTCCTTAATTCACAAAACAAATCCCAATTATCACAATTAGCCTATATTTTACCAAGTGGATCGATTTTTGCCAATACCCTAGATTTTGCCAACTCGCCGTAATTTTGCAGAAAAAGTCGCAATTTTTACATCTTCCCTGAATTTGCCAAGTCACTTCGAATTTTATCAACTCTCCTTAATTGCACAAGAAAGGCACAATTTTCACAACTCCCCTGTATTTTACCAAGTGGTTTCGAATTTTGCCAACTCCCCTAGATTTTGCCAAGAGTTCTCGATTTTTCCAACTCTCCTTACTTTCACAAAAACAATCCCAATTTTCACAACTCGCCCGTATTTTACCAATTGGATTCGAATTTTACCAACTGCCCTATATTTTGTCAAGTTTCCTCGATTTTGCCAACTCGTCACAATTTTAGAGAAAAAAATCCCAATTTTTTAATCCCACCTGATTTTTGCAAAGTCAACTCTCCTAGATTTTGCGAAATTGTCTCGATTTTGCCAACTCGCCATAGTTTTACAGAAAAAAGATTGCAATTTTTATATCTCACCAGAATTTTGCCAAGTCACTCAGAATTTTGTCAAATGCCCCTAGATTTTGCCAACTCCCTAAGTTTTGCTAATTCTCCTAGATTTTGCTAACTCGCCATAATTTTGCAGAAAAAAATCCCAATTTTTACATCTCACCTGAATTTTGCGAACTCCAAAAGGTTTTGCCAAGTCATTCCGAATTTTGCCAACTGCCCCTAGATTTTTCCAACGCGCCATAATTTTTAGAGAAAAAAATCCCAATTTTTACAACTCACCTGAATTTCGTCAATTCCCCACGATTTTACCAAGTCACTCCAAATTTTGCCAACTCCCCAAGATTTTACCAAGTCACTCCGAATTTTGCCAACTCCCCAAGATTTTGCCGAGTTGTCCCGATTTTACCAACTCCCCTGTATTTTACTAGGTGGCTTCGAATTTTGCCAACTCCGAGTTCCTTTGAGGGGGAAAAATTCAAATGAATTGCATGTTTTGTAATTAATTAAAATAATGTTGTGAAATTATTCCCTAATAAATTG
Organism: Ryuthela nishihirai; assembly: GCA_038380435.1. Taxonomy (NCBI): domain Eukaryota; kingdom Metazoa; phylum Arthropoda; class Arachnida; order Araneae; family Heptathelidae; genus Ryuthela; species Ryuthela nishihirai. The sequence goes on along the minus strand of JAWZYU010000030.1, from coordinate 7,137,990 downwards.
TCTTTTGGCCTATTGGGCAATCGCTTTCAATTTAGGGAATGAAGGCTGTCTCCTGTAAGCTTTCGCAAAAATTAACACGGACACAAAACTTTTATGTCCTGAAATTTAGGAAACATTAAGCACTGGAATTTAGCGCTAAAACGTTGGCCTCTCTAATTTAGACATAAAAGCTTCTTGGAATCTAGAAAAGATAAAATAGCCCCTTTTAGAAATTAAGCAGGGAAGAAAAATACAGTCATAAAGTTAATTAAAATTTATTTCTTCTTATTCTCACTTTTACTAAAAAAAATTCTTCTTTAGAGGATTTTACTTTTGTTACTAAATATTTTGTCTCATCGATAGCACGTCATACTCATAATAAAATAAAGACCCATAAACCCCCCCGTCAGTCCAGACGTTAGCTATGGGCCCATGTGCAGGAGAGTTGTGCACATTAAAGAACATGCTGGATGGTCCCGATGGTAGGCTTCCATCTGTATCGAAACAGCTATCCAGTAGATTCCCTTCTTTCTGGCCAGTTAGCATATTGTGTGCAAGTAAGTACTACTCCGAGGTAAAGGAACCCAACTCCATAGAGTCCATAGACAGATCCCGGAATTCAATGCTTCTAATATCGACTCATTTATTTCCCGTTACGAGAAATATCTCAATCGCCTAGGTGATTATGTGGAAGAAAAGTCGACATACAGTATGCACCCATGAATGTATAACAGTTGCTTTTGAATATAAAGTTCTGTCTGTGAGCTATATACCCTGTCTTCTTATTTTCCAATCAGACCTCGTAGTTCTGAATTACGAGTTATTATTACAAAAATTCCTTAGCATAAATACTTTTTCTCACATACACATACCCTTCCAAAAAAATCCCCAAAGTTTTCTACTTTTCAATTTGTTACTTCTGATGTCCCGAATTATCTCGATTCATTTCTCTACATTCGAATTAATTTTCTTTCCACTTTTGCAGGAGTTGATGATAATGGCAGCGGAGTAGCTGTGATGTTGGAAGTTGCACGAGCCTTAACCCAAGCCCGTTGCAGATTTAACAACACGTTGATGTTCGTGGCTTTCGACATGGAGGAAGACGTACGTAGATTGTTTCATTTAATAGATAAATCAGTCGCAGCGACCTTTCTGTGCTTGGTTTTGATGTAAAAGAAACTTGGTTCGAATTCATGATAAGGCACAGATGGTTTTTTATCTTTAACCGCTGGCGTCCGTACTTTGGAGTTTATACTAACGCGTGGTCACAGAGACCCCTCACATGTTTTTATCACGCGAGGTGCGAGTTCTGTATTGATTAACGACACTTTCAGAGTCTTTGTTATCAACTAGGGAAGAAGATAAATCGGCGTCAACGTATAATAATGCCACTAAAAATTTAGAGGGCAAAAACTTAGAACTTTCAGAAATTATTATTAAGTTATGGCGGAATGAAGATGTCCTGAGCTCTCGCAAACCACATGAAAATGGCTAAGGGTAGTGGTAAATGTGATCATTGGCATACATCGTTGGCAAGATACTACTATAGAAATTTATTATATGAAATCATTTAACACGATATAACACCCACTGAGCTATAACAAATGAGTAGAAAAGATTATAAATATTAAAAGGATATTTATCTGCAGTAACGAAAGATATCGTGCCAATGTGATGAATAGCATACTACTGCAAAACGTCTAACTTTTTTCTTAATATTACGAATTTTATAAATGATTTGTAGAATTCAACATTTGTTACTGATTTTCTTGAAGATGATACCTATAAGAGAATTACACGTAAGGTAATTTCATCCCTTAGGACCTTTGGTGATCCTTCTCACCCAGTAGAGAAGAATGGATTGGACTTGTTTTATCTCTGAGCGGCACTCTTTTTACCACAGCGGTCTAAATGGTCAAGTCAAAAGGACACCAAGGGCTCAAAGAATGTTGGGGAAGCAGACCCACTGGACAGTTGTCAAGACTCTCCAGCGTGTTGTTTAATGTGCACAGGGTATAGCTCTCTCGCACAAGGGGCGACGGCTTTAAGTCCCATTCAATGGATGGTGGCCTTTCCAAGCCCTTCGGTGTCCCCTATCAGGGATGGGGTTTTTTTTAATCTTAACCACCGATATCCGTACTTTGAATCTTTAACCACTGACATCCGTACTTTGAATCTTTAACCGCTGACATCCCACATTGCGCAGGCGCATGCACGCCACACGTTAACAACGTGGATCAGAAACCTCACCCTGTCCTAAACGAGGGCAGGATGAGGGTTTTTGCAGAGAAAAATCTCAACGCTGGTTAGGGTGGGATTCAAACCTGGTAAATACAGATTACGATTTTGGTGTGCTAACGACTGAGGCAACTCCCGTCCCTAGTAGAGGAGGGATTTCCCAGTAGTGTTGAATAAATCAAAATGAAACGAGTCCAGAACACCTTTTCTATTCAAAATAGGGACGATGCAGTGATTGGTCCCGTCGGTACTCCACCAGGTTCGTAATTTGATGTTGCCATATTCGAGTCCCCGCTCTGTTTGCATTGAGATTACCTTCCCTAATCCTGGTTCTTCCCTTAATGGGGAAGGAGGTGCTTGATGGGCTTATTATGCAAATTAGCTATATCCTGTTAACTTTAAAGATCCCTTGATAGCCTTGAAGGAAGGCTTCCATCTGGTGTCTCACTGCTTTCCAGTGCTATCCCTTCCCCACCCCGGATCTGAGTCATTGGAATCTCCTCATGTGCCCATTCAGCCCACTGTGCACAAAACAGTTGAGCAAAATAACTGAACCCATATTTCGATGAAGAAAAAGCTGTAAGAGTTAATGGAAGACAAGAGCGGCAATGAAAGAAATGCACAAAATGGAGATAAGCCTCAGAACTCACAAAGACTTTTCAAAATATAGTCATCCCTCATCCTTACTGGTGTGGGTTTTCTATTAGTTAGCATTGCATATTATGAATGTGTATACAGGGTGTCCCATTAATTACAGATAATCTCTCCGTAGATGGATCTGGCGTCGAAAAATACCTACCATATGTTTTGAAGTAATTCTGTATCAGGCTTAGGCAGGGAGATAAACGCCAGAAAGGTGTGGAACGGCAGTGCGTAGGTAGCCATTATTGTATATGCATACTGTGAAAGGAACGTTACCGAGGCATTCGACGATCGACATTTATTGTCCTGAAAACTGTAAAAGCGGTTATTAAAAAAGAGATTTTCTTATGGGTTATTTAAAAACACAATATTAAAATCCTCCATTAATGGAACACCCTATATGCAAATATATATATATATATATGTATAAATATGTATAGTATTTTTCGGTGTTCCATCATTCCACCTACGGCCATGTCGGATTGCTTTCTTGAAGGCGCCTCTCTTAACCAACTGGGTGGGTAGATGAAGCCTTTCTACATAAAAGAAGTGCAAGGGTGAAATCGAAATTGGGTCACCTAATGCTGGTCAACTTCAAACTGTGAGAGTTTCAAGTTTTATGCCATATCACGTGATTTTCTTCTCTGTCTCATTTTCAATGTAAGAGGTCTTTGTGTGACGTCATGAACCGTTTACCTCTATTTACTGGTGAAGTTCTTGCCCCTAAAAGAATGAATTTTTCTTTCATTTTTGACACGAAACTTAAACTTTTTGAGAAGCAAGACAGCAAAAAGGAACTTTTCCACTTTCTCTTGCTGAAAGGCTCTCAAGTTACACAGATATTCTAGATTTGAAATAGCTTCCCACATATCCTGTATCTTATAACATACAATATTAAACAAATATTAGTTTCGACGAGAACTTCTGAAAACATAAAATGCTCTTAAATATTGAGTTTTCCCATCTCCTTCAATCCTCTGTTAACAAGAGAATGAGAAGTTAATTGTGCAATTTTGAGGTTCTCGGGACCAATCCAAAAGAAACTAATTTTTGATTCCATCAACTTTCTAATTGTTATAAGACAATGGAGTCTATAAGTTGCTAAAATTGAATTTCTCACTGCTAATGCTGATCTAAATTTGACTATAGAAATATCGTAATATCTTTCAGTGAAGAACTGCTGTACCGTTCCCCAGCGATAGATAGCACACCGAGTGTCTCCTGACTGTGGAGTTAAGTGACTGTGAAGAACTGTCTTCCGTTAGTTGTTGAGATAGCTGAATAAAAGAACACTTCACATCTTTAGTATATTGTGGGTTCTGTTCTCACTTCTGTTAAAACTAAATATTTCCCATACTAGTTCAATTGGCTACGTTGCTTAGCCACTTGCATACTGTATATATACATTGCTAAAAGAAACCCAGGGAATATTCATATTATGGCATTGGAAACGGAAATTCCATGCTCCTTAAAATCCAAAAGTAAGCTTTGTATGGGACGACCTCCCTCAAGCAGCTGCTTGCTGCTGAGGTCTGCCAGGAGCCAGGTAGTTTGTACTCCAGAGAAAAGGAGGAATCCATCGTTTGGTTGATCTTCTTCACAGAGAGCCACAGCAGAAAGACAACACAAACGATCATGTATCACCCGGGGCTTGAACCTAGGACCCTTTGATCAGTAGCCAATAGCGCTAGCCGCTCGGCCACAGGGGCAGCATGTTATTCAAAAATATATTTCACAACAGCCTGCTTTCTGTCTGCCTGGAAATGTACCGACCCCCCAGGATCAAGGTGAATCCTTCTGATTCGACACTTTTTCCTCCATCGTGGGGAACAACTGTTCTACTGAGTTTCTCTTTGACTCTCAAACTCTGTGAGATGTCTCACGGCTTCTCTAAAGGAAGTTGCCCCTAAAATGTTCAATGAAATGAAATGAATATATTTCAATCTTAAGTTTTAGTAATATCCGTTTAGTATTTAAAGAGTTAGGGAAATTGGAATATTTAAAAAATAAAAATGTCAATCGTTGCATTTATTACCTCAGAAGTTAATTCAAACTAAATCTTTTAAAGAGGTTAATGAAACAAGTTTATATTTTGGAAATTTGTACAATAATTCTTTCAGTATTAGTAAATTATGTACAAGTTTCTTACGACTGACATAACAGCTATTAAATGTTCCCGTTTCATAACTCATCAATTACCGACTAAATAGTTTGAAATTCAGGATTAAAATGGACTTTATTTAGATTGTTACCTTCCAGTCACTTTTTTTTTTCAAAGAAAGCTTCATGTAGGAGCTATGAAGCATCGAATTTGGCTTCCCACTGGCATAAGAGAGAAATTCTCTCAATCTATTGTCTAGGCGAATTCCCACGGAAAAAAATATCCAAAATTGCACCATGAGCTAAAACAGCTACAGTGAGAACTTGCAACCAGATTTTGCGATCTTTGCGAGCATACAAATGGTATAACGAATTCTGCAGAATCAGTTCGTAATGTCTGAATGAAGATGCCACTGAAAGGTATCCGATGGAACTGACTCTCTTGCAAGAAAATCATACGCTCAGAGATGGATATAAAAAAATAGTTTCGTTACATTTTACATAGGGAGACCTAAATTTTCCTTTAAACTGCTGATTTAACTAATTTTAAATTTTTCTCAGGATTACCTTTCTCATTTGTAAATCTGAATCATGCTCACTGCATTTGGAAGCAAACGCATATGTGAGCTGACACTAGAATGAAAAAGGTCAAGTTAGTTAAAATCTCGAGTTAGAGGTGATCATTTTCTAAGAAAGTAGATCACATATACTGAACAACTAAATACAAAATATACTCCAAATAAAATGAAATAACACTAAAAAATGATTGTAATTTTGAATTTTCACAGGGTAAGCAGTTTTATAACTTTAAGCATATGTAACTACTTTAATTGTCGCACAACTGGGAAAGAAAAGTGTCATGACTGTCAAGAGAAATATTTCAAGCTTGTTTTTCATCATTTTCAGTTGCTAATGTTCAAAGGAATAGCTGCTGCAGAAAATCGGAAATGGAGGATTACTTGCAGAGAAACAACAATGTCGAGATTGTCCAAAGCAGAGATTTTCCGGTTACTAGATGAATCGTGGCTATCCCCAAAGTTGCCTCCTCGTTCACCAGAGCTAACCCACTCAATTTCTTTCTGTTGGGTTTCATCAACGATGCAGTTTATCGCAGACCATTTCCGCAGTTTATCAATGAACTTAAAGGACAAGACAGCTGTCGCTACCGCCAACGCTACTCTTGATATGTTCCACCGAATATAAGTGGAAATTCAATTCCGTAAGGATGTCTGGCGCATCACCTTTCGCACCCACACTGAGCATTTGCAACTCTTCATGCCATTTGTTTTCCTTTCGTGTTAGCAATATAGTGTTTATAAACGTTTTATTAATACGAACTATTTCACTTTGCATATTATTTACAACACTGTTATTTACATTATCATTTTAATAATAACTAATTATTGCCTATGATAGCTAATGCCATTATTACTTTATAAAATTACCTAAACGATTTTAGCTTAAAATAAATTTCTGTTTAAAGAGAGTTAAATATAGGACCTTTATATTACGATACTTGACAAGTACCTGAATAAATATCGAAAACCAGAACTAAATGTTTAATTTTGTATCATACGTTTTAATAATTATATTTCATATCGTATATTCATTGAAATCAGCATTTTCCATTGATCTAATTTGAATTACTTCCAATTCTTCGGCATTACTTCGTTCCCATAGGGGGCCATAGGTAGCAACTACTTTGTGGACCATTACCTGATTCCTGAAGAACTGAAACGAGCTCGAGCTCACTTCCAGGGTGCCTTCATCTTAGATGGCATCATGAATTACAACGACGCTCCTAACACACAAGAGTTGCCTTTTGATTACGCACAGGTAAGAGATGTTTGCCTTTTGATTACGCACAGGTAAGAGATGTTTGCCTTTTCATCATTCATAAGTAACAGATGCCTTTAGATTACGAAGCGCTAAGAGTTGTCCTTTTATTATGCAGAAGTAACGTCTGCCATTTGATTATTCATAGATAACAATGTCTTTTCATTACGAACAGGTAAGATTGTCTTTTCATTACGAACAGGTAAGATTGTCTTTTCGTTACGAAGAGGTAAGATTGTCTTTTCATCACGAAGAGGTAAGATTGTCTTTTCATTTTCAAGAGATAAGATTGCCTTTTCATTTTGAAGAGATAAGATTGCCTTTTCATTTTGAAGAGGTAAGATTGCCTTTTCATTACAAGAGGGGAGGGGATGGCTCAGTCGGTAGCGCGCCAGGTTCGTAATCTGTAGTTCCCAGGTTCGAGTCCCAGCTGGGTGAGCGTTGAGATTTATCTCCGCAAAACTCCCCGCCCTGCCCACGGTCAGTAGGGGACACTGATGGGTTTGGAAAGGGCGCCGTCCATCGGATGGGACATTAAACCGTGGCCCCGTGTGCGGGAGAGCCATACCCTGTGCACATTAAAGAACACGCTGGATGACCTTGACGGGAGGCTACCATCTGTCTCCCAACAGCTGTTCCCGTGGTTCCCCTCCCCCAACCTTCTCTGAGCCTTCGGGGTCCATGTGACCTGGCCATTTAGCCCATGGTGTGCAAAAAAGTGCCGCTCAGAGGTAAAACAACCCAAACATTTCCAAGAGGTAAGATTGTCTTTTCATTACGAATAGGTGAGATTGTCTTTTCATTACGAAGAGGTGAGATTGCCTTTTCCTTTTGAAGAGGTAAGATTGCCTTTTCATTTTGAAGAGGTAAGATTGCCTTTTCATTTTGAAGAGGTAAGATTGCCTTTTCATTTTGAAGAGGTAAGATTGCCTTTTTATTTTGAAGAGGTAAGATTGCCTTTTCATTTTGAAGAGGTAAGATTGCCTTTTCATTTTGAAGAGGTAAGATTGCCTTTTCATAACACCCCAGCATCTTTCCCTGAAATTCTCAGTGAATAGACTAAGGCTTGTAGGATTCTCTCCCGTATTATATTTCTTGCATTTGTCAAATTAATTTTTTAAATTATCCATTATTTATATTTCTTGCATTTGTCAAGTAAATTTTTTAAAGACCGTAAAAGGTAGGAGAAATGTTATACTGCATTGGAAATAGTCTCTTGACATTACCCCACCCCCTCCTTTTCCTTCTTTTCTTTTTCATTTTGCCGGTTCGATTGTGTTTCTTGGACCCCCTCGATTTTCTTCTAGATCCGGATCTGCTGTGATGCAACATATCCTCAGCACCCATAAACTAATTCGTCCCTTTTACGCAACAGACAATCTCGGACTCATCTATTGTTTGACCTCAGGAGTTCGCAAACTTTTGGAAGGTATCAAGGCATCGAAAGACACAATTAACGAACAACAAGACGCCCTAAAACAGACTTGGCGAGCAACAAATATTTTCTTCAACTCCCTCATCCAAATAAAAGTATTTTAATGGTAATTATTTTTTTCCAGTTTGCCTGCTTATTCCAGTGATTATCAACTACGATGATGTAACATTTTTAATTAAAAAGAATTATTTTAAACATCGTTATAAAAATGTCAAATGTAAACTGCGTTGCTCTAATAAATAATATAAAATATCGGTTGTTTTTCTACTTGTGTAGAAAAGCAATCGATATTTATGTCGGTAAAACCTGACGAAATTTTGTGTAATGACCGTGCTCGGGAGAGCTAATTAAGCATCTATCCGCACGCAATGCATTGCTTGAATGCCTGCTTTGCATTAATGACTGCTTCCATTTAATTTCGCATCTACGAAGAATCATCTTCATCGTCATCTATTCCACATCTTCTTCATCACCTCCAAAATTGTCAAGGCCTAAGTCTCGACTTCTGTTATCATCTGCAGTTCGGTCCCGTCCAAACGAAACTAGATAAGAGCCACTAGAAAAATAAATGTATAATTAAAGAGCAGCAGGAAAAATTCTCTACTTAAAAACGGAAACATACATTTCTAACGAGTATTGAGTAGGGAAAGAACTATATTCTTAAGGAATGAAAAAAAATCTTGATTAAAAAGCAATAATATACATTTTTAACGAGTAACTCTGAATTGCCAAAATGTTTTAATTATGCACCTAAAAAATGTTTGGTTCGTAAAAAATTGAAAGAAATGATCCAGATTCGGTACAGTCGTTCAAAAAAGTATCCGAACGCTATGATTAAAAATTAGTGATCTGGCAACCTTCGGGTCACGTGACACGAAGGTTGCCAGATAACTGTTTTCTAAAAAAATTGTTGCCAGATATTTTTTCTAAATTCTGTAATCAACCATAGTGTTCGGATATTTTTTTGGCCGACTGTACATTGATCATTTGGTTTTAGCCGCACGTTCTTTTGCAATGACCGCACCTTTTTTTTTGGATGGACCAGGTATAGATAATCCTTAGTTTGCTTATTTTAATTTTTGTCAAGTGCCGCAGTCACTAATCCATTTTTTTTTAAATATTATTTGGTTCAGCAGCGCAATCGCTAAGAGGTCAGTTGCAGCGAAAATCAACCCAAATATTAGGTCAACGTACATTGTTGGGAAGAATCTGATGAACCGGAATACGGCTAGCCTCAAGAACTGGAGTTTTACGGAAAATACCGTTTTCTCACCATCCATTGAAGCTACTGAGTTAACCTTTTTCACTGTACACCCTCGGGCTATAAACATTAAAGTTCCTCGTGGAGAAGGCGTTCGAGACAATTTTTGAATCCCGTGCTCTAATCATTTCGCCGATGTTCATTCCCGGTGTGATTTGGGAGAAGCATTTCCCTGACGCATCATAAGACATATGTAAAGAAATGCATGCCGAAAATCACTTATTTTATTCTTATATTAGTAAGTACAGTACTGTGTGAATTAGTTGGGACAAGCGAAGGAACGCTAGGTCCCTTCCGCTGCAGAGTCTAAACTGCTGCAAGTCTAAACTTGTTCGTAACCTTCTGCTGCAAGTCTAGAATTGTCTGTTGTGTTACTCTGTTATTTACACTTCCACTTGTCGGAATTGATATTTCATAGGCTGAGGACGTGATTATGTAAGTAGTTCACAACTTTCATTGGAAACTTTTTTTTATTAAATGCATCATAGACATCACAACTCGTAAACGAGCTAAAATAATCGCTTTAGGCGAAAACACTTCACTTACTGCTAGGCAGATAGCAAAAGCAGTTGGTGTCGGGAAATCCAGCGTTTCACGGATCATGAAGCTGCATAAGGAGACAGGGTCTGTTGACACATCCCGTAAAGGACACTGTGGAAGAAAAAGAAAAACCACCCCTAGAGATGATTGTCTAATTCGAAGAATTAGTATCATAGACCCGAAGAAGACCAGAGGAGACATCAAAAGGGAGATTGCTTCTCATGGGGTTAATATAGATGCTTCCACCGTACGTCGTCGCCTTCTGGAGTGTGGCCGCCCCTCCAAAAAGCGGCTTTTGACACCAGCTATGAAGCAAAAAAGGCTATCCTGGGCAAAGAAACATCGAGACTGGACTGTGGAGAATTGGGAAAAAGTGATATTTTCCGACGAAACCCACTTTGAGGTGCATGACTACAGGTCAAATTTCGTCCGCCGCTCGCCTGGAGAACCTCTTCGATCCGGCCACATCTAGCAATCCCCCAAACACCCACCCAAGGACATGTTTTGGGGATGTTTCACAGCTTCCGGGCCACAGACGCTTCACCCCATTGAAGGAATGATGGACAGCAAAAAGTATATAGGCGTTCTGGAGGCGAAAATGGTCCCAACACTGCAGAAGCTGTTTCCTAACGGCGATGCGGTATTTCAACAGGATCTGGCTCCATGCCACAATTCTAAGCTTGCTAAGAGCTTCTTTACCCAGCAACATTTCAAGGTATTGGAGTGGCCCCCATTGAAAATTTGTGGGCCATTATTAAAGCGCGCATTCTAAGATGGATTGCACGAAGAAAACCAAAATGATAGAAAGTGTCATGAAAGTGTGGTACCATGATCCTGAAGTGAAGGAGATGTGTGGAAAGCTAGTGGCATCAATGGTTGAGAGGGTGAAAGAAGTAATTAAAGCTAAGGGGGGTCACATTCACTATTAACTGTGTACATTATTAAACAAATAAATATTTTAGTTGTGTCTTTGTTACTACATGTTCCTATTGTCCCAACTAATTTGCACAGTACTGTATAATCATCTCGTGACAAAATTAAAATGTTGATGACATCTGGAACGAAAAACGTTAGAAGTACTAGTAGCACAAAAATGAAAGTTCTTGCGTAACATAATTATAAAAGCAAAGATATATTCATTTCTTAAAGTTAGAGAATACGTAAAAAATAATCGGAAGCCGTATATTGCTTTGCATTATCAAAGACTGATTGAAAGATTGAAATTATAATCAAAACATATCTTATATTTTTAATTCTTTTTAATTACAAGAAGCCCAGCCCAAACTCATCTAGTTTCTGGCCTTTTTTTTCCTTAAGAGTTATGGTGACCACAGATACATACATCTTTTTATTATTATAATATAGATACCATTTCGCACAGTGTATTTTCTGATAGTTTAAAATTCGAATCTTTTTTACTCTTTTAGTCGCTGCCTGGACTTCAACATTTCGTCAATCACACGGGAAATCGAGGCAACTTCTTGGCCATGATCTCAAGGAACAACATTGATTCCCACCTCACTAAGCAACTGATGGGTGCCTGGCAAGATCTTGGAGATCACCAGTACAAGCTCTACAATCTTGCCGTGAACATGGGAGGACACACACCGCCTCCACCTGTCATCAGTAGTCACTTGAACTTCCTGAGGAGCGATCATGCAACCTTTTGGTACCACAATTCCTCCACACATTTCCCAGAAACATTGAATGCTGTCCTACTCACTGACACAGGTAATAATAAAAGTTAAATAGTGAAATCAACTTTAATTATGATAATTGTTGAGAACATAACTACCGTTCAATCGGGCACACTCTTGTGTTTGAGTCCTAGCTCCAACTGAGTCGTGGTCAGATGATATGGCTTTGTCCAAATGTTCTTGTCTGTAAAATAAGAGCTGCTTCTAGAAGTTAGTTATGTGTAAGAAAAATATAAAAGAATAGCTTCAACAACGGAGATTTTGGTGCCCACAAGGTTTTCTAGAAAGCTTCACCCTTCCAATCATAATTTCCAAACAAGAAAATTCTCCCCGACAACATGAAATAGCATTTTTCATTACGTTTATTCACTTATTCCATTGATGATGTTCCATTAATCATCCAATAATTTTTTATCAAGATCATTCTTTCAATTATAAAAGAACATAAATTTTCATATCTCGATTGTGTTTGATCTCCTAAATATTAGACGTTAAAAACCGTGCCTTGACGGAAGGCGTTCATCTATCGCCTAACATTTGCCCACGTATCACACTACCATCATTTCTGTGAGCACTTGTGGTCCTTGGGACCATTTAACTCATCGCATGAAAAGTCTATTCGATCTATTGTTCCAAAACTGGCGAGGACCGACTGGTTACTGCGATTGATTAATATCTAGTCGGCTTTATTTTCGTTTGCATATATTTCAGTAAACAATTGCGTGTTTCAGATAATAATTTTACAAGTCAATAATTTCTAATATTTTCTTTATTATCACTTTTAAATTTAATAATCAACAATACATTGTTGAAAGTTTATGATTGGATTTGCTAAATGTGTAACCAAAGATGCCCTCGAATTTTAAGATTTTCAATCTAAATTCTACTCTCCTTTTCAAAATAAAGAAAAAGGAGAAAATATTTTCGCTTTGTCGTCTTCTGTCAGTGTGTGGGTGTCTTGTATCGAACAAGGTCATTTAGTTCATTTTGATGAATCAGATGAGGCTCGTCTAACTTTTTAGGGGTGTGTAGGATCAGGATCTGTATGTGCCTCAAAGTCTTCCTCGGATGAATGTGAATCCATCTCCTCCCAGTTGATTGGAGGTATTAGTATAGGAATTTCTTCTTCATGAGGAACTGGGCTTATGGTTGAAGCACATTTAGATTTTGCTTTTGTTCTTTTTTGAAAAGCCCCACACGTTGATTAAACAAAAATAGCAATCATGCAAGTTACTAGTTGGCTTACGCCAAACCATTGGAATTGTAAAGGGCATGGATTTTATCTTACCTTTCAGCCATTCACTCAGGCCAACAAAACACGAAATGCAGCAGACATGTGGAGCCCGGGTTTTGTCCTGATCTTCAACATGACATCCAAAATAAAAGTTATAGGATTTCTTCGCAATCTTTGTCAAAGAACGACCCTGGAATTTTAAAATATAATTTTCACACATATAATAAAACTTATCTGTCACATTAACAGATCCTCGACGCTGCGTTTGTGCCATTTAAACGCTATGTTACACATCTGGTGAAACCCATGTGTCCTCATGTATGTCACGGTGTTTCTAATAAGTGTTAGTTATTCTGAAACCATTGAGTTTACTTACCTGTAGGAGACGTTGTCCATTGCCATTGCAGCTACCAATACCAAAAGTGCCCATCATCCTCTCCAATGGTCAGAATCAGTACCAATTTTGGCATTGAAGTCACCTAGAACAAGGGTAATATCTCCTTTCTTGACAGAATTCAAAATATCCTGAAGTTGTCCGTGAAACCTATCCTTGTCATCCTCATCGGCATCCTCAGTGGGGGCATAACAGCAGATAACATTCAAATCTTTAACGCTTGTCTGAAATTTTGCTGTAAGAAACCTTTCATTAATGCACTCATATCCTAGAAGAGCATCACTAGCATGTCTGCTGAGCAGCAGACCCACGCCTTGGTGATGCTTATTGTCGTCCCTCCCTGAAAATACAAATTTAAGATTATTTTTAACAATCTGACCTTTATCTGTCCATCTGGTCTCTTGCAAGCCTAGAATATCTAAACTATAATGGTGGAATTCTTATGTGAGGACATCAAGAGAAAAAGCTCTGTGCAGAGTCCTCACATTCCAACTACATATGAAGAGAAAATGGTTAGTGGGATGTTTAAAGAAACTATGTTTATTGAGAGAGGGAATGCCGACAATATCAAACAGCCCCCTAATCGCAGATATGGGGCAAAGACCCGTTCCCCCACCACTAAATGCTGAAGCCGTTTACACTGGAAGACTTCCTCCAATGTAGAATTTGACGATGCCAATAGAAGCAAAGAGTTCAGATGCCTGCGATGACCTCTGCTCAAGATTATCCACCAGCTGATAAACATATCCTGTGAATCTATTCACTTGGGGCTATCAACCTACAAACAAACAGAAAACACAGCGAAAGATTTTCCCTCCATAGAAGCCCACCAGTGCAGCAAAATCAGGATTAATAATCAAGCTCAGAACCATAATTCCATTCAGGTTGGTATATATGGTCAGCACCAGGACCCTGTGTGGTTGACCACTCCTCAGCAGGGCAGAAAAAAAAGAAAGGTAGCCATAGTTGTACAGATTAATAGACCACACTAATATGGCAGTCCTCCACTTCCGTTCACTTCCACAAGAGAGTATCTCTTTTGAAAGGTACTAACGGCCTGCACCACGGGAAGGCGGGGTCGGACATTAGGTGCTAGGCCTGGCCGGTTCTATGCATCATCACAGGGGATTGGTGCATAGCTCTCCTTCTAATGACTACCTAGCTACCATTTACAGACCTAAATAAGCCTCACAAGAAACGGAAAAATGTGCAGAGTTCGGCATTACATTCCAAAATAGTGCACAATCAGCCTCGGCTAATGCTTTGATATGTCTCCCATAGTCCCCACCGTGACACATTATAACAATCTTGATATAACCAAGATCAATAGATTATTCTCATGCAAATGGAGTTGGAAAGACAAATCACACACACACTCGCTGGTCCGGATACAGCTACTCCGGATTGACGGATATTATTGGTCAACAAACGTGTTCAGTTGAATCTCTGTGACGGACAGGTGTTATTGCTTATAACTAAATTGTGTTCCGTTATTATTACTGACTATCTGCTGCCTAATTTGTGTCCTGCTCTTTGATATATTTGATTTACTTAAGTTGAAATATTTAATTTACTTAAGTTGAAATATTTAATTTAATTATAGGTCAAGAGCCGTTGAAAAGTGGTGTAAAAAGAATGCATGTTACTTTAACTACCGTTAACCAGTTGAAAGTGATAGAACTTGAGAAATGCGTTTCTGAAAGAAAAATTGCTAAAGAATTCGGTATAGCTTTCAGATTTCAGTGTCATTATTCTAGAACTGCCTTCGAATATTTTTTGAGTTATCTGTTGATGAAAAAATGCGCTGACCTTTCTTTATTTTTAAAATAAAGACCCAAAAGTGCAATACATTGTTGGGTTTTTTTATTTTTTAAATAAAGACTCAAATTTAGTATTTTATAGATACAAACTCAATATTATAAATAGAGAAAGTGACTCTACATTTTCATATTTAATATATATTTAATTTTAGGACAGATCTCTGTGGCAAGCAGCTGCTTGAGGAAATATTTATTATCATTTCATTATTTTTTAATACATTTTCCACTTATTTTTGTTCAAAGTTGTTTCTTTTAGGGTCATCTTTTGCTTCAATAATCCTTACCCCTCCCCAGTTCATCCAGATTAACGAAGGTTTACTCTAAAAGAATGGCAGATATTGCACAAAATAAAATAGACTGAAATTTAATTAAGAAAGCTCTCAAAGGGAATGTCGCAGGCTCCATCTTCTATCCGCCTCGTCCCGATGGGTTCGAAATAACGTATAGGACTTCGAGCTCAATCATGACTCAATTTCCTAATCTTTCTTCTAATTACGAAACAAATTCTTTCCATTACAATTTCAACCTTTCAATCAGTCGTGGGTAATGAAAAATATGCACCATTCAGCCTTTGATTTCTTTTAGTGCATTATCTCTCATTAATGAATGGTTCTTAGCAGAACCGGAGCTATGGGGGCAATGCCCCCCCCCCCCTTCAGAATGTTAATAAGGGTAAAAGAAGAAAGTAATTATGAAACTGATTTAAATACAATCCACTTTTAAATGATTTTTTAAAGAATTTTACAACGGAGGGCGAAGTGTTATACTGCATTGGAAATTCAATCCCTTTACCCCCACCCCCGCATAACCTCATCATTAGTTAAAAAATTATGAGGTTATGCATCCTTGCATAACCTCATCATTAGTTTCAAAGTTGAACCACCTAATGCCCAAGATACTGCGTAAACATCTAGTTTCCTGTTATCTTGTTTACAAAGTGTCCAAGTTTCACTACCATAACTAACCCTAGAAAGAACCAAACTATTATACAGTCAAATTTTAGTCTTTAGGTGTATACGCCTATTTCTCCACACTCTCCATAGATTCTTAAAAGTCCCGGCAGCAATCCCTATTCGTCTGTTAATCTCATGCCGCACATCACCAGTATCTGTTACACAGCTCCCAAGATAATTAAACTGTGACACCTGCTCAAGACTGCAATCATTCAGATTAACTGAATCACAGCCTGCCTGACCAGTCATCACTTTAGTTTTCTCTCTGTTTATAACCAAACCTACTCTAGTACCAGTTTCATCAACAGCTTGAATGAAAGAGTTCATCTCATCAATATCATCTGCCAAAAGGGCTAAATCATCAGCATAATCTAAGTCAGAAATTTTCGCATCTCCAGCCCATGTAAGGCCAAAATCTTTCCCTTGAAGTGAATTTCGCATAACACAATCAATAACCAAACTAAAGAAAAAAGGAGACAAAATGCACCCTTGTCGAACACCAGAAGTAATGCTAAACCAATTGCTACAAGCCTTACGAACTCTCACACAAGACTCAGTGTTATTACAGAGAGCTTTCATTATGTTAACTAACTTGTCAGGTATACCATATGATTTCACAACCAAGCACAAATTAAGACGATCAACAGAGTCGAAAGCCTTTTTGAAATCATCAAAGCTAGCAACCGAAGGTTTCTCAAACTCTAAACATTTCCCAAGAATCTGCCTAAGTGAAAATATCTGATCTACACATCCCTACCACTTCTGAATCCACATTGCTCTTCATGCAATTGCCTGTCAACCAGATTCTTAATTCTATTAAGCACAATCATCGAAAGAACTTTACCTGGAACAGAGAGTAGGCTGATTCCCCTATAGTTATCACAAGAACTGCGATCATCTTTTTTGAAAATAGGAATAATAATAATAGCTCTGGTAAAATCCTTAGAGACCATGCCTTTATCATAAAAGATATTCAAAATTTCAGTCATCCAAGTGGTAACCGAAGCATTCCAAGCTCTAAGCATTCCTGTAGTAATTTCATCTACCCTTGGAGATTTATGAAGTTTAAGTTTAGAAATAGTCAAAATAACTTCGGATTATGTTATAGGGCCAACATTAAAGCCCCAATACATTTATCATCATTACAATCAATGGGAGTAGAACTAACCACATTGTTTAGAACATCACTGAAATGCTCAGCCCACCTAGCCATGACAGAATCCTCCCCTTCTATAACGTTACCTTGTTTATCCTTCAATCTCTGTACCCTCCGAAATTCAATCCCTTTATACCCTCGGAAAAAAAATGTCCGTTTTCTACCACACAAAACATTAACTATCTGATATAGCTCTCTGCTGTTGTGCTGTCTAACTGCTTCCTCGGCTTTGTCAGCCAAGCCATCAAGCCGAAGATTCTTATCAGCAGCTAACTGATCCTTTACACGTTTATTAAGCTCTCTGTAATGCTTTCTATTAGGACTAGTAGGGTGTTGATTAAGGATATTCCTGCAGTTTTTTCTTTCTGAAATGAGCTCAAGTGCCTTAGCATACTTTCATACAAATTGATTTCAGTATTTAATAAAAGTAGCAATTATTTTTTTTTAATATTGCTTGTTCAAATTAACATTTTATAAAAATATGTCAAAAAAACGTATATTGATATTTTAAAAAGCAGTTGATTTTTTTTAAGGCAATGAATTATTTGATGTAGGAAATAGACTTCCATGTTTATACTTAAAAGTACATCACTTATTAATAGTACAAAAGAATACACATCGCCTTTGGCGAATATGGGATGATTGTTTTCAAAAAGGGCGAAGTTGCTATTTTCCGGACTCAGCGCCTTCTAAACGGTCTAAAATTGAACTAAACGATGATTCGGAAAAGTTAGAGTATTTTTCATTAGTACCTATCCAACACAAAAACATTTTTCATTCATCTCTTAAAACAAAAAGTTCCGTTTTCCCACCCACCTTCAGAAGTAAGGGATCAAATCGCTGAGGTCAGTGGATCTGTCTATCATCCAAATTTCAAAAATCTTTCACGAAATAGATATTTTGCAATGACCATATAAAACTCTGCCATTATTCACTTTTAGCTTCATCACAGTCGAAATTAAAACTATTGGAAGATTTTGAAAAGTCGAATCCTATTATTACAATAGTACTTATGGAACCCAAAAAGAATTTTTTACACTCTCTAAAAAATAAAGTTCAATCTCTACAGATAAACGAACGATACAGTGAAAACAAACTTTTTCGAAAATGAGGTAAAAAATAAAAATCTGCATAATTTCTAGCTCAAGAAATAAGAGAAAGCTGTATAACTTTAAATAACCTGTATATTGTTAACGATATTGTTACAAATTTTTATAATGGCTAACCGAGCGTGAATTTAAAGCAAACAATCAATCTAATAATGAACTACCGTATATTTCCGCAGATAAGACGATAGTTGAATCATAAAAAAAGGCCCCCAAAATCCGGGTCGTCTTATAGGACAGATACAAAAAAAATTAGACTGAAATTTATATAAATTGAAACCATTATAAAATAAAACAAATCACTCACCACCGACTGCGACTGATCTTGAAAATTACTACAAATTATCGAAAAATCTATCATATTATTTAAATACGCTATATGATAGTACATTACATTGTAACAGTAATTAATGCATTACATTGTAATAGTAAAACAATACTAAAACAAAATAAATATTAAAAGTTATATTTATTGAGCTACTGAGGAAAAAACGGACAAACCGTAATTATTTACTAGTACAGAGTAGGGTGTGTCCACAAAATGGAATAGCCCATTCGACGCTTTTGTGATAGTCAAGGTCATTACCCGAATGCCCGAATCAGTGCGAATGTTTGCGAATAGGACATAATTCCGTATACGCTATACAGTATTATTATCCAGATGATGATTGCCGATCTAAACTAAATGCATAGGCCGTTGATAGTTTGGGGTCGTCTTATAGGACAGATATATGCTAAAACTATAAAACTTTGACGAAAATTTATACCTCGTCTTATCTGAAGGTCGTCTTATCTGCTGAAATATACGGTAATTTAATTAAAAAGATAATGAAATTTAATACAAAACTCTTTCAACTAAACACCAATATATCCTCTAGTAGTACAAAGTGATCCTGATAATCACAATTACCAGACTGTTTAATTCACAAAGCACATTTTTAAAACTGATCTTGTTACCAAAATCAAAAACGAAAAGTAAATTCAGTAAAACAGATACATTGCTTTTTCATTCATTGTTTTCCTTTACTTACCAGTTCACTAACCAGAACTATTTATAACTCATTTTAACACTTTGTACTCTCTAAATAAAACAATTTCTTGTAGACAAACGCTAACAAAATTAAATATCTCTACTTTAAACAAAGTGCTTCGAAAATCAATCATCAACTACCACAAGTTGAAAAACGACTACTACTATTCTTTTTTTTTTTTTCATTTTCATAAGTGACGTAATTAGCACTCTAGTCTATGACACATCTCGAGCATCAGACGATATCATAGTGACTTCACTGTTGCACCTTTTCTTTTTGTAACAATATTATCTTCCGCCATTTTCGAAAATCCCTCTGTGTTATTTTTAAATAAAACCTTTATGTTTATGCTGATTTAGTTTCTACCCTTTTACGCTGATCACATGACCAGGAGGCCACGCGATGGCGAGCTGCACCAGGCCCTGCAAAAATACCCGCCTGCTCCGAGTGATACAGTTGGCGCAAAGTTGTTGCTAATAAAACCAGTGGTGTAATGTGGACCTCAAGAATTTAAATAATTCGAAAAATGAGGAATTTCTTATATCTCCTTTAGCATGACACTTCAAATGCTGAAATCTACATACGTTCTCAGATAGGGACGTACCTCCCCCCCTACCCCCGAAAATCCTTAAATTTAAAACTAAATTTCAAACTTGTCTACCTGCTTTGAAAATCAAAATAATTGTCTTTGTATAATTTTATTTTAGCCCCATATTTTATGTCCGACACTAAAAATAATTTAAAAAAAGACAATTATAAAATCTCATTCCATATAGAATATCATTTTAACCTTTCTTGTTTTCAGTGAAATATTTTAGTGATTGGGATTCCCCCCCCCCCCCCCCCGGAAACTAAATCCTGAGTATGTGCCTGTTCTCAGACACAATAAACAGCTCTCGTTCACTTTAATTTACACCAATGATAATATTTTTTTACTTTTAACAGGTCCTTACAGAGGTCAAATGAAGCAGTGTTACCATAACAAGTGCGATGATCTAACAGTTATGTCTTCAGAGAAGTTGCAATTTGCTAAAAAGACTGCCGACGCTTTGACAGCAACTTTAGTGGAACTTACCAGGGCTACAGGTGCAGGTATGTGGTAAAATGGAAACGAAAGTCAAATGGAGTTATCTTTTAATTACGGTTCGTACAGCATGTACACCATAGTATCTCAACCCCTTCAGTGGCAGCTAATTGTTTTCATTGAGCAGTGGGCAGCGAAGGGGGTCAGCCCATTAGCGCGTGACATGTTCCAAATCCTCAGAGATCCACCTTCTCCCACAATTCTGTTGTAATCGGATTCAGATAAGTCTGTCAACTCACCTGGGAGACTCACCTTTGTCAACTCACCTTGGGGAGAAGAGACTGCCAACCACATGAAGAGTTCAGAGTGTAAGTGGCTGGTCGTTTTTTCTAGGAAGGGGTGAAAATGAAAGCACTTTGAAGTTTTCTGAGAGAAAATTGTTGAGATTCGAAGTCTAAGTTTAATACCAATTAAACTTAAAGTGAGAGATTTAACATATAATGCTCTCATTTTAAATTTTAAATTAGACTCACTCTTTGATGTAAGGAGGCTTCAACAAATAAGAAAAGATCTATATGTAACATCTCCAAACTACTTCCAAAATAAGTTTGTTAATGAATCAGTCTTTTGTGTTTGGAGTTCTATGTAGCTGCGGAGGAGGATGGGTCATTCTGGCCACTAAAGAACCGAGGGAGTCAAAAGAAAGAAATTTCATCCTCCAAGTTCTCAAGTGCGATGAATGTTAGATATGACAGAAAAGAGACTAAATCATTTTCTTTAGCAGTGTTCCCCAAATGTTTTTGGCCGAGACCCAAAATTTAAATGCTTATTTACCTCACGACACAAAATTGAAATTCCCATTCACCTAATGGCCGAAATACACTTTGTGACATTGAAATTGCACTACCCAGGAGGAAGAGTTGGATTTGAATGCAAATGAGCATGCAAATGCAGGCAAACGATTACGTTTCCAATAACAAGTATGCAGTATCTGCGTGAGACCAGAGGGTAAGGTGCACAACAGCAGAGGTAGATCTCCAGATTCTTTTTTGGGGCAGGAGCAACTGTCTGTAGCGTACCAGGCTCTAATCTGCATTTCCCAGGTTCCAGTCCCACGGTCCAGCATCGAGATTTCGCATTCTAGGGGCCACCAACGCGCTTGAAAAGTCCGCCATCCGTTGGATGAAATGTTAAGCCGTGACCCTTTCTTTTCACGTTAAACACGCTGGATGGTCTTGGCGAACTTAGACGGGAGGTAACCATCTGTCTCCTAACAGTTGTCCAGCTAGTTCCCTTACCCCAACCTTTTCTGAGCACTCAGTGTCCTCGTGATATGGCCGTTTTAGCCCATTGTGCTCAAAACGCAATGGCTGCCTAGGTACCACTCAGAGGTATAACAACCAACTCGGATTCTTTGGCAGGGACTAGAGAAGATACCACCCAGCCATAGATACCATTCAACAAATTATAATTACTGCTATGGAAAAGTTCCATCATGACCAAGACCATTGACAATAGACTGCCAGATGCTGGCCTAGCAACCATTGCCTAAACCGCCCTTGTCAGTGCACCACCATCAGGCGCAGTTGGATTGGTGTTGGCTTAGAGTCACCTAGAATGAGGAATGGCAACTTGTTTTCTTCAATGCGATAAGGATTCTGGTATCATGCACCAAATTCATACCACTTGCCACAGGGTGTACTCGTTTGACTCGCCATCTGTACGATAGCAGGCTACCTTTGGAACATGTAAATGGTAAGTGAACACCCAGTGATACGTCTAAGACCCATTTCATCTTCTGTCAAGATAACTCTCTACCACACACTGTTGTCATCTCTACAAGGCACTCCTATTCTTTTGCGGCTAGCCATGTCTCCAGACATGTCACACATCGAGCACACTTAGAACATGATGAGACGTCGCCTACAAGCCTTCCTTAGTTGGCCCAAAATAGAGTTGCTCTAAGGGATTATTTGCAAGTGGCATGACGGGACATTCGTCAAGACACCATCAGAAATCTCTATGCCTCTAAATCGAGACGTCACTGAATATATCACCAACCACGTGGTTCCAATATAAAGTTATGATGGCGAAACTATGGCACCAAGATGATTTTTGTTGGCACGCTACGGAGAGGTGAAGGTGTAGATGTCCAAGTCTAGTGTAGAGATTTGGAAACAATAGACTCTAGCAATTCAATGAATATTTATGGATAAATCATGGGTGGTGGGGTGGGGTTGTTTTACCTCTGAGAATGTGTGCACTTTTTTGCACACAATGACTAAATGGCCAGGTCACAAGGACTCCAGGCTCAGAGAAGGCGGAAGGCATCAGATCTAACAACTGTTAATTGACATGCTTAAAAGTTCTCTATATATTAAAATTTAGTTAAGTTTCGGTTTACTGCTGTGCACGAGGGTTCTTTTCTTAGAAAATGAAAATTCACTTCATTCTGTTCACAGCGGAGTGGCGTTAGCAGGGCCGTAGCGAAGGACTATGGTTGTGGGGAGAGAAATAAAAAATTTTCCAACTCGAAATTCAAATTTTGCCAACTGAGCAAATTTAACAGATTTTCGCTCGGGGAGGGGGTAGGCAATTTTCACAAATATCCTGCATTGTCCAATTTAACTTTCAGTTTTGCCAACTAACCGTAATTTGACATTTAACTTCCAATTTTGCCAACTAGCCATTATTATTTCATAGACATAATTCCAATATTTACATCTCGGCTGAATTTTAGCAAGTCAGTGTGAATTTTCCCTTCATTTGACCAACTCTCCTTAGTTTCACGAAACTAATCCCATTCTTTACATCTTAAATTTGCCAAATCACATCAAACTTTTCAAACTCCCAAAGATTTTGCCAAATTTTCTCAATTACAGTCAACTATCCTGAATTTCACAAACCCAACCCCAATTATCACAACTCGCCCGTATTTCCCAAGTGGATTCGAATTTTGCCAAGCAAACTGCCCTTCATTTTGTTAAGTTTCCTCAATTTGTCCAATACTCTTTAATTTCACAAAACAAATCCCAATTATCACAAATCGCCTATATTTTATCAAGTGGATTCCAATTTTGCCAACTACTCTAGATTTTGCCAACTCGCCATAATTTTACAGAAAAAATCGATATTTTTACATCTTCTCTGAATTGACCAAGTCACTTCGAATTTTATCAACTCTCCTTAATTGCACATGGTACAATTTTTACAACTCCTCTACATTTTACCAAGAGTTCTTGGTTTTTCCAACTCTCCTTAATTTCACAAAACCAATCCCAATTTTTACAACTCCCTGTACTTTATTGCCAACTTCCCTTGATTTTGCCAAGTTTTCTCGATTTTGTCAACTCTCCTTAATTTCACAAAAACAATCCCAATTTTCACAACTCGCACATATTTTACCAAGTGGATTCGAATTTTGCCAACTGCCCTAGATTTTGCCAAGTTTCCTTAATTTTGCCATCTCGCCACAATTTTAGAGAAAAAAATTCCAATTTTACATCACACCTGATTCTTGCAAAGTCACTGAATTTTGCCAACTCTCCTAGATATTGCGAAGTTACCTCGATTTGGCCAACACGCCATAATTTTACAGAAAAAAGATTGCAATTTTTACATCTCACCTGAATTTTGTCAATTCTCCATGATTTTGCCAAGTCACTCCGAATTTTGCCAACTGCCCCTATTTTTTGCCAACTGCCCCTAGATTTTACCAACTCCCTAAGTTTTGCCAACTCTCCTAGATTTTACCAACTCGCCATAATTTTACAGAAAAATATCCAAATTTTCACATCTCACCTGAATTTTGCCGTCATTCCGAATTTTGTCAACTGTCCCTAGATTTTGCCAACTCCCTACGTTTTGCGAAACTCGCCATAATTTTACAGAAAAAATCCTAATTTTTACATCTCACCTTAATTTTTGACAACTCCCCACGATTTTGCCAAGTCACTCCGAATTTTGCCAACTCCCCAAGATTTTGCCAAGTTGTCCTGATTTTGCCAAGTCACTCCGAATTTTGACAACTCCCCAAGATTTTGTCAAGTTGTCCTGATTTTGCCAATTCCCAAAGATTTTACCAAGTCACTCCGAATTTTGCCAACTCCCCAAGATTTTACCAAGTCACTCCGAATTTTGCCAACTCCCCAAGATTTTGCCAAGTTGTCCTGATTTTGCCAATTCCCAAAGATTTTACCAAGTCACTCCGAATTTTCCCAACTCCCTAAGATTTTGCCAAGTTATCTCGATTTTGCCAACTCACCTGTATTTTACTAAGTGGCTTCGAATTTTGCCAACTGCTCTAAATTTTGCAGTCTCTCCATTTTCCAAACTGCCTTAGATTTGCCAAGTTGCCCCGATTTTGACATCTCCGCTTAATTTTCCAAAAAAATTACAAATTTCCCAACTCACCTAGATTTTACGAAGTCTCTTCCAATTTTGCCAACTCCGAGTTACTTTGGGGAGAGCCTTCCCCCCCACATGGCTACGCCCCTGGGCGTTAGTTAAAGTAGTAACAGCGAAATTTTGGAAAGTTGGAAAAGACACTTTACAAATTAATGGATTTGCTGTCTGCTTTTCATCATTTGCTTTTTCTGACTTTTTAATAAATGTAAAAATGGCGTGATAAATCAGCTAGCTGAAATCTACACTGGTATCCAAAAGATTAGTTGGCAAAATGAATAAAATGAAAAATACTAGACGATAGAATGACATAAGCAATATAGTACAGATGGAATATAAAAGAAACAAATGCGCGATATAACCGACATAAAATACAGGACAAACTGGAGCAATGCATTGTAGTTCAATAGGGTGGCAATAGGACAGGATACTTGGAGATCATTTGCTCGAGCATGACAGTTCAGTAAGGTGTCTGATAACACACTTACAGCGATGCAAGTGTTACATTGAAGTGACATGCTGTTGACTACCATAGTTGGTAGGTCCTGCAGCATTAAACCTTACTCCTGTATAAGAGCAGATCAGAGCTCTAGAAGAGTTCTAGTAGGAGGTTTATCAGCTGAAATCCGTCTCCCCAGTGCATCCCACAAATGTTGTATAAAGTTGAGGTCCGGCAAATAAGTTGGCCATGGCATACACTGGGTGTTTTCATTTTCAAGCAAATCATCTACTAAAGCAGCCCTATGTGGATACACGTTATCATCCATAAACAGGAATTGTGGACCAAAAGTATCCTGAAAATGTCTCATATAGGGTTCAAGGATTTCGTCTCTATCTGAGGCCTGTCAGAGTTCCTCTAGAAAAGACATGAAGCGGCAAGCGGCCATGTGACGTCAACCCAGACCAGTAAACCACCACCTCTGTAATGTTGCTCTCTGTGATGTTTGAGGAGTGATAAGAGGTTCCCGGTGCTCTCCATATGACAATTCGACAACTATCACTATTTAAACTTAATCTGGATTCGTCACTTAAGAGAACATTGGTTTGCAGCCCAATCCTGGTGTTTTCTGCATCACAACAACCTGCCTTTTCTCCCTGATTTATTATTTTTGATTTATTTTAATGATCTTTGTGACTTAAAATTATACGGCAGCAATATAACTTTTGCAGATGATATATCTTTAACTTATGCAAGAAAAACTGAGGAATTGATAGTGCAAATAAATAATCTAAAAAAAATTGGTTTATTCAAAATAAATTAGTTTTAAATGTTGCCAAATCGAAGTACATAAATTTCGCCATGGCATAACACTGGGTGTTTTCATTTTCATTAAATTTCAATTTAATTTTTTTTACGGTATGGATAAATGCATAGTAGATGATAAACGTGTATATTTGGGAAGGATCTTAACATTAGAATCATCCCAATTTTGAATATTGTATACTAATAGGTGATAAATATATAATTTCCTAATTGGCAAAATGTTTAATTTTTTATACTATTAAATTTCTTTTTCTTTAGCATACATCTTATTACGTAATTTTGAGAACTTTGTTTACAAGAAAATCAAACAGATGACTTTTTCAATAAACTCTTCTATCATGATTTAAACTGCAATGATATATATATTGTAAATGTTTAGTTATTCAGGTGTTGATTGCTTCAGATATTTGGGTGACTACCTTGACAAAAAACGTTTTTGGAAAACGCACGTAAACAATATAATTAAGAACTTAAATATTATGGTTTCAAAATAGTATTATATAAGAAATTTTATAGATCTGTCAAAGTTAAAAATTATTTATAATTCGTGGATAAAATCCTATTTGAAATATGGCATTATACTTATCTTGGAGAGGTCTGTATGAGACAAATCTGAAACCATTAAAAGGTTCTCAAAATTACGTAATAAGATGTATGCTAAAGAAAAAGAAATTTAATAGTATAAAAAAAAACAAAAAATTAAATATCTTACCAGTTAGAAAATTATATATTTATCACCTATTAGCGTACATATTAAAAATTGGGATGAATCTAATGTTAAGATCTTTCCCAAATATACACGTTTATCCTCTACTATGCATTTATCCATACCGTTTCCTAAAAAAACTATCATTCAAAAACACTACGTTTATCTGGCACCAAAACTTTTTAATGCTCTACATGTTAACATTAGAAATGAAAGAAACATGCTTTTAAAAGATTAATATGGGATTGGTTAGTGGATTGCGATGATGTAGAGAAATATCTGTAGAAATAAAACTGTAGCTTAAATGTTTAATTTTTATAACACTGTTGCAACTAATTCTGTAAACGTTACATTCGGGAACTTCACACACGAGCTTGGACTCGAGTGGAGTATTTCTATTATTTACTTCTTTCATATTGTTCAGCTTGTTTGTTTAAAAAAATTACCTATAAAATAGATCGTAATTTATACTTTACAATATAATTTATGTTAATCAGTTCATGTGTATGAACTTTGCCTGGAAAAGTTTATATAAAAGTAAGTTTTTTTTGTTGCGGATTTTTGTATTGAACTGTACTGGTGTTGAGAGTAGTGAATAAAAAAATCTATCTTTTTAAAATCTTTCAGGACACTGAGACAAGAGATTTGAAACTGGTACATATGGTCACCTTACTCGTTTGCCCCGAAGGTCTGACCTGTCTGCATAATTGTCCTCACAGATCTGTATGGGACACCTCAGACTTTATAATGAGTTAAAAGTTTTTAAAGGTTCCGTAGTTCATTTGGTAGTTAGTAAATTTCATTTTGCAGGCTTGGAAATCTGGTCTGCCAAAACGTAATGATGTATTAATCAAATGTAATGATTATTCTTTCTTTGGAATACAGGTAACATCTCAAAAGGACCAGTAATGGCGCTCCTTATCCAGTTGGTTTTCCTCTGCATCTTTACAACTAATTACTACGTCTGATTGAAAAGTGCATTTCATCCCCACAAATATTAAATTTTTGCTGTGATCCTTGCCATAGTAATGGATTTTTTTTATTCCAAAAATATATATTTACCAGTTTCCCTCATAACATATTCAGAATGCAGAAATATCAAATGATACTCAATTGTGATAAATAAAAATGCTTGTAAAAATATAAGATATTCATAATAAATATATTTCTCAAAATTAATGAAGGAAACTGATGTACTAAGTTAAACCAAAAATCACGTTCTGTAAATTAATTTTACAAATGAAAATTAAATGTTTAATAAAAAATACTGTGCCAAATGTATGTTGTTATTACTTATAAATCATCCAGCAAATGTCAATCAGTGGTAATTTAGGAGCAAACAAGTGCATAAAAAAAATGGCAGAATAGATTTCATTTCTCAATGTTCATGACCGAGATATTATGATTGAAAATTTAACCACTGTGTACCTAATGAACATGATAGCGGGTAGTACTAGAGGCCCTGCGGTTGGCCATCTCAAAATTGGACGCCATGTTTTGTCGTCGCTTGTATTGTTTAGCGTGCATAGCTGAATGGTATTGCACGGATACGTATGGATTCCGGAAAAGGGTAGGGTAATATTTGATACAGATTTCAATGTTCATGATTGGAAGCATTTTAGAAAACGTCTAAAAAAGAAAAAATAAATTTTAGGGCTTTTTAAAAAAAAAAAGATGTAATTTCGCTTTGTTGTCTTGTCCGGCTGTAGACATCGAACTTTTTTGTTTATACAGATAAATAAATTCGTTTTGTGTTAGATAGGAATTAATGACATATTACGATTTGGATTTTTCGAATCTCTCAAAAGTTATAACTGCTCCCTCTAACGGTGGAAAGAGTTGAAAATTCCAAAATATCAAACGAATATTCCAAACGATGTTGTTAAGTTTATAATTTTGGTGTCGAAATGTGAAGGTTACGAAGTTACCATTGGCAACAATCACTTGACCCTTTAGACCCAGGGGGGAGGTAAATGAAACTTGTTTTTTGCTTTAACAGAAAGGTGCATGTTTTTAGAGATAAATTAAAAATTCTTTATGGGTAGGACAAGTATTGATGAAATATTACAATTTGCATTTTGCGAATTTCCCAAAAGCTATAATTGCACCCTCTAACGGCAAAAAAAAATCGAAATATCCCAAAACTTCAAAACGAATATTGCAAACAATGTAGTTATGCTAGAAATTTGAAATTTTGGTCGTGTAATGTGACAGTCTTGAAAATTTCATTGACAACAATGAGTTGACCCTAAGCCCAAGGTAGGTAAGAAACGGAACTGTTTTAAGAGATAATAGGAAATCCCTTTTTTAGTTGGTTACTAATATGGCCGAGTGGTTAGAGCACTTAGCTACTAATCTAAGGGACCTGAGTTCGAACTCCGGGTAAGGCTTGGATGTATGTGTCGTTTTTCTGCTGAGGTCCTGCCGTCCTCTCAGACCTTCTACTCTGGCATATAAACTAACAGGCTCCTGTCAGACCTCTGTGACAAGCAGCTGCTTAAGGAGGTATTTATTTATTTTTTTTAATGAAATGTAATTCGCATTTTCAAATGTAGTTTTAATTATATCATTAGAGATCACTAAATATCGAAACTGCAAAACTTTTAACGAATGTTTCAAGTGATCTGTTTATGGTAAAAGTTTCGTGTAGTGTTCTGTTATGGTAGAAATTCCACTGACAGCAATTATCTGCCCACTATTTTCAGAAGAATGAGAGAAAAGCAATTTTTTAAATTTAAGAACTAAAAGACAAATACTTTTTATGTTTTATAACTACTAATAAAATACTACTGTGTGCATTTTCCTCATCATACATTAAAAATAAATAAATAACCCCTCAAGCAGCTGTTTGTACAAAGTTCTGACAGGAGCCTGTCAATTTATACGCCATACAAACAGTAGAAGGTCCATGAGGATGGCGGGACCTCAGCAGAAAAACAACATGAACATCCATAATTAAAACTTTTAAGGAGTGATAAAGTAGGCAAAGGAAGAACTTTATTTTCTTTGAAAATAAAATTCCCATATGCGCCAGAGGCGATATGCGTTCTTCTAGTTATTTTAGACTTTCAGTACCTTCTGACAGTGAAAATTCGAATTACTGTATAATTGAGAAAATAAACTATTAATATTTTATTTGTACCTGTAATGTGCAAAAAAGTTTTTCGTTTATGTCTTAAAGCAGAAAATTTATACGTTACCAATGGGACAATTATTACTATTAGGGTAAACCATTTGATCTGTATGACCAAAAATTTAAGATTCTAGCAAACATAGATCGTTTGCAATATTTATTAAAAGATTTGGCATTTTCCAGCATTTTTCCGCAGCTAGAGGTCGCCTTTTGAGTTTTTATTTACCGACATTAGCACTCTCTAACACTGAAAATCTAATATTATTGTGGAAAAAAATTTCGCCGACATACGGGATTCGAACCAGCATCTCTCCAGAAACATACCGGAGTATTCCAACCAGTTGAACTAACGACGGCTTTTTTCACAAAAAACATTTATTGATTTATAGACGTTTAGACGTCTACAGGTAACGCTGAGATTATCAAATATTGTTTAAATCATTAATAACGCTAAACAGCGTGATGTGACTTCATTACTTATTTCAATCTTACTCAGAGCACTAAAAAGAAATAGTTGCCACCCGAGATTATAGATGGCGCCATAGGAGGCGTCCAAAATTTACGGGAAGAGTTATAGTCATTATTAGTGGAAAAAAGACTGAGACGGCATTAGTTCAACAGGTTAGAATACTCTGGCATGTTTCTGGAGAGATGCGGGTTCGAATTCCATATGTCGGCGAACTTTTTCCACAAAAACATTCATTTATTTATAGACGTTAAAACGTCTAGAGGTAACACTGAGATTATCAAATATTGCTTAAATCATTAATATTTTGCTATTGCCTGTAAAATATATATATTTTTTTTTTCGTTTATCTCTATAAAAAAAGTTTCATTTTTGCACCCCCTTCTGGCTAAGACGGCAAAGCCTTGTTGCCATTGTAAACCTTCTGACCATAACACTCTACTGCCAAAATTTGAGATTTCCAGTGTAAATAGTTAGTTTGTAACATTCGTTTAAAATTTTAGCATTTTCCATCTTTTTCCACCGCTCGAGGGTGCTATTAAAGCTATTGAAATTTTTCAAAATTGCGAATTGCAATATTTATTCGACACCTATCCAACCCAAAAAATAATTTTTCATATAGCTCTAAAAGTAAAAAAAAATGATTGTCTATAGACGGACAGACAGACAAACAAATACTGGCATAGGCAGACGACAAAGTGAAAACAGCTCGTTTTTCAAACGAACTTTAAAGAAATAATTTGTTGGTTTTCAGTTTGCTCGTTTCACTTTTGCAGCCGATTGCCGTCTTCTGACGGAGTTTCTAAGAAAAAAAATATTCATCAATTTATTTCCTTGAGTGAAATTTTTACACCCAAATGCAGCGCATTGTGGCATTCATAAAATATGACAGACTTTATAGACAAAAAAAGTGGTAGAAATATATAAAACTACAACTGAGAAGTTCTAACTTGGTACATACACTAACTCATAGGTACGACAAAACATGGCGTCCATAAACCATGTGACTCAATCAACCAATGGCAGTGAATCACCGAGATGGCCAGCCTCTAACTATACAGGACCTCTAGGTAGTGCTGGATGTTTGAAATGTTATGAACACAAAATTCAGCCTTATAGAAGATGGCTGTGTGGAATATTATGAGTTGTTGAAGAAGTGAACATTCAACCGCTATATCTTCATATCACATATGCACAGACCCTTGATTTACACCAAGGTGAAGTTCCTGGAGATGCTGGAATATATAGAATTGGCGTAAATGAAACCCGAATTATAATGCATTTCAGTGAGCATGCATTCCAGGTGTACGAAAACTGAGATTCTTTCATAATAATTTTAATATTTTAAACATAAGTCATATATACAAGCATTAAAATCGCATTTATTTCGTAATACGTACCTCATAATATTGTTATATATTTTTAATAGGAAATCTTGAGCGTGAGATCAAAATAATATTTAGCAACAAATATTCTAAATGAATTGATTTAATTACATAGGTAACCAAATCAGAAACAAACAATATAAACACAATTTGTCTATTATCAGCACCAAGTCAAACCATCAAGAGAAATCTTCACAATTTTTGACTACATTTAAAATAGTTGTATTACAATTCTTACAAACTCTATCAAAAGCATAAAGAGAATCTTCATACAATATTCAACAAGCAATACAATTACCTTTCTAAATGAATTTACACGTTACCAAGTTTCATCTTACCAATTCTTTTTCAGACGTTGATCACCAAACAATATACGATGACTCTTCTATGAAGAA
Source organism: Ryuthela nishihirai (assembly GCA_038380435.1). Lineage (NCBI taxonomy): Eukaryota > Metazoa > Arthropoda > Arachnida > Araneae > Heptathelidae > Ryuthela > Ryuthela nishihirai. The sequence continues at coordinate 7,105,791 of JAWZYU010000030.1, read as the reverse complement.
ATTAAAGCCAACCAGCCACTTTACTCGACTAACACTTCGGTTTAATCGCGAAGTTTCTTGAGCAGCCGTTACTAAGATTAACACAAAATATGAACTTTTAGCTACAACCGACAACTTTTCAATTCTCTTTTTTAAACGTTATTAAATATTCAAGTTTTCGTCTGTTTCAACCAGTGACGTAATTCTCATGATGAGGAACACGATAGCGTCAATGATACATCAATCATGGTTTTATTGTAGCACTTTCATCTGTCGTAACAAAATAGGTAGGCATTACTGACGAGAGGAAGGTCCTAGTTATGGATCGTAGGGTCGACTGGATCACCTTCTGTCATCTTAGGATCAATTAAAGACTTTTCAACTTTCTCTTTAAAATAAGAAAGGAGAGTTGTTTGCATTGCTTTGACGCCTCCTTTCCTGCAAAACCTTGTAGTAATGCTGCAACACTGGGTTGATTCTTCTAATAGAACAGCTTTGTTAACTCATGTTTTTATAGAACGTTAAAAGGTCTCTTCTTGCTGCTGCTCTTCCTGAGTCAACTATGCAGCCAAATCTTCCAGTTTGTCATTTGTAATAGGCTGAGAATGGCTCTACAATTCAGTCACATCCCCAGGCTCAATGTTGTCAACCCTATCTCCTAAACAATCCGTGCACTTCTCAAATATCCTAAAATCACGTTCGCACTCCTCGCCACACTCCATTCATTCAAGTTGATGTAAATCTTTCGAATTGTGCAAATATAGCCTGCCTAACCTCTTCATCTTTAACTTTAAGACAATTGTACCTACTGCCCCGTTTTTTTATGACAAGCCAAAGCATTGCTCACAATCTTTTCTGATATGCAGGGGCATAGCGAAGGGACTATTGTTGGGGGGGGGGGGGGGAGAGACCGAAAATTTTCCAACTTGGAAATCAAATTTTGCGAATTAAGAAGTACTTTACATAAATTATGTATCTGTCACGGACGTACCTAGAATTTCGTTCAGTGGGGAGGGAGGGGTTGTTGGCAGCTTCCAACGATTATTGTGCAACTCCCCCTTGATTTCCCAAGAAAAGATTCCCATTTCATTTTATTTATCGCTCCTAAATTTTACCTAGTCCCGTCGAATTTTACCAACTTTACAATATTTTGCTAAGTTTATTCGATTGCGCCAACTATCCTTAATTTCACAAGACCACTCCCATTTTTCACAACTCCCCTGTATTTTACTTAAGTGGCTTCAAATTTTGCCCACTCCACATGATTTGGCCCATTTCCCTTATATTCACAAAACCAATCCCAATTTTCACAACTCGCCTATATTTTTCTAAATGGCTTCTAATTTTGTAAAGTTTCCTCGATTGTACCAACTCTAAAATAAATAAAATAATAAATGCCTCCTCAAGCAGCTGCTTGCCACAGAGGTCTGACAGGAGCCTGTCAGTTTAATACGCCATAGTAGAGGGATCTGTGAGGATGGCGGGTCGTCAGCAGATTTTTTGCCAACCAGCACGCGGTCAACTCTACTTAATTTGAAAAAAAAAACAATTTCATTTTTACCTCTCTAGATGCTTTTGGCTTTGACATTTGTCGGTTTGTCGTTCTTTCGGTTCGTAGATTTGACAAAAAGTTGTTAATTTTATTCACGTTCTATCGAACACAATGGAGAAACTTAATGTTTTATATGTCAAATGAAAGCTTGCAACTGGGGAGTGTCCATAGACTTCAAAAAAACTGACCCCCAATGCTTTCTTTCTAAAAAAAGGGGAAATATGAAAACAATTCTTTCGCTATATCTCTTCTAGGCTTTTTAAGTATGAAGGGTCAGACTTTTTAAGGGAAAGAAAGCATGAGAGATCAATTTTTCGTAGTCTATGTCATTCCTCGCGTCAGAAGCATTTGACGTATAGCTAAGTTAGATAGATATATTACTTAAAAGAGATATAGCGAAAGAATAGTGGCCTATGGACACTCCCCGAGTCGCAAGCTTTCATTTGACACATAAAACATTAAGTTTCTCCAACGCGTTCGAAAGAGCGTGAATAAAAAAATTAACAACTTTTTGCGTAAATATACAAAAAAGGGGGCAAATATGAAAATGATTGTTCCCCTCTATCTCCTGAAAGCTGCGAAGAGAGTAACAAGCCACGGGGCGGGGGTGGCTCAGTCGGTAGCGCGCCAGGCTCGTAATCTGTAGTTCCCAGGTTCGAGTCCCAGCTGGGTCAGCGTTGAGATTTATCTCCGCAAAAATTCCCCGCCCTGCCCACGGTCAGTAGGGGACACCGATGGGCTTGGAAAGGCCGCCGTCCGTCGGATGGGACGTTAAGCCGTGGCCCCGTGTGCGGGAGAGACATACCCTGTGCACGTTAAAGAACACGCTGGATGGCCTTGACGGGGGCTACCATCTGTCTCCCAACAGCTGTTCCAGTGGGTCCCCTCCCCCAACCTTCTCTGAGCCTTCGGGGTCCATGTGACCTGGCCATTTAGCCCATGGTGTGCAGAAAAGTGCCGCTCAGAGGTAAAACAACCCAACAAGCCACGTGTCAAACGAAAGCTTCTGACGCTACGAATATCATAGGCTATAAAAAATTTACCCCCTCCCCACTGCTTTGGTATTTTTTTTTCGTATATTGTTCGCCCTGAAAAAGGGAGGGGATATGAAAACAACTGTCCCCTTATATCTCCAGAACACCAGTGCTGAAAGTAACAAACTATGCGACAAATGAAAGCTTCTGACGCAGCGAATGTCATTCTTCTTCCTCTTTAGCTATATGAGCCTGCAAGGATCTTCGCTGCAAGTACAATTTGTCTCCATTCTCCTCTATCCAATGCCTTCTCCTCTCAGTGAGATAGATGATCATACGAGATATTTAATTGATCCAAATCTCTATGTACGCAGTCTCTCCATCTCAAGCGGGGGCGCCCTCTTGGTCTTTTTGCACTCGGAAGGGAGATATAGCTTTTCTTTGATTCTCTCCCTTCATTCATCCTTTGAATGTGCCCCATCCATGGTAATCGGTCGGCTTTAATCTCACTGGTTATGATAGGAGAACCATATTTTTCATACAATTCTAGGTCATGTCGTCTTCGCCACAATCCACTACAGTTGTCAAGGATTGGTCCATATATATATTTTAGGTCTTTATTTTCAAACCGCTGTAATTTATCATCTGCTCTTATAGTGCTCCAGGTTTCAGAGCCATACAAAAAAACTGGGCGTAAATATCTTACATATACACATATACTTTCTTTTGCTCTATGTGATATTTTTGAAGACAGTAGAGGGTTAGAGTGCGTGAAAGGTTTGATTTCCTGCTTTTGTTTTAGCACGAATTTCATCTTGTATAAGATTTTTTATCAGTGATCTGGGTTCCAAAGTATTTGAAATGTGTAACGTGGTTAAAAAAGTTACACACCTGAAAAGTAGCTGGGTTGCGGTCATGACCTTTAATTGTAATTTTAAGGTATTCAGTTTTGGCTTGATTTTAGTCCCACCTTTTTTTTGCTGAGATATTTAATTTTCTGATACTGTTTTTGATATCAATCATCATTCGGTTCCAGAATCACCAATCATCTGCATAATCAATAATTTTAATCAATTCGCTGAATTCTTCTTCCATTGTCACTCTCAAAATTTTCTCTGAAATAAAATTAAAAAGAATAGGTAACAAAGCATCTCCCTTAGTCCCGTAGTAATGTTAAAGGGTTCTAATTTTAATCCATTGGCCAGCATTTGCTATAATTTGATCGTTGATATCATTAATCATTGCAGTCTTAGTGTGATACCCGATTTTATGATTAATTCCTCTGTATAACTTCTTTGTCATCTGCAGCCTATGAGACCTCTGAATATCCTCAACCTGATTATTTAAAATTTTTCTTTTTTCCTATCAGATGATTTTAGTAGATTCTCTGCATATATTTTTATATCTGTGGTATGAATCTGTATTGTTTTGCTGTAAAAAGTTTTCCTTTGCTAGTTTTTTTTTGCTCTATAGCTTGCTTGCTTGTTATTACACCATTTATTCTTTCCTGTGCCATTTTTTAATCCAATGATTTTCTCCTCTGACATTTTAATGCTGTTCTGAATATTTTTCCAAAGCTTCTCAACGTTATTGTCTAGTCTCAGATTTTGAAATTGCTTTTGAAGTTCATTTTCAAAGCGTCTCATGTCCCTTCATTCTGCAGTTTTTCCAGGTTACATCGGGATTGCGAATAGGAATGCGAAACGAATCGGGACCTACAGTTACGAGTTCGTTGTCAAATGAAAACTCACATAATGACCGTCGTAAATTATTTCGAATTTTTGATAAAAAAAGGGGGTGCGGATTTACGCGGGGTTCGACTTTAACCAGTCATATCTCAAATTAAAGACTGTGGCGTCTCTAACATCATGAGCTAGCTCAAACATGACTCCAGAAGAGATGAAAAATATGGTCGATGGTTATGAGTCATACATCAAATGAAAGTTTTTGAAAATGGGTGTTTGTAATGAAAAAAATATAAATAAACTAAAAAAAAATACCTATCTTCCTATTTTGACCCTAGAAAGCAGAAAATAAACCTAAATCATACCGATGATGCAATCAGTCACAGAGTTCGCGTTCTCCTTCAAAGGAAGATAGGGCACCGATTTACCTATACAAGATTTCCGGCGACCTATCTTCCTTTGAAATGAACACGAAATCAGTGACTAATTGCACCATCGATGATATGCTTTGTTTATTTACTACTTTTTACCGCCATATGGGAATATAGGCATTTTTTAATTTTTTTAGTTCATAACTCACCTGTATTTTATGAAGTGGCTTCGAATTTTGTTAAATTCATAACATGTTGCCTGGTTATTTCGATTTTGCCAATTCTCCTTAATTTCACAAAACCAATCCCAATTTTCACAACTCATCTGCATTTTACTAAGTCAAATTTTGCCAACTGCCCAAATCCTAGTTGTCTAGATGCCTAGATTTTGCCAACTCGTCGTAATTTTACAAAAAAAAATCCCAATTTTTACATCTTCCCTGAATTTGCCAAGTCACTTCAAATTTTACAAACTCTCCTTTATTGCCAAAAACAAGCAGTTTTCACAACTCGCCTGTATATTACCTGTTATATTATGGCTTCGAATTTTGACAACTTACCATAATTTTACAGAAAAAAAAACCCAATTTTCACATCTCACCTGAATTTTACCAATTACTTCGAATTTTGTCAAGAGTTCTTGATTTTGCCAATTCTCCTTAATTTCAGAAAACTAATCCCAATTTCCGCAACTCGCCTGTATTTCACCAAGTGGATTATAATTTTGCCAAGTTGCCTCGATTTTGCCAACTCACTATAATTTTACAGAAAAAAATTTAAATTTTACAAACAAAAAATCTTTATGCAGCCATGTGCTACGGAGGTCTAACAAGACTGTGTAATTTTCCTCTCCAGACGAATCTCTTCTGAGCTACAGCTGCTGCATTTGGCCACTCTAGGCCAATTCTAGCAAGGTCCTGTTTGGCATTGTCTGCACACTGTTCATAATCCAGCTTGCCAATCTGCAGCTATGCATACGGGAAACATGGCCAAAGCAGTCTCTCTCTGCAAAATATTTTGCTCAAAAGAGGTTGATGACTCCTTCTAACCTCATTATTACTTACAAAGTCAAAGCACCTAATGCCCAAGATACTGCGTAAGCATCTAGAATCAAAGCCATTAAGTTTCTTGTTATCTTGCTTACAAAGGTCCATGTTTCTCTACCCTAACTAACCTTAGAAAGAACCAAACTATTATACAGCCTAATTTTAGTCTTTAGGAGTATATGTTTATTTTTCCACTCTCCATTGATTCTAGTCCCAGCGGCAATCCCTATTCTTCTATTTATCTCATGCCGCACATCACCAGTATCTGTTATATTGCTCCCAAGATAATTAAACTGAGACACTTGCTCAAGAGTACAGCCATTCAAAGCATCTGAAGCACCATCCGCCTGACCAATTTTCATCACCATCCGCCTGACCAGTTTTTTTTTTCTGTTTATCACCAAACCTACTCTATTACCAATCCCATCAACAGCCTTAATGAACGAATTCATCTCATCATCATTAGTTAACAAGGCCAAATCATCTGCATAATCAAAATCAGAAATATTGAAATCTCTAGATCAAGGGTTCTCAAAGTGGGGTACGCAGTAAAATTTTTTGCGGTACGCCATGAGCTCAAAGGTCGCAAGATTTAGTAACAAGGTCGCTAAGTTGGCATTATTATACTATAACTATAGTTTTATCTATACATATAAGGGGTATTACACATTACAGGGGAACATATACATTTCCAGGGGGTATGTGAAGCATAAAAGGTTCAGAACCACTGCCCTAGACCATTTAAGGCCAAAATATTTCCCTTGCAAAGAATTTCGCATATAATCAATAACTAAAGAGAAAAGGAGACAAAATGCACCCTTGTCTAACTCCACTAGCAATGCTAAACCAATCGCTGCAAGACGTACCAACTCTCACACACGACTCAATGTTATTATAGAGAGCTTTCATTACAGTAACTTATCAGGTATTCCATAATCTAACAATCAACCACAAATTATGTTAATCAACAGAGTCAAAAGAGTTTTTGAAATCTATAAAGCTAGCAACCGCAGATTTCTGAAACTCAAACATTTCTCAAGAATCTGCCTAAGTGAAAATATTTCATCAACACAACCCGTACCACTTCTGAATCTACACTGTTCATCACGCAGTTGTGCATCAACCAAGTTCTTAATTCTATTACGTATAATCATGCAAAGAAATTTACCTGGAACAGAAAATAAACTAATTCCCCTATAATTATCACAAGAACTGCGATCACCTTTTTTAAAAATTGGGACAATGCTAATAAAATCCTTAGGAATAGTAAAAAAAATCCTTAGCTCTAGTAAAATCTTTAGAAATACCTTTATTATAAAAAATATTCAAAATTTCAGTCAGCCGTGTGACAACACAAATGTTCCCTGCTCTAAGCATTTCAGTTGCAATTTCGTCCACCTCCAGGGATTTATGCAGTTTTAATTTAGAGATAGCCAATGCGACTTCGGAATATGATATAGAGCCATCATAAAAGCCAGTAATGCATCTATTCTCATTACAAACAATGGGAGTAGAAATAATCACATTTAGAACATCTCTAAAATGCTCAGCCCACCTAGCCATCACAGAATCCTCACCTTCAACCACCTTGCCCTCAATGCCTGTCTGTTTCTTCCCACATAAAACATTAACAATCTGGTACAACCCCTGCTGTTTTGCTGTCTAACTGCTTCCTCTGCTTTGTCAGCCAAGCTACCCAAAGATTCTTATCAGCTATTAACTGATCCTTTACAAGTTTATAAATCACGTTGTAATGCCTTCTGTTAGGACTAGTAGGGTGTTATTAATCCTGCACTTCCTTCTTTCAGAAATAAGTCCCAATAGCAGTATCACTCAAATAGTTTTGTTTCCTCTGTTACTGTTTACCCAAAAAGAGTACTACTGCTTTCAAGAAAAGCTTATTTAAATTGAGCCCATTCTTTCTCAACTTCAACAATAACCAAACACGATTGTCATTATTATTAAGTAACCTATCATCGTATGCTTTGGTTATATCTGGATCTTTCAGACCTTCAGTACTGAAGGTAATTTTCTTAACCTTAGCACAACATATCTTAAGCTTCAGCTGCAAGACACTTTTGACCTGATAATGGTAAGACCCAATTTCGACTCCCCTGTATGATCTGATATTCCTAACTGGCCCATTTGCTGTTCATTAAAATATAATCTATCATATTCCTGTGCAACCCATCAGGTGAAACCATGTATATTTATAAATGTCTCGGTGTTTGTAGTATGTTAATTATTCGTAAACCGTTAAGTTTAATTACCTGTAGGAGACGTTCTCCATTGCCATTGCAACTAACAATGCCAAAGGAACCTAAAACTCCTGCCCAAAGGTCGAAAGTCAGTACCAACTTTAGCATTGAAGTCACCTAGCACAAGAGAAATATCTCCTTTCTTCACAGAATTCAAAATATCCTGAAACTGGCTGTAAAACGTATCCTTCTCATTCTCATCAGAGTGCTCTGTGGGGGCAACAACAAATGACATTCAAGTCTTTAATTTTTGCTTTAAATTTTGCTCTAAGAAATCTTTCATTAATGCAGTCATATCCTAGAAGAGCATCACTGGCGTGTCTGCTGAGAAGCAAACCTACACGTTGGAGATGCTCTCTGAAAAGAGAAATTTAAAGTTATTTTTAAGTATCTCACCTTTACCTGTCCATCTGGTCTCTTTCAAGCCTAGAATATCTAGGTTATAGCGCTGGAATTCCTGCATGAGGACATCAAGAGAATAATCTCTATGTAATGTTCTTAAGTTCCACTTTCCTGCAGAGAGAAAATTACTAGGATTTTTAAAGAAACTACGTTTATTGAGATAGGTAGAGCCAACAATATCAAAACAGCCCCTGATCGCAGGCATGGGGCAAAGACCTGTTCCTCCTCCACTAAAGGCTGAAGTCACCAATGCTGGTAGGAACTTCACGAACCATCTTTTCAAGTGGACTTTTTCAAGAGCCATATGGCCTGCCTGAGACACATTACTCCAGTTTAGGATTGACAATGCCCAACCAACTAAGTGAGGTTCAGGTACCTGCGATGGCCTCTGATTAGGATTATCCACCAGCTGATATAAGGTATCCCATGCCTCTGTTCACTTAGGGCTGGCAACCCACAAGCAAACAGAAAACACAGCAGCAAATTCTCCCTCAACAGAGGCCCACCAGTGCAGCAAGTCCAGAATCCATAGTCAAGCTCAAATCCACAAATAAATCCAGTCTAGTAGGTATAAATGGTCAGCATCAGGACCCTGTGAAGTTGACCACTCTTCAGCAGGGTTGAAAAAAAAAGTTGTTATAGATGACCAGATCAGTAGGCCATACTGAATTGGCAGCCCTCCCCTTCCAAAAGAGAATATCTCTTTTGAAAGGTACTAACGGTCTGCACCACGAGAAGGCGGGGTCAGACATTAGGTGCTAGACCTGGCCGAGGGAGCACCAGTGATGATGCACATGAATTTTGTATCTGTGAATGGCCGAGGGAGCACCAGTGGTAATGCACATAAATTTTGCATCAGTGAATGGCCGAGGGAGCACCAGTGATGATGCATATGAATTTTGTACCACAGCTCTCCTTCCAGTTTATGCCTAGCTACCATTTATATTTCACCTGCATTTTACTAAGTGGCTTCGAATTTTGCCAAGTTGCTTTATTTTGACAATTACCGTAGATTTTGCCAAGTTGTCTAGATTTTGTTAATTCTTAATTTTAGAAAATAAAAATCCAAACTTTCACAACTCACCTGGATTTTACAAAATTAGTTCGAATTTTGTCAACTCCCATTTACTTTGGGAGGGAGCCTCCCACCTTAATCCCTGTCATGCTTAGCTTGTTGAGGAAGTCTTACATACTTTTACTTCATTTCCCTCTTGTGAAAGATAGTCATAATTTTTCTTTGATCTGCTGGAACTATTGATCTTTGATGTCTTGTGGTTTTGCACAAACTGCACAATGTACTCTATTCGGATTTGGAGACTGAATGTGTCGTAAACAGTAGACGAAATTTCTTGCCTATGTCAGTAATCATGGTAGAATGTTTTCCACGTTTTTTCGCATGTAGTTTTAATACACCTTTGTTAAGAGTGTTTATTACTGAAATTTCATTTCCCTTCTTAGGATTTTTATACTCCTTTCCTTGTCGCTTACGTGAGACTTTTTTTTTTTCTTGTTCTCTCTTGGTTTCAATATTTCTTATTTCTATTTTCTTGAATATTCAACAGCAAAGCTTTCTGCCATTTCTGTTATTTGTTCCTTTGCATTTCCTATATTCCATGTTGGTTTTATTCTTTTTGTTGGCCATTCAATGGTTGTAGTATTTGTAGGCCCTAATCGCACTATTACTTTGTGACCATTTTCACATTATCCAGTGTTGGAAAAATAATCGCAGCAGAGGAAAAATCAAACATGATTTGCAAGCACTAAATACTACCATAGGTTTGAGATATCACCTTGTGACAAAGTGTCATTTCGTTTAGCGTCGAAACTTTCTTAAGAACTAAAAGGGAATTCTAAAAGGAATTTTCATAAGCTTTGTTCTGTAAACTTTAAGTGTTTATCATTATCACTAGCACAACGTTTACTTTTTATTGCAATTACTTTCCCAAAATACCACCTTCGATGAGGTTTCCAGTACATCTTTATTTCCTTTCCCAATATCCAATGTGGCCGCTTTTTCAACACATTTCTTTGAAGAGATCACATATCAGCTCCCATCTTTGCAATCGATAAGGACATCTATCATGGAAAATTAGTCTTCAGTATAAGGCAAATCATTAAGATTCAAACAATGGGTTGGTTGTTTTACTTCTGAGCGGCGTTTTACACACAATGGGCTAAATTTGTCAAGGCCACAAGGACAGCCGTTAGAACACAGGATCGGAAATTTGCATATTACGAGCCTGGCACGCTAAAATCTAAGCTACCCCCGCCACATAAACATAATTAACAGAGAAGGCCAAACTTTAGAGAGCAATATGGCTTTCAGTCTCAAACCTGAAATTCAAGATTTTGTTGGGTTGTTTTACCTCTGAGCGGCACTTTTTTTGCACACCATGGGCTAAATGGCCAGGTCCCATGGACCCCGAAGGCTCAGAGAAGGTTAGGGGAGGGGACCCACTGGAACAGCTGTTGGGAAACAGATGGTAGCCTCCCGTCAAGGTCATCCAGCGTGTTCTTTAACGCGCACAGGGTATGTCTCTCCCGCACACGGGGCCATGGCTTAACGTCCCATCCGACGGACGGCGACCATTCCAAGCCCATCGGTGTCCCCTACTGACCGTGGGCAGGGCGGGAGTTTTGCGGAGATAAATCTCAAAGCTGACCCAGCTGGGACTCGAACCTGGGAACTACAGATTACGAGCCTGACGCGCTACCGACTGAGCCACCCCTAATAGAGAACGGGAGTTAGAGCAGAAGAAGGAAGGATAGTTCAGGCGAGTAAGAAACGGCCAGAGGGAATTTGCTTTCTTAGCTATTTGGAGATAGGAATTCCAAAGTGGGCCTTGAGCTTAGAGAGATTAACTCTGGGAAGTGAACTGGTAGCCAAGGTTTCTTGGAGCTGGCATGTTAGGCGTGGAAGGGAAGAGGCGAACAAAGGAGAGGGGGTAACAGTTGAAGAGGGGATGGCGTCTGCTGGGACCAGAAGCAGGAGTGGGCTCGAGGTTCGAGTCTGACCTCAAGTGAGATTGATTTATTGTGAGAGGAATTAAGCACTTATGATTAATTATATATTAGATATGTTATGATCTGCTAACTATATGATATGTGAAAACAAAATATCTGCGACTGACATGTAATTAAGCAAAACATAAATATTATAAAGCTTTATAATTTTTGCTAATGTCTCATGCCATATTATATATATTTTCCATTAAGTATGGACATATCACTAATGACAGATAGAAGATACAAGGACATTGCATCAACCTTTCAAAATGCTTTACTCCTATAACGAAAGTTTTGCAACTTTTAAAAATATTTCAATTTATGCATAAATAACTCAATATTTCAATTAAAAAACTTCTCTGAAACTACTTTAACCTAGAGTTAAAAGTTTCTTTTTAAAAGCACTAAAAATTACTGTTTCGAAAGTGAAAAAAAAACCTACGCAATCTAATCATACTCAGGCCAAAGGGGGGTGTGGGGGGGGCGCACCCACCCACACCTTTGTGAGCCTTAATATGGCGACTGGATGCCGTTTGGCCAATCTTTTCTAATACATGCTCTAGAGATATTTCCGGGCTAAGAATAATTTATATTTCAAATAATTCTTGCAATAATGGAAAAAAAATAAGCAAAAAGCAAAACTTTTTATTATAATTGCAATCTTTTAAACACTCTTAGTGATTAAAAACAAGCACCATGCCACTTCTGATATTTCTTTATGCATTCTTATCTTTAATAAATGATGTTCCCCACGAACTTTCGGTTTCTAATGTTTTTCGTTAAAATAGCATTAATTTTTATTTAATTTTGTCGTAAAATTATTATAATTAATACTATAGGAATAAAATATATGATTAGCGACATCCATTTCTGTATACAAGTCTTAGGATGCATCAGTGTGTAATGCATATGTGATATGTATGTATATATATGCATGTATGTATGTATGTGGACATATTTGCGTATGTATGTATATATGTATGTATTGCATATGTATATATATATATTCTGATATGTATTTATATACAGCCGTCCCGTGGCCGAGTGGTTAGCACGCTTGGCTACTGATCTAAGGGACCTGGGATCTAAGGGACCCTGATTAGGCATGGATGTGTGTGTCGTTTTTCTGCTGAGGTCCTGCCATCCTCTCAGATCTCCTACTGTGGCATATAAATTGACAGGCTCCTGTCAGACCTCTGTGGCAAGCAGCTGCTTGAGGGGGTATTTATTTATTTATATTTATATATTTATGTACGATATGCATGTATGTATGTATATATCAATGTACGAGATATGCATGTATGTTTGATATGCAGGTGTGTGCATATATATATGTATGTATAATATGTATTTATATAACATGTGTTGTACCAGAGCCTCATGTTAGCCATCCGTTATCTGAGGTTTACCTCAAAGATGAAATGAATTCTAGGGAGGAATCAACAGATATTGGATGTTGCCCGTCTCCCACGATTCGGGGACGTCTGAGGGTGGATTTTAGGGGAGACAATTTTTTTTCCCTTTTTTTTCTTTTTCTTTTTCTTATTTCTCTTTCATTTCATATTTTGTTGTTGATCTAATTACATTTTCTTTCATCTTTCTTTCATTATTAGTTCTTCATCATTATCATTTTCTGTGTCGGATACGATCTACCAAGATGTTGACAATTATGACACAGGCCATAAAAGCGAAAACTGCAAAAGAAATGATATCTCCCAAGTAACACGAAAAGCCTCTGCTCTTCGGAACATAAATAACGTTCTTTTTTCGTCTCAAGATAATTCCATGTTCCGTTGCCAGTTCCCAAACTCCCTCTTGTGCAGAATCTGCTGGAAATTGACATTCCCATCTATGGGAACCGGACTCTTCTGTCATATTGCTGGAACTACATGCGAGTGAAAGACTTGAAACGTGAGGATCTTTTCTTGCCTCTTCCATTTCAACAGTTGCGTCCCCAACTTCATCTACTCTTTCACTGGATTGTGAGGGAGCATACATTTCATCATCATTATCTGATGATTCACACTTAATGCAGCAGCATAAACTGCATTTCAAACATTTCCATCTTCTTCTTGATTTTCCTCGCTGTCTGCGAAGGAAATGAAAGACGCGTTGTAGCGTCGTTTCTCGCGTACCATGTGCTCTTTCTGCCATTGTGCAGATTATCCAATCAAAATAAGTCGTTAATTGTATACTATAAATCACTAAAATATCGCAAGTGTTTTCTCTTAATACGAATGCAAATAAACGAATTACCTAACGCAAAATAGCACAATACTCACTTTGCCAATAACGACGACAAATCTGTTATCTTAAGAAGCAGACGTTTTTTAACTCGTTAATTGTTTTTCACTTGCATTGTTCAGAATTTTGAATATTTCTGATCTTCACTTGTTGCGTTTGCTAAATGCAGTAAACAATGAGACTCATTTTCCTGTTCCGGTCGGCTCCCGATTTATGTGGAGTTTGTAATATGAAAAATAGCCGCCTAAATAAACATAGTTTTCCAATAAGAAAGAAAGCAAATGGCAGGGATAGGGAAGAAACGCAGAATCAAAATTCATGCATAAATATATATACATCCTTCACTGTTTAATTTTTCACTTTGAAATGTTTGTTATAATAATAAACACATTAATAACATTTTAAACCACAACACAGTAACAACATTTTAAACCACAACACAGTAACAACATTTTAAACCACAACACAGTAACAACATTTTAAACCACAACACAGTAACAACATTTTAAACCACAACACAGTAACAACATTTTAAACCACAACACAGTAACAACATTTTAAACAGTATTATGTGTCAACGTGGACATGGAGGAAAATTTGTCTTAAGCTGGGTGGGATCTGAACCCACGTCCTCCTGGTGACATGCAGTGGTCTGACAGCTGAGCTACCGGCTGCTGATCAGTTATCGTCGATTGTGGATGCTAAATCCTGTCATTATGGAATCAGCCGCTAGTGGCAGCCTTATAATGGCAAGTGAATATCTTTTATTGCAGATCTCTCAGGTTCGGGCCACGACAAGCCACACTCTATGGCAGTGGTTCTCAAACTGTGGTCCGTGGCTAGGTCCTAGGTGGTCCGCGAAATTTTCTAAATTTTGTGTAGAAAATCTGTATTTGTAACACGCAAGTAGTGCAACTTTAAGATAAGCGGTGTGTACAGTGGTCTATCGCACTAAGCTGGGAGTGTACCTACTCCACCGCCATGAGGCTCGGGCCATCAAGGTCAAATGCGCTGAAGGATGTGCAGTACAGTCGCTCAAAAAAGTATCCGAACGCTATGGTTGATTACAGAATTCAGAAACAAATATCTGGCAGCGACTTTTTAAGAAATTAGTGAACTGGCAACCTTCGTGTCACGTGACGCTGCCAGATATTTTTTCTGAATTCTGTAATCAACCATAGCGTTCGGATACTTTTTTGAGCGACTGTACAAATATACACATACAGTAAGAAGCCTACAGCTACAAGGCAATCACATCAGTAGTGAGTAGCCCTTTGCTTTCGGCAGTTAGTTATTCTTATGTGTTTTGTGTGTGTATGTGGGGGGGGGGTACCTAAATATTGTATACCATGGACATTATTATTGTGTCATTTGTAATTTATATTCAGAATGGATCGGTGGCTTAAGAGTGGTTCATTGAAACGGAATATAAGCGGAATCGATACGACTCCACATGGGCCTGTTAAAACTAAAATCATTGACGACCGTTTTCAAGCCAGTTGCTCTGTTATCGCCAAAAAACGAAAGAAATGTGTAAACAGGAAAAATGATGAAGATTATCTGAAAATGGGATTTTATTGGACCGGTGACCAACTTGCACCTAACCCTCTTTGTGTTGTGTGCTATGACACTTTGTCTATCGACGCGATGAAATCTTCAAAACTTTCACGGCATTTTCAAACAAAACATGCAGATTTGGCCCACAAACCTGTTGAATATTTTCAAAACAAACGTAAAGTGATTCTGTCATCACAGAAATCAATGACTTCTGTTGCTACGGGTGGGGAAGAGAGTAAAACTACAGAGGCATCATTCCAAGTGGCTTTACTTGTGGCAAAAACTGGTCAAGGGCCTACCGACGCTGAAACTCTTGTAAAGCCAGCGGATAAATTGGTGGTGAATATTATGCTTGGGGAAAAAGGCAGGGCGAGCAATAGACAAGATTCCTTTGTCGAATGATACAATTCAGTGACGCATAACATCTTTGGCATCTAATGTGGAGGAGCAATTAATCACACGTGTGCGTGGTAGTAGTGATTTTGCTTTACAATTGCGCAAAAGCACGGACGTAAAAAACTTGTGTCAACTTTTAGTATATGTAAGATAAAAAAAATAATAAATAAATACCCCCTCAAGCAGCTGCTTGCCACAGAGGTCTGACAGGAGCTTGTCAGTTTATATGCCAGCGTAGAAGGTCTGAGAGGATGGCAGGACCTCAGCAGAAAAACAACACGAACATCCATGCCTTACCCGGGGCTCGAACCCAGTTCCCGTAGATCAGTAGCCAAGCGCGCTAACCACTCGGCCACGGGACGGCACATTTACGAAAATGAAGTTTATGATGACTTTTTGTTTATCTTTAAAAACTCACAGTACAGGAGATGATATTTTTGGTATGGTTAATGATTATTTCATAACACACAATTTGGATTGGAAAAAAATGTCGGAGTCAGTACTGACAGTGCGCCAGCTTTGTGTGGGAAAAGAAGATGTTTTACAGAAAAAATAAAAGAGTTAGTGCCAGAGTGTAGTTCAACTCACTGCTTTATCCACAGAGAACAGTTAGCGGTAAAAGGAATGCCTTCTGAACTGGATCTTGTATCGAAACAAGTAGTTAAAGTGGTTAATTTAATTAAATTACGGTCAATTAACTCTCGCCTTTTTATTGTATTGTGCGAAGAAATGGGAAGTGTGTACAAAAATTTACTTTTCCACACCGAAGTACGGTGGTTGTCAAGGGGTAAAGAGGTTTCAAAGTTGGGTTGAGTTGTTTTACCTCTGAGCGGCACTTTTTTGCACACCATGGGCTAAATGGCCAGGTCACATGGACCCCTAAGGCTCAGAGAAGGTTGGGGGAGGGGACCCACAACCACAGCTGTTGGGAGACAGCTCCCATGGTAGCCTCCCGTCAAGGCCATCCAGCGTGTTCTTTAATTTGCACAGCGTATGGCACACGTGCACACGGAGCCATGGCTTAAACGTCCCATCCGACGGACGGCGACCTTTCCAAGCCCATCGGTGTCCCCAACTGACCGTGGGCAGGGCGGGAGTTTTGCGGAGATAAATCTCAACGCTGACCCAGCTGGGACTCGAACCTGGGAACTACAAATTACGAGCCTGGCGCGCTACCGTCTGAGCCACCCCCGCTCCTGAAATTCAAGAACCGTACGCACTATTCTCAGAGGGCGTAACTGTTCGTCCGTAACTAGAGAGCCTGTATTAGAAGAGAGTAGCCATACGGGTGATTCAACCTGATTCGTCAATCCCAAAGTCAGTCATGTTGTTGCTAAATAGTTCTGTCTACAAACGCCATGCACTGGCTAATGAATTGAAAATGAACATATATGACGGATCTTTTGCATCCAGTGTTAGATCTTGTTTTTTGTTCGAAATTGAAGTTTTCGTTTCTATTTTTTCTATACTTAACCTAGATGATAATTCAGCAATATTTTGTGTAAGGGAAATTATTTTGAACGCTTTGCTAACATGAACATTAAAATCAATTCCTTGTTTCCGCTGGAATCTATTAGACTATATATATGTTAAAGTTGTTATTGTACTTTGAACGAAATACCTTGCTGTTCAGCTGTATATTGCCATAATAATGCCGAGAAGGGATTTAGTGTGAGCTGTTCCAAGGGATCCAGCTCGCCGATCTTTATGGCTGCAAAAGTAAACAGATTAATTTGTAAACTTACTGATGCAAATCGTTTTCGCAAAAAAGTTTAGAAATATTTCCATTAATGTAAGTTATCAGTGCTGAAAATTTAATTCAAACAAATGCATATCAAAATACTTAATTGATGGAATGATACAGATACTAATTGAAATCGGCAATGCCTCAAAACTTTCCAAAATGTAAAAGACTGACTTTAACATCGAAATTACAGAGTTTCTGGTTGTATAAAAATTTTGGACCAAGGGTGTTTGATTCCCGTTATATAGTTTCAAATTTAATACAACTGTCTATTAACAATGAAGCAAAACGCTGTACTAGCTGTGTGTGCTTTATAGGAAAATGCATTTTTCTGAATATAAAAAAAAATATTTAGTTAGTGGCCAATTTAAATATACTTATTATTGGAAGAGTTGTTCGACGAAGAATTGAATATGTGGGGAACAATATAAAATTCTGACAGGTAAATATTAAGAGTCTCCATTTCACCTGTGGTAATGAGAAAGGGTTAAATTGCACTCAAAATGCCGGGCCAATACATTTGCCACCCACTCCTCAAAAAAAGTTATTTTGGGATTGTAAATGCAATTTTTTTTATTCTTACAACTTATTTCATTTTGCCGCATCAAAGGTTCGTACCATTTTTATGATCACAAATCATCATACTATGTTTTTGGCGCCGAGTATATTTTTCTACCTCCACATGTGACCATCACGCTATTTAGCGTTATTAATGATTTAAACATAGATGATAATCGCAGCATGACCTTCCAAAAGAGCATCAGGTCATGCTGCGATTATCATCTATGTTTAAATCATTAATAAAGCTAAATAGCATGATGAGACTATTATTTATTTCCATCTCACTCTGTGCAATATATCGATAATGATTGCCACCCAAGATCATAGATGGCGCCAACGGTTGGCCCACAAATCTTGAGGATGAGTTTAGTCTTAAAATAAGCGGAAAAAAGACGAACTGGCAATAGTTCAACTGGTAAGAACACCCTGGCATGTTTATGGAGAGATGCGGGTTCAATTCCCGTATGTCGGTGAAAATATTTTCCACTAAATATATATAGATTTATCAATGCCAAAAGAGCATCAGGTCATGCTGCGATTATCACCTATGTTTAAATTATGAATTTGTATTAGTAGTGATAAATAAATTTAGTAGTTATAAAATAAGTCATTCATCACAAAAATTCAGTCAGAGAAATATAGATTTCGACTTTCGAATTTTTAGGGCTTCTTAAACGATATAGTTTATAGGGCCTCAGAAGGTCGAAATCCGGATCCTGGGTGATGAAAACAACTTCTGTACTAAGGTTACAATACAAACAAGACAAGTTTCTCAACAAAAGTAGTTTTTATTAACTTCGCGTTTTGCTCAAGACTATCGAGAAAATTTATTTTCAGCAATTCTGTCCAAACAAGTTATTCCAACAGCAGCACTTCAGTTCAAGAACAATATAATGCGTTACTTAGTATTTGGAAAAAATTACAGATGCTAGCTATGATGTTGATGATGGAGAATTTCTTTGTTTTTTTCGATGTTGTAAAAGAATTAATGCATTCAAATAGGCCAGCATTAGTTTCGCCATAATGTTTTGATCCTCAAATTCAGAACAAATTTGTGGTGTCTAATATAGAACAAAATGTTTTGTATTAGATTATTGGCTATTTGATCACTAGTACTCAAATAACTAAAACTTGCAACGATTGATTCAATTCTTCGGGTTCCCAAATAAAAACACTGTTCCTATGCACAATTAACTGCTACAAAAGAATATAAATCAGATTACCCGTTTTATGCAAATGATACGTCATTTAATTTTTTTTTTGCTAAAATTGGAAACCATTTTTCGTTCAAACAAAACATTTTTACTTCAGGAAAATTTAGATTTCAAAAAATTATTGCTTCATGCAATAAATTCAGATGATTGTGTTCCTAAAGCTTCATATCGTTTAAATTAAAAATATTTGGTGTACACAAAAAATGAGAGATTAGGAAAAACAACGAAACAAAAAATATGGTCAAGGCTTCAGAAGTTAATTAGATAAATGTAAAGAACACAACTTGTTAAGTTTGTACATTCGCATATTAGGTGCAGCTGAAAACATTAATCTATTTTAATAAATTTCATCGATCGACAGCATGAAGCTGAATTTACACATTTTATGCTAAATTTGCATGACAAGTTACTTGAAATAATGTAAAATGTTGTTGATTAAATCATTGGTTGAATTCCGAACATCAGCATAAGTTTGCAAAATATCCAAACAAAATAATTTTAAAACATTTCTAAATAAATCATCTTTACTAACAATTTAAAAACTACTCTGCGACTGCTCTAAAGATTAAAAATCACATTTTAAGGAAAACACTACGATTTACATTAACTGAAAAACAAACTAGCGCACTCTAATCGTATGCTAACCATTCGGTAGCCGTGGCACTAATATTGAGACCGGAAGTCCGTATGGCCACTCTCTTCTAATATAGGCTCTCTGTCCGTAATGTAAACAAAACGAACAGGTGTACCTACAAGTACGTCTATTTGTATGTATTGTAAAATAAGATGTATCTTCTAATTCATTATAACTAGTAGCATAACAGTCGATCGGAGAAATACACCTGTTACGTCATTTCATAGACATGCTTCAGGTAACATCTTTGGCAAGCTTAACTAAATTTCTCCACTTTTCGAGTTATACCCCTTCATTTTATCATTAGCGACGAATTTAGTACCGAGAGCATGAATCCATTAAAGTTTTTATCATTAAAACTGTATAAAACTTAAAAAAAAAACACCCATTTCTTTTTTTTGGGGTGGCTCAGTCAGTAGCACGCCAGGCTCGTAATCTGCAGTTCCCAGGTTCGAGTCCCAGCTGGGTCAACGTTGAGATTTATCTCCGCAAAACTCCTCGCCCTGTCCACAGTCAGTAGAGGGACACCGCTGGGCTTGGAAAGACCGCCGTCCGTCGTATGGGACGTTAAGCCGTGAGCCGTGTATGGGAGAACCATATGCTGTGCACGTTAAAATACGTTGGATGGCCTTGACGGGAGGCTACCATCTTTCTCCCAATAGCCGTTCCAGTGGGTCCCCTCCCCCAATCTTCTCTGCCTTCGGTGTCCTTGTGACCTGCCATTTAGCACATTGTGTGAAAAATGTGCCACTCAGAGGTAAAACAACCAACCAACCCATTTCTTTTATGTTCTTTAAAACAATGAAAATGCGATTGGTACAACATCATCACAACTTGTGGCATTAGGTTCAGATAATCAGTTCTTCAGCTAGTAGCTATGAAACAATACTAAATCTCTAGCTCCCCAATGAAATTGACTCACTGATGGGAACGTCCCTTCTCCCACTCTAAAAATTTCTCTGACTTAGCATATTTTTCACATGGAGAACTGAGCACCCATCTTCAGCATGCACTATGGTCCTGTAGCTAACTTTGGACATAACTGGGCATTACTCGGTTCCCCTGCAAGATGGAGACTATGTGATTAAGTCACTGTGTGTAATCACATTTTACTCAAGGGCCATCCATCCCATCCTGGGGCAACAAACATCTTTCTCCTGTCATTGGCCAACAGCTGCCTCTCAGGACAAATCTTGACCTAGGACACAATGAATGATAATTCCCACATCCATTTCAGGAAATGGCAAGTCTGTAATCTGAACGAGGAGAGGGGAGTTTACATTGCAATTCTCGACCACGACAAATTAAAAAAAAAATGTCAATTATTGCTTAATCAATTTCAAAGAAATAAAGCACCAACTTTTTTTTCTAGTTATGTAGAAAGATATCTTTTTTTATTTTTGTGCCGGGTTCCTTAGAAATAAATTTGAGTATGTGCTACTATACTCTTTGCTTTTTTTTAATCATTATTTTAACTTTTTTAAGGCACATAGAGCAATGGACTTAATCTTTTTTTGATCTTTGGCTAGCCAATAAAAACCATAATCACCATTCTTCCTTTTTGACTAACAGGGATACAAAATGGAAAAATCAGAAAATAGCAAAATTATATGCTCATCTCATAAAATATTCTCATCTGCACAAAATATTTTAATATGTTGGTTATTTTAAAAAATAAATCACTCACCTGGAACAATGGTTCTCAACCTGCATCTAGGAACAGAATTATAAGTTAATGCTTTATGCACTGTAGCTGCTGTTGTCGAAGTATTGGAATGATAAAACCAATATAATGCTCAGCTTGGCAATTGCACTCGGTTAGCTAAATACCACTCTTCCACTATGAGGAAATTTTCAACCAACACACTTATTATGCTACAAATGACTCGTAAGTTCATGAAATCTGAGAGAACTGTTGCTAAGATTTTCAGTCATAAATACGACGAAAAAAATATCTCGGTACAAAAAACTCTTATATATCAGACTTCACTCATTCTGGAAAAAATAATGTTAAGTGTAGGGTTTCTGTACTCGATTCGACTCGGAGTACTCGACTCGACTCGAGTATTTTGGTAGTTACTCGGATTCGGGACTCGACTCTATACTCGACGAGTCCACGAGTTCACAAAACAGTCGAGTCTCGTCCACATACATATAAACTACCGTATACCAATCCGACACCTGCAAATTCTATCTCCTTTTATTGCATGACCGGTAGAGTTGCGCAGTCGGTCCATGCTTGATATATCTATCCATATATGTAGTCTCGCCTGTCTACAAGCACTTAGTATTGTTGCGGTCTTGGTTGAACTGTGTTAAATGTTAATTTACTCAAAATTTGAATAGAAAATTATTATAATTGACGAAGCTGTTTTATGTATGAAAAGGTAATTAGTGATTAATGTGATTAATTTATTATTAATTTTTATTTATTTTTCTTTTCTGCTCAGCTCAGAAACGATGTCACAAAAAAATCATCAAAAGTTTGGGAATATTTCACTCAATTGAAGAACAAAAAAGCTGAGTGTAATATATGTAAAACGAATATAGCTATTGTTGATTCAAGCACAACATCGTTATTCAAGCACCTTAAAACTCATAATATTCATCCAAATTCGGACAAACGTGAACTGGAAGCTGATTCTGAAGTTGGATGTTCAATTAGAAACCAAAGACAATGATGGATTTTGTAAAACGTTCAAGTTGAGAAGAAATTGTTTCCAAATTGGCAGCAGTAGATGGAATTTCAATAAGAGCCATTACTAGATCGGAATTTATACGAGAATCTATTGCTAAACGTGGATTTAAGTTGCCTAAAAATGAAACCGATGTAATGAAATTAATACATGACCATTTTAAAGCAATGAAAAATAAAATGATTGGCGAATTGTCAGAGAAAATTAAAAATAACCAAAGATTTAGCCTGACACTCGATGAATGGACCAGCTCACGAACGAAGAAATATGTCAATGTAATTCTCCATGGCGCCCCAAATGAAGTACCGTACAATCTTGGACTAGTTCGTATATTCGGATCGTGTACAGCAACACAATTACTTGAAGTGGTTACTCACCATTTGGCTTCGTTTGAAGTAAATTATGAGCAACACATTGTTGGCACAACAGGAGATGGAGCTTCTTTGATGGTGAAATTTGGAAAGGAGTGTCCAACATTTTATCAATTGTGCCTCAATCATGGAGTACATCTTGGAGTGTGCGATACTTTATATAAGAAAAAATCAAACCGCGAAAAAGAAGAGGAATTAATTGATACTGAGGATGAGAATGAAGATGTTTTTGCTGATGGAGCGGATATTGAAATAAGAACAACAGAGGAGGGTATGGAAGAAGTTGTTAGTATCCATCAAATAATTAACAACGTTCGAAAAGTGGTTGTTTTTTAGATTGTCTTCCATTAAAAATGGAATATTACAAGAAAAAATCAGAGCTAAACTGGGCCACAATCTTGAGTTAGTTTTAGATTGTCAAACTCGTTGGAGTTCTCTTGCTTATATGATAATCATGTTTGTGAAACTACAAAAATTCATCGAGGAAGCTTTAGTAGATCTCAACTGTTCACACATGCTTGATGACATCGATTTTAACGAGCTCAAAGATCTCCAGAATTCGCTTGAACCTGCCAAATTGAAGTTTTAAGCCGAAACGATACGACTCTGCATTCAGCTGGCATTACATTGGAGTACATGAAAAGAAAAATTTCGAACTGTAAAAGTAAACTAGCGTGTGAATTATTAGAAAATATGGAGAAGAGAATTGATGAGCGAGTAAATATAGATTTAATGAATTTGTTCAAAGCGCTTAAAGATCCAAAATTTGTACCTACTAAACAGGCTTTAGACTTAGCCACACAATTATTAAAAAGACTTTACCAAAAAGAAGATAATAATGAATCAACGGAAGCTTCGCAAGACCAAGAATTAATAATAGTTGAAAATCAAAAAAAATTGACAATGGAGGAAGAACTTGATTTAATTTTGAAAAACGCAGCTGAACCTCCAACTCCAAAAGAATCCGAGATTTATAGCAAACTTAAACAAGAATTTTTGCTTTTCAGAAATACTGGAAAACGAACAAGTAATCTTGATGACCTGTACAACGCACTTTCCTCCATAAAACCAACTTCAACTTCTAATGAAAGAACATTTTCAATAAGTGACAGCTTCTGTACTACAATCAGATCGAGACTTGCTGACAAGTCTCTTAATTCGTTAGTATTTCTCAAATATTTCTACCTGAAGACCAAAAAAAGCAATTAAATTGAAATAAATAAATGTTCAAATAGTTATATCTAGTTTTAAAGTTTAATTTTTGAAAATGAATTGATTAATAAATAAATTTGAGTACATTTTCTTTATAATTTCTTGGCACGACCATAAATCTCAGTTGAAAATCTTGCAATATAATAAATAATTCTAATTTTAACAAATTTTAGTAATTTTATTTTGTTACAAAGACTTCAGCTATGAAAATTGTTATTGAACTCCAAAATATTAAACTTTTCACTTATTGATTTGAGTTAGATTTAGATCCGGAATCGACGAATTTTCCAAATTTGGGACTCGTACTCGCCGAGTCCTAAAAACCCGAGTTTTCAGAAACCTTAGTCATTATGACGGTCATGTTGTGCTTACTACTGAAGTTGAGGAAGAATGGAACCATTTTAAACAGGTTTTTTTGGAAACTAACAGTACTCTTTTATTAAAAAAGGAGCAGAGGAGACAGAATTATTTTAGTGATAAGGTACTTGAGCTTATTTCGGAAAGAAACAACTGCAAGAATGTCCTTAATCAATACCCTACTAGTCCTAATAGAAAGCATTACAAAGAACTTAATAAACGTGTAAAGGATCAATTAGCTGCTGACAAGAATCTTTGACTTGATGGCTTGGCTGACAAAGCCAAGAAAACAGCAGAGAGCTGTACCAGATAGTTAATGTTTTGTGTGGCAGAAAACAGCAAGGTATACAGGATTGAAGGATAAACAAGGTAAGGTTATAGAAGGTGAGGATTCTGTCATGACTATGTAGACTGAGCACTTCAGTGATGTCTAGACAATGTGGTTAGTTCTACTCCCATTGTTTGTAATGATGATAGATGCTTTATTGGCTTTAACTTTGGCTCTATAACAGAATCTGAAGTTATTTTGGCTATTTCTAAACTTAAACTACATATATCTCCAGGGGTAGATTAAATTACTAAGGAAATGCTTAGAGCTGGGAATGTTTTGGTTACCGCATGGATGACTGAAATTTTGAATGTTTTATGATAATGGAATGGGTTCCTAAGGATTTCACCAGAGCTTTTATTAGCTCTATTTTTAAAAAAGATGATCACAGTTCTTGTGATAACTATAGGGGTATCAGCCTACTTTCTGTTCCAAGTAAAGTTCTTTGCATGATTGTGTTTAATAGAATTAAGAATCTGGTTGACAGGCAATTGGGTGATGAGCAATGCGGATTCAGAAGTGGTAGGGGATGTGTAGATCAGATATTTTCACTTAGGCAGATTCTTGAGAAATGTTTAGAACTTCTGAAACCATTGGTGCTAGCTTTCTTGATTTCAAAAAGTCTTTTGCCTCTGTTGATCGTCATAATTTGTGGTTGATTGTGTGATATGGTATAGCAGACAAGTTAGTTAACATGATGAAAGCTCTCTATAATAACACTGAGTCGTGTGTGAGAGTTGAGTAAGGTTTGTAGAAATTGGTTTACATTTCTCCTTATGTTCGACAAGGGTGCATTTTGTCTCCTTTTTTCTTTAGTTTGGTTATTGATTATGTTATGCGAAATTCACTTCAAGGGAAAGGTTTTGACCTTAAATGGGCTGGAGATACGAAAATTTCAGATTTAGATTATGCTGATGATTTAGCCCTTTTGGCAAATGATGTTGATGAGATGAACTCTTTCATTCGAGCTGTTCATGAGACTGGTAGTAGAGTAGGTTTGGTTATAAACAGAGAGAAAACTAAAGTGATGAAAATTGGTCAGGCAGGCTGTGATTCAGTTAATCTGAATGGTTGCAGTCTTGAGCAGGTGTCACAGTTTAATTATCTTGGGAGCTATGTAACAGATAATGGTGATGTGCGGCATGAGATTAACAGACGAATAGGGATTGCTGCCGGGACTTTTAAGAATCTATGGAGAGTGTGGAGAAATAGGCGTATACACCTAAAGACTAAAATTAGACTGTATAATAGTTTGGTTCTTTCTAGGGTTTGTTATGTTAGTGAAACTTGGGACACTTTGCAAAACAAGATAACAGGAAACTAGATGCTTTGAGCAGCATATTGTGCAGAGAGAGACTCCGTTGGTTTGGCCATGTTGCCCGTATAAATAATTATAGATTGGCGAATAGGGTTATGAACAGTGTGCCTAAAGGCCTCAGAAAGAAGGGGAGACCTAGGATGCGGTGGGCAGACAATGTCAAACAGGACCTTGTTAGAATTTGTGTGCAGTGGCCAGATGCAGTCGATGTTGCTCAGGATAGACTTGCTTGAAGAACTAAATTGCACGGTCTGGTTGGACCTCCGTAGCCCATGGCTGCTTGAGGATGATGATGATGATGGATATAAAGAAGGATATTAGATTGAATAGAAGTTTTAAATTCTTGCATAGAGGCATTAATTATGAGACTTTCGTGACCATCTTAGCTACCAACAAGCAACCTACTGCTATTGACATCGCTCAACGGATTACTAAGGAAATAACAATAGTTACCTTCTCAGACGAAGTTGCTGATGCTTTTGCCGCTGACCCACACTTGGATTATTCCTCCGAACTGTCAGTGTCATTCAAGCGACTTGGATACCCTCACAAGAAAATTATGATCTCCAAACTACCATTTTTCATCTCAAACAGTGCCATCGTCGATGCCCTGAAGCCATATGGAACAGTAGCCAGTGTAAATGATTAATTTCTGAACCTCCCGGGATTGGAATCGATCCGGACAGGAACAAAGGTTGTCCACTTGGAAAAAATGGTCCCAAATTTCCTACAAATTTCAACCTTTTCGGCCACCATTTCTTATCAAGGCATGACCAAGCTCTGCAAGTGGTGTAGGCTGCCAGGCCATTTAATCAAGGACTGCGATGCATTTGCAACCAAGAAACAACCACTCCAGCACGGGTTTTGGATTCTATTTCGGACTCCATTCCCCTGCAACAGCCGGCACTTGTTACCTCCCAAACTGAAGAACCTCAGGCTCCTTTACCTCAGACTTCCCCATCAGAAGAGACTGAACATTCCACTCCCCTGAGCCAAAAAAGAAAATTTATCTCTTCACCAGCTGACTCTCCATCCTCCGCAGAAACTTCGAGCCCTGCTCTGCTAAAGAAAAAATTGCCAGTACCTGATTCTTCGTCTTCCCTTGTTGGAAACCTGCAAAATTTTATTTTAGACAAATACACCACCCCATCCATCTCTCAAAACTCAGACCCCCCCCCCCCCCGAATTTATCGAGACTTTTGAGGACGTTCTCGACTTCCTAAAATTTCTAATCAACCTAAAATTAGCTTCTTCCGAGTGGGAAATTCCCACCCCCTTAAAATCCCTCAAAAAACCCCTAAAGATGGATATGTACAGCCGAAGTATCGAGACCTCTACCTCTCTGCTTTAGGCAAATGTCCTCAGAGAGATTGTTTCACTGTCTGGGACTTTCTCCAATTAGTGGAACAATTCCTTTATTTAGGTAATTTTCCCCATCATTTGTATTATTTCTAATTTCATTTATTTCTCATTTTTCGCCCTTTCCCTCTATTTCAGATACCTTAGCGATCAAAATTCATACTCCTTTCCAGTTCCCTCTCTCAGCCAATCCCAAAATTCCTTTTTTCTCATTGGCTGAGACCACACCTGCCTACTTTTCCCATATACTTGGACTTCTCCAGCGCCCAAACCTAACACAATTTCTCCTCCGCTCTAAGCCAATCCACAAATTCTTTCTCTCATTGGCTGAGCCTTCGGCGATCAGAATCCATCAACACACTGTTTTGGTATTTCTCCAAATTGTTTTTAAAATTCTTCCCCTTAAATATTTCTTCCCCACCCTCTCAAATTTATTTTTTTCTCCCAATTGTTTTATATTAGTTTATCCTCAAGCCCTCTCTTTTCCACTCTCCTTCTACGAATTATTACGACTTTCTACCACATTTGGAGCACATTTCGACCTTGGACGCCCATCGGCTTTTAGCCTCCTCCTCTAGCCTCTAAATTTAAATTCATTTCAAATACTTTAGCAATCACTGATGACACTTCCTTTTGGTCCAGATGATAAGGGGGCCGAGGCCCCCTTTACAAATTGGACCAGGTTAGTAGTAGGATGTATAAGAAGACCCCGCCTCCTCGTGGTGCAGACAGTTAGTACCTTTCAGAAGAGATACTCTCTTGTGGAAGTGAATGGAAGGGCTGCCAGATTATAGTGGCCTACTGATCTGGACAACTCTGGCTACTTTTTTTTTTCTACCCTGCTCAGGAGTGGTCAACCACACGGGTCCTGGTGCTGACCATATAAACCCACTGGACAGATATATGGCTCTGAGCTTGATTATGGATCCTGATTTTGCTGCATTGGTGGGCTTCTGTGGAGGGAAAATCTTCCGCTGAGTTTTATGTTTGTGGGTTGACAACCCCAAGTGAATAGATTCACAGGATATGTTTATCAGCTGGTGGATAATCCTGAGCAGAGGTCATCGCAGGCACCTGAACTCTTTGCTTCTACTGGCATCGTCAAATTCTACATTGGGAGGAAGTGTAGATGGCTTTAGCCTTTAGTGGTGGGGAAACGGGTCGTTGCCCCATGTCTGCGATTAGGGGGATGTTTGATATTATTGCCATTTCCTCTCTCAATTAATATAGTTTCTTTAAACATCCCACTAACCATTTTCTCTCCATAGGTAGTTGGTATTTGAGGACTCTGCACAGAGCTTTTTCACTTTATGTCCTCACACAAGAATTCCACCATTATAGTTTAGATATTCTTGGCTTGCAAGAGATCAGATGGAAAGATAAATGTCAGAATCTTACATTTCCCTTTTCAGGGGGGGACGACAATAAGCATCACCAAGGCGTGGGTCTGCTTCTCAGCAGACACGCTAGTCATGCTAGGATATGAGTGCACAGAAATGCTAGGATATGAGTGCATTAATGAAAGGTTTCTTACAGCAAAATTTCAGACAAGCATTAAAAACCTGAATGTTAGCCGCTGTTATGAGGATGCCGATGAGGATGATGATAGGTTTTATGAACTTCAGAATATTTTGAATTCTGCCAAGGAGATATTACCCTTGTTCTTGGTGACTTCAATGCCAAAGTTGGTACTGACTCTGACCTTTGGGTAGGAGTAATAGGCCCTTTTGGTATTGGTAGCTGCAATGGCAATGGGCAGCGTCTCCTGTAGGTAAGTAAACTCAATGGTTTCAGAATAACACTTATTACAAACACCGCGACATACATAAGTACACATGGGTTTCACCCGATGGGCTGCATAAGAATATGATTGATTATACATTAACAGCAAATGGGCTAGTTCTGTTAGGAATACCAGGGCATATAGGGGAGCTGAAACTGAATCTGACCATTACCTTGTTAAAAGTATGTTGCAACTTAAACTTAAAAAGTGTTGTGCTAGGGTTAAAAAATTTACTTTTAATACTGAAGCTCTGAAAGATCCAGTTATAGCCAAAGCTTACCATAATAGGTTACTTAATCATTATGACAGTCATGGTTTGCTTACTACTGAAGTTGAGGAAGAATGGGATCATTTTAAACAGGCTTTTTTGGACACTAAGAGTACTCTTTTAGGAAAAAAGGAGCAGAAGAGACAGAATTATCTGAGTGATAAGGCACTTGAGCTTATTTTGGAAAGAAACAACAGCAGGAATGTCCTTAATCAATACCCTACTAGTCCTAATAGAAAGCATTACAGAGAACTTAATAAACGTGTAAAAGATCAGTTAGCTGCTGAAGAGAATCTTTGGCTTGATGGTTTGGCTGACAAACCCGAGGAAGCAGTTAGACAGCACAACAGCAGAGAGCTGTACCAGATAGTTAATGTTTTGTGTGGTAGAAAACGGACAGGTATGCAGGGATTGAAGGATAAACAAGGTAAGGTTATAGAACGGGAGGATTCTGTCATGGCTAGGTGGGCGGAGCATTTCAGTGATGTTCTAAACAATGTGGTTAGTTCTATTCCCATTTTTTGCAATGACGATAGATGCATTGGTGGCTTCAATGTTGGCCCTATAACACAATCTGAAATTACTACAGAAATGCTTAGAGCTAGGAATGTTTCTGTTACCACTTGGATGACTGAAATTCTGAATATCTTTTATGCTAAAGGCATGGTTCCTAAAGATTTTACCAGAGCTATTATTATTCCTATTTTCAAAAAAGGTGATCGCAGTTCTTGTGATAACTATAGGGGTATCGGCCTACTCTTTCCAGGGAAAGTTTTTTTTCATGATTGTGCTTAATAGAATTAAGTATCTGGTTGACAGGCAATTGCGTGATGCGCAATGTGAATTCAGAAGTGGTATGGGATGTGTGGATCAGATATTTTCACTTGGGCAGATTCTTGAGAAATGTTTAGAGTTTCAGAAACCTTTGGTTGCTAGCTTTGTTCACTTCAAAAAGGCTTTCGACTCTGTTGATCGTCTTAATTTGTGGTTGATTGTGAGATCATATGGTATACCTGACAAGTTAGTTAACATAATGAAAGCTCTCTATAATAACACCGAGTCGTGTGTGAGAGTTGGTAAGGCTTGTAGCAATTGGTTTAGCATTACCTCTGGTGTTCGACAAGGGTGCATTTTGTCTCCTTTTCTCTTTAGCTTGGTTATTGATTATGTTATGCGAAATTCACTTCAAGGGAAAGATTTTGGCCTTTAATGGACTGGAGATACGAAAATTTCTGATTTAAATTGTGCTGATGATTTAGCCCTTTTGGCAAATGATGTTGATGAGATGAACTCTTTCATTCGAGCTGTTGATGAGACTTGTAGTAGAGGAGGTTTGGTTATAAACAGAGAGAAAACTAAAGTGATGAAAATTGGTCACGCAGGTTGTGATTCAGTTCATCTGAATGGTTGCATTCTTGAGCAGGTGTCACAGTTTAATTATCTTGGGTGCTATGTAACAGAAAATGGTGATGTGCGGAATGGGATTAACAGACGAATAGGGATTGCTGCCGGGACTTTTAAGAATCTATGGAGAGTGTGGAGAAATTGGGGTATACACCTAAAGATTAAAATTAGACTGTATAATCGTTTGGTTCTTTCTAGGTTTGTTATGGTAGTGAAACTTGGAAACTTTGTAAACAAGGTAACAGGAAACTAGATGCTTTTGATTCCAGATGCTTACGCAGTATCTTGGGCATTAGGTGGTTCAACTTTGTAACTAATGATGAGGTTAGGCAAAGGAGTTTGCAACCTCCTTTAAGCAGCATATTGTGCACAGAGAGACTCCGTTGGTTTGGCCATGTTGCCAGTATGAATAATTATAGATTGGTGAATAGGGTTATGAACAGTGTGCCTAAAGACCTCAGAAAGAAGGGGAGACCTAGAATGCGGTGGGCAATGTCAAACAGGACCTTGTTAGAATTTGTGTGCAGTGGCCAGATGCAGTCGATGTTGCTCAGGATAGACTTGCTTGGAGAACTAAATTGCACGTTGTGTGTGGACCTCCGTAGCCCATGGCTGCTTGAGGAGGAGGACGATATTAACAGCAAATGGGCTAGTTGGATTGTTTTACCTCTGAGCGGCACTTTTTTGCACACCATTAGATAAATGGCCAGGCCACAAGGACCCCGAAGGCTCAGAGAAGGTTGGGGGAAGGGACCCACTGGAACAGCTGTTGGCAGACAGATGGTAGCCTCCCGTCAAGGCCATCCAGCATGTTCTTTAACGTGCACAGGGTATGGCTCTCCCGCACACGGGGCCACGGCTTAACATCCCATCCGGCGGACGTTTCAAGCCCATCGGTGTCCCCTACTGACCGTGGGCAGGGCGGGGAAATTTTGCGGAGATAAATCTCAACGCTGACCCAGCTGGGACTCGAACCTGGATTACGAGCTACAGATTACGAGCCTGGCGCGCTACCAACTGAGCCACCCCCAAATGGGCTACTTCTGTTAGAAATACCAGGTCACATAGGGGAGTTGATATTGGATCTGACAATTTCCTTGTTAAATGTGTCTTGAACTTATACTTAAAAAGTGTTGTGCTAGGGTTAATAATCCTACCTTCAATTCTGAAGCTCTGAAAGACCCAATTATATATAATTATTATTATAAAGCTTACCATGATAGGTAATAGTCATTATGACAGTCATGGTTTTCTTACTACTGAAGTTAAGGAAGAATTATGTCATTTTAAACAGGTTTCTTTTGGAAACAGTACTCTTTTAGGAAAAATCGAGCTGAGGAGCAGAATTATTTGAGTGATAAGGCACTTGAGCTTATTTCAGAAAGAAAGAAATTTCAGAAAGCAGGAATGACCTTAATCAATACCCTACTAGTCCTAATAGAAAGCATTACAGAGAGCTTAATAAACGTGTAAAGAATCAGTTAGCTGCTGCTAAGAGTCTTTGGCTTGATGGCTTGGCTGACAAATCCGAGGAAGCAGTTAGACAGCACAACAGCAGAGAGCTATATCAGATAATGTTTTGTGTGGTAGAAGAAGGACAGGTATACAGGGATAGAAGAATAAGGTATTTATTGAAGATAACAAGGTTATAGTAGGTGAGGATTCTGTCATGGCTAGGTGAGCTGAGCATTTCAGTGATCTTCTAAACAATGTGGTTAGTTCTACTCCCATTGTTTGCAATGATGATAGATGAATTACTGGCTATAATGTTGGCCCTATAACACAATCTGAATTTATTTTGGCTATTTCTAAACTTAAACTTCATAAATCCCCAGGGATTGATGATATTACTACAGAAATGCTTAGAGCTGGGAATGTTTCGGTTACCACTTGGATGACTGAAATTCTGAATATCTTTTATGATAAAAGGAATGGTTCCTAAAGATTTTACCAGAGCTATTATTATCCCTATTTTCAAAAAAGGTGATCGCAGTTCTTGTGATAACTGTAGGGGATCAGCCTACACTCTGTTCCGGGTATTCCAGGATTGTGCTTAATAGAATTAAGAATCTGGTTGACAGTCAATTGAGTGATGAGCAATGTGGATTCAGAAGTGGTAGGGGATGTGTGGATCAGATATTTTCACTTAGACAAATTCTTGAGAAATGTTTAAGAGTTTCAGAAACCTTTGGTTGCTAGCTTTGTTGATTGTCATAATTTGTGGTTGATTGTGTGATCATATGGTATACCAGACAATTTAGTTAACATTATGAAAGCTCTCTATAATAACACTGAGTCGTGTGTGAGAGTTCGTAAAGGCTTGTAGCAATTGATTTATCATTGCTCCTGGTGTTCGACAAGGGTGCATTTTGTCTCCTTTTCTCTTTAGTTTGGTTATTGATAATGTTATGCGAATTCACTTTGAGGGAAAGATTTTGGCCTTAAATGGTCTGGAGATACGAAAATTTCTGATTTAGATTATGCTGATGATTTAGCCCTTTTGGCAAATGATGTTGACGAGATGAACACTTTCATTCAAGCTGTTGATGAGACTGGTAGTAGAGTAGGTTTGATTATAAACAGAGAGAAAACTAATTTGATGAAAATTGGTCAGGCAGGCTGTGATTCAGTTCATCTGAATGGTTGCAGTCTTGAGCAGGTGTCATAGTTTAATTATCTTGGGAGCTATGTAACAGATACTGGTTATGTGCGGCATGAGATTAACAGATGAATAGGGATTGTTAAAAAAATAAATAAATACCCCCTCAAGCAGCTGCTTGCAGAGGTCTGACAGGAGCCTGTCAGTTTATATGCCATAGTAGAAGAATCTGAGAGGATGGCCAGGACTTTTAACTCTTCCAGTGTCCAGCCTGAAAAACAGGTTTCCATGCAGAGGCCAAGCTCTTTTCTCTCTATGCTCAGCAAAAAAAAAAACTTTAACTTTAGAACTTTTTTGCCAAATAACTAATAAAAGGAATTATGGCATGTTATGTTGTGTACCAAATTAATCAGCACACCATTCTGGATTTTCTGAAAATAAAGTATTTAACATAAAAGATTACATGTTTTACTTTAATAGGACTTTTTTAGTCATGTAGTAAAAAAGTGCATCTGGCAATACAAATAAAAATTTATTTTAAAAAAACTAATAAACAGAAATGATTACAATGCACATGAATAGAATGACTACATATTTCCAAATAACAAAAAAAAATTTGTTTTAAGTAAATATTTTTCTCGTTTTGTAATTTTTTTCTCAGTACCACACTTTGAGAAAATTCCAGGCTTTTAGCCAATTGTGCTGTCATAAACAAATCAACTTTAGAATTTTTTTTAAAAATAACCAATCAACGGAAATAGATCATGTTATATACCAAATTAAACAGAATTTAATTACGAATTTTATGAAAATAAATAATATAAACAAATTTGCAAATATATTGATTTTAATAAGCCTTTTTCAATGTGACATGGTGAAAAAAATGATCGCACTATACAATTCAAGGAAAATTTTGGAAAATACGATGAATAAAAACAGTTAAATTATATATTTATCGAAAGGAAATTTCCTCCCGAATAATATAATATTCAACCTGAAATATGATTTTTATTTCTTTTAATGATCTTTTCAGTATCACATATTTTAAACATGGCCAGTGTCATACAATGTGACTTGAACGTCTCACATTCACAGGATTTTCTGAACTGGTTACGAAATAGAAAAAAACTTCCTTGGCTGCTTGTTTTGCTAAATATAATGAATTTTTTGTTTGAGTATTGAAGTTTGGAAATCTTGGCTAATTGCAGAAAGGTTTGTGCACCAAAGCAAAAAAAAATAGTGTTATATCGTCTGTGTGGTACATTCAAGGTACTGAGGTGAGGGGGAGGTGGGGGGTGTCTTTAAAATCATTCAATATAAACATAACTCATAATTTAAAAAAAATATACATTTTTCTAAGGGGGGGGGGTGAAACTTTCTACATGAGTTTAGTGGAGGGTATGCCTTCCCAAAATTGTCCTCCCACATGACGGCTGATTTCCGTAGCAAGGAAGTCTTTTTTGCTTCCATATACAAGAAAATTTTTCAGAAAACGGTACAAGCTCAGTTTTTTTACTAAAAAAACAATAATAAAAGAAAAATTAAATTTAACCTAATGGGATGTTAAAATATCCACAACTTTTAAGCTGGCCTCTGATTTTGCATAACTCAGAAAGATATATAAATCAGCCGATCGAAAGATGCTAACGGAAGTAAATCTACAGAAATTAATTTGCTTCCACGTCCAAGATCTCATTTATTTTCAGAAAATGACACTAGATCAAAGTTTTACTGGAAAAGTAATAAATAATAAAATACATAATAAAATAAAAATTAACACATAGACTAATGCGATGTTAAAATATCCACACCAACAAGTTGTAGGCCGGCCATACGATGTAGCATAACTATGAAAAAAATCAATACTTGTCGATCAGCCAAGAGATTGCTAATTTCTGAAAATAAACTACTGAAAGGAAAACTAAGGTTTAAATGTAAAAAAAGTAAATACTAACTTTACAAAGGGTATCCAATATGCTGGACCAAAACTGTAAACAACACTTAGCACACGCAATGGAGATTGCATGTGTCAGCCATCTGCATCTTATTTGCCTCAGTGAAGCATAACTAATTAAATGCAGCTGCAACCAGAATTTCTAAGGACATGTTTACTTCCAGCTTCGATTTTAAGGTGGGAAAGATGCATAGAATGTTGGCAAAAATGATATAAATAATTTGGGAATACTAAAATAGATTTATGACAGATAAGGGTGTGAAATGGAAAAAAATGGCATACGTATTTTGTAATTACTTCCAAAATCTATCATTTTTAAAAATAGCAGTTTGTTTTTTGTTAATTTTTAGGAGATTTTCAAAATTTTAAGGAAAAATTTGTTGATAATAGTTCAAATCAAACTTGTGAACTTAAAGCAGAAAGTTGCCTCAGTAAATAGAAACGTTAACAAGCAAATCGGCAATACCATTTAGTGCTTTTAAGAAATGGCAATTAGATGGCTTTATAAAATTATTTATATTGTAGTTTAATAAAATATGCATTATATTAAAAAACAAAATATTATTTTTGAAGCCTGAATTATATATTTTTATAAGATATATATATATAATTACAACGGCAGTTTTTATTTTTAAAAAATCAATTTTTTTTTTGTTGTACTAAAAACAGATACATATGTCCTTGGCCTCTCAATTCAGATTCTCTGAACGTATACAGATGACCTGGACACTATAAGGGTTAAGAATCTATGGAGAGTGTGGAGAAATAGGCATATACACCTATAAACTAAAATTAAGACTGTATAATAGTTTGGTTCTTTCTAGGGTTAGTTATGGTAGTGAAACTTGGACGCTTTGTAAACAAGATAACCGGAAACTAGATGCTTATGCAATACCTTGGGCATTAGGTGATTTAACTTTGTAACTAATGATGAGGTTAGGCAAGGAGCCTGCAACCTCCTTTAAGCAGCATATTATGCAGATGTTTGCCCATGTTGCCCATATGGATAATTATAGATTGGCAAATAGGATTATGAACAGTGTGCCTAAAGGCCTCAGAAAGAGGGGGAGACCTAGGATGCAATAGGCAGACAATGTCAAACAGGACCTGGTTAGAATTGCTGTGCAGTGGCCAGATGCAACAGATGTGCTCAGGACAGATATGCTTGAAGAACTAAATTGCACAGTCTGGTTGAACCTTCATTGCCCCATGGCTGCTTGAGGATGATGACGACGACGAGTACTATTAAAGTTAAAAAAATATATTGATATAGATACAAACATTTGGATAACACTGATGAAATGCAAACACATTCAACGATTGATGTTGGGTCCATCTCAATATATATCTAATAAAAGATTTAAAATAGGTCATGGAAGCCCATTTAAAATCTTTAGACTCATCTATTAATTTCTCAGTATTGAGCACTTATTTCCTGCATGGCAAATTCACTTTAAAATTTTCTATCACACTCACAGACATTCCAGTTAGGTAGCTGTATTAAAATTATTGCCAAAAGGCAATATATATTAATTGGGCATCATTTTCTTCTTCAAGGAAACATATTAATTAGCTGCCAACAGAGTTTTATTGGTAGCTATTTCTGAAACATTAACAGATAATTTCCTGAATACTAAAAACTGTGTTTGTTTAAATTACACAAAATAATCTATAAATATTTTTTTAAAGTAAGCTTCATTAATATAGTATATCACTTTAGATAGCTCTTGTTTGGAGGCCATATTGATGGAGGTGTAGACTCCTTCACACGGTTGTTATTAAAATAACTTTAAATTTCCTACTGTATAGTAACACTCTCACTAATGTTGACTGAATTTAACATACATGCACTATGTACACTAATGTATACCACATTACTAATGTATATAACTATACATATTTTTATGGCATAATAAAAATATTAATCTCCAACATATATTTAAAAACTGCTGAGTTTCCAATAATCACCTAGTAGTGGTGCTATAATCAGTGATATGATCTCTACATAATGTGACTGTTGTGGGCCCACTTCACAGCTGCCCCCACCACTTGCTTTAACTTGTACGCAGTTGTAAGTGGTGCAGCAAATTATTGACACTAGTCTGGGCACACTTAAAGCTTGTCCCATAATAACTAGTGCTTATAATTAAGGTGATGCAAGAGTTTCAAGTGTATTCCTTGCCTAAATGCTTACTGAAATGAAATGGGCGATATTTTTGAAAACAAATATCTATGTAAAATATTATTTTTATTATTTATTCTAATTCAGAGTTAAATATTTTAATATAGATATTACGGAAATGTTGGTGGGGCCTGGCCCCTAATGGTGAGCTGTCCCTGGGTAAATGCCAGTAGCTTTCAAAATCTCTTGGGGTTCAGTCTGAAGTATTAGCTTTCCTTAGATGTCAGTAAATGTCATGTAACCTGTCTGAAGTAATGGCCATAAACTAAAACTCCAACCTTAAAAAAGTGGAGGCCTGGATGTTGCCCTTAATTGTCTTAAAATTATTTTAAAAATTCAGAAACTCACCAAATTATAATATTAAATATATTTTGTATTAACTTATTTTATTAACAGAATTACAGAATGAAATAACTATGCAAGTTAAACATGTATTTAGGAAAAATTCTTATAAGCATGTGATTTATGAGTTATCCACAGTATATATACAGAATGAATTATGAAGGCTTATTTTCAAACAACATTTGAATGCAACTAGCAGCCATCAATGAATAATGGAGCACAACAAGATGACTGCTGAAAAAGCATTTTTGACATCTTTAGTTTTCCAAGAAAGCTACAAATTCTGTTAGCTTTGCCAACTGCTCTTCACTTGGAGTACTATCTTCAGGTCTAGTTTCTGAAACAGAAGAACATGAGATAACTTTGATACATTACTATAATTTATTTGTAATGATTCAGTGAGCACTTAAACAATTTTAAATTATGTTTTCAAAATATAACTCAATGACTATTTAGAATCAATTTTATTTACAGAACTGTAAACATGTTAGAGTAGTGTGTTAGAGTACCTGTTTGGTTGCAAAGACTCCTACAAAGTCTCATTCTTTCTTCAGATCCCACACAATGCCTCAATTCTTCCCACAAACCCCCTTTGTACATTATTTCTGTCAATCTTCTTTTAATCATTATCTGGCACATTTTAACTAAAATTTAGAAAATGAATCATAGCTCATCACTGATTTAAAGCATTTAATCCCTAAAAAACCATTTAAGTAACAGGATGAAAATGACTGTATAAGGTTGGGTTGTTTTACATTTGAGCGGCACTTTTTTGCACACCATGGTCTAAATGGCCAGGTCACAAGGACCCCAATGGCTCAGAGAAAGTTGGGGGAGGGGACCCACTGGAACAGCTGTTGGGAGACAGATGGATGATGACTGTACAGGAAAATTTGTCTCGAGTCAGGTGGGACCTTAACCCACGATATAGATCCTCACGAATAAAAAGACCTACTTGCTCAGAAAATAATTTCAAAAAGTTCTCTGTTGTTGAGCAATAATATTTAAATTATTTTAATAGATCCTCACAATGTGGATTCTTAAAAGTCTTAAGAATGGCTTACATTTTTAGTTTTCTTTATCTGTTGTTCATTTATTGGCTATTTTGTAATTTGAATCTAAGCATTTGAGTTGATAAATTTCTGCTACAGAAATTTTATGTCAATAGCCAATCATAGCTTGTGATCAGCACAAAATAGCCAGTGTTGCCTCACTGAATTGATATAATTCCAGCCAAAAACAATAACACAATGGGTTTATGCAAAAATGGTATGTATATGTATGATTTCCATTAGAACTATTTGGAATATTAAAATTAGTTTGCAGGACCACAAAGATCTCTATCTTTGTGGTCCTAGAGGATGTGGGCAGCACTAGTTGGGAATCCCCATGTTAGAATATTAAATCTTTTAACTATTGAAATAAATGGTTATTGATAAAAATAAATTACGCTTCAAGCTGTTGTTTACCATGATGAAGTGTTTTTATTATTATTATGTGCAAACTGCTATGCCAATGTAAAACACACTATTGCCCATTTATATGGCAAGAATAAGAGGGAGTAAACACTACATATCATTTGTGGCAGGAATCAATTTGAAGAGGTCATCGAAGCAATAAATTTAAGCTCTCCATAGAAATGTCTTTATGCTTAAAGACAGATTATAGCCAAAATTTTATTGGCCTCTCTACAATATGATGAAAGCCTAAAGTAAATGAATAAGTTAATTCACTGATCTGCAAATATTAAAAGTATTTTCTATATCATCATCATCTTGGGATGATATCCAAAAATATGCATGAAAAACGTAGTCTGATGCAGGCCCAGATATAGGGAAAAAAAGGAGGGGGAGAAAAAAACACAATCGAGCAGAAAAAATGTAAGAGAAGAGACTGGATTTCCAATGTAGCATAACATTTCCCCCTTCATTTCACTGGTCTTGAAAATTTTTCTTGGAAAATGAATAAAATATAAGTTTAATAATTTTTTGCTTCTGTTACCCTTACTAGCAACTCGGGGGTGTGGGGGTTGTACCCTGTCCACCTCCCTAGATCCAGCTCTGGTCTAGTGTGTACAGATCAGCATATTAATACACCACACAAGTTGTAACAAATTGTTTCATACCACAGAATCCTCATCAAGTGCATTTCACTGTTTCTGATGTGAGCATATATCAGTGTTTTTCAACATTTTTAAGTTGGGAAACTTCTATAACATGTTGTAACATCTTGAAGAACTCTCCTCCTACGTGTACAATCAGATCCTGAATTACAAGATTTTGAGTTAAACTGATTCACAATATGTTTATTTTCAATTTATATGACACCTGCTTCACATTTATGTGGTTTCTGATTTATCACACAGCCTGCCAGTGCATCCAATATCAAAATTCCAATCACTCAGTTTCATTTACCTCAAATTTTTTCAGAGACATTAAACAGTTTTTGATTAGTTTAACCCATCAAGAAATACAATGATGGCACCGAAAGTTGCTTGTAAAGTTGTGCCCTAAAGAGTGAAAATATAATGCCCTAACTCATCTTTCTCCCTTTCTAGTGTGGTCAACAGCCCAATACCAGTCCTTGGGGGGAAATATATATATATGTATTTCCCCCCAAGGTTTGGCTGATCGGTGTGTATATATATATACACACACACCGATCAGCCAAAACTTTAAAACCACCTACCTAATATGATGTAGGTCTTCCTCTTGCCACCAAAAGAGCTCTCAAATAATGAGGAATAGATTCAACGAGATGTTGGTAGGTGTCGCTTGATATTTGGTACAATGACTACAACATAAGATCCCGTAGTTCTTGCAAATTACGTGGTTGGGGTGATGTTGGTCATACCCATTTCTCTAACTCAAACCACAAATGCTCAATAGGATTCATGTCTGGCGAATTTGGGAGCCATGGCAATAAATGGAATTCCTCATCATTTTCTAGGTATCATTCCTGAACCTTCGCAGTGTGATATGGGGCATTGTCTTGTTGAAAGATGCCATCTCCGCCAGGGAATACAGTTGCCATAAAGGAAAGTACCTGGTCAGCCAAGATGTTCAGGTAGGTGACAGCTGTCAGAGTCTGCTCTACAGGTATAATTGGTCCAAGCGTTCCCAAAGAAAATATTGCCCAGAACATCACACTCCCTCCAGTCGCCTGGATCTGTCCCACAGTGCATCCAGGTGAGAAGGATTCCATGTGTAAACGTCGTACACGAACTTGTCTGTTCACATGGTGTAACAGAAAATGGGATTTGTCTGACCATGAGACCCTCTTCCAGTCTTCTATAGTTCAATGTTGATGATTAGATGCCCACTGCAAGTGTTGATGACAGTGAATGGCTGTGAGCATAAGCACATGAATGGGTTTATGGCTGCGGAGACCCATATCCAAGAGCTTATGATGAACTGTGTGTTCAGACACATTGGGTCCTTTACCACAATTGAAATTATGAGTAATGTCAGCCATAGTAGCCCTCCTATTGCTGCAGACAAGACAAGATAGCCTGCGCTGACCTCTGGCATCAATGAGCCATGGTCAGCCCATGCATCCCTTGTCGACAGCTTGAAGTGTCACCTGTTTCGAACCATCTTTGATAGGTACTAACTACTGCATAACGTGAGCAGCTTACCAGCATCGCTGTTTCGGAGATGCTCTTACGAAGTCATCTTCCCATAACGATCTGGCCTTTGCCAAAATCAAATAAATCCTTTGCTTTTCCAATGTTGAGACGAAACGAAATACTGCCTGCGAGAGCTCTGACCCAGGTATTATATATTTGCGATCTTGGCACGTGACACAGATTGGATGCACTTCTTTGCATAACACAGAGGTGGTTTTAATGTATTGGCTTATCGGTGTATATACCAGCCCTTAGAAACTATGCAATTAATTGAATGATACTATTATTATCAAACATCAACAACTGTTTCTCATTGCAAATTTCACATTTTCTTCTTAGTTATTTTAAAAACTTAATTTTATTGCCCAATGACAGAGAATCTTAAGTTATTTTAACTATAAAGTACACATATAATGACCTATTGTTATAAGATTACAAAAGAGTGAAAAAAAAGTTTTTTTTTCTCGTTGGTTTATTAATGTGTTTATATTTTTTGGCTGCGGAAAAAGTATTGAAAAAGAGACCAGTTCCCAGCTATACACAGTTTAGGAAACCCTGCCCCATCTGGTAACAGAGATCCTGGATGAGTTTAAAAGAAGGAAATAGTGCTGTATGATGGCCATCAATACAATTAAAATGAGCAAGGACCATTCAAAAAAAGGAAAAAATTTAAAACTGCAAAACAACCACCAACGAGGAACTTGAGCAGTGACAGTGAGAAAGAGACTACTAAGTCTGACATCACTGCTAAAATCATTCAGGAGCTACCGTAGAAGCCTCAAATTTTGAGGGAAGAATCGTTTATCTAGAATCCATCATAGAAAGGAGTTGAAATAGAAAAGAGGGCTTTTACCAACTCTACATTACCAGGAGCTCCAAAAGAAACAGACCAAGAATAAAGCAGCAATGAAACCTCTTTCTTTATATCTTAGTATGCTTCTTCAGAGACTGCAGCACCACTCAGCAGGAGGAGCCAGATGATCCACTGGAATCTGCTTAATCTCACTCATATGGCTGATTTGAGAATAATACTATTAATTACTTAAATTGAAGAAATATTTTTTCCTCCCAACATATTTAATGAATGTTAAAGAAGATATCACTCTGAAGTTAACGTCGATCAATTTTACAGAAA
Organism: Ryuthela nishihirai; assembly: GCA_038380435.1. Classification (NCBI taxonomy): domain Eukaryota; kingdom Metazoa; phylum Arthropoda; class Arachnida; order Araneae; family Heptathelidae; genus Ryuthela; species Ryuthela nishihirai. Next base: position 7,063,232 of record JAWZYU010000030.1, on the reverse strand, counting down.
AAATTGTCTTGAGCCAGGTGGGATATGAACTCATGACCTCCTGATAACATGTCAGGTGCTCTGGACCAATGAGCTGCCGATCAAGATCTCCTCTAATTGATGCTATGAACTATCTACCAGCAGTAGACAATTCTTCATGTCTCATGCAAGTATTTGTCCCAGCTGCAAGAAACAATGGCAATGATGTCATGAAGATGGAAAGTACATTATGAGTGTAAAATTGTTTAAACTGAAGAGGTTGATTGGATTGGATTGTTTTACCTCTGAGCGGCACTTTTTTGCCCAACATGGGCTAAATGGCCAGGTCACATGGACCCCGAAGGCTCAGAGAAGGTTGGGGGAGGGGACCCACTGGAACAGCTGTTGGGAGACAGATGGTAGCCTCCCGTTAAGGCCATTCAGCGTGTTCTTTAACGTGCACAGGGTATGGCTCTCCCGCACACGGGGCCACGGCTTAACGTCCCATCCGACGGACGGCGGCCTTTCCAAGCCCATCGGTGTCCCCTACTGACCGTGGGCAGGGCGGGGGAGTTTTGCGGAGATAAATCTCAAAGCTGACCCAGCTGGGACTCGAACTTGGGAACTACAGATTACGAGCCTGGCGCGCTACCGACTGAGCCATCCCCGCCCCAACTGAAGAGGTATTTTTTTCGATGTTTTTAATGAATGTTAAGGAAGATATCACTCTGAAGTTAAAGTTGATCAATTTTTCCTCTAAAATTGAACAGAATGTACTTACCATCAGTATTCAGAATGTACTTACATCATAATATATATTGAGATAAACTCGACGGTTCAACATCCAGTAATAAATAGGCACTTTGACATTGATTTAAATTTTAGAGGAAAAATTGTCTTGAGCCAGGTGGGATACGAACGCACGACCTCCTGATAACATGTCAGGTGCTCTGGACCACTGAGCTACCGGCTGCTGATCAAGATCTCCTCTAATTAGCGCAATGAACATTTCTCAGTTTAGCCACAAGTGGCCTTCAACATTGCCAATAGATGGAAGCATATGATTACAAGTATACAAATAATAAATAATGAAACAAACTCGACGTATTCCATATCAACTAATAAATCAGCACTTTAGGGTCGATTTCAATTTTAGCGGAGATCTTGATCGGCGGTCGGTAGCTCAGTGGTCCAGGTTGGGTTGTTTCACCTCTGACCGGCACTTTTTTGCACACAATGAGCTAAATGGCCAGGCCACATAGACCCCGATGGATCAGAGAAAGTTGGGGAAGGGGACCCACTGGGACAGCTGTTGGGAGACAGATGGTAGCCTCCCGTCAAGGCCATCCAGCGTGTTCTTTAACGTGCACAGAGTATGGCTCTCCTGCACACGGGGCCACGGCTTAACGTCCCATCCGACGGAAGGTGGCCTTTCCAAGCCCATCAGTGTCCCTTACTGACCGTGGGCAGGGTGGGGAATTTTGCGGAGATAAATCTCAAAGCTGACCCAGCTGGGACTCGAACCTGGGAACTACAGATTACGAGCTTGGCGCGCTACCGACTGAGCCACCCCCCGCCCCTCAGTGGTCCAGAGCACCTGACATGTTATCAGGAGGTCATGGATTCGTATCCCACCCAGCTCAAGACAATTTTTCCTCTAAAATTTAAATCGATGCTAAAGTGCCGATTTATTAGTTGATATGGAATATGTTGAGTTTATTTCATTATTTACTATCTGCATACTTGTAATAATATGCTTTCATCTATTGGGCAATGTTGAAGGCCGCTTGTGGCTAAACTGCCCAGAATAGCGCATATGTAACATAAAAGAAATGTTCATAGTGCTAATTAGAGGAGATCTTGATTGGCGACCGGTAGCTCAGTGGCCCAGAGCACCCAACATGTTATCAGGAGGTCATGGGTTCGTATCCCACCCAGCTGAAAACAATTTTTCCTCTAAAATCGACATCAAAGTGCCTATTTATTACTGTACTTACCATCTTCATGACATCATTGTCATTGTTTCTTGAGGCTGAGAGAAGTTGGGACAAATACTTGCATGAGACACTGAGAATTGTCTACTGCTAGTAGATACTTCATAGCATCAATTAGAGGAGATCTTGATCAGCAGCTGGTAGATCAGTGGTCCAGAGCACCTGACACATTATCAGGAGGTCGTGGGTTCATATCCCACCCGGCTCAAGACAATTTTTTCTCCAAACTTGATCAATGTTAACTTCAGAGTGATATCTTCCTTAACTATTAATTACTTCATTTTATGTCTATTCTTTTATTTTAAAACTTGTATCATCATGATCATCCTCAAGAAGAAATGGGCTACGGAGGTCCAACCAGACTGTGCAATTTAGTTCTCCAAGCAAGTCTATCCTGAGTTACATCTACTGCATCTGGCCACTGCACACCAATTCTAACAAGGTCCTGTTTGACATTGTCTGCCCACCGCATCCTAGGTCTCCCCTTCTTTCTGAGGCCTTTAGGCACACTGTTCATAACCCTATTCGCCAATCTATAATTATTCATATGGGCAACATGGCCAAACCAACGGAGTCTCTCTCTGCACAATATGCTGCTTAAAGGAGGTTGCAAACTCCTTTGCCTAATCTCATCATTAGTTACAAAGTTAAACCACCTAATGCCCAAGATACTGCGTAAGCATCTGGAATCAAAAGCATCTAGTTTCCTGTTGTCTTGTTTACAAAGTGTCCAAGTTTCACTACCATAACTAACCCTAGAAAGAACCAAACGATTATACAGTCTAATTTTAGTCTTTAGGTGTATACGCCTATTTCTCCACACTCTCCCTAGATGCTTAAAAGTCCCGGCAGCAATCCCTATTCGTCTGTTAATCTCATGCCGCACATCACCATTATCTGTTACATAGCTCCCAAGATAATTAAACTGTGACACCTGCTCAAGACTGCAACCATTCAGATTAACTGAATCACAGCCTGCCTGACCAATTTTCATCACTTTAGTTTTCTCTCTGTTTATAACCAAACCTACTCTACTACCAGTCTCATCAACAGCTCGAATGAAAGAGTTCATCTCATCAACATCATTTGCCAAAAGGGCTAAATCATCAGCATAATCTAAATCAGAAATTTTCGTATCTCCAGCCCATTTAAGGCCAAAATCTTTCCCTTGAAGTGAATTTCGCATAACATAATCAATAACCAAGCTAAAGAGAAAAGGAGACAAAATGCACACTTGTCGAACACCAGAAGTAATGCTAAACCAATTGCTACAAGCCTTACCAACTCTCACACACGACTCAGTGTTATTATAGAGAGCTTTCATAATGTTAACTAACTTGTCTGGTATACCATATGATCTCGCAATCAACCACAAATTATGACGATCAACAGAGTCAAAAGCCTTTTTGAAATCAACAAAGCTAGCAACCAAAGGTTTCTGAAACTCTAAACATTTCTCAAGAATCTGCCTAAGTGAAAATATCTGATCCACACATCCCCTACCACTTCTGAATCCACATTGTTCATCACGCAATTGACTGTCAACCAGATTTTTAATTCTATTAAGCACAATTATGGAAAGAACTTTACCTGGAACAGAGAGTAGGCTGATACCCCTATAGTTATCACAAGAACTGCGATCACCTTTTTTGCAAATAGGGATAACAATAGCTCTGGTAAAATCCTTAGGAACCATGCCTTTATCATAAAAGATATTCAGAATTTCAGTCATCCAAGTGGTACCCGAAACATTCCCAGCTCTAAGCATTTCCGTAGTAATTTCATCTACCCCTGGGGATTTATGAAGTTTAAGTTTAGAAACAGCCAAAATAACTTCAGATTGTGTTATAGGGCCAACATTAAAGCCACCAATGCATCTATCATCATTGCAAACAATGGGAGTAGAACTAACTACATTTTAGAACATCACTGAAATGCTCAGCCCACCTAGCCATGACAGAATCCTCCCCTTCTATAACCTTACCTTGTTTATCCCTTCAATCCTTGTATGCCTGTCCGTTTTCTACCACAAAAAACATTAACTATCTGGTACAGCTCTCTGCTGTTGTGCTGTCCAACTGCTTCCTCGGCTTTGTCAGCCAAACCATCAGGCCAAAGATTCTTATCAGCAGCTAACTGATCCTTTACAAGTTTATTAAGGTCTCTGTAATGCTTTCTATTAGGACTAGTAGGGTATTGATTAAGGGCATTCCTGCAGTTCTTTCTTTCCGAAATAAGCTCAAGTGCCTTATCACTCAGATAATTTTGCCTCTTCTGCTCCTTTTTTCTTAAGAGTACTGTTAGTGTCCAAAAAAGCCTGTTTAAAATGATCCCATTCTTCCTCAACTTCAGTAGTAAGCAAACCATGACTGTCATAATGACTAAGTAACCTATTATGGTAAGCTTTGGCTATAACTGGATCTTTCAGAGCTTCAGTATTAAAAGTAAATTTTTTAACACTAGCACAACACTTTTTAAGTTTAAGTTGCAACACACTTTTAACAAGGTAATGGTCAGATTCAATTTCAGCTCCCCTATATGCCCTGGTATTCCTAACAGAACTAGCCCATTTGCTGTTAATTAATATGTAATCAATCATATTCTTATGCAGCCCATCAGGTGAAACCCATGTGTACTTATGTATGTCATGGTGTTTGTAATAAGTGTTAGTTATTCTGAATCCATTGAGTTTACTTACCTGTAGGAGACGTTGCCCATTGCCATTGCAGCTACCAATACCAAAAGGGCCTATTACTCCTCCCCAAAGGTCAGAGTCAGTACCAACTTTGGCATTGAAGTCACCAAGAACAAGGGTAATATCTCCTTTCCTGACAGAATTCAAAATATCCTGAAGTTGTTCATAAAACCTATCCTTCTCATCCTCATCCTCAGTGGGGGCATAACAGCAGATAACATTCAAGTCTTTAACACTTGTCTGAAATTTTGCTGTAAGAAACCTTTCATTAATGCACTCATATCCTAGAAGAGCATCGCTAGCGTGTCTGCTGAGAAGCAGACCCATGCCTTGGTGATGCTTATTGTCGTCCCTCCCTGGAAAGACAAATTTAAAATTATTTTTAAGAATCTGACCTTTATCTGTCCATCTGGTCTCTTGCAAGCTGAGAATATCTAAATTATAACGGTGGAATTCTTGTGTGAGGACATCAAGTGAAAAAGATCTGTGCAGAGTCCTCACATTCCAACTACCTATGGAGAGAAAATGGTTAGTGGGATGTTTAAAGAAACTATGTTTATTGAGAGAGGGAATGCCGACAATATCAAACAGCCCCCTAATCGCAGACATGGGGCAAAGACCCGTTCCCCCACTACTAAAGGCTGAAGCCATCTACACTGGAAGACTTCCTCCAATGTAGAATTTGACGATGCCAATAGAAGCAAAGAGTTCAGGTGCCTGCGATGACTTCTGCTCAGGATTATCCACCAGCTGATAAACATATCCTGTGAATCTATTCACTTGGGGCTGTCAACCCACAAACAAACAGAAAACACAGCGGAAGATTTTCCCTCCACAGAAGCCCACCAGTGCAGCAAAATCAGGATCCATAATCAAGCTCAGAGCCATATATCTGTCCAGTCCAGTAGGTTTATATGGTCAGCACCAGGACCCTGTGTGGTTGACCACTCCTCAGCAGGGTAGGAAAAAAAGAAAAGTAGCCATAGTTGTCCAGATCAGTAGGCCACACTAATCTGGCAGCCCTCCCCTTCCGTTCACTTCCACAAGAGAGTATCTCTTTTGAAAGTTACTAACGGTCCGCACCACGAGAAGGCGGGGTCGGACATTAGGTGCTAGGCCTGGCCGGTTCTATGCATCATCACAGGGGATTGGTGCATAGCTCTCCTTCCAGTGACTACCTAGCTACCTACCAACTATAAATCAATGGGTGCCTTTGGCACCTCTTGATTTCTAGCTGGTTACTGCAAACCCTATTTGACAGAGAATGTGACACCAGAACTAAAAATTCCTTTTATTTCTGAGTTGTACTGCCTGAAATAGCTCTTGTCACTTTTTAGCTCTCCAGCAATGGTAGAATTTGACCTTTGACCTCATAGGATCCACAGCTAAAATTTGACATAATTTCCAAGATCTAGAACTCAAAATACCACAAGGCACCAATGTTTTGCCTTCTAACACCATGTTTAACATTATCTACTTCCTAATCTGGACCACTTTGTAAAAAGGGCCTTGGCCCCTTTACACCAGTAGATAGATATTTGACCTCGAAGGACTAATTGCATCCAAAATTTTGCAACATTTCCACAATCTATGACTTAAAATACTCCCAAGAACCAATTTTTAGCTCTCTAGGACCGAAAGATCTATATTTGACATTTGACCTCAAAGGACCCTCTGAATACAAAATTTTGTAACATTTTCAAGATCTACAACCCGAAACACCCTCCGACACCAATTTTCATGTTTCTAGCACTTATAGATCATGGTTTGAGCTCTATGTGACTTTGAAGGACATGTTGAAGGTCAAATTTAAGATATTTCTCAAGATCTAAGACCCAGATTATTTCTAGGTGTAAATTTTCGGAGCTCTATCATTTCTGCATCATAGTTAGAATTAGCGTGATCTCCTATCACTCAGCCTTCAAGACTCACAATCGTAGATATATGATACTAACAGAAATACCCAGCATGGCTCTGGTCTGAAATTATCTAAAGTATAAAGAAGTTATCCATGTTGCAAGTTTTTGTTGCATAAAATTCCATTAAAATTCCCCCCCCCCCCAAAAAAAAAACTCTGTTAAAAATTTCTTTTGGGGAGATCTGAAACCTTCAAAAGTATGTAGTAGATTGCATTTCCCATGACAGAGCTTTCATTTGGCATAAAACTCATTACGATTTTTCACCCCCTTCCACTACACCCTCCCCCCACTCATGAAACTTTCATCCTTCTCTTTTAGGTAAGTTATGGAACTTTCTAACTTCTAACTCTTCGAAGTACATAATAGATGATGCACCCACACCAGAAACAGTCATTTGGCATAAAACTCATGATGATAGTTCAATTTCCCACCCCCCCTCCTCCCTTCAATGGAAATTTTATTCTCCACTTTTGGAGGTCTCTAAAGTATATAATATAGGGCACTCCTGACATTGGAAACTTTCATTTGGCATAGAACTTATTACAACTGTTTATTCTGCCCATCCCCTTCCCCCCCCCCCATAATAAAAATTTTATTCTCCACTTTTATGGAAGGTCTGAACTCTCTAGAGCAGCCATGGATTTCTGAATATTCCCTTCTAGAAAGTAAAAAATATTTGTAGAACACTAAAGACTTGTTTAAGGTATGTAAGGAATATAGTTGTTGGTGAATCATAGCTTTAATCACTTACGAAAATATTAATTCTTAAGCCTCTTAAAACTTTAGTTTGTTACATCTGTTACTTAGACACTCTGCAATTCTAGATATGCATTATAATAAAGCCTTACTGTATAAAAGACAATGACTATTTGAACCACCAATGTAAAAACAATTTTTGTTGCTAATACATATGCTTCAATTTAGTCAACTTTAAATAGTTTCCATTTCTTCAAGTAAGCAATTTAAATAAGTCAATAATGATGAGTTAATTTAGAATCACGTTATTTTATTTTTCATCCTACAAACTCAAATAATTAAAACTTGAAGAGAACTACTCCCATCACATTATCACAGTAACAGCAATAACACTGGGCTACACACAAAAAGGGTTTGAAATGAAAATAGCCAATCTTTACTAATTTCGAGGTGCTGAACACAAAAATGGCAATAAAATTTGTTAATTGGCTCTTGTTTAGGAGAGACAGAGATGGTCATGTATAAACAACTCAGACTTGAGCATATAGGTAACCATTTCGTGATGCTGTATTTTAAACTCCAAATTGCAATATATTGCATTGTATGCATCAACTCACCATACACACAACCCCTGAAGATACTGCATCATTGTCTGATGCAATGTAGTTAAGTTGTCACATCATGGCTTTACAATCGTGGACAAAAGATGATGCAATCGTTAGTTGTAAGTGCCGTCTCGTAGGGTGAGCAAGTCTTTTGAGTGACTCCCATTTACCCCTGAGTCATAAGTACAACACAAATGATCCTTGCAGTTTTAATCCATCAGTAGTGATGCCTCGTAACTGTGTTAATAGTGCAGATATATTTTATTACATTTCCGGGGAAGTGATGATTGCAAGCCAGAAAACATTCCATCATTCCAATAGTGAAAGTGGTATACGAGTTTTATTTTGAATGCAAGATCGAGGACCAGGACAAAGCCTGGGCCCCACTCATATGCTGCAGTACGTGTGCAAGAAATCTTCTGAAGTGGCTGAAAGGCAAAAAAGTGGCAATACTGTTTGCTGTTCCTATGGTTTGGAGAGAGCCAAGCAATCACGCAAATGACTGCTACTTCTGCATGGTTCCACAAGGAAAAAGAAGTGGACAATAGTGTACCCGAATATACAATCTGCTCTCTGACCGTCCCGTGGCTGAGTGGTTAGCGTGCTTGGCTGCTGATCTACAGGACCTGGGTTCGAGCCCTGGATAAGGCAGGGATGTTTGTGTTGTTTTTCTGTTGAGGTCCTGCCATCCTCACAGATCTTCTACTTTGGCATATAAACTGACAGGCTCCTGTCAGACCTCTGTGGCAAGCAGCTGCTTGAGGGGGTATTTTTTTTAACATTAGATAGAAGAATAATTTATCCTCTCTGGCAAATATGGAATTATTGTTTTCAGAGAATGAAGTTTGCCACTATCCAATTTCAGCACCCTCTATGGTGGAAATTGAAACTAACTGATGAAGATAGCTCATCATTAGGGGCCACAGGAGTTGGCAACCACCAAAATTTTGTGGTTGCCTCTGTGGCAAGCAGCTGCTTGAGGGGGTATTTTTCTCTGACCAGTTCAGTACAGTGAAGACCTTCCCGTTCCCGAACCTCCAAAAGAATTTTCCATCAATTCAGACAATGAGGAGGGAGGCGAAATGCACAACCTTCGGTGTCTAATGATGATCCATATGTCTGCCATGGTGTCATCTGTGCCACACATTCTCAATGAAGAAGAAATGAACAATCTTATTTGCGATCTGGAGCTATCCAAGGCCAAAGCAGAGTTACTTCTTATCTTCTCAAGGAAAATGTCAGCGACTTTGTTTTGAACTCATCATGAGCAGTTTGTGCCTTACTTCAGAAAGGAAGATGACCTTGTTTTCGGCTCTGATGTAGATGGACTGATGAATATACTCAGAATCAAACATGACCCTCAAGAATGGGGACTATTCATAGACTTCTTGAAATTGATACTATTTTTAACATTAATTAAATTGAGACTAAATTCTACATGAAAGAAACCTATGACAACCTAAAACAGCTGTTGAACTGTCTTCAATACAACAAGTATGGCTGGCATCTCTATTGTGACTTAAAGGTAGTGGCTCTGTTGATGGGTCTGCAGCTGGGATATATGAAGTACTGCTGTTATATGAATAGGACAGCAGAGTAAAGACTTTGTACTATGTGAAGAGAAACTGGGCTCAGAGGATATCTCTGAAGGTCGGAGAGAAGAATGTGGAACACCCAGTACTAGCAGAAATCCTGCTACCATCCCTACACATCAAACTTGGTGTGATGAAAAACTTCACAAAAGCCATGGACTGGATTGCATCAGTTTTTAAGTACTTGGCTGACAAATTCCCTCGACTCAGTGAAGCGAAAATTACAGAGAGAATTTTTGTGGGTTCTCAGATCCGCAAGCTGTTCAGAGACCAGATGTTTGACAACCTGCTTCTGGGTGATATGAAAAAGGCTTGGGATGTGTTTCGTCTGGTGTCAACTAAATTCCTCGGTAATGTCAGAGCAGACAACTACAAGAAACTGGTTAAGGATATGTTGTCTCTGTATCATAAACTTGGCTACAATATGTCCTTTAGATCCACTTTCTCCATTCCCACTTAGATTTCTTCCCCGACAACTGCGGCATGGTTAGTGATGAGCATGATGAACGTTTTCACCAGGACATTGAAACGATGGAGAAACAATACCAGGGAAACTGGTCCACTTTCAATATTGGTTGACTACTGTTGGACGCTTGCCAGAGATGATCCTGAGCAGCTGTACAAGTGACGGGCAAAGCGACGTCAGAAGTAGATGTGGAGTTTTACAGATACATGTCATATGTACGTATTACTATATTATGTATGATACTATTGTGGATTTCTCAGAAATCGTAGCCAATTTTCAGTCATATTTGTGTCCAGCACCTTTAAACCTTTAAGTAATGGCTACTTTTATCTCAGAGGCATGACTTTTATGAAAATTTGTTGCCCAGTGTAATTGGTTAAGTGTATCACTTTCCAAAATGATTATTAACCTTTAAAGTGTCGGATTTCTCATAATGCACACAATTGTGGCATAGATAATTTTTCACTCTTTTTCAGTAAAAAAAACTGAAGAACTTTATCTTGCAATGACTAGCAGATATTTATAGGCCATGTTGCATACCAATTGAAAGAGGAATTTCATTCTCAGTAACAGAAATTAAAATGAATGCTATTTGAACCTAATTTTAAAAAAACTTACCTGGCACTTCACACTTTTAAGGGTTAAGAAATATATTTTCCCTGGTTGACCACAATAATTAAAGAATAATCATTGTTTCATTTGACTTAAAAAACCCTAAAATTAAATGTATATTTTAAATATATGCTTACCATGGTTTTTGGGCATTATAATTCGACATATAGTGTCTACTTCCCAACCTAAAGATGTGACAACTAAGAGAGGAGAAAACATTTATTTCTTTGGCAATTAAAATACAACCAAATGAAAATTTAGATATGAGTAATAAATTATTTATTAAATATTGAATATGCAATTTTTACACTTATTAAAATTATTTATATTATAAACATAAACTGTAGTGTTAATTCCTATTAAAATTACAATGTATTTGATGCATGATGGAAAACATGAACATGTAAAAATTTAATGCTAAAGGACAGTGAAAGACTACCTATCATTAATTAAATAATCCTAATCACAAAGGGATAGTTTCTCAAAGAATTAATATTTGTAACACACATTATTAGTTTAATATTAAATTGAATATAATACATCACATTTGGTTAAGGTTGTGAATCTCTTATTATACGAATAATATAAAATAGAACAAACTGCAATTACCTCCCTTGAAACAATATCCAACATAAAAAAAACAGCTAATACTACATTAAATCTGAAATCCAAGAATCCAATTATTAGCACTCAGAAAACAAAAGAAATAGTACCATCAACAGAATAAAAGAATAAAGCATAGAGAATATGTATAAGCAATTCATACAAAAAAAAATGTTACAAATATAAATAGCTTAACTCAGTTTCTAATACTCAAATACATAAATATCCATTTTACTTTTAAATCTCCCCACCCCCACATACACAAGTCCTTGGATGTGCCATTCTGATATTGGAATTTGTTTGTCCCAGTGAACTAACTTTTCAGCATTTTACCACTATCCCTAAATTCCATCATCCAAAGAAAATATGCATGGTGCTGAGAATAAAACAACCAAGAATGCATTTTTCTACTTCCAAAAATTTTTGATCCCCTATATAATCCGGTATTCCTAATCGAACTAGACCATTTATTGTTAATTGAAATATAATCTCTCATATTTCTGTGCAACTCATCAGTGAAAACCCATGTGTATTCATAAATGTCCCAATGTTTGTAGTAGGTGTTAGTTATTTGCAAACTGCTAAGTTTACTTACCTGTAGGAGGTGTTTCCCATTGCCATTGGAACTGCTAATACCTAAGAGACCTAACACCCATTACCAAAGGTCAGAGTCAGTACCAACTTTAGCACTGAAGTCACTAGCACAAGAGAAATAGCTCCTTTCTTAACAGAAATCAAAATATCTTAAGTTGTCTGCAATACCTATCTTTTTCTTTCTCATCAGAATCCTCTGTGGGAGCATAACAACAGATAACATTCAAGTCTTTAATTTTTGCTTTAAATTCAGCTGTAAAAAATCTTTCATTAATGCAATCATATCCTAGAAGAGCATCACTGGCTTGTCTTCTGAGAAGCAAACCTACACCCTTGGAGAGACTTTCTAACCTCCCTCCCTGAAAAGAGAAATTTAAATTTATTTCTCTGATCTTTAGCTGTCAATCTGGTCTTTTGCAAGCCCAAAATATCTAGGTTATAATGCTGGAATTCCTGTGTGAGGATGTCTAGAGAATAATCTCTATGCAAAGTCTTCCCATTCCATGTACCTATAGAGAGAAAATAATTAGTAGGATTTTTAGAGAAACTGGGTTTATTGAGACAGCAAAGGGAGTCAACAATATCAAACTGATCCCTTTAACACAGGCATGAGGGCAAAGACCTGTTCCCCCACCACTAAGGGCTGAAACAACTGATGCTGTTAGGAACTTCAGGACCCCTTTTACAAGAACCAGAATCTAGGAAGAAACTGGCCTGCCTGAGATACTATAGGATTGGCAATGCCCAACTAACTAAGTGAGGGTTCAGGCAATTGCAATGGCCTCTGAGCACAATTATCCACTAGCTGACATAAGGCAGTCTATGCCTCTGTTCACTTAAGGCTGGCAACCCATAGGCAAACAGAAAATACAGTGGCAGATTTTTCCTCAACAGAGACCCACCAATGCTGCAAGTCCAGGATCTGCAATCATGCTCAAAGTCATAAACCATTCCAATCCAGTGAGTATAAAATTGTCAGCACCAGGACCCTGTTAAGTTGATCTCCACTCAGCAGAGCAGAAAAAAGAGTGGCCATGGATGACCAGATCAGTAGACCATACTGACCTGGCAAGCCTTCCCCTTCCAGAAGAGAATCTCTCTTTTGAAAAGTACTAATGGCCTGCACCACATGAAGGTAGGTCACATTTAAACAAAAATGAATGAAATGACTACATGAAGGTACGTAGTAAGGTACAAGTTTCTGGCCCAAGGGTATTAAAGAGGTAATAGAATCAAACAATAATTTTTATTTTTCAATATAATCAATCACCTTTTACTTCAATACATTTTTAGAACGGCTAATTAACTTTTCTATACCGCTGAAAAAATAATCTGAATTTTTGTCCTTAAAATGGTCTAAAACTGCAAAAATGACTTCTTCATCACTTGTCTATAGACTCCATAATCCACTCCATAGATTACCGTTTAGACAGGGGATCATGGTACAGAACCATAGTTTCATCTCCAGTGACAATGATTCAATCACTTCTTTTTCTTGTCCCTCACAGAGTGCTAAAAATTCAGTACAGCATTCCATGCGTCATCATTTTTGGACAACACTCAAAAGTTTTGGGACCCATCTTGCACTCACTTTGTTCATAACCAAGATGGTCATGTAAAATTCGAAGCATGATGCTTCAAATTTTACACATGGTTTTGAAAACATTTAACATTTTACGTGGTTTTTGAAAGTCCACACTTTGCTGATAATTCTTTAGTTTTCAGTCACCCATCCTTTAGCACCTCTTCTTGCACCAGTGCAATTGTTTCTGGAGTGAGTGTTTCTGCAGGTCTGCCTTGACGAAGTTGATCTTCAATCGAATCTCTCCCTAAGCAAAACTGTTTAGCCCATTCTTTAACTGTCGAATATGATGGGGGAGATTCACTGTACACAGCATCTAAATGTCGTTTAATTACTGCCGGGCTTTTGCCTTCTTTTGTCAAAAATTTAATGACCGTGTGATACTCAAGTCGAAACATTTTAAAATATTGTGCAACAGCACTTCTATCTGCGACGCTAGCTGGAGTGCTATTGATGCTAGAGCTGCAAAATTTTAACTGCATGCACTGCAGGGTGGGGTATGCAACAAAGGGTGGGGGTGGGAGGGGTTGATGGAGTTAGACTTGTCAATTCTTGTTCTAACATGTTCGGGCCAGAAACTTTTCGACCTCATTACGTAGGTGAAATTTACATAATATTTCCTTTTCATAAAATCTAGAATTAAATCCTAATTAATTTGGCATATAACATAATTCTATTTATGAGTTATTTGACAAAAATTTCTAAAGTAATCTCTTTTTTTTTGGTTGGTGAAAAAGACAGCTGGGCCTCTTGGATGCAAACCAACTTTTCAGGCTGGACTCTGGAAAGGTTAGGTTTACAGATAAAAGATGTCTGCATTTCCCATTAGAGTAAACAGAATAGTACATCACACTACCATTACAATTGATATCCTCTAAAATAATAGTAGATACCTCAACTTCAGTTAATGGATAGCACCAATGTACACCTTTGTAACTTGTTATGTATTGTAAACTATATGCAACTCCTAATATTAGACTATTAGTGTTTCATTTAGTATTCACCTTCTTTAAATGGCACTTATTTCATCTTAGTACAATGTTTCTAATAAAACTTTTAAATTTAAGAATTAGTAGTATAAATAAACATTAAAATTGATATAATATTTACCTTCAATGCATTTTTCAGGTGGTAGTCCAAGGAATATGGATACATCCTCCACACTGATTGAAGAATATGCTTTGGCAATCAGCTGTAAGGCTCTGTGGCGTGTTACATCTATGAAAAAAAAAATACAATCAATAAAATATTTATTAATAATTATATATTATTCATTAATAAATATAAAAAATAATAATAAATACTCCCTCAAGCATTTGCTTGCCACAGAGATCTGAGAGTAGCCTGTCAGTTTAATACGCCATAGAGAGTAGACCTTTAAGGAAGGAGAGACCTCAGCAGAAAGACAAGCACAAACATCCATGCCTTACCCAAGGTTCAAACCAAGTGTGCTAACCACTCAACCTTGGGATGGCAACCCTTTGAAATATTCAAAAACAAATATTTTTCTTTAATAAGTGAGGCTAGTGCATACTGTGAAAATTCAAGTGTATGAAATAATTTGGGCTTTTTTTAAACTTACTCTTTCTGCAATTGTAAACTCTAAAACCAATTTCATATTTATATAAAAAGTTCTTCCATGTCAGCCTCATCATGGCTACCAACCCACACTTAGGTTGTATGCCTCATAGAAGTAAGCATTTATGCACTATTATTGCCTTTTACTATTAGTTCAGAGTTTTTTACTTTTTCTTTGAGGGTAGAGGGAGTCACTATGTTATTCTAAAATCATAATTTCTGTCCTAATTAAGCTGTGGAATTCAAGTAAGACTCCTTATAAAGTCAATAAAAAAAACATGATATATATATGCTTAAGCTTGGGACATTTAAAATTCCATGCTCGTGCAAACTTACCTTTAACACTGATTTTTAAATATGCAGTTTCAATTTTTTCCTAAATAAATAATGTATTACGTCCACATTTTTCATCCTGTACATCCACATAAATTTGAAGCTGGGATGATCATGGGACCAGATTCTACAAAATACTACATACTTAAAAGATTGAGACAGCTGTTCAGCATTTTGAGTTAGGTTGTTTTACCTCTGAACAGCACTTTTTTTGCACACAATGGATTAAATGGCCAGGCCACAAGGTCTCAGAAAAGGTTGGGGGAAGGGGACCCACTGGACAGCTGTTAGGAGATAAATGGTAACCTCTCATCAAAGCCATTCAATCGTTCTTTAATGTGCAGAGAATATGGCTCTTCCATGCATGGGAACATGGCTTAATATCCCATGTAACAGACGAGGCTTTTCAAAACCACCATCTGTCACATGGCTTCTTTTCTAACTGAGGGCAAGGTGGGGTTAATGGAGATAAAGTTCTGCTACAGACTAGGTACATATGATGCACAATGTAACATAAGGAAAGTGATAAGAGCAAATCATAATACTAGAGGTAGAGCCCTGGGCGTATGCAGATATCTGTGGAATTATCCATGGATATCTACATTTAAAAGAGCTCTGTGGATAAAAAAAAATGTTAACACAGATAGCAGATAAAACCACAGATATGATAAGAAAAACATAAATGACAATCACAGCTTTACCTGTTGACCTCTTAACATCAATACATCAATAAATATTTTGTGGAAAAAATTTCGCTGACATATGGGAATTGAGCCCATATCTCTCTAGAAACATGCCAGAGTATTCTACCATTGAACTAATGCCAGCTCAATGCCTTCAATGGTAAAATACTCTGGAATGTTTCTGGAGAGATGTGGGTTCAATTCCCTTATGGTGGCGAAATTTTTTCCATAAAATATTTATTGATAAGAAGTCACTAAATCATATTAGATTTAAACAGATTTTTGAAATGCCACTAAAAGTGGCTTTCCCTAATCAGAAGTTCCTCACATGAAGTATGTGTTTTAAAACATACTGTCACAGAATGAGTTTATAATAATCTTTCAGTTTCCTGGAGAAATTTTAAATATCCTCAAAGGTAAAAGTGGCAGTACCTCTCTCATACTGCCTCCAAATACTGCCATAATTTGAAGGCAAATGGTTAGACCACAGTATTCTGTGGTCTAACTACTTGCTACTATATGGGTGTAATACCCTATGTGGAAAATCACTTCGATTAAATGTGGAAAAATGTATGATACAAGTCTCTAATACATAACAAGCTTGTAAAATTCTTTTTAACTTTTCACTGAACCTGAAAATTGTAAAACATCTTTACATTCTGCCTTTACTTATTTGTTACATGAATTTATAATACCTTTTCATTTATGCTAATTAACCCATGCCACAAGTTTGGTACATTGATACCTCTTACTTCATTCACAGCTTTCCACACCTACTACTCATAACATGCTATTCCATTCACAAGGTAGGCAATGGCAGCACCCCAGTAATTTGGGACACTTTCTGAGGGATCACTCCTGACCCACAGCAGCTAGGAATCCAATCTGTTATCCCAACAGGGTTAAAACTAAGTGGGACCACCCCACCAAATTTGGGTCCAATCACTCAAGTAGCCGTGGAACCATAGAGAAACTGACAATTTCTGCCACTCGTGATGTCACACATGTCCACTTGTCCGTTTGTTTGTTGGCCCAAAATTATTGCTATTATATATTTTTTTACTTGCATAATACATATAGATGCAAAAAAATGTCAGAAATTTGCATCCATATTTGAAAATGGAATTTGATAATATATTTGTTGTTGGAAAAGGATGCCTTCTAAATTCTTGATCCAGAGTACCAGCATAGCTAGAATCGCACTGCTTCATATTCTGTCAGTAGTACTTCCATTAATTAAATATTGAATAAACTCGACTTTCTTGGTATACACTAAATATTAACCACTTTGTAAGTTGATTTAATTTTTTGAGGAAAAATTGTCTTGAGTCGGGTGGGATATGAACCCACTCAGGTGCTCTAAACCACTGAGCTACCGGACGCCGATCAAGATTTCCTCTAATTGATGATATGAACATTCTCAACCTACAGTACATATTCCATTGTCTCATATAGGCGCTGTTTGGGCGATCTTAGCCACAAAACGGAAAATAAATGCCTTAGAGATGGAAAGTATATCTTACAAGTATACAATTAATTAAATATTTAATAAACTCGACTTTCTTGGTATATACTAAATATTAACCACTTTGTAAATCGATTTACTTTTTAGAGCACCTGACATGTTATCAGGAGGTCGTGGGTTCATATCAAGTTTTTGCCATTTTCATAAAGTTCAACTTTTCCTTAGTAGTCATTATATAATGTAAATGATCTGAAGGGGTTCAATCTCAATTTCATTGGTTAAAATAAAATATCCTCCTCCTCCTCCTTAAGCAGCCATGGGCTATGGAGGTCCAACCAGACAGTGCAATTTAGTTCTCCAAGCATATTTGTCCTGAGCTACATCTGGCCACTGCACACCAATTCTAACAAAGTCCTGTTTGACACTGTCTGCCCATTGCATCCTAGGTCTCCCCCCTCTTTCTGAGGCCTTTAGGCACACTGTTCATAATCCTATTCGCTAATCTATAATTATCCATACGTTTTTATTTAAATTATCTTGTTTCTGAAGCAAAATAAATTTTTATAACACTACTACCTTAGTATTACAGGTTGCTGATTAGAAATAAATATGCATTGTAAGTTGTTTGCATACATAAAAAAATTAAATAAATCAAAGATTTAAGTAATTAGAAATATTATGAATTAGGTATACAGGGTGTCCCTGAATTCAAGGCCGAAACATGAGGGGATGGTAATCTTTCAGTTTCGCTGAACATCAAACCCACCAATATTCGTCATAGAATATGCGGCCGCAAACACAGCCCGTATGTGGTTCCAGCACAATGGGGCACCTGCCCATTTCAACATGGACATGTGTCAGCATCTTCATACCACATTTGGGAACTGATGGAATGGGCATGGTGGTCCCATCCCTTGGCCCCCCAGATCGCAAGATCTTTCTTGTATCGATTTCTTTCTGTGGGGACATTTTGAAGAGTGTCATGTACGAGACACCCGTACAGTCCGTGAAGGATCTGGTAGCCAGACTGTCCATCGCAACTGCTGATGTGCACGACAAGTCCAGTGTTTACAAGCAGGTACACCGATCACTACTCCGCCGTTGTGCCACCTGTATCAACGTTGGTGGGCAGACGTTTGAGCATTTGTTGTAATGATCTCCAATAAATGTCACTTTGGAAACCCGTGTCTGTTCTTCTTTTCCGACTTGTCACTGCGTTTGCAGCTGCATATTCTATGACGAATATTGGTGGGTTCAGTGTGTACTATCATCCCCTCACGTTTGGGCCATGAATTCAGGGACACCCTGTATATACAGAGGGGTGCAGAAGTAGGTATATAGTTCAATCATGTGCATAAGTAGGTATACAGTTTCTATTATATTATTGTATATTGATTATTTTTTTTATTATTTTTTCAGATAATTAAGTATAGGTGGTAATTTAACAAATGAACAATGAAAGTGGATAATCAAACAATATTGGAAGACAGAGAATGCTAAAAAGGTTCAGCAGAAATGGGAAGAATTTGCAACACCTCCACCAACTAGGCTAACAATATACCGAATACGTGACAAATTTGACAGAACTGGATCCATTTGTAATGTACCAAAAAGTGGTCGACCAGTAAGTGTTACTACTGATGAAAATGAAATGTTAATGGCACTGGCATTTACTCAAAGCCCAAAAAAATCAAAAAAGAGAGCTTCTAAAGAGTTGGACATTTCCCATAGATCTTTGGGTCATCTAATGCAATGCTTGGGGCTGAAAACGTATCGGCCAAGATTAATCCATGGATTATTAGAGGATGATTAGGATCGGCGCTTACAATTACGTGAGGCAATTTTGAATGAAGTAACACAAGGAGATGGCATGATTAGAAAAATAACTTGGTCCAACGAAGCCAACTTCAAACTTTCAGGCACTGTTAATAGGCACAACTGTGTCTATTACTCAACAGAAAATCCCCATACAACAATTGAAGAACAGTTGAATCAACCTGGGGTTACAGTTTGGGCAGCCCTTTCATGTAAATGAGTAATTGGACATATCTTTTTCCATACAACAGTTACCTCAGACCTGTACCTTAACATGCTCCAAGAAAATGTCATACCACAATTGCAGTTGGTGCATGAAAATGAAGACTTCTATTTTCAGCACAATGGAGCCCCTCCTCACTATGCTTCAGCGGTGCATAATTTTCTTGATGAAAAATTTACCCAATAGGTGGATAGATAGATGAGGTCCGGGTGAATGGCGACCACAGTCATCAGACCACAGTCACTTTTACTTTTGGGGCATTATAAAAGATAAGGCATATTCACGAAAACCATGCACAGTTGATAACATGATTCGACTCATAAAAGAAGCATGGAAAGAAATTAATGCGAATAATGAACTTTGTGTGAAAGTGTGCTTGAGTGTAAAAACTAGATTACAGCGATGTGTAAATAGTGAGGGCAGCCAATTTTGAGCATATAAAAGATTGTACTTAATTGTTTTGTTATTGAATAAAATATTATTTAAACTGTATACCTATTACTATTATATTTACCTATTATTTAAACTGTATACCTATTATTATTATTATTATTTACCTATTATTTAAACTGTATACCTAGTTCTGCACCCCCTGTATATTAATGAAATACTTCAGAAAATACATCAAAATTGTTTTAAAAACATTTTTTCACTGAATATAAAATTAAAAAAATACAGTAAAACCTTGCAATTTTCTTTAAAAAATGCTTATAAAATTTTATTTATCTTTGTTTTTAATTTTCTTCACCCCAATTAAATTTAAATGTTCTTTCTTTTGGTAGCAACACCAATTTTTGTTGATTGGTTTGTTTTTTTAAATAAATTCTAAAGTTGACTTCTTTATTTGACTGATCACAGCTGGTGAAAAGTCTGGAATTTTCTCAAAGTACTGAATATAGTATAGTGCTGAGAAAAAAAATTCTCAAAAAGAGAAATTCTCTTGTTTCAAGTAAAAAAAATTTTTTTGTTATTCAGAAATAAGTAGCCTTTCTATTCATATGCAATATAGTTATTTTTGTCTATTAGTATTTTTTTTTATTTGCATTGTCAGATGCATTTTTTTTCACTACATGCCTCTATATAAGCCCTATTAAAACAAGTCATCTCTTTTTGTTAAATATTTTCAGAAAATCCAGCATTAAATGCTGATTAATTTGGCATAAAATGTCATAATTCCTTTCATTATTTGACAAAAAGTTCTAAAGTTATTTTTTTTTTGACTGAACACAGTTTTAAAAATGCCTGCCACTATACAAAGTCATTAAAATATTATAATTTGCCATCATAATAAACTGCATTACTATCAGAATTACAAAGTTAATTCACAAGGCTTTTGATTGGCTGCCTCCTGGAACATAAATATTGTTACAAGGAAATTCATTGGAGCATTTGATTAAAGCTGTAATATTGTCACTTAATTTGGATTTTAATTTTCTTTTTCAAAATTGACAAAACTCTTGGTTCCAAAAAGATTTGCATCTTTTTGACTTAAAACTTCAATTACCATTAAAATGTCAATTAATTGTTTTTCAGGCCTGGTAAAGGTTAATGAAAATACTATAGCTGGCAGAGATTCTAAACCAGTTTTCATTCGCATGCCACTTGATTACAATCTGCAACCTTGGACTTACCATCCTGAACTCCACTAACCTCTCTTTACACCTTGTTTAGCACCACTAACAAATCCTTCTATCAGTTGATCAAACTCTATCAAACTCAATGAAGCAGACACACCTTTAAGAAATAGGATTATTTTCCAATGCTAATTTAAAAAAAAAAGCAGAAAAAAATTAGCAAAGACCCTTTAGTGTTGTTCACAAGATTATTGGGCTGAATGGACC
Source organism: Ryuthela nishihirai (assembly GCA_038380435.1). Lineage (NCBI taxonomy): Eukaryota > Metazoa > Arthropoda > Arachnida > Araneae > Heptathelidae > Ryuthela > Ryuthela nishihirai. The sequence goes on along the minus strand of JAWZYU010000030.1, from coordinate 7,041,978 downwards.
AAATTCGTCTTTTGTTTTGAAATATTATGGACCAATGAGTTTATGGAAACTGTACAGAAGTTGAATTCTGAGGAAAAAACATTTTGTTATATTTATCAATCTAGGATATAATTTTTTTGCTTGGAGGTATTTAGAGCATGCCACTACAACTTACATTAACTAGATATGTGGACTAACTGAAGCCCTTGAAACCCTAACAGTAAAAATAAAATTGAATTATTTGAATGAACTTCATTTCACTCTGTGATGTCTTCCTTTCCACTAAATAAATTTATTCTCTGGTTTTTATATATAGTCATATGCAGCAATTTGTTTAAAATATTCCTCCTCAAGCAACTATGGAGATAACTACAAGAGCTTCTCAATTCATTACACCATAAAAAATCTATTAGAAATGCAGGCCTCAGCATAATGATCAACACACACATGCATCCATGATTTCCTACAGGGATTTGCAGCAGGTCTTTTTCCACCAAATGCTAAGCATGCAACTATTCAGTCATGGGATGTATAGTAATGTATGTATAAGTTGGAATTTTAAATATTCTGCATCATATAAACTACAGACAACACAGTTAACGGCAGTAATTATGTTATTTAACTATATGGGAATTGTCACCCGCTAAAGCATGTGTTCAAGGACCGCCCTCTCTTGCGTCATAGCTTGCGCACGCATCAGTTTATGTAAATGTCTTTCCCAGCATGCAACATGACACATGCAGGCCTTTTGTACAACACTGATATAGCAGTGACATATAGTCACACTGTTAGTAGTAAGAGGAAGTTGGTGTTAGTTGGTCATGGAGGAGTTAGGTGACATGTTGTTACAGAGTTGTTAATAGAAGCAGTTAGAGATGTAGAAGTTGTAGTCGACGTTTCCTCTGATGTTGGTGAGTTTGAATATTTGGAAATAAATTTTGTTTGTTATTGAAACTTTTTGAATCTTTGCTATTTTTTCTCTTGAGCAACATAGTAGATAATTTTTGATTATATATATATTGTCATTCATTTATGATTGAAATCCAAAGTGAATGCACAGTATTCCCTGTTAAGAAACAATAATTAATAGATTCTGAAAAAAATTCATCGCTGCTACGGCGGGAATCGAACCCGCATCTCTCCAGATTCATGGCAGAGCGCGCTAACCATTTGCACCACGCGTCGGACAACGAATATTTTCAGAATTTGACCGTTTAAGTTTTTCTTTTTGAGACGTGACTGAGACAGCGCCATCTATACTCAAGGAGATGCAACGTTTACAGTCGTTGCATTTGATTATCAGATGTTAATGAGAAGGTCGCTAACGCTACCGCGTTAAATACATAATTGAAATCCAAAGTGAATGCACAGTATTCCCTGTTAAGAAACAATAATTAATAGATTCTGAAAAAAATTCATCGCCGCCACGGCGGGAATCGAACCCGCATCTCTCCAGATTCATGCCAGAGCGCGTTAACCATTTGCACCACGCGTCGGACAACGAATATTTTCAGACGTCTCAGTCACGTCTCAAGAAGAAAAACTTAAACGGTCAAATTCTGAAAATATTCGTTGTCCGACGTGTGGTGCAAATGGTTAGCGCGCTCTGGCATGAATCTGGAGAGATGCGGGTTCGATTCCCGCCGTGGCGGCGCTGAATTTTTTTCAGAATCTATTAATTAGTCAATCATTTATTTTTGAATTCTTACTCACTAAGTAACGCCTGCTGGTATAATATATTTGAACCCTAATTTCAACTTTAATTTGGCAAATTATTAATTGTCTGGCGCCTGAGCTATCCGGAGTTTGAATAAATATTGGATCAGATAAAAAGTCCAAAACTTTAATAGTTTATAATTTTTTGGCCCGTTACAAGATGAAGGTTAAAGTTATTTGTATGCAAGTCTGCTCCTCATAACAGTGGCATTCCAAGTATGAATATCAAGGCAGCAGTAAATATATTAAAAGTTAACAGCATTCAAGCATAGAAGACTAAAGTTTGTTATAGGAAATGAACAGTGTTGCTGGTCAATATATGTGCATTTATATCGTTAATGTGTATAATGTTATTAATATGCCTAGTAATGATATATGTACCACAAATCCTGCATTTTTTTTGTTAGCATATGAAGGTAGTTAAAAGCCACAGATATGATCAATTGATATATACAGAATTACTTGCTTGCACAAAGGTATTTCTGCATCTTTCATTGAAAAGTGAGGGAACTTTGGAATGTCTGGCCAGGTCACAAAGCCCCAGAAGAAGGCTGGGGAGAGAGGACCCACTGAACAGCTATTAGGGGACTGATGGTAGCCTCCTATCAAGGCCAGCATTCTTTAATGTGCAAAAGATATGGCTCTCCCGCATACACAGTGCCATGCTTAATGTCCTATTCAATGGACAGTGGCCTTTCCAAGACTGGTGGTGTCCCTTACTGACCATGAGCAAGGCAGGGAGTTCTGTGGAGATAAATCTCAACACTGGCCCATCTGGGACTCGAACCTGGCATAATGCTCCAAAGATTATTAACTTTTCAAGTTGGACCTTTTGTCTGATCCAAAGTTATTCAAAATTCTGGATAGCTTGTCGAGCACCAGACAATATTAACTTGCCAAATAAAGTTGAAATAGGGTTCATCTCTAGCATTATCGCGCAAATATTCAAAGAGGATTGTCAAGTTTAATTAAAGTTTAAATCTAATCAAAAATCAAATAACGTTGCTCAAGAGAAAAATAGCAAAAGTCAAAAAATTTTAAAACGAAGTTTATTTCCAAAAAATTCGAAGACTCATATTTAATATAATTCACGATAATTGCTGTACAATATTCTTTAGTCTAAATTATTCAATTATTATTATAATTTACTAAATATATCTAAATCTATCTAAATCTCTTAACAACTCCTATCTACACAACACATTCTTTACTGAATTCTCCTCCTCCTACTAACTCATACTGATTCAACATACTCCACATACTACTTCAACATACTTCAGCTCCTACTAACAATACTGACTGTGACTTAACGTCACTTAGTATACATGCTTCATATAATCCGGCAGGTGTCTGTTGCATGCCGGGAAAAACATTTGCATAATCTGATGATCGTGTTAGTTATGATGCAAGAGGGGTCATGTCCTATACACACGCATTAGCAGCTGACAATCAAAAGTTGGAGTTGCGCATGCGCAACTCCAACTACTATGGCTCCGACAACTTCTACAGCTAAAAAAAAAGAACTGTGATTAGTCCAAATGAAATAATAATCCCCAAAATGATAAATATAACTAAATAAAATAAAACTGATTAAGAAAAAGTAAAAGTGAGTGGGTGAACCATCACACTTTTAAACTGTATATTACTGTATATTACAAGTCTGGCACATACCGACTGAGCTACCCTCAGTGGCATCAGTCGGTAGATATATTAGAATAGAATATATATATAGAAATAGAATAGAATATTTCTGTTGCTCTCTGGATGCTTTACGTCTCCCAGATGGTGTTTCTTTCCCTTTCCTGGGGAAAGAGAAAAAGAACTGGAGAAACTTATGGCTTCATTCTGAGAAGCATAATAAGGATCTTTGTGAGCTGAGTAATTTTTCTATTGACTTCTAAGACACCCCATGTTTAAAAGCAATACATAGTATGCAAATACAAAGTTCATTTGTTAGAGTTCATGTAGTGAGTGCTTTGTATGTTGTAAAATGTGATTCCATGGGCATTCCAATTTCAAATTTATATAGATTTTTACATCTGTATAATGATATACATATATAGTTTTAATATATGCAATACATAATACACTGAAGAGCCAACACATTATGACCACCTGCCAAATATGATGTTAGTCCCCCATATGCCACCAAACAGCTCTTACCCAGCAAGGCATGGACACTACAAGATTTCTAAAGGTGTCTTGTGGTATCTGGTACCAACACGTTACCAGCAGATCCTTTAACTCTTGTAAGTTATGTGGTTGAGCTGCCGATCGGATATGCTGCTCCAACACAAACCACATATGCTCGATTGATGACTGGGGAATTTGGAGGCTAGGGCAATACCTGAAAGTCTTCCTCATATTCCGCGAACCTGGCAGTGTCGCATGGCTCATGCTGAAAGAAGACACTACTAGAGGGGAATATCATTGCCATGAAATGATGTACCTGGTCTGCAATGTTTAGGAAGGTGGCAGCCATCATAGTTTCCTGTATATAATGACTGGACCCAGGGTTTCCCAGCAGAACATTGCCCAAAGCATAACACTTCCTTCATTGGCTTGTTTTTGTCCCATGGTGCATCCTGGTGCCAACACTTCCCCAGGTAAACGATGTACACGGCCATCCACATAGTGCAACAGGAAACAAGATTCATCAGATCAGACGACCTTCTTCCAATCATTCAAGGTCCAGTTTGGATGCTTGCATACCCATTGTAGGTGCTTTCGATGGTGAACCGAGGTTAGCATGGGCACTCAGCAGCCTGTGGCTATGCAGCCCCATTTTCAGCAGGGTTCAATGTACTGTGTGTTGTGACACATTACTCCCATCACCATCATTTAAATTATGGGCAAGGTGTGCCACAATATCCCTTCTGTTGGCTCATACCATATGGGATAGCCTTCACTCACTTCCAGCATCGATGAACTGTGGTCGGCCCACACCTTGCTGGCGATCTGTGGTTTTTCCCTCCTTGAACCACTTTTTGAAGGTACTAACCACAGCTGACCATGAGCACCCCACAAAGCCTTGCCGTCTCGGAAATGCTCTGACCCAGTCATCTGACCATTATAATTTGGTCTTTTTCAAACTCACTTAGTCTGCTACCTTTCCCATCTGAAGAACAAGAATAACACTAATTAACAGAGCTCAGTATCAGGTATTATTTATAACTGTTTCATGACCTTCACACACATAGTCATTTACTTGCAGTTGCTTCGATTTGCATAAAGACTCGCTTTATGATAGTATTTTGGCTCTTCGGTGTATATATACACTGGCGGAAATTGAAAACGAACACCATTAACAATTGAAGTGTAATCTATGAGATTTATTTAGTAGAAATAACTTGTTGAGGAAAAAGAGTGATCACGCATGTGAAGTGATTCAATGTTTATTTTACCTTTTAATGAGTATTACATTTTACAGAAGGCCCATTTTAATAAAGTGCTGAACCTCTTTGAGCAGAAATACATGCTTCCAATCTGGCATGCAATTGGTTGTAAAAATGCTAGATATCATGCTGGGGGATAACATTCCATGCACTTTCAACTTGGACGCGTAATTCAGCGATGGTCATTGCCTGCAGCGGTCCGTGGAATAGTCTTTGTCCCATCCAATCCCAGACATGCTTGATTGGAGAAGTCCGGAGAGTGTGCTGGCAAAGGGAGTTGGTATACTGTCTGAAGAGCATGCCGAGTTGCAGTGTGAAGTTGGGCAGGCGTTATTCTGCTGGAATATTGCATTTGGGATTACACTCAAATATGGCAGGATGACCAGCTATATGATGTCATTGACATATGTATTGCTATTCAGTGTACTTTGTACAAACACCAGACATGTACAAGAGTGATAACTAATTGCTCCCCACACCATGATGCCAGGCGACACACAGGGTGTGGGCCCTGTGTGTCGTTGGCAGATGCACGATGGAAGAAGCTGCTCACCTTGTCGCCTTCAGATATGTAAGCGACCATCCTAAGTAGAATCATCTTTCATCACTGAAGACCACAGACTGCCATTCTTCCCTCCAATGAACTCATTCTTGACAACACTGCAAACATGCTCGACAGTGACAAGGTGACAGTGGTAACCATGCCAGCGGCATTAGTGCCCACAGTCCTGCTTCCAAAAGATGATTGCATATCGTTCTTGTAGACACCCTTGGTACGACAAAGGATCGAATTTGTGATGATGTAGCCATCCACTCTGCCACCTTCCTGATACGCCGATCCTCTCATGTGTCCATAACTGTTGCCCAGAACCATGTCTGTGAGTGTGCAAATGCTCTTCTGATCATCAATGCCACCATCATACCACTGTTGATACCTCTCGTTGAATGTGATATGCAATTTGACGAAAAGACCAACCTGCTTCCCAAAGACCCACTCAAACTGCACTTTATGACCTCATTCAAACTCCACTAACTTAATGAATGTTGCATGCCTACATCGTCCAGGCATAGTAGCTTCTTCAGAGAGCACTGAACAACACGACACAAGACAAATAACTTTCTTCATGTCCTAGTCCTTAAATACACACTGCATACATTTGCATGCTGTCGTTCTCAGTGACGTCATTATTTCATCCAATGATTTTCAATCTTGGATCACGGTTTCTGCTGTCCTTAACTATTAATGTATTATGATGTTCCTAAAGGAATTCCTTCTGGATGTTCTTTTTGCAATTTCCGTCAGTGTATATATATACACTAGTAATACCCAAGGTAAACATTTGGCATGACGGATAGATAAGTTCATTCACAGGTTTCTGTACGTTGATTGATAACTCCATTCACAAGTCAGGTGACTGCAGCTTCCCAGAAATCCCAGACACCTCAAGGGATTACTCCCAGCCACAGCAGCTAGGAACCCACTGCCACAGCAAGACAGTCAGAATTAAGCTGGAAAACTCTACCAAATTCAATTTCTGCCAATGATGATGTCACATGTGTCTGCCTGTCCAGAATTATGGCTACATGATTTTTTTTTTAAGGACAGGATTTTGTAATATCAGGTAGCCAAATAAGTTTGAAAAATCATACAATGTTATCATTTCAACAAAAAGTATGTAAGCACAATTGCAAGTGGTGAGCAGGTGTTGATACACAGTCAAAGAATGTGGCATACCAAGTCAGTTGATGTGTAGCAAGTGTGAAGAGCAATTTGGTGAAATTGGGAAGGGTGAAGAAAACATGTCTGTGTTAAATACATTTATTCGAGCATGTTTACTTTATGAGTTTAAACTAGAAAATAAAGCTTCACAAGCAGCCCCCAAGATATGTACAGCAATTGGAGAGAACACAGGGAGCAAATGAACAGCCCAAAAGTGGTTCAGAAAATTTGCATTGGGCAATACGACACTTGAAAACGCACCGCGCAAGCGAAGACTAAACATCAATGATGACAATAAATGAAGGCCATCATCAAGTTGGATTCACATGAAATGGGCCAAGAGCTTGCAGAAAGGTGACAAAACCATTAGCTTGCATCTACACTGCTTAGGAAAAGTCTGGAAGCTGAGTAAATGGGTTCCACGTGAACTGATTGCTAACAACAAACTCCAGCAGGTTACGATCTGCTAGTTACTGTTTTCATGCATAAAAATGAGCCATTTTTGGACATGTTGATGTGCGATGAAAAATGAATTGTATATAGAAATGGTTCTCAACCCTTTATGATTCACGTACCCCCTGGAAATGTATAAGTAACTGGCATACCCCTTGTATAGATAGATACAACTATAGTTATAGTATAACAATGGTTATTTTTACTTTGTTACTAAATCTAGCGACTTTTGAGCTCTCACAGTGTACCCCCAAAAATTTTACAGCATACCCCATGGGTTGGGTTGGGTTGTTTTACCTCTGAGCGGCACTTTTTTGCACACCATGGGCTAAATGGCCAGGTCACATGGACCCCGAAGGCTCAGAGAAGGTTGGGGGAGGGGACCCACTGGAAGAGCTGTTGGGAGACAGATGGTAGCCTCCCGTCAAGGCCATCCAGCGTGTTCTTTAACGTGCACAGGGTATGGCTCTCCCACACACGGGGCCATGGCTTAACGTCCCATCCGACGGACGGCGGCCTTTCCAAGTCCATCGGTGTCCCCTACTGACCGTGGGCAGGGTGGGGAGTTTTACGGAGATAAATCTCAACGCTGACCCAGCTGGGACTCGAACCTGGGAACTACAGATTACGAGCCTGGCGCGCTACCGACTGACCCCCCCCCCCCCAGCATACCCCATGTTGAGAACCCCTAGTATATAGGAACACCATACGTTTGTATCATTGGTTGTCATCCAGTGAACCTGTACTGCATACCAAAGTACAAGATCCACAAACAGAAAATCTGTTGTGTCTGGTGGACTACAGCTATTATCACCCATCATGAGCTTCTGGCCACTGGTCAAACAATCACTGTGGATGTCTACTCAGCACAGCTACAATGGGTTGTAGATGCACTGCTCCAAAAACAGCCTGCATTTATTCATCACAAACGCATGTGGTCTTTCAGGACAATCTTGGTAGGGAAACTGTACCTTGCCCTCTATATTCCCCAGACATACCACCATCCAACTATCATATTTTATTGGTGCTGGACAATCATATGCACAACTGACAATTTCGAAACCAAGAAGCACTGGAAATTGAGTTGGCTGCTTTCCTCACTTCGAGAGATTGGCAGTTCTACTACTGGAGTGGCATTTACAAACTTGCATCTCACTGTGAAAAGGTTATAGATTGTGCTGGTGATCACTTTCATGAATATTTTTATTACTTTTCACCCTCAAAAACCACATGAACGTTTTGGTTACCTGATATTTAAAGGTCAAATTGAGTGACACTGAATTTCAAATATAAGCATGTGCATTTCACATCATAGTAAAGAAGATTTTATTAAATAAAGGGTTTGAGATCCATAAATTAATTAGAACAATTATGATGATGATTTTAAAACAGTACTGTGTACCAAAATTATATATTTTTTAAAATTTTAACTTCATCACTCAAAAACCAATTTTAAAGATAAATTTTCATAAATATTTCTGTGAAGCACACAGTGATCAAATTTCATTAAAACTGGATAGTCAGGCTAAAAATGTTATCTTTCCTTGGTTGTTTGATGTGGAATGGACCCATAAGTAGTGCCATTATTTTAGATCTATTGCTTTTATTGTGATTAACTATTATAAATGCATTGGTGTTCACGAAAATCAGAACACCAAGAAGGAATAATTAGAACATGTTTGGGGTTCAGTACAGCTTTATTGTACAGTCAACTCCCAATTGGATTGGGTTGTTTTACCTCTGAGTGCACTTTTTTGCACACAATGGGGTAAATGACCAGATCACAAGGACCCCAAAGGCTCAGAGAAAGTTGGGGGAGCTGTTGGGAGACAGATGGTAGCCTCCCTTCAGTGCCATCCAGCATGTTCTTTAACATGCACAGAGTATGGCTCTTCTGACACAGGGCCATGGCTTAATTCCCATTCGATGGATGGTGGCCTTTCCAAGCTCATCAGTGTCCCCTACTGACTGTGGGCAGGATGGGAAGTTTTGCAGAGATACTCCCAGTTATCTAGTACTCAAACATACAGAATTCTCATGCAATTGGCATAAACTACAAACTGAACACTTAAAATTGGTATGGCAAATTTCAATGCATGTGGCAGTTCTCCTGGATGACACTGGTGTCATCTTTCACACATTTTACATCTTCTCAACCCTCAACATCAGCTGCTGCTCAAGAATCAAATGCTAGTTTTAGTTCAATGGATGACCCTCCGATATTTTTTTAGCAGATAGTTGTTTGTATTTAGAGATAAATGAAAAAATTGTTTTAGGGTTGGATAGGAAATGATAAAAAATTATTATCTGCACTTTCAGAATCTTTCAAATACTATAACTGCGTCCACTAATGGTGAAAAAGATTGAAAATTTCAAACGATTATTGTAACAATGTATTAATGATAGAAATATAAAATTTTGGTGGTTGAATGTCATGAAGTTTCGATTGGAAACAATGCAAAGTGATAATTAGAAAACTTTTTTAATTTAATTGGTACTAATGAAATATAATTTGCATTTTTCAAATACTTAGTAGTTTTAATATATATATATATCTTTACAGATCATTGAAATGATGAAATGGCAGAGTGGTTATCAAGTTTTAGAAATAATAATGATAATTATTATTTTATAAAATAAAATGATATTTTATAAAATTATTATAAAAATAAATGATAGATGGCAATCACAGCATTACCTGCTGACTTTTTGACGTTGATCGATCAATAAATATTTTGCGAAAAATATTTCGCCGACATACGGGACTCGAACCTGCATCTCTCCAGAAACATGCCATAGTATTCTTCCAATTGAACTAATGCTCTGTCTTTTTTTCACTAATTTCAGACTTTAAACTCTTCACAGAGATTTTCGGTACAAAAAGGACAGAGCTTGCATTAGTTCAATTGGAAGAATACTACGTCATATTTCTGGAGAGATGTGGGTTCAAGTCCTGTATGTCGGCAAATTTTTTTCTGCAAAATATTTATTGATCATACCTATAAAATAGAAATTTGAAAAATTAGTGGTAGTTAATTAAAATTAGTGGTATTTAAGATATTCCACTGACAGCAATAATCTACCCACTTTTCTGAGAGAGATGTGGGAAATGCAACTTTTTAGATTTAAGAATTAAAAGACGAATACTTTTATGTTGTATAATTACTAATGAAATACTATTGCATTTTTCCCATCATCCGCTAGCTCAAATTAAAACTTTTAAGGAGTGAAACTAGGCAATGGAAAAACTTCTTTCTCTTTGAAAACAAGATTCTCATATGTGCCAGAGGTGATATGCATCCTTCCAGTTTTTGTACATTTCAAATTCTCTTTCATTTTTCGCTACTATGAAAATACAAGTACTACTGGATCAGAGTGGTATTATATTTAGTCAGTAATTTAGGTACACAAATATTTAGGTATACAATAGTCAAATATTTAGGTATACAAAATCAGAGTGACTTTCAGTGAAGCAGTTCCCAAAGTTTTCATTAAGTGCATGGATTTAGACATTAAGCATGAAAATACATATAGGAAAAAAAAAACATTTTATATATTTACATTTGATTAAGGCATTATACTTCATTTTTATTATCATTGTTTTTAACTGTATTCTGATTTCAACTAAGGATTGAATACAAGATTATACCTAATATATTTGATTTGTATAAAAATATTTCTCATGCAACCAGCATATTATCTAATCAGCAGTCTCCATTCCTCTGATAACTGGGAGTTTACTGTAGTAATAAATGGTTACAATATGGAGACAATTTAAGAGTTGCGTACCAAGTTATTTAATAATGACTATGTCCACCTTTATTTGTATGACTTACTGTACACAGTGAGGCATGAAGTGAAACAAATGTTTGATGCTGGATTGTGGAATAGCTGTCCAAGAACCTGTGCCCACAGTTTGACTACATTTGCTGGTATTGCTGCAACCTCCATATGACCATATCCCATACATTTTTGATGGGTGACAAATCAAGAGATCTAGTATGCCATAGAAGGATATGCACATCATTTTGCATCAGATATTCAACAGTGGCAGCTGCTGCATAGGGTCTTGTTTTGTCCTGCTGAAATATGGCATGTAGGACAGTCAATATGGAAGAGTTATTGGCTGTAAAATGTCCAGGATGCGTTGGGTTGTTTTACCTGAGTGGCACTTTTTTGCACACCATGGGCTAAATGGCCAGGTCACATGGACCCCGAAAGCTCAGAGAAGGAGACCCACTGGAACAGCTGTTGGGAGACAGATGGTAGTCTCCCGCCAAGGCCATCCAGTGAGTTCTTTAATGTGCACAGGGTATGGCTCTCCTGCACATGGGGCCACGGCTTAACGTCCCATCCGACGGACAGAGGCCTTTCCAAGCCCATCGGTGTCTCCTACTGACCGTGGGCAGGGCGGGGAATTTTGCGGAGATAAATCTCAATGCTGACCCAGCTGGGACTCGAACCTGGGAACTGCAGATTATGAGCCTGGCGTGCTGTCGACTGAGCCACCCCCACCCCATGTCCAGGATGCAAAGAGCACTTGTAATAGTGGTGTAGATTCATACTAGGGTGAATTTTCTTTCATAACTGATCGCACCCACATCATAATCCCACATCAGTGCTGTATGTCTCGTCTGAATACACAATAAAAGTGCAACACCAGGAAGAACTCATCAGATTGACCTGCAATATGCAAGATGGGTAGCCCATGGAAGAACATGTAAATGATTCAAAGTGCAACACATATGCACATCATGTGTGATATAACACCCCTGGAAGTGGTATAAGAGATTACAAAGAGCTGGTGTAAAGCACTGGAATTGTGTTTGCTCACAATTCTTGCACACTAATGGATCAAGTATATGATATGATAAAAATATATGATAAATAAATAAAAAATATAAATATATAAAATATATGATATATCCATATGACCAGGTTTCTGACATTGATCAAGGGAGAATTGTGGGATTACAGGAAGGTGGATTATTGCACCAAGACATCGGTGCTCATGCTGGATGGAATGCTGCCACAGTGATGAGAATATGGCATCAGTGGGTAGAGTAGGAACCAACTCACCGACATGAGGGATCTCAACAGCCCTGTCACAGAAACGAATAAGAGGACAGACATCTTGTGTGCACGGCTTTGAATGATCACATAGCCACATCAAACACCTTAGCTCAACAGTTAGGGTATGTTGCACATCAACCAGTGTCCACATGTACGGTTTAACATTGTCTGCAGCATCGGCACATCTTTGTTAGGCAGCCATTGCTTCGGTTACCATTGACTCTATAACATAAGAGTATGCAACTGCAATGGTGTCAAGAACATCACGCATGGGTGTGAGAATGGCATCGCATCATCTTTTCAGACAAATCTTTCTTCAGTATGCAGAATGCAACTCCAGGATGCAAAGAGACCATGGTGGACAAATCAGTATCTGGCAGTACCATGGCAACAAGCTCAGTGAGACATGCATGATGAAGCACCATACAGGTCCGACCCCTGGTGTTATGGTATGGATTGTCATTGGACTCCACTCACTCATGCACACACACACACCTCGTGCGCATTACCGGTACTTTGAATAGCTAGCATTACATCACCGAGGTGTTGGAACCTGTGGTCATACCTTACCTTCAGGGGCTCTCTGGTGCCATTTACCAACAAGACAATGACTGACCACATGTGGCATGCATCGTCCAACAATTCCTGGATAGCCACCACATGACACTTCTGCCTTGGCCTGTGCATCCCCCAATTGAACATGTCTGGTCCATGATCTCACAATGACTAGTACACCAGACACCAGCAGCTGATACAACAGAAAAACTTTGGCTATGTTTCAAAACTGCAGGGACTGACCTAAACACACATCCAATGTTTCATCATCTCAATGCTGGACTCTGTAGCAGTGGTTATTGTCACTCATGACAGCTACACAAGATACTGATTTCTTCCACAAGTCTAACCGAGTTGTATTTGTAATAATTTGATCCTTGTAAATAAGCTAAGTATTCACTAAATATGGCATTGATATCTCTTGTCTTTCCTAGTGTTGCATTTTTAATGGCCAGTAGTGTACAATCCTCTTGGTGCCTCTCACCAATCCATCAGCAGATAAGGATTCTGCCATTGGATTTGAACACACAGCAGCAGGATTCATTAGAAAAGATGATGTTGTACCATTTGTTTCATTAGAAAAGATGATGTTGTACCATTTGTTACACCACTGTCATCGTTCGATGCACCCTATAGTCTGGTTGCTTTGTGCTGGGGTGTCTGAGGCAGTCTTAGCAATGGCTGGTAGGCATGCAATCTGATTGTAATAAACATCATCAAAATTCTCATGCAGCCATGGGCTACAGAGGTCCAACCAGACTGTGTAATTTTCCTGAGCTACTGCTGCTGCATTTGGCCACTCTATGCCAATTCTAACAAGGTCCTGTTTGACATTGTCTGCCCATCATTTCCTAAGTCTCCCCCTTTTTCTGAAACCCTTAGGCATACTGTTCTTAAACCTGTTGGCCAATGTGCAGCTATGCAAAAGGGGAACATGGGTTGGGTTGTTTTACCTTCTGAGTGGCACATGGACCTCGAAGGCTCAGAGAAGGTTGGGGGAGAGGACCCACTGGAAAGTTGTTGGGAGACATATAGTAGCCTACTGTCGAGGCCATCCAGTGTGTTCTTTAACGTGCACAGGGTATGGCTCTCTCCTGCACACTGGGCCACAGCTTAACGTTCCATCCGATGGCCGGTGGCCTTTCAAAGAACAATGGTGTCCCCTACTGACTGTGGGCAGGGCAGGGAATTTTGTGGAGATAAATATTAATGCTGACCCAGCTGGGAATCGAACCTGGAAACTATAGATTATGAATCTGGCGCACTACCGACTGAACCACCTCCACCCCAGGGGAGTATGGCCAAACCAATGCAGGCTCTCTCTTCACAATATGCTGCTCAAAGGAGGCTGGTGACTTCTTCTAACCTCATCATTACTTACAAAGTCAAATCACCTAATGCCCAAGATACTGCATAAGCATCTAGAATCAAAGACATCAAGTTTCTTGTTATCCTTCTTACAAATGGTCCATGTTTCGCTACCATAACTCAGATAAGGTGGTGTCAGCTACCACTCCTTGGGAATTGAAAAAAACTGTTAACATCTTTCTTGAGCTGAAGTCTCATCAAAGGATTTGGGGATGTGGTTCATCTTCCGCAACCCAAACTTAATTGTCGATCTTTCTCAGAGTTATATAGTAATGAAACCACATCTCCTCATCTGTGACAATGTCTATTAACCATTTGGTGCCATTAGGTTCAAATATTGCCAGCATCTCCTTGCACGAATCGACCCTAGCCATTTTTTTTTCTTTTGTCAATTTGTGGGGCACCCATTCAGCACAGATCTTTCTGAACTTTAAATGTTAATGAATAATTATTTGCACACTATCAATTGATACACTGACATCTAAACTTATTACCTTAACAGTGATGTGTGGGTTTTCCTTAATAAGTTTATGAACAGCAGCAATGGTTTCATGGCCTCCTTCAGTCTTCCTGCATGAGGGAGGTCTTCAAAGCTCTGCCATCCTTATCTGAATTTGCACATCCATCCCATAACAGTGCCATATGGACAGACATGATCCCCATATAATTGTGATAAATCAGCATTTTTTTTTGTGTTGTCCCCAAGCTGCATCCTTGCAAAAATATAAAATTAGAAAGAACCAAACTATTATACAGCCAAATTTTAGTTACTTAATAAACTTTTAACTATTACTGCTAACAATGGAAAATGTGATACTGACCCCCACCCCACCTGTTGGGTCAAGGCCATAGATGATGCAATCTGTTATAGCCAGCCTCCAAAGATGGCGATCTTCACATGGGGTTGCCTGTGGACGAGGTCCAGAACTTTCCCGATATGTCATTGCCCATCTCCAAACCATTCCTGTATATTTAATGCAAAACAGATACATTACATCCCACATGAGACTCAATTTTTCAATACGAAAGATTGCCTTCTCTCATGCCAATAATACGCCCTCGAAACTTGTTCACTTTAAGATATGGAGCTCACACCAGTCTGTATGGTATATCATAACACCTGTGCAAGAACTGATGAGCAGAACATGGCTATTGCCTCTTTAAATACCTGTGGGAAGGGTCCAGTCACTCCCTTTCCAGAATGTTCTAATTGGCCAACACCCAACATGACTGCACTAATGACCTTGAAACTCTAATCACTTCTTCAGTAGTAGGTGCTAAACATGCCCCATACAAGTCACAGACATTACTCTATACCTTCTTGGATTCTGATTTTTGTGAACAGCACTATATGCATAACAAATTAACACATAGTAAAAACAAAAAAGAAATATTACCACCAATTGCATTTAGCATAGGTTTCACATGTTCTGGCCAGTCTTCTCCCAAATTACAGTAAACTGCAGGGATGTCTCTGTTCCATAGTTTTTGGCCAACACTCCAAATCTTTCCCAATTCTGGATTGCTCTACAAAGTAAGAAAAGCAAAAATAATAATAAAAGTATTACTAAAACATATTTTTTATGTGTCTTTCATATTTTGCTATACAGTGATTCTTAGCAGGAATGTATTACTAAATGCTGGATTCTAAATGACAATTCTCACATTACACTTCTAAAATTTTCACACCTTATCCTGGAATTTTTCCAAAAGTTTTCTATTTCTGCTTATCAGCAATTTACAAAACAGAACACAGATATATTGACTATTTTATTTATTAACACTTTGAGCTCTGATATAATTTAATGCTAGTTATTAAACCCTCCCAGGGCCCAGTCTGAAACACTAGATCCATGAATCCAGCTATTTTTTTCACTGTGCTGAGTCAAAATAATTAACTTTAGAAGTTTTTTTAACAAATTAATGAACAGAAATACAGCAAGTCATATAACAAATTATGCAGCATTCAATTCTGAATTTTATGAAAATAAAATATTTAAGAAAAATTAGAAGTACATCAAATTTTAAGACTTTTTTTTTATGAGTGATGCAATAAAAAAATTTTCTATGTAAATAAAATTTATTTAAAAACAAAATAATGGAGTAAATTGTAATACTATAGGAAATTCCTTCTGAATAGCAAGAAATTAAAAATCAAAGTTTTATGTGTTGTACTAAAAGCAGCTGTATCCATCTCCTTAACCATTTTGGACAAAACAATGTTGGTGTAGTATTGGCCATTTATAGTCATTTTTTCAGATAAGGTGGTGTCAGCTACCACTCCTTGGGAATTGAAAAAAATTGTTAACATCTTTCTTGAGCTGAAGTCACATCAAAGGATTTGGGGATGTGGTTCATCTTCTGCAACCCAAACTTAATTGTCGATCTTTCTCAGAGTTATATAGTAATGAAACCACATCTCCTCACCTGTGACAATGTCTATTAACCATTTGGTGCCATCAGGTTCAAATATTGCCAGCATCTCCTTGCACGAATCGACCCTAGCCGTTTTTTTTTTGTTTTGTCAATTTGTGGGGCACCCATTCAGCACAGATCTTTCTGAACTTTAAATGTTAATGAATAATTATTTGCACACCATCAATAGATACACTGACATCTAAACTTATTACCTTAACAGTGATGTGTGGGTTTCCTTAATAAGTTTATGAACAGCAGCAATGGTTTCATGGCCTCCTTCAGTCTTCCTGCATGAGGGAGGTCTTCAAAGCTCTGCCAACCTTATCTGAATTTGCACATCCATCCTATAACAGTGCCATATGGACAGACATGATACCCATATAATTGTGACAAATCAGCATTTTTTTGTGTTGTCCCCAAGTTGCGTCCTTGCAAAAATATAAAATCTTTCCCTGTCTTTAGTAGGCTTTATAGCAATAATGCAGTTTTCACAGACTGAATTTTACGCACAACCAGTGAAAAGAGAAATGATGATACATACTTTATTTTTAATATGTAATGACAAGCTTAGAAAGCTTTCAAAAACGTCAGTCATTAACTTCAAAGGAATGAGTGAAAATCTACACATGTGTTAAGAACTTTTTGAATGTCCTCTGTAGCACATCTTCTTTACCACCACAATCCATCTCTAGCAGTAATCCGGTTCAGAAAGCATGTTACCTAATTCTGGCAATTCTTACAATGTCCAAATTGATACCCATTATCACATCCTTCTTACTTAATAAGCACTTCTAAAGAATGAAAACTCTGGCAAAATAGGTAAACTGAATTTTATTTCTTTAAATATTAGTATATGTATGTAAATTTAAGCTAAATAGGTAGTTGATTTTTAAGATAGGAGTCTAAATGTGTTTGAGTGATTTGTGCCATAGAATAAGAGCTACTACAATAAGAACTACTAGAATTCATGCCAGCAGTGTGACAAATGGAGCAACATGTCTATGCAATGCCAGAATTTAGTAGGGCAAGTAGTTGAAAATAGTCTGAAGGATGTGGAAGATGGAATGTACATAAGATGAATCAGTGAATAGGGGGCAGTCGGTATCCATGTCCTCAGAATCATCCAAGGGGCATGGATCAGTGATTGCTCCTTGTGGTGGAGTGATTGTTTTCTTTTTTGACCCCGGTGGGGGCCCCTTTGGTTTGGAAGGTCTAGCTGTCTGAGGATGGGGAGGAGGAGGCCTTCTGGTGGAGGTGGAAGGCTAAGTGACCGGACTAAAGATTCTTGATCTATTACGATCCCTGTTCGATCCTAGTTTACCAGTTTGAGTTGCAGGAATGGAAACCGGGGTTGATGTCAAAGTCGACACCACCCTCAATTTCACCTGCGTCATGAGGTACCTAGCTGCAGGCGAGAAAGATTCAGTAGGTGGTACATTGATATCAGTCTGCATCGCTACCAAAGTCATTGGAACAATGGGATTTCCAATGACTGCACTGGCATAGGATACCTGGCCAGGTGGGGCGGGCGATGCAGCAAGCTTTCTCGCTTCAGCGTAAGAGATGTTGTTCATTACTTTCAAGCACTGAACCTCATTTTCCTCCTTCCACTTAGGGCAGTCGCGGGAGTATGCCAGATGCTCGCCACTACAATTAACACAGCTTGCCTTTTCTGCTGTGCAGTCAGAATCAAGGTGATCCTTACTTGCCACAGCGAGCACAGGTGGGTTTGTCCCGGCAAGCTGTGTGGGCATGACTGTATATCTGATACTGAAAGCAGTGCAGAGGTTTCAGAATATATGGCTGAATCTCACAATGCAAATATAACCTGCCTTGATGGAAGAAGGTAGGCGTGGCGTATTCAATGTCACAATCAGTACCCGGGTGGGCACCAATTTACCATCAAGATGCATTGAAACCCGGTGGACCACTGTTACTCTTTGGGGAGCGAGTTCTGAGAGGATTTCCTCCTCAGTGACTTTGAGGAGGCCCCACTCAGTAATCACACCCCGAGAGAAATTCAAAGTTTTGTGGGGAGTGACTTCGACAGCCACCCCACCAATCTCTCTCTGACATTCAGAAGCAGTTCTGAGTGTTTGAAACAAGCGGTCTCAACCTGCAAGTCACCAGATCGTAAGCGCTTGATGGATTTCAGCTCTCCTGCAAGACCTTTCAAACCTTTGTTGACAAAAAATGGGGACATGTCCCCAAGTACCTGATCACCCATGGAGTGGATGATCAGGAATCTCGGGAACAAAGACACAGACAAAAAAGACAATGGCAGAGATAACACACAAGAGGAAGATGGGGGCTGATGTCGAATCTTCTTGTTGGCATTGCTGGTATCAATTTCTTCATTAATTCTCATGTTTTTTATGTGGAACATTTTCCTACTTATTAAAATAATAAATGCTGAAAATCTGAATATTAAATGATGTATTTGAGAGATTATCTCCTTTAAAAAGTACTAATAATCTACACCATGAAAAAGCCTAATAAGACATTAGGTATTATGCCTGGCTAGTCTTGTGCATCATTACAGGAGATTGGTACACAGCTCTCTCTCTCTCTTCAGTATATGTTACCATTTAAATAGACAAAGTTGGCTTAGATTAGTTGTGCTCTTAAGCAAGTTTTTCTCAGTTTATCTTGGGAGTTGTGTAAAAGATACTGGTGATATGTGACATGAGATACATTAAAGAAAAGGCATTGTTGCTGGGACTTTTAAGAATCTGTGGAGATTGTGGAAAAATAGGCATATACACCTAAACATTAAAATTAGACTATATACACTGAAGTGCCACTGAATTAGGGATAGCAACCTAATAGCGTATTGGACCCCCTCTAGCCCATATAATGGCCACCACACGACGAGGCAAGGACTCCACAAGCTTGTGGAAATGTTCCACAGGTATGGCGGCCTATGCCATCCTCCAGAGCTGTCCACAACTCTCTCAAGGTCGTCGCTGATAGGACACAGGTCTGAACACTCTGCTTGACGGTATCCCACAGAATTTTGATGGGATTTAAATCTGGGCTTCTAGGTGGGCAGTTCATTATTTCAAAGTCAGCAGAATGCTCTTGCAACCATGCAGTAGCCAACCTGGACCTGTGAGATGAACAGTTGTCTTGCTGGTAGACACCATCTCCATTGGGATGCATGATGACCATAAATAGGTGTAAATGGTCAGCCATGAGTTCTACGTACCGGGATGTACTGAGTCGTCAGTACATGTACCAAAGGTCCCACAGACAAACTGAAGACACTCCAGGCCATCACTGAGCCACCACCAGCTTGTACTGTTCCACTTGACATGCAGGATCCATGGCTTTATGGGGTTGCCACCATACCCTCAGTCTCCCATCGGCATGATGAAGTTTAAATCAGAATTTATCACTCCAGCTATTCGTTGTCAATTTTTGATGGTCCAGTTTTGATGTTCTTTAGCCCAGGCAAGGCATTGAACCCATGTCATGTCATTAGAAGTGCGACTCTCATAGGTTGGCAGCCGTGCAACGCTCGTTTGCCATTGCACAATGTTGTGATGCTGTGATGAAGTGACCGTGCAAAGCTCACTTCATCGTCTTGGCCAAAGCTGAGACGATGAAGTGAGCATTGCACAGTCCATGCACTGACTCCTGGCTGGATCCCACATTCAGATGGGAGGTGAATTCAGTTGTCTGGTCCCTATCAATTCATATGATGCAGGTCAGATGGCAAAGCCCACAATCATTCAAGGCTGGTTGTCCTTTGCAGTTTGTCCAGGTGCTTGTTTTTTGGCCGGAATTTTCATATTCCGGAACTCTTGAAACTGTCGTACTAGAAAATCCAAGATTGTTGACAATTTTGGAGATTAAGTGTCCTCTGTTGGGCACCTACGATCTGACAAAAATTACAGTAGAGGTACACAGTGCGGTAATTAAAGTAAAGTAATTTAATTCTCTATAACACTATGCTATCAAGTATCAATAATTATTATAGAGAGATTTACGTACCATGCTGTAGAGGATGGGAAGTAACAGGAGCTTCTTGGAATGCTTTTGGTGAGAAATTTAAAATTCGACGTTCTTGCCAGAAAGTGACGTCTCATTGGAGATTAAGATAATGATTATTTATACTTTTTGATAGCATAGGGTGCTTAAAAAGTTTTAGATCCACAACACGCATTTCGCACCGTTCCTATCGGTGCTTCATCAGGTGGGAAGTGAGGGACTTAATGCAGGAGAAGCAGTTGGTTCGTGAGCGTGGGGGAGGGGTGGGGTGGGGTGCCATAAATTGACATGTCAGTGGTTTAGCTCCAAGGATCGGAGTGGTCAGCGGAAGTGCAGGTGGCGGTAATGCGATCTGCATGTAATGGAGGTTGGGAGAGTGTGGGATTATGGGAAATTGCCAAGATATGCATATGTTGAGGGAAGCATCACTGTTTCTGGGTAGTAATTCATCTTTATAATGAGTGGGGTACTTTTAGTGAATTAATAAATTTGGTAAACTGAAAATTGGGGTTAAGATAATTATGTTATTGAGGGTCTGAATAATGGTTTTCTTATTGGTATTATTATAGGGAGCTTTTGTGTGTGGGGGGTTGATTTTTGATCACCGATTTTAGGAGGTATTATGGAGGTGTTCTAAAGGGTTAGGTGGGTGTGTATTATTGCAGGTGGCAAATGGGGATCGACAATGAGAGAGGAGAGTGTTAAGGGGGGAGTATAATTTCTGAGGTGTATGTTATATTCCCTAAGTATCAGACGCCCTGCTGGGGGGAGGGGGACAATATCTGTGTTGCAGAGTTCGGCCAGTTTTATGTTGATGAGGATATTTTCTGTGACGGCTAGTTGGAATTTGGTAGGTGGGGATACTATAATTTTAGCAGAGTGAAAATCAGTGGGCAGATTGTTTTCGGTGATTGCTTGAGATAGTGCTTTTATTGTAGTTTATTTAAGATGTCGTATTTGTGCTCTTTAAGTCGGGCATTAAATGGGTGTGAAGTTTTATCTATGTATTTGCCTTTGGGTAAGATTTTACCTGTGGGGTAACATAATTATCTTAACCCCAATTATCAGTTTACCAAATTTATTAATTCACTAAAAGTACCCCACTCATTATAAAGATGAATTACTACCCAGAAACAGTGATGCTTCCCTCAACATACACATATCTTGGCGATTTCCCATAATCCCACATGTAATCTGTTACATGCAGATCGCATTACCGTCACCCGCACTTCTGCCGACCACTCCGATCCTCAGAGCTGAACCACTGACATGTTAATTTATGGCACCCCATCTCTCCCCCACGCTCACCACCAACTGCCTCTCCTGCATTAAGTCCCTCACTTCCCACCTGATGAAGCACCGATAGGAATGGCGCAAAACGCACATTGTGGATCTAAAACTTTTTAAGCACCCTATGTTATCAAAAAGTATAAATAATCATTATCTTAATCTCCACTGAGACGTCACTTGCCAACAAGAACGTCAAATTTTAAATTTCTCACCAAAACCATTCCAAGAAGATCCTGTTACTTCCCATCCTCTACAGCATAGTATGTAAATCTCTCTATAATAATTATTGATACTTGATAGCATAGTTGTAACGCTCCAAAACAAATGCAAAATACTTGAAGTTTTATGCTCCGGATAGCTTAGACGGGCGCCAGGCAATAATTAACAAATTGCCAAAAGTAGAATAAGTTGATAAAAAGTTGAGTTAGGGTTCAAATACCAGCGAGCGTTAATGAGTAAGAATTAAAATGATTGTCAAGTAATATGAAATATAAAAAAATCCTTAATTCGCGTTGCTCAAGAGAAAAAAACTGTACAGACTCAAAATGTTTTAAATATAACAAAACAAATTTATTTCCAAAATAATTCAACTCACCAAGACATCAATGAAGAAACATAACTCCTGTGCTACACGCACTGTGCTTGGTGCTACGCACCTTGTGCTCTCCTTAGTGCTACTGCACTAACTCCTTCTACCTTAGTGACTCGCAGGCCACCGGTTTTTGACAATGAGCCGGCGCATGCCGGGAAAGACATTTGCATACTATGACGAACGACGCAAGCTATGACGCAAGAGGGGGCGTGTCCTTTGCACGCGCTTTAACGGTACAGTCGGAAGATCGGAGTTGCGGCGGATGCGCAACTCCTAGAATCTCTTGGATGTGAGCGCTGTGATGCCAAAAAGGAAATAAAAAAATCCCCAAAATGATAAATATAACGTAAATTAAACAAAACTGGTTAAGGTAAAGCAAAAGTGAACGGTGGAGCATCACAACTCCCCCTTCCAAAGGGAGTCGAAAGATTTGACCTAACAAATTTTGACGAGTTTGAATAAAGGACACATCTTACGTCATTTACACATGGCTGAACATAAATAAGTAAAAGTATGTTAGCGCAAATTTTGATATGATGAACTATTCTCACTTTGACACAATTTTCCAGCACAACCAAAGGTACCTCCTCCCTTTTCCTCCTGACAAAAATATGTAATTAACAGCTAACCTAGTGTACTTCCATACCAGTGGCTGTGACAGTTAACTGTATACTAGCATCATCGGTCTAACTAGTATCACATTCTGATACAAACTCGAAATTGGCATATCTTGAACTGTACAGAAAAAACAGGTTAATGAACTCCTAATCTTCCTTAGATTCTAATTGTTAAATATATGAAAAGAGGAAAAAATTCATTACAAATGTTGTTAGCGGGGTGATAACTTCCGCTTTTCCCCTAACCACAAAAAAGTATGTGACAGCTAAATCTTCACCTAAATCACATAAAAAAACGGGTATTCGAACACCGTTATCTCCTCCTAATTACATTCAAATACGCAAAGCTAAGAAAATTCAAAATTTACAAACAAGCGGGATTGTAATCATCCGCTAATTCTTCTTCTATTCACAGAAATCGCGATCTAGCTGAAATAAAATATCATTAATTACCTCCCCCTTCAGAGCCAACGTCCCCCTCCCAAAGGAGTTATGCTGGTAAAAACTCGGTTATCAGACTATGCCATTTGGGGACAGGTCCAAAAAGGTACACAAAAAAACATTAAATTCTGCAGTCATCATCATGGTCATCATCTATATATACCAATAAATACTGCCAATGTCATCCCAAAAATTACGTATCATTGACACATAAATATCACCGATGACACTGAACAGATTTAAACACATATACATAAATCGTATCTAAGAATAAAGAAAAAAGAGTGTGAATAATTTATAATATACGATGATAACATTTCATCCAATAACTTTTACATGAATCTCCTTTTTTTTTTTTACATAAATTCACTTTGGAATGCACGTTATTTTACAATACAAATTCTTAAACATTAAAAATATTAAATCACTAATTCTCTTTCACTCTTCTCATTCATATCCATAAACATTTTACAATTTCTAAACTTTCCAATATCGACTTACAAAATTTTCAGCTATCAGTCAGCTGAAACGAAAAAAATCTACAAAAATACATTTTAACTCACGTAAATACAATAACTAGAACTTCGATGAACAAGAAATGCAAAAAAAAATTCTATTCACAGAGTATAAACTCGAACTACAATAAATTCACTTTTCAAAAATAAATATCGAACTCTAAAGTTTCAACAAGAAATTAAACATCGCTAACTATATAATTCACAAGGCTTCTTCTTTGTCTTCATCTATTCCAAAAAAACAGAACATTTTATAACTCAATCAAGTGCCAAGTGAAAGAAAAATATATTTAAATTTCATTGTTGGCACTCCGTGGCAATAAATCATCTAGTCCGTTTCCGATAATATCCTTCCGTCGTCGTTGGGTGGCTTCACGTAAAGTTGTTACTGAAGATCTCGTTCAAGTCAAGTTGTCGCTGTAGATCTCTCTCGTGACGTCACCTTCCCGATGTTCACTGCTTCGCTGCCGGTTGTCGCTCTGCAGGCTCTGGTCGTTTCGTCGGCTTTTCGTTGCTCCATGCGGATTTTTGAAGAACCTTTTCTCGTACTTTCTAGGCTTATTGGTGTCCGCCTCCAAATGACGCTTTAATAGTTGAGGACCTCCAGACTTGTCAGGAATACTTGCAGTCGGCACAACTTCTTGGTTGGTTTTTTCTTCACTTAAATCAGACTCAGAATTATTTTCATCATTATTACTTTCTTTTAAAACTTCTACTTTAAAAACCTTTTCAAAAACGGCTTTCTCATACGGTTATTCTACTTCACAAACTTCGTTATTTAAACTTTCATTATTTGCACTAACGGGACATTTTATAGGTGCTTCTGAAATAATCTGTTCTGGCCCACAAGGTAAGTCAAAAAGTCCACGGGACCGCGGCTGCACTGTCAATTGACATTCGTCATTAGTACCATCGAAAACTTGTTCCTTAGCAAACTGAAGATCGACTTCTGTATCGTTTTGATCTGTTACTTTAGTTACTTCGTGACAATCAGTAACAAAAGGGAAAGCCATAGTGGCAAGGCATAACTCATGAGAGGGCTTTTCTTGAGGAACTTTGGCCTCTCGCTTCAAAGATCCCGATGAAAGTTTCCCGAATTTTCATTCGTTTTATAGCAATAATTCTCAGTATGTCCCAGTCGGCCACAAAAATTACAAGTGAAAGATTGAGGTTGTTTAACCAAAGTTTTGGTCTACTGTTATGGTTCGAAGCTTGACGTGGCAAAAAGTCTCTACTTCGTTCATATTCTATAGTTCTAGGCGCGTTCGGCGCAAATTGTCGGGACCGTGTAAATTCCGGTCGTGCGGGAGTCATTCTACGCGACTCAACCCGATATCGCTGCTTTGGCGGGAATGGCATCCATTGTTGGTTATGTGTATTTGCTGCAGATTCTCTTCTTGCAGTGTATTGCCGAGCCAATTTGACTAACTCTGCAATTGAATTTACATTTCGTAATTCTAGGAATTCTCTAATGAGCAAAAGCAATTGAGACAAAATGCAATTTACAATATCAATTTCAGCGGCATCAGCATCGTACAGCTGGTATAACTCTACTGTACCCCATATAAATTTTTCTATGTCATCTCTTTCCCTTTGTCTTCGTGAAAACAACTCTGTAGCTAGTTCTGTAAAATCATTATAAGCCTGATATATGTCCATGATTTCGTTTTTAAATTCTTCCCAAAGTTCTATGCCGTGACGACATCCTACGTTATTCCACCATTGCTTAGCACATCCAATTAGGCAAGATACTGCTAAAACAACTTTTTTGTTGCTTGGCACTTCATGTAAACGGAAGTGCTCCTCCATGGACTTGACAAATGTCCACGATGACGGACGTTTCGAACCGTCGAACCTTATCTCAGGTAAAGGCCAATTAACATAAGGACTATAGTTAATGGATGGGTTGGCAAATCGTCGCTGTGGCGGTTGAAAATACTCTGTTCTATCGCTTGCTTCTGACGGAACAGAAAATGGAACCTTACGTTCAAAGCTTCTTCGTTGGTGAACTGACGTAGCATTGTCAGCAAATTTAGGGGTTGTTGTCGTTCCCCTTTTCTCCCGATTATCATCAACAAGATTCATTAGCACTTCTGCTTCCATCATTACATCTTGCAATCTACCCTTTACTCTTTCTATGTCGGGAGTCATTATGGCGGAATCGGCCATATTGTTAGCAGACATGTTTAGCGGTCTGCCGAAATTTTGAATTTTGGAAATTTTGAAAACCTTTTTTAATCTTGAGCAGCGCTCAAAGGTACTGCTATACAACAATACTAAAGCTATAACTAAGCTTACAAAAATATAAATTTGCTTATCAAAAAAAGATTTTTCTTATCGTGCCTACGTACGTGTGCCCGGACACTTCTAATCATTACATACAACAAATATCTTAAATATTCAGCAATATCTACGCTGAAACTTCAGTACCTTTGAATAATACACAAAAAATGTTAAGCTACTTGCTCAACAAAAATTTTCGGCTTAAGCTGCCGTTAAATCTACAACTAGTACATACAACTACTGAGCTCAAAAAAATTACTATCTTTGACAATCATATAAAATTTATCCACAAATATATATACTATCTTTAAATACTGGCGAGTCCCTGTTCGCTGCGCCACTTCTTTTATTGTTACTCTGTAACGCTCCAAAACAAATGCAAAATACTTGAAGTTTTATGCTCCGGATAGCTTAGACGGGCGCCAGGCAATAATTAACAAATTGCCAAAAGTAGAATAAGTTGATAAAAAGTTGAGTTAGGGTTCAAATACCAGCGAGCGTTAATGAGTAAGAATTAAAATGATTGTCAAGTAATATGAAATATAAAAAAATCCTTAATTCGCGTTGCTCAAGAGAAAAAAAACTGTACAGACTCAAAATGTTTTAAATATAACAAAACAAATTTATTTCCAAAATAATTCAACTCACCAAGACATCAATGATGAAACATAACTCCTGTGCTACACGCACTGTGCTTGGTGCTACGCACCTTGTGCTCTCCTTAGTGCTACTGCACTAACTCCTTCTACCTTAGTGACTCGCAGGCCACCGGTTTTTGACAATGAGCCGGCGCATGCCGGGAAAGACATTTGCATACTATGACGAACGACGCAAGAGGGGGCGTGTCCTTTGCACGCGCTTTAACGGTACAGTCGGAAGATCGGAGTTGCGGCGCATGCGCAACTTCTAGAATCTCTTGGATGTGAGCGCTGTGATGCCAAAAAGGAAATAAAAAAATCCCCAAAATGATAAATATAACGTAACTTAAACAAAACTGGTTAAGGTAAAGCAAAAGTGAACGGTGGGGCATCACATAGTCCATGTGTTGAAGTGCTTAAAAACATTTAACAGTGTCATAGAGAATTAAATTACTTTACCTACGATCTGCCCTCTGTCAAATACATCTAAATCCCACACCTTTCCCATTATGCTTCTCAAAACAAATGCCAAAGCTAACAGCTATATATGACCAGAATTTCAGCCATGCATGCACACAAATGGGGGATTTGAGGTACTGAATTTGGATAACGTCTCCTATCCCTAATTCAATGGCACTTCAGTGCAATAGTTTATCCTTTCTAAAAATTTCTATGGTAGTGAAATTTGGATTCTTTGTAATCAAGGTAACAGGAAACTATGCTTTTGATTACAGATGCTTACATTATTATGTGTGGCGGCCATTATAATGGCCCGAGGGCGTCCAATGTGGTCCAATCCAAAAGTTACTGGACTTACCAAGTGTAGCACCATCTAGAAACAGTTCTGACTTCTGCCACTAGGTATCATAAGCTTACTCTTTTGTCAAGCAGTCTAGCAAGTTTCATGTTGACAGTTGGAACCAAGCCTTCTTTATGATATTTTAGTGCATGTCTTTGTGTGCTTTATAATTTTTTTAACAAAAAATTGAAACACATGAAAGTACAGAATGTGGGTATCAACTTTTTCTTCAAACTTGGTAAAACTGCTTCAGAGACTCACAAAATGCTTAAAGAAGCATTCAGATGTTATGGGTCAAACTCAGACTTTTGAGGTTCTCATGTTTAAAGCGTATCAGTGGAAGATTCCAAATGTTCTGATTGGCTCTCAACAAGCCAAACATACGAGAATGTGGAGAAAATGTGTCAGGCCATCCATGAGGACCATCAACAAACAATTAATGACATCTGTAGGAATGTTGGACTAATGTACAGATGATGCCAATGGATCATAACATGACAGCAGTCCCATTTATTATAATCTTCTTCAACTTCGATTATTTGACTGTCAAAGTGATTCAGGCAGAATTGAAGGAGGTGCTGAACACCTCAGGAGTTCTCAGCAGTGTGAAAAATACTGGGCTCACTGTATTAACTCCCAAGGAGACTACTTTGAAGGGGATAACAATGATTAAAACTTAAGCCTACTTTTTTTATCAGTACAGTCTGGGAACTTTTGGATTTTCCCTTATAGTATCTTGGATATTGGCTTGGCTATGTAAGTAATAAGATTGAAGAGCCATCAACCACTTTCAAGAAGCATCTAAAAGAAGGAGCATAAGTAGCTTTAGCAAGGTTGCTCCGATGATGAGCAAGAGCAGCAAGCAGAGTTACAAACAGTGTAAATAAAGGCTTCAGAAAAAGAGGCAAACCTAGAATGCTTGGGAAGACAATGTTGAAACAGGATCTTTTTAGAACCGGCCTGATATGGCCAAATGTAATATGATAGGCATGTTTGGAGGGCTAAATTACATTCTGGTTCATATCCCATGGAACTTGTCAGTTATTTATATATGTAGTGCAAAACCATATAAATAAAATACCCCTCAAGCAGCTGCTTGCCACAGAGGTCTGACAGGAGCCTGTCAGTTTGTATTCCACAGTAGAAGGTCTGAGAGGATGGCAGGACCTCAGCAGAAAAACGACACATACATCCATGACTTACCCGGGGCTCGAACCCAGGTCCCTTAAGTGAGTAGCCAAGCGCGCTAACCACTCGGCCATGGGACAGCTAAAACCATATACTATAATGAAATAAACTAAAAAAAAAAATATTAAAAGATTAATTAAAAAAGATTTCAAATCAGTAAGAGAATGAGTATCTTGTTTAAGTATATACAAAATATTAATTAAAGAAAGTAATAACATTAACCCTTAAAGTGTCAGGTTTCTCTTAATGCATGCAATTGTATAAAAGATAATGTTTTACTTTTTTTAATTCAGTAGAAAAATTATTAACTTCAGAGTTTTATCCTGCAGTGACTGATTACACACACTGAGCTGCCAGTACCTTAAAGATGAACAAGTGGTATTTGAAAAATTAAATATTGATCTGAATCAAGATGAAAGTACTGCTGATCAGTATTGTAGAAGACTGACTATTGACTAGACAAAAACTATCAAGGATCTTCACAAGAAATATATGACTATGTTATATAATCAGGAAAATAACAGGTGAAGTTCTTGGAAATTTCAAAAAAAAAAAGAAGTTTCAAAATAGATGGATTAATGAGACAATAATGAAAAATATTGAAGAAAAATGCATATTTAACTCAGATGAATTCAAAAAATGAGGAGGATAGGATCATATATATAGAGAGAAAAAGAGGTTAGTGAAATATCAAGTCAGGTAAGCTCAAAATACAAAATGAGAAATATACAGGGTGTTTCAAAACTCTCTGTACAAATTTCAATGGGAGATAGGGAACACCAAGACAAACCTTTTTCATCTATGAATGAATGTATATGACAGAAATATCAGTAGAGCTGGTATATAAATGAATGGAAACAAGTGTGAACAACATGTTTATTTAAGGAAGGTGCTCAAAGTTGCAACTGGCAACAGCATTGCATGCATGCATGACAGCATCGAAGCATTGATTGCCATACATGCTGAAAGATTCGCAGAATTTCGCTAACAGTTGCAGTGGCGACAGCATTTCTTGCGAAGAGATCTTCATCTGAGTCAATGGGAGTCTCATACATGAGGTTCTTAAAGTACCCCTAGAGGAAGAAATTGATACATGTTAAATCGGGTGATCTTGGTGGCCAGGCAACCGGTCCACCCTGGCCTATCCATCAGCCCCCAAATGCAGCGTTCAGATAATCCCACACATCATTGCTGAAATTTGCTGGCGTCCCATCATATTGAAATCACATTCATCTGCAAAAAGGCACGGGAACATCTTCCAGCAGTCCCAGCAATGTTTCTTCAAGAAATACCTGATAAATCTGCCCATTGAGTCAGCAGGTATGGGTCAATCAAAATGTCATGGACGATACCCACCCAAACATTGACAGCAAGCCATTGTTGATGGCCATATGCCATTGTGTCATGTGGATTTTCATGCACCCAAACGTGAGAATTGTGCACATTAAACACACCCTCACATGTGAAAGAGAACTCATCTGAGAAGAGCACATGAGCTGGAAAATCAGGCTGCACCGCGGTCTGCTGCAGAAACCAGCGCACAAATTTCACACGAAGAAGGTGATCCTGAAGTTGCAATGTCTGGACTCTGACAATGAAATAAATGTAACTGCTGCTCATGCAACACTCTCCACACAAGGGTGTGGTTCATACCAAGGATACATGCAACAGCTCACGTGCTTGTGCCTGGATTGTCCTCAATCCGCAGTAGGATCTCTTCTTCCATGTCAGGAATGCGCATGGTTCTCTCCCAACCAGTGTCGTGCATGTTTGCATGGAATGTTCCAGTTTCTCGCAGTTGCCGGTGCAAATGTACAAATGTTTGGTGGCTTGGCACAAGTCTGTTTGGAAAGTGCTATCGGTACAACCTCATAGCAGCTCTTCCATTTCCACTGGCAGCCCCATATACCAGATGCATGTCAGCCATCTCAGCAGTTATGAAACACTCCATAACACACATAATGTGTCTGATTTGCAAATGCCGACGACAAACACAAGTCCATTCTCCATTTCCACCTCGCCGCTCTAGCCAATGCAGCATGCCAAACAGCGCCCTCTAGCATCGAAAGGTTACGTCAGCAAACATACATTCATAGACAAAAAAGGTTTGTCTTGGTATTCCCTATCTCCCATTGAAATTTGTATAGAGAGTTTTGAAACACCCTGTATAAAAATATCAATAGCAAGATTGGATACAAAATAGCTGCAAAATCATGGTCTATTCTTAAGAACCTTCATCCAAACACTGAACATAAAACGAAATTGAATCTCATTAGCCTAAATGGGCAGATTATTATGAAAGTTTTTTAATGAAGAGAAGAATTTAGAGATAACATATAATTTAATGGAATCAATTTGGATATCTTTATTACTGAATGGGAGGTTGAAGAATGAAAAAAAAATGAAAAATCATAAAGCATCTGAACCAGAAGGATTGATTGTGGAGCTTTTTATATATGGAGCAAGTTAGTCTATCAACAACGAAATTAGAGGCATTTTAAAGGGTGAAGAAATACCAGTGGATGTGACACTTGGTTGCATCAGTATTTAAAAGAGACATAAAAATTTGTTCTAATTACAAGGGAATTTGTGTAACTAACTCCAAAACAAAATTTCTTAATGAAATTTTAAGAAATAAGCAGAAAATGGAATTTAATTGTTCAGAAGAACATATGGATTTAAAGCAGGGAAACCATGCAACGGCCACATATTTACTATAAAGCAGACACTAGAAAAATGTCAAAATATAGGGAAGGAAATTGGATTGATTTTTACAGATCTTGAAAAAGCATATGATAGTGTATCTAAGAATCTTCTTTGGAAAGTTATGGAGGAAACTGGTATCAACAAATCACTTATTAATATAATTATAAAATTATATGGATACAATGCAAAGTAATAGTTAATACTAATTTATTTAGAGAATTTAATACTACCAAAGCTCTTCTTCAGGATTGTAGTAGTCTCCAACAATGTTTAAAACCTTCAAAGAAGCAGCCTTCAATAAATGGTTAATGAACAGTTTGAAATTCTAGAATTAATGCTTACCTCTTTCATTGCAGTGGGGATTCTTTTCCAAAGAAATTTTGCATTAGGCCTGTAAAAATAAAAAGCTTTTGTTTTACAGTTATTTTTGCATAGATTTTACATCATAAAGCAAACAAAAATTCCAATTTATTAGCACAGTCACAATATGCAATTTATATTGAACTACAATGAAGAGCTCATAAGCATAAAAAATTATCAATATTTCATACTGCTCTTTGTGAATTTTACAATACTTGAGTATGTCATCTGCTGAAATTAAAAAAGAAAACTCAACACTCAGGTGATGCATTCAAACAATATGAGCAATATCAGCATGAACATATTACAAAATATTTTGGGTAGTGAAAGAATTAAAAAAAGAAATGAAAATATAACACTCTTTTATTGTGAGTTTGAACAACTTACTTAATAACCAAACATATTTTTAAGCTTAAAACAAGCTAACATATAGAGGCCACTATAATCAACAACCTTAGTTATATTGTCACGTGGTTTTAAAATAGTGTTAAATATGTTTATACTTATTATCTTGCTTAACTGAACTTGAGGTTATTGAATTAAATTACAAAAAGAAAATGCAGATGTATATAATTATACCTACACTGAAAGCACAATTTATTATACACACTGCACCCATCCACAAACCTGGCCTACTCCATCACAATAATGCAGCCAGCAGATTAACATTCAATGACAGTTTACTTATGGAGGTTTGGGCAAAGGCCATTTGACATCATTATGATGGCATGACCAGAATACAATAGATGATGCTCATATCGAGTGCCCTTGTTAACAGCATGTCACTGGGCTATATAGGCTGCAACGGAACATCGTCAATGGACATTGGAAGACTGGAAAATGGGTAGCTTGGTCCTACAAATCAAGATTCCAGCTACAACAAACCAATGGGAGATTGCATGTTTGGTGTAGACCCCATGAGGCCATGGACCCCAACTGTCAAATCAGGGTGTTACAGGATGGTATGTCAGGTGTAATGTTCTGCAGTAAGTTTACATGGGCCACCTTGGGCCCTTTGCCCTTAATGAGACCACCATCATCACACAAGGCTATATTGAAATATTTGCCAACCACCTACATCTATTCATGGCTATACATTTCCCACAGCAGGATGTTCTTTCAACAAGACAATGCTCTGTCTCATCACTCCAGTTGGCAAAGGACTGTCGGAGGAGCATTCCAGTGAGTTCACAACCTCGAATGACACTCTCTGAATATGAACCCTATAGCTATATGAACCCTATAGCTAGGCATAAACTGGAAGGAGAGCTGTGTACCAATCCCTAGTGATGATGCATAGAACCGGCCAGGTATAGCACCTAGTGTCCGACAATGCCTTCTCTTGGTGCAGGCCGTTAGTACCTTTCAAAAGAGATATTCTGTTTTGGAAGGGAACAGAAGGGGAGGGCTGCCAGTTCAGTATGGCCTACAGATCTGGTCATCTATGGCCACTTTTTTTCTCTTTTTTCAACCCTGCTGAGGAGTGGTCAACTTCACAGGGTCCTGGTGCTGACCATTTATACCAGTGATTCCCAACCTTTTCTGGACCATCGCCCCATTTAGAAGAGAACAAAAATTTCAACGCCCCCCTAGTCCATAATAGTTAATTTTATATGAAATATTAAAATATTGTTGCATATTATCTGTACCTAATTTATCTGTTTATTTATCTATTAAAAATCATAAAGCAGAAATTAATAAAACGACAACCAAATGTACAATAAAATTGTTTATTAAAGTTTTAAAAATAAACACAGAATCAATAAGAAATAAAAAAAAAATGAGATAAACACAAAATTATTAATAAATAAAAAAATTAATGAGATCGTTGAGGCTGGTGGAGTGTTAACAATTTGTTAATGTCGTGTTCCAATTTCATTAACATCAATCGCAGATCGCCACGTTCAGTGATGTGTAGTCTGTTCCTCTTCTTTGACAGTAATTTAGCTACAGCACTGAATCCACGCTCAGCCATATAGGACGAAGGAAGTGCGATTAAAAACTTCTGTACTATTGCCCACAATCCAGGTAGAGAACTGGTACTGATTTTTGAAGCCAGAACTCTTGGTATCCATGTTTGAATTTTACTTTGAGTGCTTCGTTAGTCGTGAGTTTAAGAGTTCCTCTTCCAAATTTGATGATTCTTCAGTATCTGTGTTTGCGAAAGGATCTAAAACCCAACTCGGTATATTCATGTTAAAAATATCTTGGAAACGCTCCATAAAATCAACATGAACTTCCAAGTGTTGGCAGTAAGTAAGTAAATCTTCCGGTTTTGCAGAGACTGCCGATAATGTGGGAAAGTGGTTGTATTCACCTCTACCTAGATTTCGTTTGAATAGAAGAAGTTTTCCTGCAAAAGCAGCTATGACTTTTTCGTTTTAATTAAATTCAACTCATCACCTTGCAATTGTAAATTAACTTGATTAAATATTTTAAACAGATCTGTCAAATAAGCGATGTCATTTTTTGACGTAACCAGGTTTTCGCGCAATTTTTCGTCTCTGTCTTCAAGAAAGTCCAGTACTGAGTCAAATAGATCGAAAAAACAATTCAAACAAATACCTTTAGAGAGCCAATGTACTTCAGTGTGCAGCAGCAAGCGATTGTAATCTTCATCATTTTCATTACAAAGCTTACCAAATAATCGGTCATTCAATGAATTGCTTCTAATCTTATTGATTGCTTTAATAACGTAATGGAGCGACGTATGCAGACGTTCATTCAAATTTTTTGCAACCAAATGCTGACGATGAATAATGTGATGCCCCACCGTTCATTTTACCTTAACCAGTTTTGTTTAATTTACGTTATATTTATCATTTTGGGGATTTTTTATTTCCTTTTTGGCATCACAGCACTCACATCCAAGAGATTCTAGGAGTTGCGCATGCGCCGCAACTCCGATCTTCCGACTGTACCGTTAAAGCGCGTGCAAAGGACACACCCCCTCTTGCGTCATAGCTTTTGCGTCGTTCATCATAGTATGTTAATGTCTTTCCCGGCATGCGCCGGCCTCATGTCAAAAAACCGGTGACCTACGAGTCACTTAAGCAGTAGCAATAGCATAAGCAGTAGAGTAGTAGAAAGAGTAAGTAGAAGCATAAGCACATGTGAGTGCACGAGCACAAGGTGCGTAGCACCAAGCACAGTGCGTGTAGCACAGGAGTTGGAGTTGTGTTTATTTCATTGATGTCTTGGTGAGTTGAATTATTTTGGAAATAAATCTGTTTTGTTATAAACCTTTTGAGTCTGTACAGTTTTTTCTCTTGAGCAACGCGAATTAAGGATTTTTTTATATTTAATATTACTTGACAATCATTTTGATTCTTACTCATAAAC
This sequence comes from Ryuthela nishihirai, assembly GCA_038380435.1. Lineage (NCBI taxonomy): Eukaryota > Metazoa > Arthropoda > Arachnida > Araneae > Heptathelidae > Ryuthela > Ryuthela nishihirai. The sequence goes on along the minus strand of JAWZYU010000030.1, from coordinate 7,006,537 downwards.
GCTCGCTGGTATTTGAACCCTAAATCAACTTATTCTACTTTTGGCAATTTGTTAATTATTGCCTGGCGCCCGTCTAAGCTATTCGGAGCATAAAAACTTCAAGTATTTTGCATTTGTTTGGAGCGTTACAATAATACAATGTACAGCGAGTACATTTGGTACTGCTTGTTTCAAATGCACTATGAAACCCTTATGATGCCCTGTCATTGCTGGAGCACCATCAGTAGCAGCAGACTAAAATTTCAAATAGAAATTTCTTTCTCTTGAAAAAACTTTTGCATGGTATTAAATATAGATTCTCCCTTTGTATCAGATTCCAAATTTTTAGCAAATAATAACTCTTCATGAATATTTTCTTCTTTTATAAATCGTACGTATGATAAGAGTAGAGCTTCGTTATTTGGTAGAGTTGATTCATCGAGTTGAATGGAAAATTTGCAAGTCTTTAAGTAATCACATAATGATATTTCAACGTCTTTTGCCATTTCATCTATTCTTCTTTGCACTGAATTATTACTGAGAGGAATTTTTTTTGATGATATCTGACGGTGTCTTATGATGAAGAACAGTTTTTAATATTTCTTTGACTGCCGGCAAAATTAATTCCTCGCCAATTGTGTGTGGTTTTCCTGCTTTTGCGATTAACAATGAAACGTTATATGAGGCTCATAGTCCATCATCATCTTGTTTAGAAGACGACGCAAAAAGGTTTGACATAGTTGACTGTTTTAAATATTGCTTTTCCAGTTCTTGAAAATAGGATAAATCTTTGTTCCTCTTATCAGCATGCATTTTATTTAAACGCTCTTGTAGCCTAGAAGGTTTCATAGCTTAATTTGAAAAAACTTTTCGGCAAATTAAACACATAGGTAATGATTGGTTTGTAGGAGAGTACGTAAATCCATATTTCAAATACTCAATACTGTACTGCCAGCATTTCTTTTTAGATGTAGATTCAGACATTTTCAAATACAAATTAACTTCTCAACAGATTTATAGATAGTTATAAAAATAATGTTTATAATGACTTCTAAGACTTATCACTCACGACTATTTATCACGGCGAAGCACATAAAAATAATAAAACATTCCTAGAGCTATCACTTTTATAGATTTGATTTTGTGAACGCATTAACTTCTATGTTTGCGATGCCGGCGCACTTGCTCCGTAAACAAGTCACTTCAAGCTCCCATATTCTTGTCGAAACGTTAAATTGCATGAACCGCATGTTTGCCTACCAACTCGCAAGGACTTGTCACCATCAATCTATTCTAAACTAAAACAAATTAGGTATAGGTATACCTAATGCTAAATTAAAAATGCTTATTAACGTGATAAAAAATTAAACAATAAATACCCCCTCAAGCAGCTGCTTGCCACAGAGGTCTGACAGGAGCCTGTCAGTTTATATGCCACAGTAGAAGGTCTGAGAGGATGGCAGGACCTCAGCAGAAAAACGACACATACATCCATGCCTTACCGGGGCTCGAACCCAGATCCCTTAGATCAGTAGCCAAGCGTGGTAACCACTCGGCCATGGGACGGCTGGCATTAACGTGATAACAGTAAGATAATTTACATAGCTATATAAAATATTTATTCATGAAAACAGGTATTTTCAAAGTATTTTATTATATTAAAAAATTATAAAAAAATATTAAATATAATAAATTTATTATTATTATATTATTATTGCATCAAGGTTGATTTGCCTATCAGGACGGACACACATGTCCAACATAATAAGCCTGATATAGTAGTGTATGTTAAGGTATTGAATGAGATTACAATTATTGAAGTAGGAATAACATCTCAAGATAACCTGCAGACAGTAGAGGTTGAAAAGAAGAGGAAGTATGATCTGCTGGCTAATGAGTTGAGCCTAATTCACAAGTGTAATGTTAATATTATACCTTATGTTCTGATGTGGGATGGTATTGTAACTACGTACCATAAAGCATACTCAAAGCGATTTGGAGTGGGAAAACATATTGAAGCTTATATCCAATCTGTGATCTTGAAGAGAACTTTTGAGAGCATCTCAGTCGACTTCAGATGTACCAGTATGCTAGTAGGTGGTAGCAGGGAACTTATTGTCCAAGCTGCAGTTGAAAAGCTGTACATGACGGATGAGGTAGTGGATGACCAGAATCACCAGGAAGACACCACAGAATAGAAGAGATAAAAAGGTTGTCGCAGAAAATTCCATTAAATTTATTTATTTATTTGACCGCCCCTCTTGACTGCCTCAACGCCCCCCATTTGCCTCTGGATCCGCTACTATCCCATGGAAGGCTCCAGTGCCCATTGGGGGGCGGTATCGCCCCCGTTGGGAATCTACGATTTATACCTACTAGACGACTTGTTTATGGATTTGAGCTTGATTATAGATCCTGGATTTGCTGCACTGGTGGGCCTCTGTTGAGGGAAAATCTGTCGCTGTGTTTTCTGTTTGCTTCTGGGTTGACAGCCCTAAGTGAACAGAGGCATGGGATACCTTGTATCAGCTGGTGGATAATCCTAATCAGAGGCCATCGCAGGTACCTGAACCTTACTTAGCTAGTTGGGCATCATCAAGCCTAAACTGGAGTAATATGTCTCAGGCAGGCCATATGGCTCTTGAAAAAGTCTACTTGAAAAGGTGGTGCCTGAGGTTCCTACCAGTATCAGTGACTTCAGCCTTTAGCAGAGGAGGAACAGGTCTTTGCCCCATGCCTGCGATTAGGGGGCTGTTTGATATTGTTGGCATTACCTCTCTCAATAAACATAGTTTCTTTAAACATCCCACTAACCATTTTCTCTCCATAGGTAGTTGGAATGTGAGTACTCTGCACAGAGCTTTTTCTCTTGATGTCCTCACACAAGAATTCCAGCGCTATAACCTATATATTCTAGGCTTGCAAGAGAACAGATGGACAGGTAAAGGTGAGATACTTAAAAATAACTTTAAATTTCTCTTTACAGGAAGGGAGGATGGAAAGCATCACCATGGCATTGGTCTGCTGCTCAGGAGACATGCTAGTGACGCTCTTCTAGGATATGAGTGCATTAATGAAAGGTTTCTTACAGCAAAATTTCAGACAAGCATTAAAGACTTGAATGTTATCTGCTGTTATGCCCCCACTGAGGATGCCGATGAAGATGAGAAGGATAGGTTTTACGGACAACTTCAGGATATTTTGAATTCTGTCAAGAAAGGAGATATTTCCCTTGTTCTAGGTGACTTCAATGCCAAAGTTAGTACTGACTCTGACCTTTGGGGAGGGGTGATAGGCCCTTTTGGTATTGGTAGCTGCAATGGGCAATGCCTCCTACAGGTAAGTAAACTCAATGGTTTCAGAATAACTAACACTTATTACAAACACAGCAACATACATAAATACACATGGGTTTCACCCGATGGGCTCCATAAGAATATGATTATTATATATTAATTAACAGTAAATGGGCTAGTTCTGTTAGGAATACCAGGGCATATAGGGGAGCTGAAATTGGATCTGACAATTACCTTGTTAAAAGTGTCTTGCAACTTAAATTTAAAAAGTGTTGTGCTAATGTTAAAAAATTTACCTTTAATACTGAAGCTCTGAAAGACCCAGTTATAGCTGAAGCTTACCATGATATGTTACTTAGTCATTATGACAGTCATGGTTTGCTTACTACTGAAGTTGAGGAAGATGGGGCCATTTTAAACAGGCGTTTTTAGAAACTAACAGTACTCTTTGAGGAAAAAAAAGGAGCAGAGAAGGCAGAATTATTTAAGTGATAAGGCACTTGAGCTTATTTCAGAAAGAAGGAACTACAAGAATGTCCTTAATCAGTACCCTACTAGTCCTAATAGAAAGGATTACAGAGAACTTAATAAACAAGTAAAGGATCAGTTAGCTACTGATAAGAATATTTGGCTTGATGGCTTGGCTCACAAAGCAGAGAAAGCAGTTAGGCAGCACAACAGCAGAGAGCTGCACAAGAGAGTTAATGTTTTATGTGGTAGATAACGGACAGGCAAACAAGGATTGAAGGATAAACAAGGTAAGGTTACAGACGGGAAGGATTCTGTCATGGCTATGTGGGCTGAGCATTTCAGTGACGTTCTAAACAATGTGGTTAGTTCTACTCCCATTGTTTGTAATCATGATAATGTATTGGGGGCTTTAATGTTGGCTCTATAACACAATCTGAAGTTATTTTGGCTATTTCTAAACCAAAACTTCATAAATCCCCAGGGGTAGATGAAATTACTACAGAAATTCTCAGAGCTGGGAATGTTTCGGTTACCACTTGGATGACTGAAATTTTGAATAACTTTTATGATAAAGGCATGGTTCCTATAGATTTTACCAAAGCTATTATTATCCCTATTTTCAAAAAAGGTGATGGCAGTTCTTGTGATAACTATAGGGGTATCAGCCTAATCTCTGTTCCAGGGAAAGTTTTTTTCATGATTGTGCTTAATAGAATTAAGAATCTGGTTGACAGTCAATTGCATGATGAGCAGTGTGGATTCAGAAGTGGTAGGGGATGTGTGGATCAAATATTTTCACTTAGGCAGATTCCTGAGAAATGTTTAGAGTTTCAGAAACCTTTGGTTGCTAGCTTTGTTGATTTCAAAAAAGCTTTCGACTCTGTTGATCGTCATAATTTGTGGTTGATTGTGAGATCATATACCAGACAAGTTAGTTAACATAATGAAAGCTCTCTATAATAACACTGAGTCGTGTGTGAGAGTTGGTAAGTCTTGTAGCAATTGGTTTAGCATTACTTCTGGTGTTCGACAAGGGTGCATTTTTGTCTCCTTTTCTCTTTAGCTTGGTTATTGATTATGTTATGCGAAATTCACTTCAAGGGAAAGATTTTGGCCTTAAATGGGCTGGAGATAGGAAAATTAATAGGATATGGCTGGAGATAGGAAAATAGGAAAATAGGCGTATACACCTAAAGACTAAAATTAGACTGTATAATAGTTTGATTCTTTCTAGGGTTAGTTATGGTAGTGAAACTTGGACACTTGTATACAAGATAACAGGAAACTAGATGCTTTTAACTCTAGATGCTTACGCAGTATCTTGGGTATTAGGTGGTTTAACTTTGTAACAAATGATGAGGTTAGACAAAGGAGTCTGCAACCTCCTTTAAGCAGCAAATTTTGCAGAAAGAGACTCCGCTGGTTTGGCCATGTTGCCCGTATGGATAATTATAGATTGGCGAATATGGTATGAACAGTGTGCCTAGAGGTCTCAGAAGGAGGGGGAGACCTAGGATGTGATGGGCAGACAATGCCAAACAGGACCTTGTTAAAATTGGTGTGCAGTGGCTGGATGCAGCAGATGTAGCTCAGGAGAGATATTCTTGGAGAATTAAACTGCACGATCTGGTTGGACCTCCATAGCACATGGCTGCTTGAGGATGATGATGATGACATCTGTGGAATGAAGTAGAACAATGCATTTGGCCCAAAACCCAACACTGGCAACAATCAAAACTTTACAGATGGCTGACCTGATATCATGGGCTGCAATACCACCTGAACATTTCCAAGTCCATGCCATGACACACTGCTGCTGTTGTGAAGGTGAAAAGTGTTCCTGCACATTATTAAGTGATTGTGTGTAATAAATTGTCTTTTCAGTGTATTTTACAATGCAAAGTGAGAACACATGATTAATCTGGTGCTCTAACTTTGATTTGTGTTAATTTTTATCTTCTAATTATCTTTCATTGCATTTTATTTTTCATAAGGATCTACAGGTCCTGGGTTCGAGCCCCGCCATCCTCTCAGATCTTCTACTGTGGCATATAAACTGAAGGCTCCTGTCAGACCTCTGTGGCAAGCAGCTGCTTGAGGGGGTATTTATTTTACTTATATAAATAACAAAATTTCACCAAAAATACTGATTTAAACTAACTTTATTGTTTTACTAATCTAATATTAATTATTAATAAAATTAAGTAAGTGTTGTTCATAAGATGACTAAATAGATCGAACTAGATGAAAACAAATGAGAAATGATATGTGCAAAGTCAATAAAAATAACCAAATTCAAGAAATATCCCATTTTTAATCCCTATCATGGTAGTACGTGAGTACACTTCAGTTTTTAATAGACTGAGCACAGAAGGTATGATTTTTTTATAATATTGCAGAACTTATACAAATTCACAGGTGGAAGCACCAATAAATGTGCAGTGATTATAGTATCATAATATTAGGGACTTCCAAAAAAAAAATCACAATAATGGTAACATCAGTAAAAATGCACACAAGAACACAGAATCCATATTTTGGATATATATATATATACAGGGTGATTCAAAACTTATCGTTCAAATTTCGTGGGGAGGTAGGGAATACGTCAAGAAATCGATTTCACATAGGAAAGCATGTCCGTAAATGTACGCATGCGTATGTAGAGGGCGCTGTGTGTACCCAACCAGTGTACAGCTCGCCTGACCACTCCCGCTGTCATCAGTGTACGAGCCGACTTACTAGTGATAAGATGAATCGTTTTACGCATCAAGAGCTAGCGGATATGCATCTCGCATATGGGGCAGCTGGGGAAAGTGGTCGCCGAGCTAGGCAAGTTTACGAAGACCGATACCCCAACAGAAGAATACCACAGCATCAAATGTTTGCACGTGTGCATCACAATCTGCACGAACGTGGTTCACTGCGCAGCAACATGCAGGATACGTGGATACGTATACTGAAGACAACTGACGCGGACTGTCAACATCGCAGAACAAGTCCTACAGTCCATCGAAGATAATCCGAATAACAGCACACGAGCTATTGCTCAGCAGCTTGGGGTCTCTCAGTCAGCAGTGTGGCGGATACGGCACGAGGAACGTGTGCATCCTTACCATCTGCAAAGGGTGCAGTTACTGCATCCTGACGATTATCCGAAGCGTGTGGAATTTGCACAATGGTTCATGCAGAAAGGTGCTGTGGACCCCAGCTTTCCAGCTTCTGTCCTTTTTACAGATGAAGCTTCATTCAGTCGTGAAGGTGTGTTCAATACACACAATTCACATGTGTGGGCTTATGACAACCCGCATGGTACGAGAAGTCACGCTGCGCAACATCGTTTTGCCGTAAATGTGTGGGCTGGAATCATTGGTGACTGTTTGTTGGGACCTTACTTGCTACCGCCCCGATCGGACGGCCGTAAATACCTAATATTTCTCGAGACAGTGTTACCGACTTTTCTGGGCGCTGTTCCTGCGCATATCCGCTGAGATATGTGGTATCAACATGACGGGGCTCCAGCCCATAGCACAATTGTTGCGCGTGATTACCTGAACCGAACATTCGGAGCTCGATGGATCGGTAGAGGTGGACCAATTGCTTGGCCACCCAGGTCATCTGATTTATCGCCCATGGATTTCTTTTTGTGGGGGGCCATGAAATATCATGTGTACGAGCCCCTGTCGACAGTGAAATGGACCTTGTTGCATGAATAGTGGCCACCGCAGGCATTGTCTGTGATATGCCAGGCGTTTTTGAAAATGTTCGACGGTCAATGCAACGGCGCTGTGAATCCTGTGTCCGTGTAAATGGTCACAATTTTGAGCACCTACTGTGAACCTGTATTTTACCTTGTTGGAATAAAAGTCACATTCGTTACCACTTAACTGTACTGTTTCCTTGTGTTCACTTTACTTGTCCATTTTGTTCATGTAGATGACGTTTGCGGATATACTTTCCTATGTGAAATCGGTTTCCTGACGTATTCCCTATTTCCCCACGAAATTTGAACGATAAGTTTTGAATCACCCTGTATACACTTATATCCTTCATCAGAAAAGTTAGTGATATAATGAAGAGAGACAATTCATCATCCTCAAGCAGCCATGGGCTACGGAGGTCCAACCAGACCGCACAGTTTAATTCTCCATGCATATCTGTCCTGAGCTACATCTGCTGCATCCGGCCACTTCACACCAATTCTAACAAGGTCCTGTTTGACATTGTCTGCCCACCGCATCCTAGGTCTCCCCCTCCTTCTGAGGCCTCCAGGCACACTGTTCATAACCCTATTCGCCAATCTATAATTATCCATACGGGCAACATGACCAAAACAGCGTAGTCTCTCTCTGCACAATATGCTGCTTAAAGGAGGTTGCAGACTCCTTTGCCTAACCTCATCATTAGTTACAAAGTTAAACCACCTAATACCCAAGATACTGCATAAGCATCTAGAGTTAAAAGCATCTAGTTTCCTGTTATTTGTTTACACAGCGTGCAAGTTTCACTACCATAACTAACCCTAGAAAAAACAAAACTATTATACAGTCTAATTTTAGTCTTTAGGTGTATACGCCTATTTCTCCACAATCTCCATAGATTCTTAAAAGTCCCGGCAGCAATTCCTATTCGTCTGTTAATCTCATGCCGCACATCACCATTATCTGTTACATAGCTCCCAAGATAATTAAACTGTGACACCTGCTCAAGACTGCAACCATTCAGATTAACTGAATCAGAGCCTGCTTGACCAATTTTCATCACTTTAGTTTTCTCTCTGTTTATAACCAAACCTACTCTACTACCAGTCTCATCAACAGCTTGAATGAAAGAGTTCATCTCATCAGCATCATTTGCCAAAAGGGCTAAATCATCAGCATAATCTAAATCAGAAATTTTTGTATCTCCAGACCATTTAAGGCCAAAATCTTTCCCTTGCAGTGAATTTTGCATAACATAATCAATAACCAAACAAAAGAGAAAAGGAGACAAAATGCACCCTTGTCGAACACCAGAAGTAATGCTAAACCAATTGCTACAAGACTTACCAACTCTCACACACGACTCAGTGTTATTATAGAGAGCTTTCATTATGTTACCTAACTTGTCTGGTATACCATATGATCTCACATTCAACCACAAATTATGACGATCAACAGAGTCGAAAGCCTTTCTGAAATCAACAAAGCTAACAACCAAAGGTTTTTGAAATTCTAAACATTTCTCAAAAATCTGCCTAAGTGAAAATATCTGATCTACACATCCCCAACCACTTCTGAATCCATATTGCTCATAACGCAATTGCCTGTCAACCAGATTCTTAATTCTATTAACACAATCATGGAAAGAACTTTACCTGGAAAAGAGAGTAGGCTGATACCCCTATAGTTATCACAAGAACTGCGATCACCTTTTTTGAAAATAGGGATAATAATAGCTGTGGTAAAATCTTTAGGAACCATGCCTTTATCATAAAAGTTATTCAAAATTTCAGTCATCCAAGTGGTAACCGAAACATTCCCAGCTCTGAGCATTTCTGTAGTAATTTCATCTACCCCTGGGGATTTATGAAGTTTTAGTTTAGAAATAGCCAAAATAACTTCAGATTATTTTGGGCCAACATTAGGGCCAACATTAAAGCCGCCAATGCATCTATCATCATTACAAACAATGGGAGTAGAACTAACCACATTGTTCAAAACATCACTGAAATGCTCAGCCCACCTAGCAAGACAGAATCCTCCCCTTCTATAACCTTACCTTGTTTATCCTTCAATCCTTGTATGCCTGTCTGTTTTCTACCACATAAAACATTAACTATCTGGTACAGCTCTCTGCTGTTGTGCTGCCTAACTGCTTCCTCAGGTTTGTCAGCCAAGCCATCAAGCCGAAGATTCTTATCATTAGCTAACTGATCCTTTACACGTTTGTTAAGCTCTCTGTAATCCTTTCTATTAAGACTAGTGGGGTACTGATTAAGGACATTCCTGCAGTTCCTTCTTTCTGAAATAAGCTCAAGTGCCTTATCACTTAAATAATTCTGCCTCCTCTGCTCCTTTTTTCCTAAAAGTGTACTGTTAGTTTCCAAAAAAGCCTGTTTAAAATGGCCCCATTCTTCTACAACTTCAGTAGTAAGCAAACCATGACTGTCATAATGACTAAGTAACCTATTATGGTAAGCTTTAGCTATAACTGGGTCTTTCAGAGCTTCAGTATTAAAGGTAAATTTTTTAACCCTAGCACAACACTTTTTAAGTTTAAGTTGCAAGACACTTTTAACAAGGTAATTGATCAGATCCAATTTCAGCTCCCCTATAGGCCCTGGTATTTCTAACAGAACTAGCCCATTTGCTGTTAATTAATATATAATCAATCATATTCTTATGCAGCCCATCAGGTGAAACCCATGTGTATTTATGTATGTCGCGGTGTTTGTAATATATTAGTTATTCTGAAACCATTGAGTTTACTTACCTGTAGGAGACGTTGCCCATTGCCATTGCAGCTACAAATACCAAAAGGGCGTATCACTCCTTCCCAAAGGTCAGAGTCAGTACCAACTTTGGCATTGAAGTCACCTAGAACAAGGGTAATATCTCCTTTCTTGACATAATTCAAAATATCCTGAAGTTGTCCGTAAAACCTATCCTTCTCATCCTCATCAGCATCCTCAGTGGGGACATAACAGCAGATAACATTCAAGTCTTTAATGCTTGTCTGAAATTTTGCTGTAAGAAACCTTTCATTAACGCACTTATATCCTAGAAGAGCATCACTAGCATGTCTGCTGAGCAGCAGACCCACACCTTGGTGATGCTTTCCATCCTCCCTCCCTGTAAGGAGAAATTTAAAGTTATTTTTAAGTATCTCACCTTTACCTGTCCATCTGGTCTCTTGCAAGCCTAGAATATCTAGGTTATAGCGCTGGAATTCCTGCATGAGGACATCAAGAGAATAATCTCTATGTAATGTCCTCACGTCCCACGTTCTTGCAGAGAGAAAATGATTAGTAGGATTTTTAAAGAAATTAGGTTTATTGAGATTGGTAGGGCCAACAATAACAAACAGCCCCCTGATCGCAGGCATGGGGCAAAGACCTGTTCCTCCTCCGCTAAAGGCTGAAGTCACCAATGCTGGTAGGAACTTCAGGCACCACCTTTTCAAGTGGACATTTTCAAAAGCCATATGGCCTGCCTGAGACACATTACTCCAGTTTAGGCTTGACAATGCCCAACTAGCTAAGTAAGGTTCAGGTACCTGCGATGGCCTCTAATTAGGATTATCCACCAGCTGATATAAGGTATCCCATGCCTCTGTTCACTTAGGGCTGGCAACCGAGAAGCAAACAGAAAACACAGCAGCAGATTCTCCCTCAACAGAGGCCCACCAGTGCAGCAAGTCCAGGATCCATAATCAAACTCAAATCCATAAACAAGTCCAGTCTAGTAGGTATCAGAATAATCAGCCTTCATTTCATCTATCTTCCTTATTATATCACTAACTTAGCTTAGAATAAAAGTCCATATCCAAAACCTGGATTCTGTGTTCTTGCACATGTTTACCGATGTAACCACTATTGTGATTATCTGTGCAGGTTCCAAAATATTGTAATGCTATAATCATTGCACATTTACTGGTGCTTCTACATGTGAATTTGTGTAAGTTCTATGGTATTATCAAGTATTGCATTTTCTGTATTCCATCTATTAAAAACTGTAAGCATGCAATTACCATTACACTGATTAAAAAATGCTAATTATATTTCCTTAGCACCTATTGAACTCGAAAAGAATTTTTCAAATATATCTTAAAACATAAAGATGTTTCCTCATCCATCCCTGACAGTAGGGGGGGGGGGGATCATTGTTGTCAATGCAAACCTTTTGACCCTCACCATTCCACCATCCAAATTTCAAATTTATTGGAAAAATATGTTGTTTGCAACATTTGTTTAAAACTTTGAAGTTTCAAAATGGCTTCTTTTCTCTCCCTGTACTGCTAGATTTCTTATTATAAAAATTCCCTATAGGAGTGTAACAATTACTTGTTGTCATTTTCTTCTGGGTGCAACTTTCTGTTAGTACTCCTATAGTGAAATTATTGGGCAACAATAATATGAACAGAAAATTACATTTTAAGGCATATTGATCAGCACCTAAGACTTATCTACAAAAATGGAAGTCTACCACGAGCTTACAGCTACATACATATTTATAGGAAACAGTTCAGCCCATTCACACACCTAGAAAAAGAGTGGTATATATACATACACACCGGCCACGAATTAGAAACCTTTATGCAGATGTACATAAATGGCAAAATACGTGGTCACATGCATCACCACATGATCTAGGCAAATATTTAAGACTGCTGCTCATCAGTAATTGCCAGTTATGTTGATCACAATGGGAAAAACAAAGAATCTTTTGGGGTTCGATAAAAAGCTTATTGTTGGTGCCTGCCTGGCTGGAGCAACGATTTAAAAAACAGCAGAGCTGACTGGTTTCTCAAAAGGTGTGATATCTCAGGTTTTTAACCAGTGGAAAAATAACCTACATTGCTTGTCTAAGAGGCATAATTGTGGCACAACAACAATCTGTCAGAAATGAGATTGTCGTCTGAGAAGGCTGGATGGAGGAACAGGACTTCCTGTGTGCAGCAATTGACCGAAGCAGTTAATGAAAACCATTCCCAATCCATATCTCAGCGAACTATGTGCAGGGAATTGAAGAGAAAAAAATAGTATTAGTAGTTGCATGCCTATACGGAAACCACTGATTTCTGTGAAGAACTTGAAAGTTCGTCTACAGTGGTGTCAGGAACATCATGACTGGACACTGGAAGAATAGAAAAAAGTCATGTGGTCCAACAAGTTGTGATATACCTTGTTCTGTACCAATGGTAGGCAGAGAGTTTGGCGGGAGCCCCACGAAGCAATGGACCCAGCTTGCCTTGTAAACACAACTCAAGGTTCTGGAGGCTGTGTCATGGTGTGGGGACCATTCTGTTGGTACAGAATGGGTCCCCTGATATTGCTGGAAGGTCATGTGTCCTCCAAAGATTATCTGAACATTGTTGCAGATCAAGTCCATCCTGCAATATTGACTTTTTATCCAGCAAGTGACGGCTGTTTCATGGATGACAATGCTACTGTCCATCGCACAAGATATGTTCAGCAGTGGTTCAGTGAGCATGACAGTGATTTCCATAATTCTCCCTGGCCACCACAAGCTCGGATCTGAACCCCATTGAGAATGTATGGGACATGTTAGAAAAACAGATCCAGGAGCAAAGTTCTTTTCTGTCAAATATGAGCCAGTTAAAGGACTGTCTGGTGAATGCCTGGTATGCTAGAGATGTAAAGGCATTCCAACATCTTGTGGAATCTATGTCAAGCTGCATATATGCTGTAATTCAGGCTAAAGGAGGTCCAACTCGGTATTGAATAAAGGTTTCTAATTCAGTGCCCAGCGTGTGTAGAAGTGAATAGAAAAGACATCTATCTCTGTGGGAGAACAGTATGGTATTCATGGATGATACTAGATCTTTCCTCTGTCCACATCATCTCCAGATGTGAGTGTAACAATAAATGGCACATAATCAGCAAAAAATAATTATTGATCTCAATATTCATACAGCATTAGATACTAAGAAATTTGAAAAAATTATTTTCAGATATCAAAACAATGCATAGAACAATTTTCGTGTTTTTTTTTGCCACTAAAGGAACTTGAAGAAATTAGTAAATAATATCCACAGAGTTACCTGTTTGACTTTAAAGTCAATAAATAGTTTTGTGGTAAAAAGTTTCAATGACATGCAAAATTCTAACCCACATTGAATCCTGCACATTGACAAAACATTTTTCCACAATTTTTTTAATCCACAAACATTTTTTTATAAATAACCAATCAACCAAAATAGGCCATGTTATATACCAAATTACACAGAGTTCAATTCTGAATTTCATAAAAATAAAACATTTAAACAAATTTACAAACATATTGAATTTAATAAGACTTTGTCACTGTGATATAAAGAAAGAATAGATCAGCCTATGCAGTTAATGGTAAAATTTGGAAAACCTGATGAATAAAAAGTTAATTTATATTATTAATCAAAAGGAAATTTCTTCCCGAATAGTATATATTTACCTGAAACATGACTTTCATTTCTCTCTCTTCCTGTTTATGAAATGGAAAAACATTGGCTAAGTGCCGGAAAGTTAGTGCAATAAGGCAAAATATATATATATTGGGGGGAAGGGAGCAAAATCTTTTAAAACTTTGATTGGCTTGTTTTACCTCTGAGTGGCACTTTTTTGCACACATTGGGCTAAATGGCCTGTTACAGACAGGCCATTTGGGGGCCCAAAGAAAGTTGGAGGGAGGGGACCCACAGACCACAGTTGGGAGACAGATGGTAGCCTCCCATCAAGGCTATGCAGTGTGTTCTTTAACCCTTCTAGTGTCCATGTCATCTGTATATGTTTGGAGAATCTGAATTGAGGTACCAAGGATGTATAAGTTTTCAATACAAGAAAAAAATATAGACTTTTTTAAAAATAAAAATTGCCATTGTGATTTATATATATATATAACTTATAAAAATATACAATTCAGGCTCCAAAAATAATATTTTATTTTTTAATTTGAATCATATTTTATTAAACTACAATATAAATAATTTTATAAAGCCATCCGATTGCCATTTCTTAGAAGCACTAAACAGCACTAACAATTTGCTTGTTAATGTCCCTATTTGCTGAAGCAACTTTCTGATTTAAGCTCACAAGTTTGATTTGAACTATTATCAACAAATATTTCCTTAAATGTTCAAAAATCACCTAAAAATTAACAAAAAAACTGCTATTTTTAAAACGATATATTTTGGAAGTAATTACAAAATGCGTACCACCATTTTTTTTCCCGTTTCACACTCTTTTCTATCACAAAATTATTTCAGTATTCCCAAGTTATTTTTATCATTTATCCCTGCATTCTATGCATCTTTCCCATCTTCAAATTGAAACTGAAAGTAAACACATCCTTCTTAGAAATTCTGGTTGCACCTGCATTTAATTAGTTATTCTTCACTGAGTCAAACAAGATGCAGATGGCTGACACATGCTATCTCTGTTTCATGTGCTATAAGTGTTTTTTTACAGTTTTGGCCCAACATATTGGATACTCTTTGTAAAGTTAGTACTTTTTTTATATTTAAACCTTAGTTACTTTTCATTTCAGTAGATTTATTTTCAGAAATTAGCGATCTTTTGGCCGATCGATAAGTATTGATTTTTTCATAGTAATGTTATATCATATGGCCAGCCTACAACTTGTTGCTGTGGATATTTTAACATCGCATTAAGCTTTGTGTTAATTTTTATTTTATTATTTATTACTTTTCCAATAAAAGTTTGATATAGTATCATTTTTTTGAAAATAAATAAGATCTTGGATATGAAAACAAATTCATTTCTGTATATTTACTTCTGTTTAGTTAGCGATCTTCAATTGACTGATTTATCTATATTTCCGAGTTATGCTAGAGCGGAGGCCGGCTTAAAAGTTGTTGCGGATATTTTATTTAACATCCCATTAGGTTATATGTAATTTTTCTTTCATTATTTCTTTTTTTTAATAAAAAAAAAAAACTTTGAGCTTGTAACCATTTTCTGAAATTGAATGTCTTGGATACAGAAGCAAAATATACTTCCTTGCTATGGAAATCGGCCATCATTTGGGAGGGCAATTTCGGGAAGGGCTGGTCCTTGGTGCACAAACCTTTCTAGACTTTGCCAAGATCAGCGAACTTCAACACCCAAAGAAAAAAAAAATCAATGTTTAGTAAAAAAAACAGTCAAGGAAGTTTTTTTTTCTATTTCATAACCAGTTCAGAAAATTCCGTGAATGTGAGAAGGCAAAGTCACGTTGCATAACACTGGACATGTTTAAAATATAAGATACTGAAAAGAATCATTAAAAGAAATGAAAATCATATTTCAGGTTGAATATTATATTATTTGGGAGGAAATTTCCTTTCGATAAATATATAATTTAACTATTTTTTATTCAGCAGGTTTTCCAAAATGAAACCTTAATTGTATAGTGTGATCTTTTTTTTCCACCATATCACATTGAAAAAAGCTTATTAAAGTCAATATGCTTGCAAATTTGTTTATAGTATTTAATTTCATAATATTCATAATTAAATTCTGTTTAATTTGGTATATAACATGACCTATTTCTGTTGATTGGTTATTTTTTTTAATTCTAAAGTTGACTTGTTTATCTGACTCAGCACAGTTGGCTAAAAGCCTTGAATTTTCTCAAAGTATGGTAAAGAGAAAAAAAATACGAAACGAGAAAAATATTTACTTAAAACCAAAAAAGTAATTTTTTTGTTATGCAAAAATATATAGTTATTCTATTTGTGTGTATTGTAATCATTTCTGTCTATTTTTTTAAATAAAATTTTATTTGCATTGCCAGATGCAAGCTTTTACTACATGACTATAAAAAAGTCCTATTAAAATAAAACATGTAGTCTTTTTTTAGTTAAATGCTTGATTTTCAGATAATCCAGAATTAAATGCTGATTAATTTGGTATACAACATGCTATAATTCCTTTCCTTAGTTATTTGGCAAAAAAAGTTCTAAATTTAAAGTTTCTTTGGCTGAGCATAGTGAGAAAATAGCTTGGCCTCTGTATGGAATCCAATTTTTCAGCCTGGACACTGGAAGGGTTAACATGCAAAGGGTTATGGCTCTCTTGCACATGGGACAATCATTTACCATCCCTCTAACAGAAATAAATCTCAACACTAGCCCATGAACCTGGGAACTGCAGATATTTTAAAATGGTTGAATATAAACTTAAAAACTTGTAATAAAAAAAAATTCTGTGGAGGGGGGGGGGAAGTAAAAATTATTCCTGTAAATGCCCTTCAAAGGACTGATTTTCGTGCCAAAAGACTCCCTTTTGCGTCCATATCCAAGATGTCATTCATTTTCAGGAAATAATACAAAGTCAAAGATTTTTTACTGGAAAACGAAGTAATAATAAAAGCAAAAATTAACATATAACCTAATGCAATGTTAAAATATCAGCAAAAACTTGTAAGCCAGCCATCCAAAGTAGCTTAACTTCGAAAGATAGTGTCGTGTCCCTCTAATTTATTTTTTTATTTATTTATTGCTGTATTTTTGTTGTGTTTTATTATTGCAGATATTTTATGTATTAAGTGTGTTCTTGAGTGCTGGATGGGGGTGATGCACACCCCCATCCAGCACTCGAGGATGTTGTTTTCGGGTCTGAAGCTGACTGTGTGCATGGAGATCACTTCCAGAAATCCTTTATGGCCGTAAATGACTAGACTGAGGTGCGAGGTCCACGCACGAGGCTAGGGAAGGGAGATGGAAGCAGCAATTTTGGTGCGAGCATGTTGAGTGAAAGGTCGTTTCAACAAGTGTCAGAAGGACGCCGCCCCTTACTCGAAGTAACCCTTGAAGGAAGGGTGTGATTCCAAAAGGAATCGAGATTCTTGTGTGAATCTGAAAATAGTTTTGTGGATTTAGAGTGAACCACAATGTAGGCAAAGGTTGATTATCCTTTCACCGAGTTTGAGGTCTGTAAAGTGAGAACTTGCAGAGTGTGCGATTCTCCACCTCATTATTAATGTTTGCAGCAGCAAAGGCTCACGGAGTTGAGTGCATCCCCAGCACTTAAGTGTATAACGTGTAAATAAACTGTGCCGTCCCTATCTAACTCTCGTGCAGTTAATTGATGGACTATTTTTATTCAACACAGCGAAGTTGAGGCATAAAGTGGCACGGACCTAAAAACCCGTGAACCTGTCTTTTCACCGAAGTGAGGATGAAGTTTATTAAGTGACAATTTCATCGTCCTCCGGCGGCCACGACATTTGGCCCAGTCCCATCGCATTCTGAATAGGGAGGTCATCACATCTGGCTTAGTCTCCATAGATCGGATGAGGGAGGACATCACATCTGGCTCAGTCGGGCAGGATCCAAACTGGGAGGACATCACATCTGGTGCAGTCTCCCAGGTTCTGACCTACCGGGCATCACATTTGCCGCAGTCTGATCAAGATTGGCACTTGTATGCTGAAGAAGAGGTCCATTAATATAAAAGAAAAAGAGGAAGAGAATTTTCCTGGAAAGAAGAATTTCTTGAAAAATTTGTGCTTCTGTGGCAGTGATTCCGGAAAGTGGAACTAAGCTACAAGCAGCTCAGTGGCTAAGCCGCATCCAGTGCAGTGTTCTAAAGAGTGCAATTTCCCCAAGTGCTACACCGTAGAGATCTTCGCTTAAGTTCAGTATGCCAAGGTCCGTGAGTGCAAGTTCCCTAAGTGCTACATCATCAAGGTCTTTGCTGAGGTTCTGTGTGCCAAGATCCATCATTGTGAAAGAGGTCCTAGTTTTGGAAAGAGACTCCAAGCAGGTAGTAAGCAGAGCTGATCTTCACGGGAAGGAAAGGTCTGTGGTTTTCTGTTATTTCTATTTTTATGATTTGAGTTGCCAATGATGTTTAGGGGTCGCGATAAAACTAAGGGTGGCATGGAACAGGACGGGAGCGATGATATAACCAAGCACATTGAGGTTGGGGAAAGTGGGGACTCTACTGAAATTGATATTATTGGTAGCGATGTTGGGGTAGAACAGGGTGCTAGTGGATGTGGTCTGAATCCGGTCAAAATGAGTGATTTAGTCTCAGAAGAGCCTCACCTCTACTACAGTCTCAGAGAGGGAAAATGGAATACCGAAATCTGTCTCAGAGAGGGAAATGGAATACCAAATAGAGAAAGAAGGGAAGTAAGAGAAAAGGATAGGAAGGAAAGAAGGGAAGTAAGAGAAATGGAATATAGAAGAGAGAAGGAAGAAAGGGAATATAGAAGAGAGGAAAAAGAAAGATAGGCAGGAAAGAGAAAAGAATAGGGAAATAGAATTTAGGTGATTAGATATAGAAGCGGAAGGATAGAAAAAATAGCTAGGGAGTTAGCTTGGCAAAGAGGAAGAATATATGAGTAGTGTCGAAGGTAAGACAATAATTTTGTTAAAATTGCCAGTAAAGATAACTTCCAGTAGAAATTAAAATTTAGCTGTGTAAGTGATTGTCAGGATAATCCGATAAGATTGAATAAGTTTCAAAGGTTTAATGCAGATAATGCAGGAGGTAGTAATAACTATGACAGTCAGAATAAGTTGAATGAGATTAATAAGAACAATAGTAAAAGTAAAGCGTTTATGAAAAGTGGTAATTACTGTTTTAATGAGAGTAATTATATGCCGGAGAAGGAAAAATGGTATAATAAATCTAAAGGTGCTACGAGAAAAGTATTAGATAATACTGTAGATATTAAGAGCCATGGTGTCAGTAACTTGGAGAGTAATGAATGTGGCGATGTACAAGCCAGCAGAAAAGTTAATGATGAGGCTATGTCGAAGGTTGGCAAATGCCCGAAGTTTCTTAAGTTTGATAATGGTAAGAAGCCAGTAGGTAAAAAGATTTCTGGTGAAATCAGGTTTGGGCCTAATGCAGCTGGCAGAACCATTAGAAAGCTGAAGGCTGATTGGAAAGATTGGAGTATTTTTCCGTTAAGGAGTCTCAACATTGACACCAATGAGGTAAATGGTACAAACGAGGTATTCAGTAATAAGATTAAGAATATCATGATCAGAGAAAGGGAATTAGAACCTAGTGATTTTGTGAAGAGCGAAGTAAATAATAATGTGAAGAATAAGAAAATTAAATGTCAGAAGAATGAGATTAATATAAATTTAAATAAGGATGTATGTAGTAGAGATGTTGCTACATTTAGTAAAGAAAATATTTCTCTAAATGATAGGTGCAAAATGTTTTGTAAGGTATCTGATAAGGAGAAAGAAAAAATATCATTAACAGAGAAAGAGATTTAGAACCTAGTGGTTCCATTAAGAGTGAAGTAAATAATTATGTAAAGAATGAGAAAATTAAATGTCAGAAGGATAAGTTAGATTTAAGTAAGGATCTATGTAGTAAAGATGTGGCTACGTTTGGTAAAGTAAATATTTCTCTAGATAATAAGGATGAAATATCTGGTAAGATATCTGATGAAGAGATAGGTGATAGAAAAAAATATTATCAGAGGAAGAGATTTAGAACTTAGTGATTTCGGTAAGAGCGAAGTATATAATAATGTGAAGAGTGAGAAGATTAAATGTCAGAAGAATGAGATCAAGTTAGATTTAAATAAGGAGTTATGTAGTAGAGATCTGGCTACTTTTGATGAAGTAAATATTTATCTAAATGATAAGTGTGAAATATTTTGTAAGATATCTGATAAGGGTTGGGTTGTTTTACCTCTGAGCGGCACTTTTTTTCACACCATGGGCTAAATGGCCAGGTCACATGGACCCCGAAGGCTCAGAGAAGGCTGGGGGAGGGGACCCACTGGAACAGCTGTTGGGAGACAGATGGCAGCCTCCCGTCAAGGCCATCCAGCGTGTTCTTTAACGTGCACAGGGTATGTCTCTCCCACACACGGGGCCACGGCTTAACGTCCCATCCGACGGATGGCGGCCTTTCCAAGCCCATCGGTGTCCCCTACTGACCGTGGGCAGGGCGGGGAATTTTGCGGAGATAAATCTCAAGGCTGACCCAGCTGGGACTCGAACTATCTGATAAGGAGAAAGGCCATAGTCAGAATGTTATTATCAGAGAAAGAGAGTTACAGCCTAGTGATTTAATTGAGAGCAAAATAAATAATAAGGTAGAGAGTGACAAAATTAAATGTGAGAAGGTTGAATATAGGATAGGTTTAAACAAGAATTTATATAGTGGAGATGAGGCTAAATTTAGTAATGAAAATATTTCTCTAAATGATAAGGGTGAAATATTTTGCAAGATATCTGATAAGGAGAAAGGTGATGGTAAGAATGTTATTATCAGAGAAAGAGAATTATAGCCTAATGATTTAATTCAGAGCAAAACGAGTAGTAATGTAGAAAGTGGCAAAATTAAATGTGAGAAGGTAGATTTAAGCAAGGATTTATGTAGTAGGGCTGTGGCTAAACTTAGTGAAGAAAGTATTTATCTGAAGGATAAATGTAAAGTATTGAGTAAGATACCTGATGTGGAGAAGGATGGGTTGGGTTGTTTTGCCTCTGAGCGGCACTTTTTTGCACACCATGGGCTAAATGGCTAGGTCACATGGACCCCGAAGGCTCAGAGAAGGTTGGGGGAGTGGACCCACTGGAACAGCTGTTGGGAGACAGATGGTAACCTCCCGTCAAGGCCATCCAGCATGTTCTTTAAGTGCACAGGGTATGTCTCTCCCGCACACGGCGCCATGGCTTAACGTCCCATCCGACGGACGGCGGCCTTTCCAAGCCCATCGGTGTCCCCTACTGACCGTGGGCAGGGCGGGGAATTTTGCGGAGATAAATCTCACGCTGACCCAGCTGGGACTCGAGCCTGGCGCGCTACTGACTGTGCCACCCCCGCCCCAGGAGAAGGATGGTAGAAATGATATTAATCTCAGAGAAAGAAAGGTAGAGCATTAGTGGTTTGATTGGGAGCAAAGTATGTAATAATATAGAGAGCGAGAAAATTAAATGTCAGAAGGATGAGGTTAAAATGTGTGTAGATAAGGATTTATCCGGCAAAGCGGTTGATTGTGGTACCATAATCAGCAAAGATAATGAAATTAACTGTAAAGAGAATACGGTTGATGTCTGTGTTGAAAGGACGGAAGAAATTTGCCACGTAAGGCTGGATAAGAAACGTAGAAGCTCGATAAAATGTAATGAGAGAAGGAACAGAAGACATATTAAGAGAGGGAGCAAGACTATAGCAAAACAAGTGTTAATAGAGTTGGAAAATAATTGTACTTGCAGAATCATAATGAAAAGAAAGAAGTGTAAGATGAGACATAAGGTGCGGACGATAGCCTGGGATTATGCAGGAAGAGATTTCCAAGATGCCCAGAAGACAAAAGGGGAAAATCCTCGATGTGTCATCAAAACAAGGCATCGAACAGAGGTCAGATGGCGACGAGCTTGCAAGAACTCTAAGCGACGAAAATAGGGCCTAAACAACAGCACGCTGCCTTTAGGGAAATTTCAGGGGGGGAGGGGGGTAATTGGCTTGGAGTGTGCAATGGAAGGAGGAAATGGCAACTCGATAGAGGTGTAAAATTGGAAGGGACGGAAGGTCACCCACTCTGTGAACACTGAGAGTACAAGTTAATTACTTCTGAGTGACAGAGATATTTTGAACACTACAGCTGATTAACTGGACAGTCTTCCAGTGGGTCATTACTCAAGTGACTAGCTGCAAGTCAAGAAAAATTAGTGACAGAAGGCCATGAGTTTTATAAGTCTCATATAAATTGATAAAACTCTTTGTGGAAGGGGCGTGTCATGTCCCTCTAATTTATTTTTTTATTTATTTATTGCTGTATTTTTGTTGTTTTTTATTATTGCAGATATTTTATGTATTAAGTGTATTCTTGAGTGCTGGATGGGGGTGTGCGTCACTTGTAGGATGTTGTTTTCGGGTCTGAAGCTGGCTGCGTGCATGGAGATCACTTCCAATCTTTTATGGCTGTAAATGACTAGTCTGGGGTGCGAGGCCTGTGCACGAGGCTAGGGAAGGAAGATGGAAGCAGCAGTTTTGGTGCAAGCACGTTTAGTGAAAGGTCGTTTCAACAAGCGTCAGAAGGACGCTGCCCCTTACTCGAAGTAACCCTTGAAGGGTGTGATTCCAAAGGGAAACGAGATTCTTGTGTGAATCTGATAATAGTTTTGTGAATTTAGAGTGAACCACAGTGTAGGCAAAGGTTGCTTATCCTTTTGCCGAGTTTGAGGTCTGTAAAGTAAGAATTTGCAGAGTGAGCGATTCTCCGCCTCATTATTAATGTTTGCAGCAGCAAAGGCTCACTGAGTTGAGCGCATCCCCAGCACTTGAGTGTATAAAGTGTAAATAAACTGTGTCGTCCCTATCTAACTCTCGTGCAGTTAATTAATGGACTATTTTTATTCAACACAGCGAAGTTGAGGCATAAAGTGCCACGGACCTAACAACCCATGAACCTGTCTTTTCACCGAAGTGAGGGTGAAGTTTATTAAGTGACAATTTCATTGTCCTCCGGCAGCCACGACATTTGGCTGTCCCATTGCATTCCGAATAGGGAGGACATCACATCTGGCTCAGTCGGGCAGGATCAGAACTGGGAGGACATCACATCTTGCGCAGTTTCCCAGGATCTGAGCTACTGGATATCACAGATAGATAATATTCTATTGATAGATCAGGTCAAAAGATCAATAATTTACAAAAAAATAAAATCTACAGAAATGAAAACAAAGGTTTAATTATAAAAGTATGTAAATACTAAATGGACGCATGGTGACATTATCCATTGTGTAATCCAGCAATGCTTGCTGTAAGCAATCCACTATGCAGCCACTTGACTCCGACATGTCCCAGAAATTAATAGGGTCATGGCACCTGCTCTGCCAAAACATAGTTTATGCTGCAGGCAGTCTTCACAATAGCAAACTCTGGCCTTCCTCTGGCTAAGAAGGATTTTTACATATAGTTTTTAGTTATAGTGAGAAAGATGCAGAGAATGCTGGAATAAATGATATAAATGATAAAAATAAATCTAGGAATATTGAAACAGGTTTAAGGAAGAAAAAAGTGTAAAACATGAAAAAACAACAGAGGAATGTACTTTACAATTACTTCCAAAATCTTCTGTTTTTAACATAGGTTTTTTTTCCTTACTTTTCAGGAGATTTTTTAAACTTTAGGGAAAAATTTGTTAATAATAGCTCAAACCAAACTTGTGAGCTTAAACCAAGGGGTTTCTTCAGCATAGAGTAACACTAAAAAACAAATCAGCAATACCATTTAGTGCTTCTAAGGAATGGCAATCAGATGGCTTTAACAAATTATTTATATTGTAGTTTAATAAAATATACATCAAATGAAAACATGGAATATTATTTTTCGAGCTGGAATTATGTATTTTCATAAGATGTATGCAAAAAAAAATTTAAAATGGCAATTTTAAACAACTGGTTTTTTTGTTGTTGTTGTACTGAAAATTACATCTGGGACTCATTTTGGATACTTTCAAAATTTATATTCATCAGGGACCCTGAAAGGGTTAAAAGACAAAATACTTCTTAGAGATCAAAAATTTTTCTAAAATATTTTGCCTTTTTTCCCTATTTAATATGTAAAAATAATAATTCAGTTTTCATTGAATAATAATTTTTTCTATTCATTTAATTCAGGTTTCAATATTTCAGTGCATATTACAAAATTTTGGTGGTTGCCAACTCCTGTGGCCCCTAATGATGAGCTATCTTCATCAGTTAGTTTCAATTTCCACCACAGAGGGTGCTGAAATTGGATAGTGGCAAACTTCATTCTCTGAAAACAATAATTCCATATTTGCCAGAGAGGATAAATTATTCTTCTATCTAATGTTAAAAAAAAAATACCCCCTCAAGCAGCTGCTTGCCAGAGGTCTGACAGGAGCCTGTCAGTTTATATGCCAAAGTAGAAGATCTGTGAGGATGGCAGGACCTCAACAGAAAAACAACACAAACATCCCTGCCTTATCCGGGGCTTGAACCCAGGTCCTGTAGATCAGCAGCCAAGCACGCTAACCACTCAGCCACGGGACGGTCAGAGAGCAGATTGTATATTCGGGTACATGGTAGTACTCACATACTACCATGATAGGGATTAAAAATGAGATATTTCTTGAATTTGATTATTTTTATTGACTTTGCACATATCATTTCTCATTTATTTTCATCTAGTTAGATCTATTTGGTCATCTTATGAACAACACTTACTTAATTTTATTAATAATTAATATTAGATAAGTAAAATAATAAAATTAGTTTAAATCAGTATTTTTGGTGAAATTTTGTTATTTATATAAGTAAAATAAATACCCCCTCAAGCAGCTGCTTGCCACACAGAGGTCTGACAGGAGCCTGTCAGTTTATATGCCACAATAGAAGATCTGAGAAGATGGCAGGACCTCAGCAGAAAAACGACACATACATCCATGCCTTACCCGGGGCTTGAACCCAGGACCCGTAGATCAGTAGTCAAGCGCGCTAACCACTTGGCCACGGGACTGAGTTATTGAATTATTTTGGTTCATTTGTACAATGCAGCTTTCAATCTTATCTTAATCTAAAAAGTTTTTTTTTTTCAATATTGAAACATGAAATGTAAATCTAGTGTTAACAGATTAATTTGGTGTTACAAATATTCAATTACTTCCTAAATATTTAGCATAATACCAAACACTAAAAAAAGTTGATTACCAAATTAGTTACAGAAAATTTGGTTTAATCTTATTGGTAGAATTTGGAATAGTTAGCACATTATTATTTAATCATTTATAAAGCATATATAAGTGGGGTATCCATGTGTATGAATGTAAAGATCAATAACCACTTGAGAATATCACTTTTCAATGATTCCAATAGTCATTTCAATAATCTAGAATACTTACAGGTCATTCTTTAGCAAATATATAGCTAAAAGCTTTCCATAAATTTGTGATGTAGCTGTACCTCCAGGTGACTGTCAAAATAAACAAATTATTGAGAAAAATAAATATATCTTCATACTCTTTTATGTATGCAAAATACGAATAAAGTTTATTTTTGTCTCATTCATACTTTAATGCTTTACACTTTGACTAAATTCTAGTATTCAGATTCTTAAACTGTTTTGATCTTTACTGATGAATTAAAGCAGGGATGTCCACACCCACAGACCACATGAAGCTCACTCCTTCATACACTGGTGGAAATTGAAAAAAGAACACCCAGAAGGAATTCCTTTAGGAAAGTCATAATATGCTAATAGTTAAGAGCAGCAGAAACTGTGATCCAAGATTGAAAGTCATTGGATGAAATAATGACATCAAAGAGGATGACAACATGTGAATGTACAGAGTGTATATTTAAGGACTAGGATGTGAAGAAAGAAATAATTTGTCTTATGTTCAGTGCTCTTTGGAGAAGCTACCATGCCAGGATGATGCAGGTGTTCAGTCAGTGGAGTTTGAACTAGGTCATATGTAAGGTCTTTGGTAAGCAGGTTGGTCTTTTCATCAAATTGCACACTGTGTTCGATGAGAGGTATCAGAAGTAGTATGATGGTGGCATCATTGGTCAGAAGAGCATTTGCACACCTGCAGATGTGGTTCCAGGCAACATAGAATTACAGATGCACAAGAGAATCGGCATATCAGAAGGGTAGAAGTGGCAGAGCGGAAGGTTATGGCGTCACAAATTTGATCATCTGTTGTACCAAGGGTGTCTATGAGAATGATATGCAATCGATTTTGGAAGCAAGACTATGGACACTCATGCCACTGGCACGATTACCACTGTCACCTTGTCACTGTCAAGCACGTTTGTAGTGGTGTCAAGAACGAGTTCACTGGAGGGAAGAATGGCAGTCTGTGGTCTTCAGTGATAAAAGCTGATTCTACTTAGGATGGTCGTTTACACGTCCAAAGGTGACAAGGTGAGCAGCTTCTTCCATTGTACATCTGCCAGCAACAGACAGGGTCCACGCCAGGCATCATGGTGTGGGGAGTGATTAGCTATCACTCTTGTACGTGTCTGATGTTTGTACAGGGTACACTGAATAGCAATACATACATCAGCGACATCGTACTGCCAGTCATCCTACCATATTTCAGTGTAATACCCAGCAGGATAACACCCACCCACACTCCACTTGGGCAACTCAACATGCTCTTCAGGCAGTGCACCAACTCCCTTGGCCAGCACGCTCTCCAGACATCTCCAATCAAGCATGTCTGGGATTGGATTGGAAAAAGACTCTTCTGTGGAAAGCAGCAGGCAACGACCATCGCTGAATTATGCATCCAAGTTGAAAGCAAAGCATGATATCCAGCATTTGTACAACCGATTGCATGCCAGATTGGAAGCTTGTATTGCTGCTCGAGGAGGTTCAACACCTTATTAAAATGTGCCTTCTGTAAAATGTAATACTCATTAACTCAAATAAACATTGAATCACTTCACACATGTGATCACTGTCCTTTCTCAACAAGTTGTTTCTACTAAATAAACTTCTACTCATAGATTATGCTTCAATTGTTAATGTTCTTTTCTCAATTTCTGTCAGTGTATTTTGCACTCTACTACCAAGTAGGCAGCCCTAGGAGTTATATTGCCCCCGGTTTAAATCTAAGGCACCACAAAATATAATATGGATAATCAAAAAATTATGTTCATGTAATATATACTTGAATAAATGAATGTTAAATGGATCATATAGATTCATCCTTGTCATTTGTTTATAGTCTTCCTTTGTGTTGCAGGCTCACATACTTCAGTGAGCAATACTCTGCTTTCTCTCCTCCACCCTACCATCAGAGACTATGACAGAAAGCATGCAGACCAAAGAAGCATAGTCACACATGTGCAGAACCATCACCACAAGTTGTTCGGGTAGCCCATGACCTTAACCTTTTCGCTACCATACCGGCCCAAGCTGCAGGTAGGAGGTAGTGAAGAAGAAATAGCATTGGTTGGGCGAGTCCATTTAAGATCTCGGCCGTTTTGAGCCAGAGTTTTTATGGTAGTGAAAGGGTTATAAAGTATTCACCTCATACAGCCTGTGACATAAAATGACAACCATGCATTAGGGGAACGCTTATATTTTAGTGGTTTTTAAGTAATGTAGAAGACTTAATTCTTTGGTTGGAGGAACCTAGTACTGTAATAAGATGATTTTTCTGCCTGTAATCTCTTTTCTTTTTTTTTGGGGGGGGGGGGGGGGGCACCTAGGACTACGGCAGAACAAATGGACATTAGACCTTTCGCAACTTCTGTTTGAATACCACAATTCTTTCCAATATAAGAATTTGGACTTACCTCTTTTTTTTTCCTTTTAAGAAATAGCAACAGTAGGTTTGACTTGCCTAATTTGCCAACAACAAAGAGAACCATAATTTTTCAAAAAAAAATATAATTTTAATTTTCTATGACACTGTTAAATGTAAGCATTTCAACACATGGACTATGCTAACAAGTATCAATAATTATTAAGGAGAGATTTATGTATCATGCCATAGAGGAGTGTGTGTGTGTGTGGGGGGGGGGGGGTTAGTTAATTGCTGATTTTAGGAGGCATTATGGAAGTGTTCAAAGGGTTTGGTGGGTGTGCATTAGTGCAGGTGGCAAATGAGGATCAGCGATGAGAGGTTTATGGGTGCATGGAATTTCCGAGGTGTATGTTATATCCCATAAGTAACAGATGCCACGCTGGGGGGAGAGGGACAATGTCTGTATTGCAGAGTTCAGTCAGTTTTACGTTAATGAGGATATTTTCTGTGATGACTAGTTGGATATAATTTTAGCAGAGTGAAAATCAGTGGGCAGATTGTTTTCGGTGATTACTTGAGATAGTGTGGTTTTCGTAGTTTAAGATATCATATTTATGTTCTTTAAGTCAGGAATTAAATGGGCGTGAGGTTTTACCTATGTATTTGTCTTCGGGAAAAATTTTACTTGTGGGGTCTTTAAGTTGGATGTAGTAAACTCCTCCAGAGCTGGGTATATGGTCATGATTGTTTCGAATGAGTTTGGATATAGTGTGTGACATTTTAATTGGGACTTTATAATGGAAAGGTTTTAGGTTATTTTTAACAGAGTATGTGAAATATTATTGATGTATGGTAGGGCTATTGTATATTTTTGCATTTCTTTATTACAGATATTGGAGGGTTTTGGGATTGTTTGTGAATTTTGTTGATGGTGTGTGAGGTATATCCGCCCTGTTCAGCGAGTTCAAAAATGTATTTTATTTCATTGTTGAGTGCTTCTTGCATATTGCAGCATTTATATGCTCTGATAAAATGTGAGTAGAAGGTTGATAATTTGTAATTGTTTGGGTTGGGTTGTTTTACCTCTGAGCGGCACTTTTTTGCACACCATGGGCTAAATGGCCAGGTCACATGGACCCCGAAGTCTCAGAGAAGATTGGGGGAGGGGACCCACTGGACAGCTGTTGGGAGACAGATGGTAACCTCCCGTCAAGGCCATCCAGTGTGTTCTTTAACGTGCACAGGTATGGCTCTCCCGCACACGGGGCCACGGCTTAACGTCCCATCCGACGGACGGCGGCCTTTCTAAGCCCATCAGTGTCCCCTACTGACCATGGGCAGGGTGGGGAATTTTGCGGAGATAAATCTCAACGCTGACTCAGCTGGGACTCGAACCTGGGAACTGCAGATTACGAGCCTGGCGCGCTACCGACTGAGCCACCCCCGCCCCTGTAATTGTTTGGGTGGGCAGAGGTGTTAATTATTATGTTAGGTATGAATGTAGATTTTCTGCATACAGATGAGTATAGTTTAGTGGAGATACGGTATAAGTTGATGTCTAAGAATGGTAGGTGTCCGTTTTGTTCCTCTTTGTGTAAATTTAATGGTTGGGAGGACTGCATTAAATTCAGATACTAATTTTGTTAATTATAATAAAATAATAATATAATGTTTTTGAGTGTTGCCAGATGCCCATAGAGAATTAAATAGCTTTAATTTTAATTACCGCACTATGTACCTCTACTCTAATTTAAAAAAAAACCTTTTAAAAAATACAATAAAAGACCATTAGAATAACTAAAAGTTCTCTATCATTGAGCAATAAAATTTTAAAGTTTATCCTGCACACAATTTGCATACTAAAATGTTTTCATGCATATCATTTTCTCCAGTGAAGATGAAAGGTCATGGAATATGCTTACTCCATTACTCTTGATGACACAGTATAAAATTTGTTATGTCAACTCTCAGATGCACTCACATGCTAAACTATGTAATTGGCAAGTATAGAGAGAAGAAACAGTGCACAACAAATAGACTAGTGTCAGTTTATCAGCATATGTGATAATTTGTTAGTATTTTTAAAGAAACATTACTATTATTGAAGTCCTGTGAATAAAATAAAACTTGATTTTATTAATTATTGCTTTTTTATCTTTGCGCAGGACAGTTTTTATTAACTTATTGGAGAACAGTACCAAATTAGGAATTTTTGGATGATTATGTATTTACTTTAAAGATCAAACTCCAAAGTATTACTATGTTAGGTGATTTAAATCTTTTGGCAATTAAGAATTGCACAGTACCTAATTGCAATCCAGCATATAAAAGAGTTAATTTTGACTTGGTACACCACAGAGAGAATGGCTCATTTTTGTATTAGAAATTAAAATCAACTTGAAAAATATGCAAAAGTTAATAAATATATATTTGATATTAATTTTCATACTCAAAGTCTTAAATTCAATGCTAAATGTCAGAAAATCGATAACTTCCCAAATGTTGTTTTACATGAAATGATTGAAGAAGTTAGTCAATAAACTAACATTTGGAGGAACAAACAATGAGCAACACTTAACCCTTCCAGTGCCAAGCCTGAAAACTTGGTCTGTAATAAAGGAACAAACTATATTTTTCACTGATCAGTTGGAAGAAAATTAACACCTTTTTGCTAAATCTAATATATAGAGAAGAAATTTTGTGTGTTTGCTTGTCTGCTTATGCACCCAGCCCCCAGAAGAACTAGAAGCACAAAACTTTGCATGAATGTTCCCTTCACCCAGTGTAATGCTCCAAAGAAATTCAAAATACTTTTAAGTTTGGACCCTTTTTCTGATCCAATTATGTTTATGCTCCGGATAGTTCAGTCGGGCGCCAGGCAATAATTAACAAATTGCCAATTAAATAAATAAAGTTAAATTAGGGTTAAAAATACCAGCGAGCATTAATGAGCAAGAATCCAAAATATGATTGTCAAAACATAAATATAAGTGCTAATCAAACAATTTACGTTGCTCAAGAGAAAAAATTAGCAAAGATTCAAAAGGTTTAAATAACAAACAAATTTATTTCCAAAAATCACTCACTAAAACTTCAATGAAGAAGATACATTAACTGAGCACTCTTCCGTGCTACATGCTTATGCTCTACTGAGCTCACTCACTTCTCTTTCACTAACTAATTCTGAGTTACGTGCTATGTGCTAACTGTGACAACATGTCACCAGTATTTAACAAGAGGTACAAAGGCCCGCACGTCATGTTGCACGCCAGGAAAGACATTTACATAAACTGACGAGCGACGCAAGCTATGACGCAAGAGGGGGCGTGTCCTTGTGCACGCACTTTAGCGGATGACAGTCGGTTATCATTTCATGTAAACATTTCATGTAAAACATCACAGCGCTCGTTTCCAAGAATTAGGAGTTGCACATTCACAACTCCTAACTCTTGGAAACGAGCGCTGTGATGCCAAAAAGGAAATAAAAATCCCCAAAATGATAAATATAACGTAAATTAAATAAAACTGGTTAAGGTAAAGCAAAAGTGAATGATGGGGTGTCACACCAGGGAAAGAATATAAGCTATGTGGAACACGCTGGGGTCAACCAAAATTGGGGTGAGCAGGTTTGAATTTCTCAAAATCCCCATAGACTTAACATTAATCGTTGAAGGTTTTTCAAAATAACGGTTACCACCAGTAAATTTAAAAGAAGGAATGCATCAAACTGATTTTTTTCTGATTTCATGCAATAGTCATTGTTCAGTTTGCTGGGTAAGAGCATCCATGGATATTGAAGTTGTTCTAATGAAGCAAGGGTGGAACATGAATTCTTAGTTTTTGAAGCTAACAAAAATTTTGAAACAGAAATCAAAATCAACTTAATTTGAAAAATATGCAAAAGTTAATAAACATATATCTAATATTAATTAATAAAAGTTTAATATGTTAAGTTGAATATAACATTTTTCAATAATAATAATTTTTTCATAATACCTATACATTTTTTTTGGCCATTCCAACCATATTTAATTTTCTTTTTCTATTAAGTTACATATGCCTTGGCAACTGTATCTGAGAGACTCTGGTGGGTAAGAAATTATTTAAAAAGTTTGATTTTTTTTAGTTTAGAAACTTCTGACATGGAGAGGATAATATGGTACCTTGAAATATGTCGACTTCTTTCCTTCCCTAAGAGAGAGGGAGATAAACCAGAGGGATTGATAGTAATGATTTTTATGCCAAATGAAAGCTTGCACCATGGGGAGTGTCATATACTCTATATTTTAAAAAGTTTCAACCCCAAGAAGTACTAGTAACTAATAAAAGGAATTATACCATGTCACATGATAAATTAATCAGCATTTAATCCGATTTTTATGAAAATAAAGCATTTAATGACAAGTTTAATAAATAGCTTGTAGGTTATCTCCATACTTTGGGTATGGAAGTACCTTCTTCCTTTTTAAACAAAAATTTGAAAATAGTGCTTTTTTAGAGTCATCTAGTAAAAAAATGCATTTCGCAATGCAAAAATTTATTTAAAAGACATGAATAAGCAAGCAATTTATTTATGAATAACAGGGAAATAAATTACTTGAAACAACAAAATTACTATATTTTGAGAAAAATCCAGGCATTTCTCTGTGACAACTTTAGAATCTTTTAAACAAATAACCAATTAGGAAAAATAGGTCATGTTATATACCAAATGAAATAAATTTCAAATTATATGACAAATATAAAATTAAACAAATTTACAAATATATTAATTCTAATGGCTTGGCTGACAATTGGTCCAGAGCACCTGACATGTTATCAGGAGGTCGTGGGTTCGTATCCCACCCGGCTCAAGACAATTTTTCCTCTAAAATTTAAATCGACGCTAAAGTGCCTATTTATTATGAGTTGATTTGAAATACGTCGAGCCTATTTCATTAATTATTTATTATCTGCATACTTGTCGTACATGTTTCCATCTATTGGCAAATATAAATGCCGCTTGTAGCTAGAAATATTGCCTGAACAGCACCTATATGAAACATAAAAGGAATGTTCATAGCGGCAGTTAGAGGAGATCTTGATCGGCGGCCGGTAGCTCAGTGGTCCAGAGCACCTGACATGTTATCTGGAGATCATGGGTTCGTATTCCACCTGGCTCACGACAATTTTTCCTCTAAAATTTAAATCAACGCTAAAGTGCCTATTTATTATGAGTTGATTTGAAACACGTCGAGCCTATTTCATAAATCTCAAAGCTGGCTCAGGCAGGACTCAAACATGTCAACTACAGATTACAAACCTGGACCACTGCTGACTGAGCCATTCACACCCCTACTAATAGAAGTATAATTCATATTTACATGCGTGTCAATTAAATTACTATTGGTTAAAAT
This sequence comes from Ryuthela nishihirai, assembly GCA_038380435.1. Lineage (NCBI taxonomy): Eukaryota > Metazoa > Arthropoda > Arachnida > Araneae > Heptathelidae > Ryuthela > Ryuthela nishihirai. The sequence continues at coordinate 6,973,483 of JAWZYU010000030.1, read as the reverse complement.
TTAACTGGTTTCTCTTTATTTCTAAAAAGTCAGTAATTAATTTTAAAATTTTCAGTAATATTTTAAGTCTGTAAATGGTAGCTAGTAGTCAATGGATGGCTTGTAAATGGTAGTTAGTCACCTGAAGGAGAGCTATGCACAAATCCCTTGTGATGATGCATAGAACCTGCCAGGCCTAACACCTAACGTCTGACCCTGCCTTCTCGTGGTGCAGGCCATTAATACCTTTCAAAAGAGATACTCTCTTGTGGAAGTGAACGGAAAGGGAGGGTGGCCAGTTTAGTATGGCCTACTGATTTGGGAAACTATGGTTACTTCTCGTTTTTTTCTACCCTGCTGAGGAGTGGTCAACCACACAGGGTCCTGGTGTTCACCATATACACTACCCAGACTGGAATAAGGCTCTGAGCTTGATTATGGATCCTAAATTTCCTGCACTGGTGAGCTTCTGTGGAGGGAAAATCTTCCACTGTGTTTTCTGTTTGTTTGTGGGTTGACAGCCCCAAGTGATTAGATTCACAGGAATGTTTATTAGCTGGTGGATAATCCTGATTAAAGGTCATCGCAGGCACCTGAACTCTTTGCTTCTACTGGCATCATCAAATTCAACATTGGAGGAAGTCTTCCAGTGTAGATGGCTTCAGCCTTTAGTGGTGGGGGAACGGGTCTTTGCCCCATGTCTGCGATTAGGGGACTGTTTGATATTGTCGGCATTCCCTCTCTCAATAAACATAGTTTCTTTAAACATCCCAATAACCATTTTCTCTCCATAGGCAGTTGGAATGTGAGGACTCTGCATAGAGCTTATTCTCTTGATGTCTTCACATAAGAATTCCACCATTACAATTTAGATATTCTCAGCTTGCAACAAACCAGATGGACAGATAAAGGTGAAATTCTTAAAAATAATCTTGAATTTCTGTTTTCAGGAAGGAAGATAATAAGCATCTCTAAAAGGCGTATGTCTGCTTCTTAGCAGACAGGCTATTGATGCTCTTCTAGGATAGGATAACATTAATGAAAGGTTTCTTGGAGCAAAATTTCAGACAAGCATTAAAGACTTGAATGTTATCTGCTCTTATGTCCCCACCGAGGATGTGAAGGATATGAGGATGAGGAGTATAGGTTTTATGGACAACTTCAAGATATTTTGAATTCTGTCAAGAAAGAAGATATTACCCTTGTTCTAGGTGATTTCAATGCCAATGTTGGTACTGACTCTGACCATTGGGAAGGGGTGACAGGCCCTTTTGGTAGCGGTAATGGGCAACGTTTCCTACAGGTAAGTAAACTCAATGGTTTCAGAATAACTAACACTTATTACAAACACCGCAACATACATAAGTACACATGGGTTTCACCCGATGGGCTGCATAAGAATATGATTGATTATATATTAATTAACAGTAAATGGGCTAGTTCTGTAGGAATACCAGGGCATATAGGGGAGCTGAAATTGGATCTGACCATTATCTTGTTAAAAGTGTCTTGCAACTTAAACTTAAGAACTGTTGTGCTACAATTAAAAATTTACTTTTAATACTGAAGCTCTGAAAGACCCAGTTATAGCTAAAGCTTACCATGATAGGTTACTTAGTCATTATGACAGTCATGGTTTGCTTAATACTGAAGTTGAGGAAGAATGGGACCATTTTAAACAGACCTTTTTGGAAACTAACAGTACTCTTAAAGAAAATAGGAGCAGGGGAGGCAGAATTATTTGAGTGATAAGGCACTTGAGCTTATTTCAGAAAGAAAGAATTACAGGAATGTCTTTAATCAATACCCTACTAGTCCTAATAGAAAGTATTATAGAGAGATTTATAAACATGTAAAGGTTCGGTTAGCTGCTGATAAGAATCTTTGGTTTGATGGCTTGGCTGACAAAGCCGAAGAAGCAGTTAAACAGCACAACAGCTGTACAAGATAGTTAATGTTTTGCATGATAGAAAATGGACAGGTATATAAGAATTAAAGGATAAACAAGGTATGATTATAGCAGGTGGGGATTTTGTCGTGGGTAGGTGGGTTGAACATTTCAGTGATGTTCTAAATAACGTGGTTAGTTCTACTCCCATTGTGTGCAATGATGATAGATGCATTGGTGGCTTTAATGTTGGCCCTATAACACAATCTGAAGTAATTTTGGCTATTTCTAAACTTAAACTTCATAAATCCCCAGGAGTAGATGAAATTACTACAGAAATACTTAGAGCTGGGAATGTTTCAGTTACCACTTGGATGACTGAAATTTTGAATATCTTTTATGATAAAGGCATGGTTCCTAAAGAGTTTACCAGAGCTATTATTATCCCTATTTTCAAAAAAGGTGATCGCAGTTCTTGTGATAACTATAGGGGTATCAGCCTACTCTCTGTTCCAAGGAAAGTTCTTTGCATGATGAGCAATGTGGATTCAGAAGTGGTAGGGGATTTGTAGATCAGATATTTTCACTTAGGCAGATTCTTGAAAAATGTTTAGAGTTTCAGAAACCTTTGGTTGTTAATTTTGTTGATTTCAAAAAGGCTTTCGACTCTGTTGATCGTCATAATTTGTGGTTGATTGTGATATCATATGGTATACCAGACAAGTTAGTTAACATAATGAAAGCTCTATAATAACATTGAGTTGTGTATGAGAGTTGGTAAGGCTTATATAACAATTGGTTTAGCATTGCTTATGATGTGCGACAAGGGTGCATATTGTCTCCTTTTCTCTTTAGTTTGATTATTGATTATGTGATGTGAAATTTTACTGCAAGGGAAAGATTTTAGCCTTAAATGGTCTAGAGATCTGAATTATTAATGATCTCGAGATCTGAATCTCTTTCATTCAAGCTGTTGATAAGACTGGTAGTAGAGTAGGTTTGGTTATGAATAAAGAGAAAACTAAAGAAACTAATTGGTCAAGCAGTCTGTGGTTCAATTAATCTGGATGGCTGCAGTCTTCAGCAGGTGTCAGAGTTTAATTATCTTGGGAGCTATGTAACTGATGCTGGTGATGTGCATTATGAGATTAACAGATGAATAGGGTTGCTGCTGAGATTTTTAAGAATTTGTGGAGATTGTGAAGAAATAGGTGTACACACCTAAAAGCTAAAATTAGACTGTATAATACACTTACAGAAATTGAAAAAAGAACACCTAGAAGAAATTCCTTTAGGAAAGTGATATTATAACATGTCAATAGTCAAGGGCAGCAGAAACCGTGATCCAAGATTGAAAGTCATTGGATGAAACAATGACATCATGTAATGGGCCAAAGATTTAAATACTTTTAAAGTTTCGGACCCTTTGTCTGATCAAATATTTATTTAAGCTCTAGATAGCTTAATTTCGAGTGCCAGGCAATAATAATAAATTGCCAAATAAGTTGAAATTAGGGTTCGAATACCAGCAGGTGTTACTTAGCAAATAAGAATTCAAAAATAAATGATTGTCAATTCTAATTTAAATTACAATCAAAAAAAATTATCAACTAACATTGCTAAAGAGAAAAAATAGCAAAGATTGAAAAAAGTTTCTATAACAAACAAATTTATTTCCAAAATTATTTTAAACACTCACCAACATCAATGAAAATGTCGACTATATCATCACTATCTCACTACAAACTCATCTCTTACTACAACTCCACACTGTGAATACCACCAACTTCCACCTTACTCCAAGTGACTCTGTGACTACGTCACTGTTATATCATGCGTTATAAAAAAGGCTCGCATGTGTCATGTTGCACGTCGGGAAAGACATTTACATAAAGTGACAAGCACACAAGCTATAACGAAAGAAAGGGTGTGTCCTTGTACACGCGTGCTTCAGTGGGTGGCAATCGAAAGTTCGAAGTTGCGCATGCGCATCTCCTATGCTCTCGGAAACAAGCGCTGTGATGCCAAAAATAAAATTAGAATCCCCAAAATGATAAATATAATGTAAATTAAGCAAAACTGGTTAAGGTAAAGTAAAAGTGAATGAGAGGACAGTCACTGAGGATGACAACGTGAAAATGTACAGAGCGCGTATTTAAGGACTAGGGCATGAAGAAATATGTCATTTGTCTTGTATAGTATGTTCAGTGCTCTATGGAGAAACTACCATGCAAGGATGGTGCAGGCACGCAACATTTGTTCAGTTAGTGGAGTTTGAATGAGGTTGTATAGTGGGTTTTCAGGAAGCAGGCTGGTCATTTCGTCAAATTGCACACTGTGTTCAACAAGAGATATCGGAAGTGGTATGATGGTGGCATCGATGGTCAGAAGAGCATTCGCATACTCATAGATGTGATTCTGGGCAACACTGAGTTACAGAACACGAGAGGATCAGCGTTTCAGGTTGGGTTGTTTTACTTCTGAGTGGCACTTTTTTGCACACCATGGGCTAAATGGCCAGATTACATGGACCCTGAAGGCTCAGAAAAGAGAAGGTTGGGGGAGGGACCCACTGGAACAGCTGTTGGGAGACAGATGGTGAGAATGTAAACTGAATGGACAAATTATTATACAGGGTGATTCAAAACTTATCATTCAAATTTCGTGGGGAGGTAGGGAATACGTCAGGAAACCGATTTCACATAGGAAAGTATGTCCGCAAATGTACGCATGCGTATGTAGAGGGCGCTGTGTGTACCCAACCAGTGTACAAGCTCGCCCGACCACTCCCGCTGTCATCAGTGTACGAGTACCTAATATTCTCGAGACAGTGTTACCGACTTTTCTGGGCGCTGTTCCTGCGCATATCCGCCGAGATATGTGGTATCAACATGACAGGGCTCCAGCCCACAGCACAATTGTTGTGTGTGATTACCTGAACTGAACATTCGGAGCTTGATGGATCGGTAGAGGTGGACCAATCGCTTGGCCACCCAGGTCACCTGATTTATCGCCCATGGATTTCTTTTTGTGGGGGGCCATGAAATATCATGTGTACGAGACCCCCGTCGACAGTGAAATGGACCTGGTTGCACAAATAGTGGCCGCCGCAGGCATTGTCCGTGATATGCCAGGCGTTTTTGAAAATGTTCGGCAGTCAATGCAATGGCGCTGTGAATCCTGTGTCCATGTAAATGGTCGCAATTTTGAGCACCTACTGTGAACCTGTACTTTACCTTGTTGGAATAAAAGTCACATTCGTTACCACTTAACTGTACTGTTTCCTTCTGTTCACTTTACTTGTCCATTTTGTTCATGTAGATGACGTTTGCGGATATACTTTCCTATGTGAAATCGGTTTCCTGACGTATTCCCTACCTCCCCACGAAATTTGAACGATAAGTTTTGAATCACCCTGTATATACCTACCTAATAACCCATTGCTCCACCATTTGCTCTCACAACAGAAGCCAGACATCTTGGTAAGTACTCAATGACACAGACTTGATGGGAGACAGAGCCTCCCGTCAAGTTAAAGCATGCTCATCCAGCATGTTCTTTAACGTGTACAGGGTATGTCTCTTCCACATATGGGGGCACGGTTTAATGTCCCATCTAACGGATGGCAGCCTTCCCAAGCCCATCAGCGTCCCCTACTGACCATGGGCAGGGCGGGGAATTTGGTGGAGATAAATCTCAACGCTGACCCAGCTGGGACTCGAACCTGGGAACTACAGATTACAAGCCTGACGTGCTACCCCCACCCCATTTTTCAATAATTAGGTTCCTTTTTGTTGTTTTCGGGCTTACCATATGTTATATGAGAAACCAGAACAAGCCCAATAAAGCTTCTAGGTTATATCCATCCACTATATAGAGAAGTACTTTCTTTCCTGTAGAACAAAAAGTAAAAGAAGTTTTAAAGTCACCCCATTTGGTGATTTATGAAGAAAATTTTGGCAATATTCTTTTTTGTGTTATACATGTAAGTTTTGAGCTATTGTTCCAGTTGGTTTGTAATTCTGGTTAGTTTGAAATTCACATTAAAACATCATGGTGCTACATGAAGAAACATAAGTAGAGGGTACATGAAAAATCACAAAGTTGAGATAATCGATAAATAACATCCACAGGGTTATCTGTTGATTTTAACATCAATAAATAGTTTTTTGGGAAAAAGTTTTGCCAGCATGTGGGATTTAAACCCACATCTTAAGTTGAGATTAAGCGCTTAAATGGAACTTTAGTGAGAATGTAAACTGAATGGACAAATTATTATATATACCTACCTAATAACCCATTGCTCCACCATTTGCTCTCACAACAGAAGCCAGACCTCTTGGTAAGTACTCAATGAGGTGTTGAAACAGGGTGGTGGTATTGCCACTCATGAAACGAGGATCATCTGTCATAGTGCATCCACAATTGCTGGTGGGGGGGGGGGGGGTGGAAGGCTTGAACATATGTTTCCAAATTGTCCCACAAATTCTCAATGAAATTGAGGTCCAGCGATTGAGAGGGCCATTCAAGTGTGGTAAAGTCACTTGAATGCTCCTGGAGCTAATTGATTGCCACTTGGGAAGCATGTGTTGTGGCATTGTCCTGTTGAAAGATGGCACAATGATTGGAAAGGGAATTGTAACAAATGAGTGTAGATGGTCAGTGAGGATGTTCACATACCTTGTGCCACTGATGGTTCCCACGGTAGCCCATGTAAACACATCATAAACTGTTACACTGCCTCCACGACCCCAACTTGGGAAGCTGAGTCCATAACTTTGTGTGGTTTATGCCACACATGCACCCTCCCATTGGCATGATAGAATTGAAACCATGATTCGTCACACCAGATGACATATTTCCAGTCCTCCACACTCAGTTGCGATAGGCCTTTGCAAACTGCAGCCTAATCTTTCGGTGCCTTGCAGTCAACAAGTGGTCAAGATGAGAATGTTGTTTAAAATAATTTAAAATTCTCTGTCATTGAGCAATAAAATTTCAGAGTTTATCCTTCAAACTATTTGAATGTTGAAAGTTCTTAGGAGAAAACTCTCAGAAGCTTTTCGGAGCAAAGACAGTGCTCCGTCTTCAGTGAAGTGATGTTATGTACTGACGTTGGGTCCGTTTAGACAAAGAGCTTCTTTCCACATGTCGTGTAGGGTGATTCCAGTGTCTCGGTTGCAGGTGGGGACGGACGAGGTCATTATTTCAATAGCCTTGCAGACTATGGTTCCATAGAAAGTGGATGCGCGCGCAAGAAGTGTGGCGTGCTCCCAGTCTATTGTTGCCGTGTGTTGCACTGCAAATATAGCCTTCTTCAAAAATCGGGCGTATACCAATTTCCCCTACAGTTGACGGATAATTCCGTTGTGTACTACATCGGCAAAACCATTCGCTCTTTGCAAGAAAGGTTCGCGGAGCACAAAACTGATGTCAGCCAAAAGAAGCTAACGACGGCCGCCTCGGAACTAGCAGTGCAACACACGGCAACAATAGACTGGGAGCACGCCACACTTCTTGCGCGCGCATCCACTTTCTACGGAACCATAGTCCGTGAGGCTATTGAAATAATGACCTCGTCCGTCCCCACCTGCAACCGAGACACTGGAATCACCCTACACGACATGTGGAAAGAAGCTCTTTGTCTAAACGGACCCAACGTCAGTACATAACATCACTTCACTGAAGACGGAGCGCTGTCTTTGCTCCGAAAAGCTTCTGAGAGTTTTCTCCTAAGAACTTTCAACATTCAAATAGTTTGAAGGATAAACTCTGAAATTTTATTGCTCAATGGCAGAGAATTTTAAATTATTTTAAATTAATTTTTGAGCAAGAAGGTCTTTTAATTGTATACTTGAGGATGTTGACTGCAATAGCCTAATTTTTCCATGGTACAATGGTTAGTCTTTGTGCATAAGCTTCTGGATGCACTCTCATTGAATTCCAGCATTATCTGCTCCACAGTAGCTATGCAATTCCTTGTAACTATGTAGGACATTCTGTGCTCACCTCGAGAGTCAATTGCATGCTTATGTCCACATTTCTCCCAGTGGTTGAAAGTTTCGTTATATTTCACTTAGTATTGATGTATATATGGGAGAGTCTCACATGGAAATCCCAACAGTTCAGCAGATGAGGTAATTGAACAACCAGCCTTCCTCGCACCTACTATCTAGACATGGTCAAACTCATGTCGCTGCCTTTACCCAAGATTACATTTTTGTAACTGGTTTCCAAAGCGTAGAGACCTGCTCTATTTATAGGTATTGTCAGTGTGACAGGTTGGGTTGTGTAATAATTTGACCAGTCAATGTATGATACAATGGTTAGAATTTTTACAGAATTGAATGGTAAACATATCATCTGCTCCTGAGATTTGCAGTGGCACGTGAATATCGCATTTCTTTTTATGTTTATAAAAAGTCAGGTATGGTAGCTAGGTGTAAACTGGAAGGAGAGCTGTGTACCAATCCCCAGTAATGATGCACAGAACCGGCCAGGTCTAGCACCTAATGTCCGACCCCGCCTTCTCGTGGTGCAGGCCGTTAGTACCTTTCAAAAGAGATATTCTCTTTTGGAAGGGAACGGAAGGGGAGGGCTGCCAGTTCAGTATGGCCTACTGATCTGGTCATCTATGGCCACTTTTTTCTTTTTTTTTCAACCCTGCTGAGGAGTGGTCAACTTCACAGGGTCCTGGTGCTGACCATTTATACCTACTAGACTGGACTTGTTTATGGATTTGAGTTTGATTATGGATCCTGGACTTGCTACACTGGTGGGCCTCTGTTGAGGGAGAGTCTGCCACTGTGTTTTCTGTTTGCTTCTGGGTTGCCAGCTCTAAGTGAACAGAGGCATGGGATACCTTATATCAGCTGCTGGATAATCCTAATCAGAGGCCATCGCAGGTACCTGAACCTTACTTAGCTAGTTGGGCATCGTCAAGCCTAAACTGAAGTAATGTGTCTCAGGCAGGCCATATGGTTCTTGAAAAAGTCCACTTGAAAAGGTGGTGCCTGAAGTTCCTACCAGCATCGGTGACTTCAGCCTTTAGCGGAGGAGGAACAGGTCTTTGCCCCATGCCTGCGATCAGGGGGCTGTTTGATATTGTTGGCCCTACCAATCTCAATAAACCTAATTTCTTTAAAAATCCTACTAATCATTTTCTCTCTGCAGGAACATGGAACGTGAGGACATTACATAGAGATTATTCTCTTGATGTCCTCATGCAGGAATTCCAGCGCTATAACCTAGATATTCTAGGCTTGCAAGAGACCAGATGGACAGGTAAAGGTGAGATACTTAAAAATAACTTTAAATTTCTCTTTACAGGGAGGGAGGATGGAAAGCATCACCAAGGCATGGGTCTGCTGCTCAGCAGACATGCTAGTGATGCTCTTCTAGGATATGAGTGAATTAATGAAAGGTTTCTTACAGCAAAATTTCAGACAAGCATTAAAGACTTGAATGTTATCTGCTGTTATGCCCCCACTGAGAATTCTGATGAGGATGAGAAGGATAGGTTTTACAGACAACTTCAGGATATTTTGAATTCTGTCAAGAAAGGAGATATTACCCTTGTTCTTGGTGACTTCAATGCCAAAGTTGGTACCGACTCTGACCTTTGGGGAGGAGTAATAGGCCCTTTTGGTATTGGTAGCTGCAATGGCAACGGGCAACGTCTCCTACAGGTAAGTAAACTAAATGGTTTCAGAATAACTAACACATATTACAAACACCGCGACATACATAAACACACATGGGTTTCACCTGATGGGCTGCATAAGAATATGATTGATTATATATTAATTAACAGCAAATGGGCTAGTTCTGTTAGAAATACCAGGGCATATAGGGGAGCTGAAATTGGATCTGACCATTACCTTGTTAAAAGTGTCTTTCAACTTAAACTTAAAAAGTGTTGTGCTAGGGTTAAAAAATTTACCTTTAATACTGAAGCTCTGAAAGACCCAGTTATAGCTAAAGCTTACCATGATAGGTTACTTAGTCATTATGACAGTCATGGTTTGCTTAATACTGAAGTTGAGGAAGAATGGGTCCATTTTAAACAGGCTTTTTTGGAAACTAACAGTACTCTTTTAGGGAAAAAGGAGCAGAGGAGGCAGAATTATTTAAGTGATAAGGCACTTGAGCTTATTTCAGAAAGAAGGAACTGCAGGAATGTCCTTAATCAGTACCCTACTAGTGCTAATAGAAAGCATTACAAAGAACTTAATAAACGTGTAAAGGTCAGTTAGCTACTGATAAGAATCTTTGGCTTGATGGCCTTGCTGACAAAGCTGAGGAAGCAGTTAGACAGCACAACAGCAGAGAGCTGTACCAGATAGTTAATGTTTTGTGTGGTAGAAAACGAACAGGTATACAGGGATTGAAGGATAAACAAGGCAAGGTTATAGAAGGTGAGGATTCTGTCATGACTAGGTGAGCTGAGCATTTCAGTGATGTTCTAAACAATGAGGTTAGTTCTACTCTCATTGTTTGCAATGATGATAGATGCATTGTTGGCTTTAATGTTGGCCCTATAACACAATCTGAAGTTAGTTTGGCTATTTCTAAACTTAAACTTCATAAATCCCCAGGGTTGGATGAAATTACTACGGAAATGCTTAGAGCTGGGAATGTTTCAGTTACCATTTGGATGACTGAAATTTTGAATAACTTTTATGATAAAGGCATGGTTCCTAAAGATTTTACCAGAGCTATTATTATCCCTATTTTCAAAAAAGGTGATCGCAGTTCTTGTGATAACTATAGGGGTATCAGCCTACTCTCCGTTCCAGGTAAAGTTCTTTCCATGATTGTGCTTAATAGAATTAAGAATCTGGTTGACAGGCAATTGCGTGATGAGCAATGTGGATTCAGAAGTGGTAGGGGATGTGTAGATCAGATATTTTCACTTAGGCAGATTCTTGAGAAATGTTTAGAGTTTCAGAAACCTTTGGTTGCTAGCTTTGTTGATTTCAAAAAGGCTTTTGACTCTGTTGATCGTCATAATTTGTGGTTGATTGTGAAATCATATGGTATACCAGACAAGTTAGTTAACATAATGAAAGCTCTCTATAATAACACTGAGTCATGTGTGAGGGTTGGTAAGTCTTGTAGCAATTGGTTTAGCATTACTTCTGGTGTTCGACAAGGGTGCATTTTGTCTCCTTTTCTCTTTAGTTTGGTTGTTGATTATGTTATGCGAAATTCACTTCAAGGGAAAGCTTTTGGCCTTAAATGGGCTAGAGATACGAAAATTTCTGATTTAGATTATGCTGATGATTTAGCCCTTTTGGCAAATGATGTTGATGAGATGAACTCTTTCATTCAAACTGTTGATGAGACTGGTAGTACAGTAGGTTTGGTTATAAACAGAGAGAAAACTAAAGTGATGAAAATTGGTCAGGCAGGCTGTGATTCAGTTAATCTGAATGGTGGCAGTCTTGAGCAGGTGTCACAGTTTAATTACCTTGGGTGCTGCGTAACTGATACTGGTGATGTGCGGCATGAGATTAACAGACGAATAGGTATTGCTGCCGGGACTTTTAAGAATCTATGGAGATTGTGGAGAAATAGGCGTATACACCTAAAGACTAAAATTAGACTGTATAATAGTTTGATTCTTTCTAGGGTTAGTTATGGTAGTGAAACTTGGACGCTGTGTAAGCAAGATAACAGGAAACTAGATGCTTTTGATTCTAGATGCTTACGCAGTATCTTGGGTATTAGGTGGTTTAACTTTGTAACTAATGATGAGGTTAGGCAAAGGAGTCTGCAACCTCCTTTAAGCAGCATATTGTGCAGAGAGAGACTCCGCTGGTTTGGCCATGTTGCCCGTATGGATAATTATAGATTGGCGAATAGGGTTATGAACAGTGTTCCTAGAGGCCTCAGAAGGAGGGGGAGACCTAGGATGCGGTGGGCAGACAATGTCAAACAGGACCTTGTTAGAATTGATGTGCAGTGGCTGGATGCAGCAGATGTAGCTCAGGAGAGATATGCTTGGAGAATTAAACTGCGCGGTCTGGTTGGACCTCCGTAGCCCATGGCTGCTTGAGGATGATGATGATGATGGATGATTTGAAATGAATCAATCCCATGGGTTTTAAGTGTGAATTTTATAAATGCTGCAAATTAAAAATGTTTTTAGTAACGCAGACTATCTACATAGAAGACCCCTACCAACCAAAATTCTTTGATTTTTTAGTAGTTTACAGATAGGGGATTTTTGTGTTTATCCTTTTTTTTTACAGGGTTTTTTTCTACCCATTATTGTTTAGCAATATGCTCTGTCCAAAAGAGTTGTTTCTGATGTGTATATTCATTCTTGGGGGTTTTCAGATTTTTATATTTATTTAGTTAATTATCGTTTGCACTACTGCAGTTATTGGATTTTGTGTTCCTATATTTGTCAGACCTCTGTGGCAAGCAGCTGCTTGAGGGGGTATTTATTTATTTATTTATTTATATTTGTTTTATGCTCTGTGAGTCTTTGTTATATTAATGGGTAGAAACATTATGAGTGTTCAATGTCTTTCCTAGGTAACTATTTCATCCTAGGAGTTTATTGTTAAATAAAATACCCCCTCAAGCAGCTGCTAACAACAGAGGTCTGACAGGAACCTGTCAGTTTATAAAGCAATAGCAGAAGGTCTGAGAGGATGGCAGGATCTCAGCAGATAAACAACACAAATATCCATGTCTTAACTGGGGCTCAAACCCAGGTCCCTTTGATCAGTAGCCAAGCATGCTAACCACTTGGCCACAGGACAGCTGAAAAATTTATACAATATAAATAATTCAACAAAGCCATCTGATTGTCATATTTTAGAAGTGCTATATGGTATTGCCAATTTGTTTGTTAATTTGTTTAACTCTGTATTGACGCAATCACCTGATTTAGGCTATTTATCTTGGCCAACAATGATAGAGTACAGGCCTGCCCAATTCGAGTTTTTTCAAGGCACTCTTATGCAAAACAAATCCGCCAGATGGCGTGCAAACACTAGACAAACAAATCATGTTGTCTGCATAGGTTTCCACTGAGTGCATTCTGCGCTCAGATTTAAAACTGCAATCTTTCTAAAACTGAAAATTTTTAATGCAAAATTTCTCAAATTTTCTCTATTTTTAAAGATGGTGATATGTTGTTTTCCGATGTGTCAGTTCAGAACAGATGCATATGATATAAAAACAAACGGACAGGAGTTGAAGATCAAAGGTCACATGATCCTACGTATCCCATGTTCAAAGGGTGTGTACACTTCAAATGGATTAGGATTTCCCCCCTCACCCCTCTCATGTTAGAGAACTGACTGCAAATTGGATTACCTTCAGAACCCCGTGCCCTGAAGCTATGGGGGAGCGAGGTGAGGGAGAGAGCCAGGTCGTGGGTCACGTGGTATATGTCCTTGCAGAAGCGAAATCACCCAACTTATGATTTTTTAAATCCAAATCTATGTGATTTTTCTTCCTAAAAATACTTTGATAAAAAAAAATATTAACAGCATATAAGTTACAAACATAAATGTGGCATATTTTCCTTCCCAGGATTCTTCACATTCATGAAATTTGAAGTTTTTCCTCGCTACTTTAACACGAAAACAACTGAAGAGAATGGTTTGTTTGTCTAGTGTTTGCACACCATCTAGTGAGATTTTATATTATAGGAGGTTCACATAAAGGTTCCTTTATCAAGCAATTGCATAGGCCTGTACTCTATCATTGTTGGCCAAGCTATTATCAACAAATTTTTCCTTAATAGCAAAAAAAAACTGCTATTTTTAAAAATGGTAGTTTTTGAAGTAACTATGTACCTGTTTTTTTGGTATACCACTGTAAAAAGTGTTATTAAAATTAATGTTACTACAATGTTCATATTTTTTACTTCAATTAAATTCAGAATTCTTTTTAATTTCGTATAATCGAATTCTTTTTAATTTCGTATAATCGAAATTCTTTTTAATTTCGTTCGTGGCCTAATTCTGTTGTTTTTTTATTAAAAATATTCTAAAGTAGACTTGTTTATTGCACTCTGCAACAAGCCTGGACTTTTCTCAAAATATAATATGGAGAGAAAAATTACAAAATGGAAGAAATGTTTACTTTTAACATGAAATTTTTTGTTATTCAGAAAAAAATAGCCTTTCTATTCATGTGCATTATAATCATTTCTGTCTATTAGTGTTTTATCAATTTTTGTTTTGCCAGATGAATTTTTCTTTACATGACCCTAAAAAAAGTCCCTATTAAAACATTGTCTCTTTCATTAATATTTTATTTTCACAAAATCCAGAATTAAATGCTGATTAATTTCACATATAACATGCCATAATTCCTTTCATTAGTTATTTGTCAAAAAAAGTTGTAAAGTTAATTTTCTTTTTTCCCTGATTAGAGGGAAAAAACAGCTGGACCTGGGAAGAGTTAAAAGGCATGGATGTTTGTGTCATTTTTCTGCTGAAATCGCACCATTCTCCAACTTTCTACTATAGCATATAAACTGACAGGCTCCTGTCAGACCATTGTGGAAGCAACTGCTTGAGGGGTATTTATTATTAAAATTGATCTGTTTTATCTGCTAGGGCTATTTTATTTTCTGGGTTATTTTTTAATTAATGTTTTAGGTTTTATTCTCTCTCTCTGTGTGTGTGTGTGTGCGCATTTCCATTTTCCTGTTTCTGCAGTTTGTGTTTTATGCTTCTAAATGTTTTAAATCTTTCTTTTTGCAAAACAGGAATTTTTCAAATTATTTATTCTATTTGAGGTATTCGGTTTTTCGAATGGTTTGTTCTGAGGTATTAGGTTTACTAATTTTGCTATTGGGGTTTGGTTAATTTAATCAATTGTTGTGTTTGCAATCTTAATTATAAATGCACAATTAAAAGGACCTTTTTACTCAGAAAATAATTAAAAATACTTAAAATTCTCTATCATTGAGCAATAAAATTTTAGAGTTTATCTTTCAAACTAAAACACTGAAGACAGAGCACTGTCTTTGCTCCGAAAAGCTTCTGGGTTGGGTTGTTTTACCTCTGAGCGGCATTTTTTGGCTAAATGGCCAGGTCACAAGGACCCCAAGGGCTCAGAGAAGGTTGGGGGAGAAGTCCCACTGGAACAGCTGTTAGGAGACAGATGGTAACCTTCCATCAAGGCTGTCCAGTGTGTTCTTTAATGTGCATAAGGTATGGCTCTCCTGCACATGGTGCCACGGCTTAAAGTCCCATCCAACAGATGGCAGCCTTTCCAAACCCATCAGTGTCCCCTACTGACCGTGGGCAGAACAGGGAATTTTGCGGAGATAAATCTCAATGCTGACTGAGCTGGGACTCAAACCTGGGAACTACTGATTACGAGCCTGGCGCACTACCGACTGAGCCACTCCCACCCAGCCGAAAAGCTTCCGAGTTTTCTTCTAAAAACCTTTAACATGCAAATAAGTTTGAAGGATAAACTTTACAATTTTATTGCTCAACTACAGAGAATTTTAGTTATTTTTACTTAATTTTAAATATTTCGTATACCATTAAATATCGCATATGGCTACTATTATACAGGCCAAAATATTCAATAAGCTCAGACTCTCCCTTAACAATTTACTGCTGTGACTGAACAACTTAGTGCTGTGGTAAAAAAATTAATAACACCAAAATTCATACAAATACCAAAACGTAAATATGCTTCTTTACTAAAACTTTAAAAATAGTGAAAGTAAAACTGGTTAATAATGTAGTTAGGAAAACTAGGGATGATATAGTGAGGGTACAAAAGGATGGTGTATAATTAAAATCAACTATTAACTGCAAAAATCAAATACATTCAATTAAATCAATTAATGGATAGAATCATTATAAGTAAAAACAGTAATAATAATAAAAAGATTTCACAATATCCTTAGGAGAATTACATTTCCTGCGTTGCAGCAGTATACTCGCCATAGTTGCAAGTGAGGTTCACATTCATTTGCTGTGTTTTTTGCTGTTTGTCAGTCCAATAGCATTGACAGGTGGATGTTTGTCACTGTCAACGGAATGCTCAAACACATGGAGTCTGTTTATCTCCACATGCTGCAAGTTGACTTCCTATGGGATTCTGCCATAGTGGAGTTTCATGCATCAGCAGACAGTGACAACCACCTGGCAATGCTACTGGACTGGCAAACAGTCGATAACACCAAAGCAACGGAATGTGAACCTCACTAGCAACTACAATGAGTGTACCAGCCAGTGATCCTCCCATAGTGGTAAACATGACTACTAAGCTTTTAACTGCACAATTTGTAAAACACACTATTACCACAGAATCATTTATGCATCTCAAGCTGCAATATAGGAAACACCAGAATCATACTTAAAGTATATGCATCAATTTAGGTCTCTATACATGTTATGAAGGCATTATATACACATATTCTTTGTTTTTATACTAAAATTCAAGTATCAAGATAATTATCTATAGGTATTTCTTATACAGAAATATATTTTACAGCTAAAACACTTTTCTTTTTTACTGCTAATCTCTAAAGCATAGGTATGCAAATATGTATTTGATACACTTTAAAGAATTTTTGAGCCTCCCACCTTTGTAAATTATTCATGTGTTATTATGCTTATTATTGCCCACCACATTATATTGCTTATTGCCACTCAGTCTTCTTCTAAAGGATTAAACTTCTGAGGGAATATGTTCATTGTATTAAACTCAAATTGGAACGCTCACCAAACTGACTTGGTTTCATAAAGCTAAAACTAAGCATTTGCTGAAATGTCCGTTTTTACCAATAAAATCTGGTCACCCAATACACTGTCTTGGTTTCACAAATCTGAAACCGGGGCATTTACTGAAATGCGTTTTTTCAATAAAATTTTGTCACCCTATGTCTGAAGGACTTCAACCAGAGTTTAACAGAAGTGGAGATATTCACCTAACTTCATTTTAACTTCCACAAACAATATAAACTGTAAATGCTACCGAGTCTATGAAATATTACAAAAAAACTTTAGCTAACTTCATTTTAAGGTTGGGTTGTTTTACCTATGTGTAGCACTTTTTTGTACACAATGGGCTAAATGGCAAAGTCACATGGACCAAGAAGACTCAGAGAAGTTTGAGAGAGGAACCCACTGGACAGCAGTGGTAGCCTCCTGTCAAGGCCATCCAGTGTTAACCCTTTAACACCCAGAATGGCAGAGATTTGAAATGGATTAGTCCGAATAGTGCTATTTCTTTGTCTTTACTATCCTACCTTTTCTGATTTCTTGGGCGTTAAAAGGGTTAATGTACATAGGGTATAGCTCTCCCATTCACAGTGCCAAAGCTTAACGTACCATCTGATGGACAGTGGCCTTGCTAATCATCAGTGTCCCCTACTGACTATGGGGAGGGCAGGGAATTTTGCAGAGGTAAATCTCAATGCTGGCACAGCTGGGACTCAAACCTGGAAATTGCATATTACGAACTCCTACCCATTGAGGCACCCCCACCCCTAACTTCATTTTAACTTCCAGAAAAAGTATAAACTGTAAATGCTACCAAGTCTATAAAATATCACAAAAATACTCCTAATAAGAAAAACTATTTATTTATATTTTATGGCTAAATATGACGAAAATAATGAAAGAAACATTTATTTTGAGAATTCTCCTTAGGTGCACTAATTCGAGAAATAGAACTTCAAAATTTTGATAAATATCACTTACTACATATTTATTTTACTGAAAAATAAGCCTACTTTACTTTCATTAACGTGAATTCTATGTTTATTATATATATTTACATACTTCTAATTCCTGTTTTTCTAATTCACGAGCCATTGAATTATACTGCTGATCGGAAGGATCACCACTCGTATACATAGTAACCGCCATCGTTATACATTCGGCTGCGATTTATACCTGCTAAGGGCAATTGTTTACTTCCTTTTCCTGAGGACGATAATAAATCCCATTTAAATTTCATTTCTTTGACTGTTGTCAGCTTATATATAGTAAAGGGAAATAAGAATGCAAGAAGAAAAAATCAGACAACGAGCAGAAGCGAGGTTTAGAAGCACGAGGAGAACTTGGAAGTTTGGAACTGCTGCGTAGGAGGAGTGATTTTTGTACTTGGTTCTTCGCTTGAGGTCCTGGTGTCGACAATTTCTGTTTTCTTTTTTTCGTTTTGACTGAAGCAAGTAGGTCTTCGAGCCGGTGGTTTTGCTACGATCTGTAACACAATCGCCAAGTAAGGGATTTGCCGGCAAACCAAGTTGTGGTGACCAACGCCTTCCTCTCTGGTCAGTATGGTTATAGTACCTATAAGTATACTGTATCATTTGCCTATTAAAATCTGGCAGAAAAAGTGTCCCGTAGCAGTGGAGGGCGCTGGGAACGATATTCCTGCCTTGTTAACATTACCCGCTATGGACGTTTCGCTTTTCAATGACTTTTAAACGTAGAAGCATTTATGCAATGATTTGACTATTCAAATGCACATTATTCCTAAGTATTTTAAATGAACTAGTAAAACTTAGAGAACGCTTGAGCAGGTATTTTTTTTTTGAAATGAAGAAAATTGATGAACTTTCGATCAAAACAAACCGCATTCCTCTTTATGTATCAGAGCGCTGAAGTGATCGTTTTGATTGGCTCTTTGGTAAACTAGTCGAATCACACGTGATGTAACATATGTTCTAACATGTGACGTTTGGACTCGCCAATTGAAATTGAAGTCTTATGGCGTAGATATCCTTGTAAATTGCAAAAGCAATTTAAAACGTTGTAATTGGCTAAACAAGAATGCAAGTTATTAGTATCATGATTATTCTTTCTTGTTTAGCAAATTATAACGTTTTAAATTGCTTTTGCAATTTAAAAGGTTATAAGAGCATTATAAGAGCTTTTGCAATTTACAAGGATATCTACGCCAGGACTTCTATTACAATTGGCGAGTACAAACGTCAGATATTAGTAGGTATATTATTTGTCACATCTTCAAATTATAAAATATACTTCAAGTAATAAAAATTTAAATTAACCGATAGTTTAGATCATTTTAATACTGCAAATTACTAGTATCATGTTTATTCTGTATTAAAATGCTCTAACCTATCGATTAATTCAAATTTTTATTACCTCCTGTCAACCCACAACCCCCACTTCACCACTCTAAATACACCAATTGGTCATAAATAGACCCCCATAACCCCCTTACCCCTCACTGTAAGGAAAGAAAAATTATGGTATCAAATATCCTTTAATTCACAAGGAATACAGTTTTCACTGGACCGCTTCGAGTCTATTTCATTGCATTCCACTTCATTATTATTGCTACTCTAACTGGCTAACAACCATCTCCTTACCCCCATATGCCTCAATTCACATCCCCATTAAATTAATGGCACATTTTAAATTTTTTACAGGCAGTTAATTAAAGGCCCCTCTCCCCTCACCCCTAAAAATTCCATTTCTACAGTTAACTCCCTCCAATGCAAGAGGATTAAAGAATATAATAGTTCTATCTTTACCCCCCAAGGGCACAAATTTCCACCCCTATTCAAGACCCCAGACACCAGGCATAAAACGGTACTATATGTGGGGGAGCCCACACAATTAAAAATTTATAACTATCTCAATCCCATACCTTTAACTACAGTCCATCCCATTTCCTAGGTAGTTACGCTATGTTGTGTAACGCAACGCAAATGCTAAAATCTACCTTATTGACACCAACTCACAGCATGTCCCACAAAAAACATTATACATTTCACCCTCCATCATGGAATCTATTTTAACTACTCCCCACCACTCTCTAACACTTTTTGCGACATAGCAGCTTCCCTTTGCTTCTTTTTTTTTTTTTTCATTTTTCAACGAATCTAGGCGGCCTGCGAGCCATTAAGCCTAATCTCCGAAATGGGGAACAACCAGCACCTTACGGTCCTGATCCCGCCAGTCGTTGCTTACAGCGCTCAAAATTGAATTTTGCGATTGGACCAGATGATTAAGGGGCTGAGACCTCTTTTACAAAGTGGTCCAGGAAAGGATGAAGGATTGTTAAACGCTGTTACCATCGCTTCCCGTGCTGAATGCCACAGCATTTTATTACCGTTAAGTACTGGAACATAGGTCATGGAGTTGACAGGAAACAATAACAGCTTTACCGTACCCACAATGCATATTTAGACTTGAATGTTCTTAAACGTAAAAACAAAACCTCAGTAATTTATTTATATTTGAGTAGAATCTAAAATTCTAAATATTACTCTTAAAAATTCTCGTCTTAACTACACTGTGCAAAAGAAAGTTGTTATACTGAGAAAAATACTTTTAAAACTTCGTTGCAATCGTAAGGCTAGCGATTCCTATCGCTTCAAGATGCCGCATGCAAAGCACACCTTACTACGTTAAAAGTAAAACGGACGCGATCATGCCTTGCCGCTTTATATTTTAGCCACGGTGAACTGAATTTTTTACGGCCGACACAGTGTTCAGCAAGTTGTACTGGAAATTGCATTAAATGTCACGTGAGGTTAAATACGAGCAAATATAAATTACATAATTCTCTCCTTTTCATAACGTTAAACAAAGCAACACTGAAATTTACAACTGCCCTGAAACTTTTATAAACGATCAATTATGCTAAATAAATCAAACAAATTAAAGGTTTATTCACTTTATACATAACAAATTAAAATGGATGTACAAATGGGATCTGTGAGGATCCCACCCCAATTAAACCATTTTTTATTATGTAAGCTAATTCTTAATATTTAAATTTCTGGAGGAAACTAACGAAACATTTTAGCTGCTTATAGAGTATTATGTTTTTTTATGCCAATAATGTTTTGCGATATCATTTTTATGTAGAACTACTTTTTTTCCTATCTAGAACTACTTGTGGCGAAGTAATTTGGCGTAAAACGGTACTATATCAATATCTTTCACTGCGCATGTACGAAGTTATGATGCAACTCTAGTCCCTCTGTCGGTAGGGGAGCATTATTTGGACCACTTTTTAATGGCTAGGCTATTGACGATTGACACACTATTACTTATAGGCACTATAGTATGGTTTTTGTTTAGTTATTTATTATTTTTGACGATTTGGTTCCGTGTCAGAATACTGCCTCCCGGACATTGGTGAAAGATTTCCTGCCGATCTGCAGCAGGGACTGCAGGTGTTCCTCAGTGGTTTCAATAAAATTTCTCCAGTCTAATAGATGAAACTGCCAGTGGGTCCAAACGGC
Organism: Ryuthela nishihirai; assembly: GCA_038380435.1. Classification (NCBI taxonomy): domain Eukaryota; kingdom Metazoa; phylum Arthropoda; class Arachnida; order Araneae; family Heptathelidae; genus Ryuthela; species Ryuthela nishihirai. Next base: position 6,952,388 of record JAWZYU010000030.1, on the reverse strand, counting down.
TCCGTGGTGATGAACCCGACAGAATGACTCTTTTCAGTAATCTGTTGGCCCAAACGTTTTTGAATGCCCCGGAGATATTATTCATGGCTGAGACCCAGGGAGTTCAGATATACACAGCCTGGATAAAGGAAACGAACCGACCGATCGCTACTGCCAAACCGAACGTTTTGAAGCAAGAATTAACAGGTCAACCATCGGCCCCGTAGGAGATAAAATCTGTGCGTCGCTCCCGAAACAATGAGATATACATAACGACAAAGACAGCAGCTTGCATGTGGGATATTCTGAATATGAAGCAACTGCTAAATACGTCAGTCAAACATGAATTATTGACAGACACGTTGTCCACGAAGTGTTTGTTGTAAAACATAGGTCATAATATTCCTATTATACCTTGTTCATTTAGCTCTATTAAGAGCTACCCTCCGTTGCTTTGCCAAGAAAGAATGGAATACCTTGAGACTGCTGCCCTCGCCAACCATGCCTAGAAAGGTCTTTCTGTAATGGGAAATTCACTACCCGTCCTTTTTTATAGATAAACCCCGTCGATGTGGAAATTATTGCCGTTTTGACCATAGGAAGCAGACATGTAGAAGTAAAATCTCATTGTGCCCGATGCGGAAAGAGCATTCTGTGCACTTGTGTCAATCCACAGCACTATACTGCTGCCAATGTAGTTATCTGCATGAGGCCACCTAGCTCTCCTGTCCAAACTAGAGATTAGAGTCTAGAATTCTTGAATATAAGTGCTTACACCGTATAACGTACTTAGAGGCTAGAGAGGTCATTTCTGCCACGCATCCAACATATGCCCCAGTGTCTCAAAAGAACTCTCGATTACCAACAGGAGTTCCCGCCTTTTTGTTGGACTCACTTTATGAAATTCGTTGGAAACACTTGTAAAATTCGTTGGAAACACTTGTAAAATTCGATGGACCACTGTAAATGGTAGCTAGGCATAAACTGGAATGAGAGCTGTGTACCAATTCCTAGTGATGATGCACAGAACCGGCCAGGTCTAGCACCTAATGTCTGACCCCACCTTCTAGTGGTGCAGGCCGTTAGTACCTTTCAAAAGAGATATTCTATTTTGGAAGGGAACTTCCGTTCCCTTCCAAAAGAAGGAAGAAGTGGAAGGCTGCCAGTTCAGTATGGCCTACTGATCTGGTCATCTATGGTCACTTTTTTCTTTCTTTTCAACCCTGTTGAGGATGGTCAACTTCACAGGGTCCAGGTGCTGACGATTTACACCTACTAGACTGGACTTGTTTATCGATTTGAGCTTGATTACGGATCCTGGACTTGCTGCACTGGTGGGCCTCTGTTGAGGGAGAGTCTGCCGCTGTGTTTTCTGTTTGCTTCTGGGTTGCCAGCTCTAAGTGAACAGAGGCATGGGATACCTTATATCAGCTGGTGGATAATCCTAATCAGAGGCCATCGCAGGTACCTGAACCTTACTTAGCTAGTTGGGCATCGTCAAGCCTAAACTGGAGTAATGTGTCTCAGGCAGGCCATATGGTTCTTGAAAAAGTTAACTTGAAAAGGTGGTGCCTGAAGTTCCTACCAGCATTGGTGACTTCAGCCTTTAGCGGAGGAGGAACAGGTCTTTGCCCCATGCCTGCGATCAGGGGGCTGTTTGATATTGTTGGCCCTACCAATCTCAATAAACCTAATTTCTTTAAAAATCCTACTAATCATTTTCTCTCTGCAGGAACGTGGAACGTGAGGACATTACATAGAGATTATTCTCTTGATGTCCTCACACAGGAATTCCAGCGCCATAACCTAGATATTCTAGGCTTCCAACAGACCAGATGGAAAGGTAAAGGTGAGATACTTAAAAATTACTTTAAATTTCTCTTTACAGGGATTTCTTTACAGGATTTTTTTTTCCTGGATGGAAAGCATCACCAAGGCGTGGGTCTGCTTCTCAGCAGACATGCTAGTGATGCTCTTCTAGGATATGAGGTTTCTTACAGCAAAATTTCAGACAAGCGTTAAAGACTTGAATGTTATCTGCTGTTATGCCCCCACTGAGGATGCCGATGAGGATGAGAAGGATAGGTTTTATGAACAACTTCAGAATATTTTGAATTCTGTCAAGAAAGGAGATATTACCCTTGTTCTTGGTGACTTCATTGCTAAAGTTGGTACTGACTCTGACCTTTGTGGAGGAGTAATAGGCCCTTTTGGTATTGGTAGCTGCAATGGCAATGGGCAACGTCTCCTACAGTTAAGTAAACTCAATTGTTTCAGAATAACTGACACTTATTACAAACACTGCGACATACATAAGTACACGTGGGTTTCACCTGATGGGCTGCATAAGAATATGATTGATTATATATTAATTAAGAACAAATGGGCCAGTTCTGTTAGGAATACCAGGTCATATAGGGGAGCTGAAATTGGATCTGACCATTACCTTATTAAAAGTGTCTTGCAACTTAAACTTAAAAAGTGTTTTTCTAGGGTTAAAAATTTACCTTTAATACTGAAGCTCTGAAATACCCAGTTATAACTAAAGCCAGTGGCGGCTTGTAGCTAAAATTAGTGGGGGTGCTGCTCCAGAAAATTTTTACCCTTTGTTTTAAAATTGTGTAAAAGGAAACAAACATGTATAAAAAGAAAATTTATTCAGAAACTTGATAAAATCCTAAAAGAACGAAATCAAATATTTTTTACTTACTTTAACCTAAATTGTTACAGTTCAAGCTTAATCTATTCATTTAAAAATGAAATCCATTCTTCTTGTTTTAATTTGCGCGAAAAAAATTGAATCAAATAGAATAGCTTTAAGCAGGATAATAATCTAATTCTACACTTTATCACATTCAAGAATATGGTACACGGTTTTTAAGCACAACACACGCAGAGTAAAAAATAATACCTTCAACCAGCACCCAGGGTCAGTACTGCGGGAACGACAGTGCTCTCTCTCCCTTGCAGCCTAGCGTGTAGCTTCCTATGTGCGCATGCGCACAACAGTCAAACACCTCGCCGCTAGTACTGTGAAGCGCACAGTTCCATACAAAGATTTTTGTATCTTTTTCATAAACTGGAGGATGGCTATTGACATTAAGCTTAAGGATTATACATTGTACAAGTATAAAAAAAGAATTAAAGAAAAAAGGACTCATTATATTAAATGTTATCGATAATATCAAGTTGAAATTGGGGGTGCTGCAGTTCCACAGTGCCTATTCGCGAGCCGCCACTGGCTAAAGCTTACCATGATAGGTTACTTAGTCATTATGACAGTCATGGTTTGCTTAATACTGAAGTTGAGGAAGAATGGGGCCATTTTAAACAGGCCTTTTTGGAAACTAACAATACTCTTTTAGGAAAAAAGGAGCAGAGGAGGCAGAATTATTTGAGTGATAAGGCACTTGAGCTTATTTCAGAAAGAAGGAACTGCAGGAATGTCCTTAATCAGTACCCTACTAGTCCTAATAGAAAGGATTACAGAGAGCTTAATAAACGTGTAAAGGATCAGTTAGATGTTGATAAGAATCTTTGGCTTGATGGCTTGGCTGACAAAGCTGAGGAAGCAGCTAGGCAGCACAACAGTAGAGAGTTGTACGAGATAGTTAATGTTTTATGTGGTAGAAAACGGACAGGCATACAAGGATTGAAGGATAAACAAGGCAAATTTATAGAAGGGGAGGATTCTGTTATGGCTAGGTCGGCTGAGCATTTCAGTGATGGTCTAAACAATGGTTAGTTCTACTCCCATTGTTTGCAATGATGATAGATGCATTGGTGGCTTTAAATCAGGACCATCTGGTAAATTGGGTGATTCCAAAGTAAGCTTTTCAACCTGAAACATACAATAGTAGAAGTAAATATCCTGTAATTAAATTTCAATAGTAGAAGTAAATATCCTGTAATTAAATTTCAATAGTAGAGGTAAATATCCTGTAAACAAGGTACTCGTCTGAGTTGAGCCACATGTTTGCATTATATACTCTTATACTCTACTATGGAAAACTGTATTGATATAATAACGATAACGTGTTTAACTGTATAATTTCAGCATCGTGTGGCAGCTTAGCTCTCCGTTCCCGATTATAGATGGTGCCTCAAGCGGCAGAAGGTGGGAAAGGTCAGGGTCAGAATTCATCGAAAAACAACTTAACCGTGTTAGTTAAGTGGTAGAACACGTAACCTGCTACCAGGAGAACGTGGGCTCGTATCTCACCCACGAGGAAAATTAATTTTCACATCAAGTTCGTTGCAAAAAATGTTTGTAGGCAAAAGCTACTTTTTTGCATGGACAGTCAGTCTGCAGTTGTTTTTTCTGAAGAGAAGAGCTGTTTTAGCAAAACTGAAAATGGCGTATTGCGCAGGTGTCGAGAAAGCATAACGTGTTTTGGTTTGGGAGACCTATTTATAAAAAATGTCAGCAATGGATATGCAGCGTACCTTTCCGTTACCATTTGCAACTGAGTGACGGTGTAAATCACTAATTCCCACTCAGCTTGATCGATCGTAGCGTCCTCTTTAGTGGCCTCTTACCTCTCTCTAGCTCTAACCCCACTCGATTTCTTTCCATGAGGTTATCAATAAAAATATAGTTTATCACTCGGCATTAGCTCAATTCCTCAATGAATTAAATAGGACATTCCTGCAATCCATGGAACAAATCAGGTCTGCTCAGCAGCACCTGATTTGTTCCATGGAATGGGGAAGCAAATTTAATTCGCTGAAATGTCTGCAGCTTCACTTCTGGCGACCAAATGGAGCATTTTTTTTTCGTAATTATCCTGCATGTGATTGGCGTAAAGTTTACTAGTGATAACTAATTTTTTACACCACCTGAAAGCAATTATAAGCTTTTTCTTAATAATGTGAACACTTAAATCATTTAACGGTAAGGAAAGAATAATAATAATTCCTAATGATAGAAGATTTAAAGTTGAATATGCTTAATTGTATTGATACGAAAATGAGGATTATTATTGATCTGATGAATTTTCATTCTAATTGCATTTTAATATTTTTAAAAAATAGAAATATAGTGCACAGAGAGTTTCATGTTAAAACAAGTATATTTATGTTACATATTGCACATATTATTATAAAATTTATAAAGCAAAGATTAATGGAGAGTTTACTTCTTCAGAATGGAATCACTAACGTGGCGTGTGACGATGGAATACTACAGATTGACATCGCCAATTTTTATCTTGTGGAGCTTTACACGAACGAATTTCATCTAATGATGCCAATAGGAGCAAAATTTTGAAACCATTACCTTAATATGCTAAAATATAATTTTATATTTGTACCGAAAGTTTCAAAAAACATTCATTAGATAATCAAATTGCGTCTCAGAGTTTCATATGAATTCCAGGAATGTGAATGCAAAAATTCAGGTGAAATTATGAATGTGCTTGAGATTCTGAAACATAAATTTGAAATCATGGTTTTTTACAGAGATGTGGTTTTTAAGAATTGACTCTTTGTGTATTGACTATTCTTTCTATGAGGTTATTAATAAAGATACAGTTTATCTCTCGGCATTAGCTCAATTCTTCAATGAATTAAATAAGACTGTTTGCTCAGCAGCCAACTTGAATGGTGACCTTAAAAATAACTCATTTACGAAGTCATTAATGATGAAACATTTGAAAGCAGTCAATCTGTTTGCTAGTCAAAAGAATATAGCTGAAAATATATTTAAAACAAAAATAATAAACTGTTATAACAAATAGTTTCTAAGTTAGGTGCAATATGAAACAATTGTATAATACTTCTTTTAATTTCCTTTAGTTTAAAAAAAATAAGGATATGAGAGGCAACGGCATCTGTTATAAAATGTTGAATAACATTTTAAATATCTAGTAAGCAAATATTGTTGAAAACAGAGCTTTAGAGAGATGTGGAAAATTTAAATTTATTCACAGCGACATTTTCTTTGTAAAAAACTGTTTTCATTTTTAGGGAGATTTTCACATCATTTGCAAATGCTTTTGTGTTCAGTGTATTATAAGTCCTCTGTGGTCACTATCAATTAATATTAATATACAATCGTTATAATTCATGAAAAAATAATTTCTTTATTCTGAATCTAACGCGTTTCTTTTGTATCAATCAACATTTTTTTTCAAATCGGTAGGTTGAAATAATTATTTCGGAGGTTTTTACATCACTTATTTTTAATGGATGACTTTGTTTTGTTAAATATCCAGTTTGAGGATATTATATACTTGAGAAAATGTCGCTTCTTGATAAAGTATGGAGGACGTTTTCTGGAAAAGATTTCGCCACTTCGTTCCTAACAGAGTTTTTTAAGCTTACATGGAGATTATTTAGTAGAACAGTGCAATTTCTGATCCTTCCACAAAGCACGAGAAACATCAAGAGAAAGAATCAGCAATTTGTGATCTCTGCCAATTCTTTGTCGCTACAAACTATAGCGGCATGACTAATTTTATTTGTTATTCTGTGTTCTATCTTGTTTTGTCAGCTGAAAAAGGGATCTTCCAATACTAGGCTCATATCTAGGCTAAATGAAAAAAATATATAAAAAGAGTTAAATATTAATGATTGTAAAAGTGAAGGATAAATGCTGATGGTAAAGCTGATATTTTATTGTGTCAAAATCAAGCAATGAAGCAAGATCGGAAGATTATTATGTGTATTATAATATTCTCAGAATGTTTTTCTGTCTTTAAATGGGGAAAAGTGCCGTCCCGTGGTCGAGTGGGTTAGCGCGCTTGGCTACTGATCTACGGGACCTGGGTTCGAGCGCCGGGTAAGGCATGGATGTTCGTGTTGTTTTTCTGCTGAGGTTCTGCCATCCTCTCAGATCTTCTACTGTGGCATATAAACTGACAGGCTCCTGTCAGACCTCTGTGGCAAGCAGCTGCTTGAGGGGGTATTTATTTATTTATTATTAAATGGGGAAACAATTTGGATAATCATCTTATTTACTTGGCAGTGCTTAAGGATTTGTTTTATTGGATTTCTTGCTCGAATGGAAGAGGAAATTGGACCTATGCTGCACTGGTGAGCTTCGGTGGAGGGAAAATCTGCCGCTGTGTTTTCTGTTTGTTTGTGGATTTACAGCCCCAAGTGTCTTATCAGCCATGTGTTTTATTAGCTGGTGGATAATTCTGATCAGAGGTCATCGCATGTACCTGAACTCTTGCTTCTACGGGGATCGTCAAATCCTACATTGGAGTAAGTCTCCCAGTGTAGATGGCTTCAGAAATTATGGTGGGGGAACGGGTCTTTGCCCATGCCTGCGATTAGGGGACTGTTCGATATTGTCGGCATTCCATCTCTCAATAAACATAGTTCCTTTAAACATCCCACTAACCACTTTTTCTACATAGGTAGTTGGAATGTGAGGACTCTGCGCAGAGCTTTCTTTCTTGATGTCTTCACACAAGAATTCCACCGTTATTATTTAGATATTCTCGGCCTGCAAGACAGATAAAAGTCAGATTCTTAAAAATAATCTTAAATTTCTCTTTCCTGGGAAGGAAGATAATAAGCATCTTCATGGCGTATCTTAGAAGGTTATATCCTAGAAGAGCATCACATCAGCATCACTAGCGTGTGTGCTGAGAAGGAGAGACGCTAGTGATGCTCTTCTAGGATATGAGTGCATTAATGAAAGGTTTCTCACAGCAAAATTTCAGACAAGCATTAAAGACTTGAATGTTATATGTTGTTATGTGCTCACTGAGGATGCCGATGAGGATGAGAAGGATAGGTTTTACGGACAACTTCAGGATATTTCGAATTCTCTCAAGAAAGGAGATATTACACTTGTTCTAGGCGACTTCAGTGCCAAAGTTGGTACTGACTCTGACCTTTTGGGAGGGGTGATAGGCCCTTTTGTAATTGGTAGTTGCAATGATAATAGGCAACGTCTCCTACAGGTAATTAAACTCAATGGTTTCAGAATAATTAACACTTATTGCAAACACCGCGACATACATAAGTGCACATATGTTCACCTGATGGGCTGCATAAGAATATAATTGATTATGTATTAAATAACAGCAAATGGGCTAGTTCTGTAAGGAATACCAGGTCATATAGGGGAGCTGAAATTGGATCTGACCATTACCTTATTAAAAATATCTTGCAACTTAAACTTAAGAAGTGTTGTGCTAAGGTTAAAAAATTATCTTTAATTCTGAACCTATGAAAGACCCAGTATAGCTGAAGTTCACCATGATAGGTTACTTAGTCATTATGAAAGTCAGGGTTTGCTTACTGCTAAATTTGAGGAAGAATGAGACCATTTTCAACAGGCGTTTTTGGAAACTAACAGTATTCTTTTAGGAAAAAACGAGCAGAGGAGACAGAATTATTTGAATGATAAAGCACGTGAGCTTGTTTCAGAAAGAAAGAACTGCAAGAATGTCCTTAATAAATACCCTACTAGTCCTTATATAAAGCATTACAGAGAGCTTAATAAATGTGTAAAGGATCAGTTAGCTGCTGACATGAATCTTTGGCTTGATGGTTTGGCTGACAAAGCCGAGGAAGCAGTTAGACAGCACAACAGCAGAGAGCTGTACCAGATAGTTAATGTTTTGTGTGGTAGAAAACGAACAGGTATACAGGGATTAAAGGATAAACAAGGTAAGGTTATAGAAGGTGAGGATTCTGACATGGCTAGGTGGGCTGAACATTTCAGTGATCTTCTAAACAATGTGGTTAGTTCTATTCGCATTGTTTGTAATGATGATAAATGCATTTCTGGCTTTAATGTTGGCCCTATAATACAGTCTGAAATTATTTTGTCTGTTTCTAAACTTAAACTACATAAATTCACAGGGGTAGATGAAATTACTATGGAAATGTTAAATCTGGGAATGTTACAGTTACCACATGGATGACTGAAATTTAAAATTTTTTTACGATATAGGCATTGTCCCAAAGGATTTTACAAGATCTATTATTATCGCTATATTTAAAAAAGTTTATCGCAGTTCTTGTGTTAATTATAGGGGCAGAGGCCTACTTTTTGTTCCAAGTAAAGTTCTTTGCATGATTGTGATTGAATTAAAATCTGGTTGACACTCAATTGTGTGATGAGCAATGTGGATTCAGAAGTGGTAGGGGATGTGTGGATCAGATATTTTTACTCAGGCTGATTCTTGAGAAATGTTTAGAGTTTCAGTAACCTTTCTTTGCTAGCTTTGTAGATTTTAAAAAGACGTTCGACTCTGTTGATCGTCTTAATTTGTGGTTGATATTGAGGTCGTATGGCATACCAGAGAATTTAGTTAACATAATGAAAGCTCTCTATAATAACACTGAGTCATATGTGAGAGTTTGTAAGACTTGTAACAATTGGGTTAGTTCTTCTGGTGTTCGACAAGGATGCATTTTGTCCTCTTTTCTGTTTAGTTGGTTTATTGATTATGTTATGGGAAATTCACTGCAAGGAAAACATTTTGGCCTTAAATGGTCTGGAGATCTGAAAATTTCTGATTCAGATTATGCTGATGATTTAGCCCTTTTGGCAAATGTTGTTCATGAGATTAACTCTTTCATTCGAGCTGTTGATGAGACTGGTAGTAGAATAGGTTTGGTTATAAACAGAGAGAAAACTAAAGTGATGAAAATTGGTCAGGCAGGCTGTGATTCAGTTAATCTGAATGCTTGCAATCTTGAGCTGGTGTCACAGTTTAATTATCTTGGAAGCTATGTAACAGATACTGGTGACGTGCGGCACGATATTAACAGACGAATAGAGTATTTTAACTGCTGAGACTTTTAAGAAGGTATGGAGAATGTGAAGAAATAGGCCTTATTAAAATAATATCTAAAGTCCAGAATTGGACTGTAGAATAGTATTGTTCTTTCTAAGGTTAGTTAAGGTAGTGGAACTTCGACGCTTTGTAAACAAGATAATAGAAACTTGATGCTTTTGATTCTAGATGCTTACGCAGTATCTTGGGCATTACATGCTTCAACTTTGTAAGTAATGATGAGATTAAGCAAAGGAGTCGGTAACCACCTTTAAGCAGCATATTGGGCAGAGAGAGACTCCGTTGATTTATCCATGTTGCCTGCATGGATAATTATAGATTTGCGAATAGGATTATGAGGAGTGTGCCTAAAGGCCTCAGAAAGAGGGGAAGACCTAAGATGCGGTGGGCAGACAATGTCAAACAGGACCTTTAGAATTGGTGTTCAGTGGCCAGATGCAGTAGATGTAGCTCAGGACAGATTGAGTTTAGAGAACTGAATTGCACGGTCTGGTTGGACCTCCGTAGCCCATGGTTGCTTGAGGATGATGATGATGTATATATGAAAATAAAAAAATGCTAATCAAATTACCCACAGACACGTTTTAACCTGATAACGAGAATAACAATTTAAAAAACTTAAATTATCGCTTTGTGTGTGTCTTGAAATAGGTATGCGGAAATGTTTTCAATTCTGCTGTCGGGAAGTTTATTCTTTAAGGACTGTATATTCCTGAACTGAAGTTCTATAAACATAATTATTGCGCAGATAATTAATAGGAAATTGTGTTACTTTATTTCCTCCCTTCATTGAAGAACAATTCATTTTATGCAAGCCAACTCATAGCTGAAATAAAAAAGGGAATTAGAAAAGAATTCGACCAGAGCCTCATTAGCCGTCATCAGCTGAGCTTCTTTTTATTTGTCTTTTAAGAGGAAGATCGAGAAATGGTCAGCCAATGACGTTGCCCACCTCTCACGCACGGGGACGTTGAGGTTGGATTTTGAGAAGCAGACGTCCATGCCTTATCCAGGATTCGAACCTGGGCCTTGTTGGCGGCTCAAAGACAAACGTTAAAAAAAGCAAAGTCATGTAAAATAAAACAACTTGCATAAAAAACTATTTTTTGTTAAAATAAACGAAAAGTCAGCAATTGAAAAATGAAAAACAAATTACATAAAAAACTTTTTTATTAAAAAAATAAAACATGAAAAGGAAAAAACTCATAAAAAAACTATTTTTTATTAAAAAAACGAAAATAACACAGACCAAAAGTTGAAAAAAAAAAAAAAAACAAATGCCACAGATGTTTACCTGGGAGTTGTGCCGAGAATGGTTAGGGATTCGGCCACAAATGAAGGAGCGAGAAGAAATTAAAGAAACATTGAGGAAGCATAAAGCTTTTACTAATTTTCATTAGCAGCTTCATCGCTGCTGGATTTCGCTGAAAAAGAAGAGCAAAAGAAATTCAGAATTCATGTTTGAAACAGGTTCTCATTTCAAAAGATGTAAATGATAACTATTACAGTTTAGAAGAGAACATCATATCATACATAAGTATCAATCTTAATCATATAAATTTAATTTTCCTGCTTCTATTCCTGCTGAATAGATCACAGATTGAAACTGAAAACGAGACTGATACGTTACCGACTGAACTACTTGGTCCAGATTATTATTAATTACTGACAGCTATTGGTGAATGTTTAATGAGGTTCAACTCTCAAACAAACAATTTCCTGATGTTCTTGTCATGTGATCGCTTATGAAATGAGGAAGTATAATGAAATGTAATAAAAAAAGTTCATCCAAAACTATTCCAATGGAGAAGCAATTAGATTCTGCTTTGAAATCGAATTAAGTAATCATAGCAAGATATGTTTCCCGCGAAATGAGGAGCCAATCACAAGCCGAGTCTTCACCAATATGAATTTCAACTGCGATTCTTTCCTCCCCCCCCCCCGTGAAAATGGACAAACGAACCGAAGTTACTCTTTCTCAATTTCCACCACTTTTGGGTTCCAAGCTTCTTATAAATATCATGTTATTTTGTTTCAATGTTACACACAGACACAAAAAATTCATTGATCACCTGATTGTTTCATACAGAAACGCGATACAATTATATAATGTTTATATATTTAGTTTCAGTTACGTAATTCCTATGTACTAATAATATGCAATAAATAATACTTTATGTATTTTTTGTCTTAATGCAATTTTATCAATATTTCGAAATCATTAATAAACTAATCATAAAAGTTTATGTGAAAAGTGAATTAAAGCCCATGTATTAATTATTGATAAGGAAACTTTTACAGAAAGAAATGTGATGTTTGAAAAAATGTCTGATGATTTTTTTCAATTTTTTGGTTATTTTGAGGGAAAAGTGTTTAGGATGAGTGTTGCAACATCGCCTGCCCGTTAACTATTTGAATTTCAATTTCTCTTCTTTTATATTAAAACAAACATTGTTGAAAATCGAAATTTGGAGTATTTTGAATCAGATCTTCAGTTTATTTTCAGATGCATTTTTCTGTAAAAGCTTTTTTTTTAAAGTTAGCTTTTAACGTGGATTCCTATTCACACAACATGGAATACTGCAATACACGTTGGAAGGCTGTCTAAGTCCATTTGTGTTCTTTTCATCTCTGAGCGCCCTCTTTCTTTTTGCATAGAATGAGCCAAATGGCCAGGGCACGATCGCAAGCCTCAGAGAAAAGATGGGGAAAGGAACAACTGTTAGGAGACAGAGGGTAACCTCCCGTCAAGGTTATACAGCGAATTATTTAACGTGCACAGGGTACGGCTCTCTCCTGCACACAGCGTTACGGCTTAATGTCGCATCGGACGAACGGTGTCCTTTCCAAGCCTACTGGTGTCTCTTTATCATCGTGGACAGAATGGGGTTTAGTGGAGAAAATTCTCAACGCTGGCCCAGTTGAGACTCGAACCTCTGAACTACAGATGACGAGTCTGGCGCACTACCCACTGAACCATAGTGCATCTTGCCGTCTTCTAAATATGGTGATTATAATTTTTTAACACACGAATTGAAGAGATTTTTATTTATTAGGATTCTCATTCAGTTATATAAAAATAAAAAAATAAATCCCCTTCAAGCAGCTGCTTGCCACAAAAGTCTGACAGAAGCCTTTCAGTTTATATGCCATAGTAGAAGGTCTGTGAGGATGGCGGGACCTCAGCAGAAAAACGACACTAACGTCCATGCCTTACCCGGCTCGAACGCGGGTCCCTTAGATCAGTAGCCAAAAGCGCGCTAACCACTCGGCCACGGAACGAAAAAAAGAAATCACTTCTGTTAATTTGTTTGGTTCTGTGAGCTTATCTAATGTATATAGTTCATTATGATAATCATCTCAATAATTCTTATTATAAAGTACCTTGTTAATTCGTCGAAGTATTGCATTAATTCTAGTAAGCTTTCCTTTATTTTGGAAGGTGGGGAGAGTTCAGTACGTAGGGTACCAAGCTCTAAATATAAAGTTTGATTTCAGCTCTTGATGAAAGAGATAAAATAAATGGCATTAGAATTAGCTGATGTCTTTCACATGGGATATTAAGCAATGACAAAACTTTATCCTCTGTACAGCAGAAATCTAATTGATATAATTGAAGACGACATCCTGTTTTCATATCCAGTGATTTCCTTCCCAGATTTGAGGACTTCTCAACCTCGCCTTGTACCAAAAGAGGGCAAAGCACTGTTTATCTTTCAAGCGGAAAATTTCCAGCAGTAAAAACACTAACAAGATTTCGAGAAATATTTTTGCTAAAAAAATTAGGTTTCTCCCTGAGTGGGATTCTAATCGTCTTCTGAATATATGCCATGGGATCTAACCATTAATCTATCAGTGCTGTTCCACTTTTTTAACTCTCTTTTCATTGGAGGCAATGTTGAAAGTTTGACGGCTCCCGATCATAGATGGCGCCAAGAGCGATAAAAATATTCGTGAAGATTTATAATCTCAATTAGTTAAAAATGAACTAGCTGTTGTTAGTTGAGTAGTTAAAACATCTGGTATGTATTCAGGAGATGTCGCTTCCTTTCGTACTTCGGGAGACTTAAAATAAAACTGGTCAAAATGCGGTACAAAATTGAATTCATATAAACTGAATCAGTTAAAATTCAACCCAATATTTAGGAACACAATTGCCGCGTTACAGACGTCAAATGCAATAGTTTAGGGACTCAAAACATTACATGAATTGCTTGACGAAAAACGCCAAATAGTTATTTATGCAGTCTATTATACATATGTCACCGGCAAAGTTTGAAATCCGGCATTCTATAAAATGCCTAGACATTATATATAATGCCTAAAACTAGCCGGCAATGTATGAAACGATTCATATTTCACACATTTCCTAGGCATTCTACAGAATGCCAAAAGGCAAATCTGCAAAGTATAAAATACTCCCGGCAGTGATGTTTAATGTCGCAATGCGAGTCACATGACTCTCGACGCTCGCCTCAAACAGAGAGCCAGAGCACTCAGTCCAATTCGAATTGACCAGTAAATGTTCCCCTGGGTCCCCTATAGGCTCACCCTGATTGCCAGATCCGCCAGTCCCTAGTTTCGGTAAAAAAGAGCGCCGTAGTTGGTCACTTTGGACACCAAAAAGACACCGTTCCATTCGGAAAAGCGCCCCCTAGCGTTGTAAGAGTGTAAAAGAGGGTTGCCTCAATAGGGATCCCAAAGTTTGTGAACCCTAGTTTCCAAAGAAAGAGAGTTAAGGTAAAAAAACAGATTAAAAAAAGTCATCAAAAAACGACATATCACAAGCATCTCGGAACTCCACTGAAATAGATTTGAAAAGTAGTAAAGTGAAATACGAGTATCCTAACTCGAATTGCGAACTTCGAATATTTCAACACTTTACTGATTCGTTCTCACTTGGCTTTACCTCATTTGGGGCGTTTTTTATAATGCGGACGACAGATTCATTACAGGTTATGATGTTAATATTTCTGGCGGGTAGTTCAGCAATGGTATTTTTCTCTTTTTGTAGAAAAATCCCGTATCTTATATTTTGTACTTCTTACATTTTCATATGCATCTTTTCAATAAAAGCCTTTTTCATACTTTGCCGAAATAGTATTTGGCATTCTATATAATGCCTAGGTATTCTATACAATGCCTAGGGAAAGTATGTAATAATTCTCATATTTCATACATTGTCTAAAAACGCCGGGTATTCTATAGAATGCCTAGGCATTCTATAGAATGCCGGCTTTTCATACATTGCCGGTAACATATATTTTTTAACCCGTTTAATCCGCAAATCGGTTGATCCGCCCCCAGATAACCGAGAGTTGCCTGTAGTGTATTTAGTACCCATGAAACGTAGAAAGAAAGCCCTTTTATTTCTTCCAACAAAAAATTCGTTTCCTCCCCCCCAGGAGGAAAGGGGGCGAATAATTGCCATCAATTTTAACCTATTAGTCTTCACACTCCATAGCCAAAAAATTAAATTTTATTCTTCTAATTATCCTCACAACTAAATATAATAAATTTGAAAGAAGTTAAATAAAAAACTGTACTAATAAAAATTGGCACGAAATTGATTTATTTTAAGAGTATTTTCATTGTTAATGCTCTGCAGTGGTAGCAAGGGAAGCAAAGGTTCCCTTAAAATTCTCATGAATAAAAAGGAAAAAAGAATATTTAAATTTTACGCATATATTTTCTATATTTTCATTTAAAAAATAAAATTATTTTCTTAACTTCAGTTAATTTGAACAAAAAACTTCTTTTTTAAGAATATTCTTCGAATATTCCTGTTATATCACTCTGTATAATGAGTAGAAGCGCTAATCTCCAGGCAAATCGAGGTAGGAGTGCATGAAAAATCTCGCTTCACTGCTACTGCCTTTGGCATCGCATCGCACACCGGATATCCAAATTTCTATCCTCAGCAGGCAGAAATTAATAGAGACGGAGGTGACGGCAGCGGTCGCTTTTTTTTTTGTTCATTACCAGCTCTAACACAACCTATTTCTGCTGCGGACGTACAACGCATGCTCCAGACCTAGCTTGAAGCAACCAATAAGCGTTCTTTAGCAAGCCTAATTGGAATTTGTAACCGCCATTAGCTTTTTTTTGCGAAGACTATGAAAAAAACACACTAAAAAACCCCTACAAACTCATTTTTTCGAGGACTACCTAGGAAAATATGTTAACTGTAGCCCCTAGAAGAAGAGGTTTATAACCCCCCACGGGTATACCACTGATGAGACATAATGTTAATGATTATTAATTATTTGTTGTTCAATTTAATTCCTTTTTGTCCTATATTTTGTTTCTCTTTTAAGGCACCGACGTACTTTTAATTTAAAACTAATATAAACTTTTATGTATTTTGCATTATTAACTTAAGATACGCATATCTGATTTTTAATTCACGTATTTAAGCTTAAATGTTACGTATGTCATTGAGTTGTGCCCTTAAATAGTTTAAATCATTTTTTTAATTATTGGGCCACAAGTTTTGGAAACGATCACAATTTTTCCAATGAACAAGATTTTAAAATTCTTCGCTTAAAGAAACAAATGAAGTTAAATGAGTTTATTCAAAAACATGTAACTGCATGTATTAAAAAACGTTTTTGAAAGCATTGGAGAAAATAAATTCTGGAAATTTAAGGGTCAGAAGTTATATACACGGTCGTATCAGAATAATGTACCATACACATACTATGGTAGGTGGTCATAATATTCTAATTCGACTGTGTATATGCTGTACATATTAAAATATTGGAGAAAAAGCATAGATATTGTTCTCATTCAAATTTGTTAACAGCAGGGTCTCTTCAATTATATCAACATTCTATTACTGTTAGTTCTTGTATGCAAAATGTATCACGCGCTACCTTCGGCGAAGTCGAAACCGAAAATATTTGCCAGATCGTTAAGTTTATGCAGAAACATTTGCTCTTAAGGTAGCAAATTTATTACGAATTGTGCACGTTCTTTGGTTCTCACGAATTGCTGTTTGTAAATATGGTCGCAATATGATTTAATGAAATAAAATATAAATACCCCCTCAAGCAGCTGCTTGTCACAGAGGTCTGACAGGAGCTTGTCAGTTTATATGCCATAGTAGAGGGTCTATGGGGATGGCGGAACCTAAACATAAAACACAATCATGCATACCTTACCCGGGGCTCGAACCCAGGTCCCTTTGATCTGTAGCCAAGTACGTTAACCACTCGACCACAGAACGGCAATTGGAATTAATTTCATGTATTTTATTAATGCATAAATATGATTTAGGGTCTAGAGTGCAATTCCCTTTTCTTCTGGAACAAGCCTTTCTATATGTCAGTGTTTTCCAGAAACGCGTCACGGATCATAAATCACCTCGTACTGTATTGAAAATTAAACCCTGTAACTAAAGTAGAACCCAGGTTCGATCTTGCAACTACTGTAAATTTTAACGCAAGTTTTAAGTAGAAATTGATAAATAAAGAATATCAAAACTGGCAGGGACGATCGAAGTAATTAATATAAAAAAAATTTCACGTTCCAAAAAACCTTCACGTAGAATGAAATTGCACATTTTTATCGGGATTTCACATTGAATTCCCAACAGGAATTTCACTATTATGATTTCGAATGAAACTATGCTGCAGTTTGGAAGACAAATTATAAGTGGGATGGATCATTTGTAGAGCATAGGAAACGGAGAGTGTCCGGATCTAAAAATAAAGAAATGGAGCGAAACTGATTCGATCTAGCTGGAGAAGAAGTGAAATATATAAAACAAGAAACTGGAATTCTTTTGCAGTAGACCTACTGTGGCATATAAACTGACAGGCTCCTGTCAGACCTCTGTGGCAAGCAGCTGCTTGAGGGAGTATTTATTATTTCATTCTTTTTATATTTCACCTTAGTTAAGAAGTTTTTACAAAATTTCTTGAAAAATGCATGAGATATACCTAAATTTACAATTTTTTGCCTCCATTAGCCATAGTAGTATTTTCAAAGGGATGCACGGCCCCCTTGCTGAATCCTACTAGATCTGGCCCTGGTACATATTACCTTGATTTCAAATTTTAGCTTACGTCCAAACTGCTAAGGTAATTCCCCGACGACCAAGAAATATATTTTGTGGCCTGTGTGGAATCTGAAAACCTCAAAGAAACAAAAGAAGAGTATTTACTTTTGAAAAGAAATTATAACAAATGGTGAAAATCGTGAAAATGACATTTTACTATTAATCCATATATATGGCGTCCCATGGCCGAGTGGTTAGCGCGCTTGGCTACTAACTAAGGGACCTGGGTTCGAGCCCCGGGTAAGGCATGGATGTATGTGTCGTTTATCTGCTGAGGTCCTGCCATCCTCTCTGATCTTCTACCGTGGCATATAAACTGATAGGCTCCTGTCAGACCTCTGTGGCAAGCAGCTGCTTGAGGGGGTATTTTTTTATTTTTATATATAATTTCGTTATTAATTATTGTTTCCTGCTATAATTTTGTATAACATGCTATCGATTGGAGAAAGTTTTAAATTTTTTTAATTTAATGCAAGATTCTACAAAACATTTCCATTAAATTCGCTCAACAAAAAATAAATTCTGTTTGAGGCTTTAATGGATGTTTTTTGGAATCTTGAACCCTCTTTTTCCTTCCACACTAACTGCCTTACGTGTGGAGGGTTTTTCTCCGGGTTAGAGCAAAACACTCTGACATGGATGGTGCCTTGACGTGGCGTCAGAGCTTTGCACTAAACCATCTGGCAGACATCTTTCTAATGTCATAGCCTATTAATTTTTGTAAACTTTCTATTATATAGTTAAGATACTATTAGCTAATTTAAACTTTATGAATGATTTTCAAAGTCAAAATATGAAGGAAATTCCTAATACAATAAACTTTATATATTGCTCTATTAATCTCTTTTATTACTTCATTAAAATTTTCATTTCAAGTTAATTTACTGTCAATAATAACTCCGAAACACTTTTAAATTTTCATCTCCTTTATTGCTTCACATGAGAAACATTTTCTATGTGCAGTAAACTTCTGTTTCCGGCATTTATGAGGAGTGGGAATTTCCGGTTAGATGAATCTGTCGACTGCATGAGAAATATTTTTACAGAAACCAAATATACAGTAGGCAAAATCTTGTGCTGAAGCCTTAGTCAAAATAAAAATGCAATGAAAAACAATGATAATAAAAATGAGGTATAATATCCTTAATATAAATATAAATACCTAAAATATAATTGCATTTTATACGTATTTTCACACTTGACGAATGTCAAAATTCGTACACTTAACAAACATATCGGGAACTGCTTCATTCAAAGTCATCACATAAAGATTTATAATTTGGATCTCCAGCCCATTTAAGGCCAAAATCTTTCCCTTGAAGTGAATTTCGCATAACATAATCAAAACCAAGCTAAAGAGAAAAGGAGACAAAATGCACCCTTGTCGAACACCAGAAGTAATGCTAAACCAATTGCTACAAGCCTTACCAACTCTCACACACGACTCAGTGTTATTATAGAGAGCTTTCATTAAGTTAACTAACTTGTCTGGTATACCATATGATCTCACAATCAACCACAAATTATGACGATCAACAGAGTCGAAAGCCTTTTTGAAATCAACAAAGCTAGCAACCAAAGGTTTCAGAAACTTTAAACATTTCTCAAGAATCTGCCTAAGTGAAAATATCTGATCCACACATCCCCTACCACTTCTGAATTAACATTGCTCATCACGCAATTGCCTGTCAACCAGATTCTTAATTCTATTAAGCACAATCATGGAAAGAACTTTACCTGGAACGGAGAGTAGGCTGATACCCCTATAGTTATCACAAGAACTACGATCACCTTTTTTGAAAATAGGGATAATAATAGCTCTGGTAAAATCTTTAGGAACCATGCCTTTATCATAAAAGTTATTCAAAATTTCAGTCATCCAAGTGATAACCAAAACATTCCCAGCTCTGAGCATTTCTGTAGTAATTTCATCTACCCCTGGGGATTTATGAAGTTTAAGTTTAGAAATAGCCAAAATAACTTCAGATTGTGTTATAGGGCCAACATTAAAGCCACCAATGCATCTATCATCATTGCAAACAATGGGAGTAGAACTAACTACGTTGTTTAGAACATCACTGAAATGCTCAGCCCACCTAACCATGACAGAATCCTCACCTTCTATAACCTTACCTTGTTTATCCTTCAATCCTTGTATGCCTGTCCGTTTTCTACCACATAAAACATTAACTATCTGGTACAGCTCTCTGCTGTTGTGCTGTCTAACTGCTTCCTCGGCTTTGTCAGCCAAACCATCAAGCCAAAGATGCTTATCAGCAGCTAACTGATCTTTTACACATTTATTAAGTTCTCTGTAATGCTTTCTATTAGGACTAGTAGGGTATTGATTAAATACTGAAACCAAGCTAAACTTTAATTTCAGGATAAAAACAAACTTCTTATGCATACGTATTTGCAGTTTAGTTACCGGCTATGTTCTAGATACTCAGGTGGCATTTCATCAGGGTCATCCACTGAACTAGCATTTGATTCTTGAACAGCAACTGATGTAGAGGGTGGATATGACATAAAATTAGGTCTAATAGTTTTTTAAATAAATTTCTTTTGTCTGCCTTTTCTAATGCAACAATTTAGAATAAAAGAGGTGAAAATGCATTGCGGTTTGGGCAATGAAGCAGCTTTCCTGCTCAACAAATTTCATAACATTTTCAAATCTTTCGGCAGCAGTCTGCCACGAGACTCTTTCAACCTGTTCATCCTCTTCATCGCCTTCCTCTTCTAGAGCTTTACATTTGTCCTCATTCAAAACACTTTCAATAATTTCTTCAGTATTTAGTGTCGTTGTAACAGAAGCGTGTAACATAATGCCGTAGCATGAATGTAATAATGCGCGAAAGACGACGCAAGCACCAGTGGCAGTCGGGAGAACTATCACGTGCATTGAAATTTGCCGTACGAAGTTAAAAATTGTCGACTCTAAATTTATGCCGGTTGCATGAGAATTCCGGTTGAGTACCGGAAAATCGGGAGTTTACTGTGTTTGGCGAATTATATATTGTTTTACTTCTCTCTGATGACTGTACTGCTTTGAGACGAATGTACTGGTTTAAAGTAAAACTATTCCGTTTTAAAATTAATGTTAATTTACTTTTCTATTACCATTTTGCAATTTTTAGCAAGTCTCCATTTGTATCATTTATTAACTTTCCATTTCAATGAGCAGTATATTATTAGTGAAATGTAGTCTCCAAAAGCTAATAACTTCCCATTTGAATATGAATTCCTATAACAAATATCATTTATAAAATCTGTAACAAATATTCTCTCATTTCTTCCTAATTCTACAACGAAAATGACACATTCAAAAGTTACATTTCTAAGTTCATTAATGAAAAACGCTTCTCCTTGCATCCTGGGCAGACCACACAATTGCTTAACTGGATACGTTACAAGAACCCCCAAGGGCTCTTGTAACATATCCAGTTAAACAACAAATTGAACAATTGGAATTGAACAAAGGAATCCATTGAACAGCTGGGAAATAGAATCCATTGAACAGCTTGGAAAATAGAATCCATTGAACAGCTTTTGGGCTCCCAGAAAGATCATCCAACTTGTTCGTTCATTCGCACAGAAGGTTAATGTTCCTTTCGAAGACGGAACATGGACTGTTCAAACCAATGTTCCCTCTTTCATACCGAAGGTGGGGGGGGGGGGTCGCGAAAATAAATTTTAATCCTTACGGCAGTTAGGCCTTGAACTTGGGTACTACAGATTACGATCCTTTCATGCTATCGACTGAGCTAATCGCTAAGTGAAAGGAGTTATATCCCAAATAAAAGATTCTTTTCAAGAGAATATCATCACAACCTCTAATAATGTCTGCTCATTGCTGTCCCCCCTTCCCTGGTGAGGAGAGAAATTTCGCGGACACCTTCGGTGATCCCAGAAAAACAAAGTCCAGGCTCAAACGCTGCCATTTAAAACACGTCACCAAAACTGACAGCATCATTTTCTGCAGTTCCCATGTTCGAGTCACAGCTGGGCTAATGTTGACATTTTTTTCTGCAAAGTCCCTCACCTGCCATCGGTCACTGCAGCACACCGATGTGCTTGAAAAGGCCATTGAGTGGCACGTTAAGCTCTGTGTGTGAAATAGCCATAACCTGTGAATTTTAAATAGCACACTGGATGGCCTTGACGGGAGGCTAACAATCTACAGAGGTTTATCAAAATAATGGAAACACCGATGACCACTGGAGTACACGCAATGCGCCGTATGCATATCACAGGGATGACGTCACCCGCGATATGAGGAAATAAAGGGGAGAAGTACGATGTCGGCTATCACGTAGTAGTGCTACAGGCACAGGTGAAACAGTTGTTGTGGTGTATTTGTTGACAATGTCAGATCATAGTAACCTCCAAAAAAGCATGATCATTGGTGCCCGTCTTGCAGGAGATTCAGTGACCAGAACTGCAAAACAAGTAGGTGAAACACGAAGAACTGTATCGAAGATTATGACTACCTATCAAAAAGGACAAGGCGTTGCCTCCAAACATGCAAATTGTGGACGCCATATGAAGTTGTCAGATAAGGATAGGCGAATGTTGGCACGGATTATATAACGGAAGCACAAGACCACCGCACCGCAAATAGCAGCAGAGTTGAACACCAGTCGGAATGATCCTGTTTCGGTCATAACAGTTCGTCGGAAACTTCATCGTGCCTATCTGTGTATCCCTATTAAAAACCTGCAGAGCATACCACACCGACTGTTTGGTTCCTACTAACAGTTCGGCGGAAAATCCGATAACAGTTTGTCGGAAACTTCATCGTGCTGGTATTTATGGCAGTGCTGCAATCCACAAACCTCTGATTACCAACATCAATGCAACAAAATGTATAAGGTGGTGCACAGCACATAAAATCAGGGATGCCAAAGACTGGCAACGTGTCATCTGGTCTGAAGAATAGTGCTACACATTGTTTCCCACTACTGGTAGAGTGTATGTCAGGCAAAAACCTGTAGAGCATACCACACCGACTGTGAAGCATGGAGGTAGATCCCTGATGCAGTGGGATGCCATATCATGGCATTCCTTAGGGCCATTGGTTATTCTGCAGAGTCGTGTCACATCCGCAACGTACGAATCCATTCTCGGGGACCACCTGCACCCAATGTTGGGATCATCATCATTGTTCCCTAATGAGTGTCCCTAGTTTCAAGCGGATAATGTACTCAAGCATTGTGCGAAACGTGTCGAGTTGTGGTTTACAGAGTGTGAGGATAGGGTACAGCAGCTATCCTGGCCACCTTAGTCTCCAAACCTCAATATTATTGAACATCTGTGGGAATATCTGGAGTGCAAGGCCGTATGTGCATTACCATATGTGCATGACTTGTATAAGTCTATTCTACATCGAATTGGGTCTATTCTGAATGCTCGAGGGGGCCTACAGCTTATTAATGAAATGTTCTCCACACACAGTACGTGTTTCCATTATTTTTGTAAACCCCTGTATCTCCTAACAGCTGTCCAGTGAGTAACAACTGTCATATGATCCTTCAGGGTCCTTGTATCCTGGTTACTTAGCCCATTGTGCGCAAAAATGTGCATTTCAGAGGTAAAACAACCTGACCATGTCAAACGTTATTAGGCTCAAATGTGTAGGAGAGTCATACCCTGTGCACGTTAAAGAATACGCTGGATAGCCTTGACGGGAGATCATCCCAACAGCTCTTCCAGTGGGTCCCCTCCCCCAACCTTCTCTGAGCCTTCGAGGGGGGGGGGGTCCATGTGACCTGGCCATTTAGCCCATGGTGTGCGAAAAAGCTTTGACATTGTTGTTTGCTTGCCATGGTGTGCAAAGCCAACCCAACTTCCCATTAGATTTAAAATTGGACATCTCAAGCCCCCCATGAGATTTTACTTAGATTGGAACACGTCAAGTCCCATTAGGCTCAAATGTATCGACATCCTTTTTAAACTCAAGTGTCAACCTCCTATTAGGCTCAAACGTGTTAACTCATCGTTATACTCCGTTCCACTTGAGTAAACAAACCGTGCGACTTAAGCAAGCCTTTCCTGGTATCAGTGTACACAAAATTAACTGCTATTGGTTACAATTTGAGACCGCAATTTTAAGCACATGTCAAACTTGTGGATAAAAACATGCAATGCCAGAAGTGTATTTTGCTAGATATTTAGCGCAAAGTTATATATATATATATCTCCTATTGTTAATTTTTTCCCCTTACGAAGCAAGATTACATCCCCAGAAGCACCGACAATGACTTGTGAAATTAATATTATTGTTACATTATGCAAATATTTATGATATAATACAAGGAATAAAAAACATTTCAACGAATTTCACTTTAAAATTAAATGTTTGTTTCAGTTGTCAAGTGGCTAGAAATTGCTATCCTCTGATACATTGCACACAGTATCATCACTACTATGATTAATAATTGTTTATATACTTCGTATGTAAACAAATATTTTCTCGACAACGTGTTCACTGATTACATCAAATTTCCACAAATCCTCTTCTTCAGCTGCCACATGTCTAATATAATTTTCCAATTTTCTGTTGAAACAAGTTTGATTGCTTCTTCAAGTAATAACCGCGCTTATCCTAGTTTAGCCCATTGTGCGCAAAAATGTGCATTTCAGAGGAATATTGTTCTTGTTCTACAGATGTATGTCAAGAACGTTTTGAAAGCCTCTCGTAGAATACTAAATGTCTGTTAATCGTTTGGGGCCACTAGGTTCAAACATTGCTAGCATTTCCCCGCATGAGTCGACTCTAGCCCTTTTTTGCTGTTGTGTCAGTTTGTGGGGTACCAATTCGGCACAGATCTTTCGGAACTATGAATTTAAAATTTTGTTATTTTTGGCCCTGTAGCCATTTACTTGACTCCAAGTCATGTCAATTGGTTTTAACGGGCAATGATATGGAAAGGAAATGCAGTACCACGTGTCTTGCTTCCACTAAAAATTCATCTATAATATAGTTGTCGTAATTGTCTTTCACTTGTCTAAATTTATTTAAGAGTTCTATCTTCATCACATGGTCACTATGCTCAATACCATGCTCCTTTTACCAGTTAATAACATCTTGTTTTTTTCCATGCCATAGTTGATACTTTTTCAGTTTTCTACGCTCTGGTACGGAGCATTGCCCATTACTATAACAGAGCTTTTTTGCCAATTTTTGCAATGAACATAACATCCGATTTTTAAATACTTTCTCATTCATTTCTTCATGATAAACTTTACTACTTTTTCATTCATTTCTTCATGATGAACTTTACTACTTTTTCATTCAAACACTAACTGTGCTCCATCAAGGAAACCATGGTCACTTCCTATTTGAGCAATTATAAATCTTTGCCTTTCCCAGCTGATTGTTTTGACCTCTGGTGAGCCATGAATAAAAATGCTTGCCGAGATGCTGACACTGATTCTGCCACAATTTAGTTTCTAACTTTTTTTTTTTACTTTAGAAGCTGTGTGGCTCGATTTCACCCAAGTTTCATTTAAATAACAATTTTTTTCTTTTATTACCACTATGTGCTTTAAATTGTCTCAAATATTTTCACCTCTACATTAAAATATTGTCTCTTTCAGTTAAAGCACCTTCGTGTTTGCGAGTGGAAAATATAAAGCTGATATCTATTAGCAGTCAATTTAATGTTGCTTGGCTAAAATTTGGCAAATCAGGAACCGAATTTATCGTTATTAATATTTCATTTAAATTCGGCAAATCAGGAACCGAATTTATCGTTATTAATATTTCATTTAAATTCGGGAAATCAGGAACCGAATTTATCGTTATTAATATTTCATTTAAATTTTGCAAATCAGGAACCGAATTTATCGTTATTAATATTTCATTTAAATTCGGTGGTTCATTTCTGAACAAGAATTCGTTAATCATTTTCCTGATAACTGTCCTAGAAAATTGATCACATTTTTTTAACCATTTCATAACTCGTAGATGCTTACCTGAAGAATGGAATACCTGATTTAAATTACATTCATTTAGTATTCTACGAGGGGCGTTCAAAACGTTCTCGACATACATCTGTAGAACAAGAACAATTGCACTTATCTGAACAAAATTTCTCCTGTCCTTCAAAGTACTCGTGTCCAGCATTTATACAAAGCTGCAGACGTCTACGCCAGTTCTGAAACGCTTGGGGTACCCTTGTTGGGGAATACTCCTCAGCTATGAATGAATGATTTTGAAGTTCTTGCACCCTTGAAAAAGACTTCCAAGAAAGCTCCTTTTTAATATTTGGGACAATCAAAAATCATATGGTGCAAGATCGAGTGAATACGCAGGATGGGGTAGCTGTTTGTTTTTTTTCCTGCTCCAGATAGGTCGTCACTTGTGGGTTTTTCGAGCACTGGCATTGTCTTGAAGAGGGAGAACCCTTGACACGCCTGTTGTTATACGGTGCTCCTTCATCTCCTTAACCATTTTGGGAAAAACAATGTTGGTAGTATTGTCCATTTATATATGATTATATTTATTCAGGCAAAGTGTCCACGTCTACCATTCTTTGGGAATCGAAAAAAAATTCTGAAAATCATCTTCCATGAGCGAAAGTCGTCGGAGGATTTGGGGATGCTACGCCAATTCAGATTGAATTAGCATTCCCAAATTCCCATTTCCTTAATGAGTTCAAGGTTCATCTTCTGCAACCCAAACATAGTTGCCGATAATTCTGGGTGTTGTAAAGTAATAAAACCATGTCTCGTCACTTGTGACAACGTCAGTTAATCGTTGGGGCCACTAAGTTCAAACATTGCTAGCATTTCCTCGCACGAGTCTACTCTAGCCCTTTTTTGCTGTTGTGTCAGTTTGTGGGGTACCAATTCGGCACAGATCTTTCGGAACTTTAAATGTTGATGAATAATTGCTTCCACACTGCCAATCAATACATTGACATCTAAACTTATTACCTGAACGGTGAGGTGATGGTTTTCCTTAAGGAATTCAAGAACAGCAGCGATGGTTCTCTCGCTCACGGCCTCCTTCTGCCTTCCTGCACGAAGGAGGTCTTCGAAGATCTGCCATCCTTCTATAGATTTGCGCATCCATCCCATAACACTGTCTTATGAACAAACATGATCCCCATATATATGATAAATCGGCATGATTTTTTTTTGCATCGTCCCCAAGTGAAAATGTAAAATATTTCCTCGTGTTTAGTAGGCTCCATAGCAACAACGCTCAGATTTCGCAGACCGAACTTTAGACGCCGCCAGCGAAATGAGAAAGGATGATAAAGCCTTTGTTTTTAACACGTAATGACCAATTTAGACAAGCTTTCAAACAAGTCGTAGATCGTTAACTTCGAAGGAACGAGTGCAAATCTACAGACACCTGTCAAGAATTTTTTTGAATGCCTACCCTAAATATGGAACTTTTAGAGACTTCCAGATATAACATTGTCTTCCATACGTGACTCCTCGAGGCCATATGCAAGAATCCGGAGATGTCCACAACGAGGTCTGACCAAATGCTCTGTGGGAGAGTTGCTTACAGAGGAGAGAAGATGCTTTAAAGGGAGTTTGTCACTGGGAGAAGGGTCTAATCCATTCTTAATCAGATCTTGCGTAAGATGTTACAAAACATTTCAGTTAAATTCTCTCAACAGAAAATAAATTCTGATTGACGTTGTAATGGAAATTCTTGTGAAGTCTTGATCCCTCTTTTTCCTTCCACACTAGCTGCCTATGTGTGGAGAGGTTTTCTCCAAGTTAGAGCAAAACACTCTGACATGGATGGTGCCTTGACGTGACGTCAGAGCTTTTCACCAAACCATCTGGCAGACATCTTTCCAATCATAAAAAAGCTCTACTATGAGTCGGGGACAGGCGAAGGGGGAGCAGGAGCCTGCAACCCTTCCCAAAAATTATGGTATGGAGAAAAAGAAATTGAAAATGTTTCAAGAATTGTATTGTAAAACCTGACAGCTTTCTGGGAAGTCCTTGATGTAGGCTTTCCCAATCAGCATTTGAAACATCATTAAAAGTTGAAGTTTGTTCTTCTTTCCTTTTTTAATTCATAATTTAAAAGAAAAGGAGAAACAGGGAATAAAAGCAAAGAAGTTTAAAAAAATCAATATTTAATTGAAATTCAAATTGATGAAAAATTATTTTTTATAAAATTTAAAAGTACAAATTTAAATATGAACTGCAAAATTGAATTTCATTTTTTAAATTTTTATTTAAATGAAGAATTGTTGAATTGATTATTTGGAGATTTTTCTTCAGCAGTTATTAGTCCTTCAAATGAAGGAAAAAAAAGATTTTTAAGGTTTAAAATTTAAAATTTTCATGAAAAGGGTAATAAATCAGACTGAAGTTAGGGTTGGGATGTTTTACCTCTGAGCGGCACTTTTTTGCACACAATGGGCTAAATGGCCAGGTCACATGGACCCTGAAGGCTCAGAGAAGGTTGGGAGAGGGGACCCACTGGAACAGCTGTTGGGAGACAGATGGTAGCTTCCTGTCAAGGCCATTCAGCGTTTTCTTTAACGTGCACAGGCTATGGCTCTCCCGCACACGGGGCCACAGCTTAACGTCCCATCCGACGGACGGACGGCGGCCTTTCCAAGCCCTTCGGTGTCCCCTACTGACCGTGGGCAGGGCGGGGAATTTTGCGGAGATAAATCTCAACGCTGACCCAGCTGGGACTCGAACCTGGGAACTACAGATTACGAGCCTAGCGCGCTACCGACTGAGCCACCCCCGCCCCACTGAAGTTAGAAGAATTATTAAATTGATAATTAAAATATATTTTTTAAATTCTCTTCCAGAGGCTTGATTAAATGAAGAATATTTTTCTTTTATTCAATTTATGAGGATTTAGAAGAATGGATATGGTAATTTATGTTGATTTTTTTTCCAAAGCAGATATAAGTTTTTTTTGTCTTTCAGTGTTTTTTTTACGACATTTACATAAATCGAATTCTTTTTGCTTCTCTTATTAGCATTCTCAAAGAGACTCTCCTTGATCCTTCATCATCTTCATCCTCTCGTATCTTGGGAAGCTTCTGTCAATTCTACATTGCAAACGTCCACATATTTAAAATTGGTACCACACACAGAGAGAAATGGGATAAGGTAGAGTCTGTAGAAATTCAGGAATAAAGTTATAATTTTTGTAGTTGTATGCGTTGTGATAGAGACAAAAGAAAAAACCGTCTTGGTATCTTCTCTTCCCTGGATGAGGTGACAGGTCTATATTCTATCAAAGTTCAGGGGAAAGTTCTGTTCTAGTTGATCATCCAGGTATGGTTGCTGTGTCGTAGCTTCCTTTCTTGAGTTTGTTGGAGGTGTTGGAGGTGGGCAATTCCATGGGGGTTCTGCAATCAGAGTTAGTGGATTCATGAGCCTTTGAAAGGTGCCAGTACTTGCAAGGAAACCTGCTGTTTTCTTTCCTTCTATATTCTGTTGTATAACGTGGTGTCTTTTAGAAACTTGATGATTAGAAGATATATTTTATTTTTGTGTCTCTTAGGGGAAAGAATACTTTCAAGTGAGAATTCATGCACTCCCAATTTTCTCATTTCATCAAAGAGAATATTTCTATGTACAGAGTAGGCCGTACAGTTGAGGATAACATGTGGCACGGTTTCATTTACATCACAATTTTGGCCTTTGCTGGTCTCCGATTTTTTCATTATATGATGCATTTTATCATTTAAACGTGTATGGCCTGTTCTTAACCGAGTGATTTTGACTTGGTCTTTTATGTTTTTGAGGCAAGAACATGTTTCCGAGATATTTTTGGACACTAGTCTTCTGTGATTGGGCGCCAATGAAGTTTGTTCTGAGAAAATGTTTTGAAGACTTTCCAATGGTTGTGAATTGATGACTGCCTTGAGTTTGTTGATATTGTGGGAGTTTTGGATTAGGGAGTAGCGCTATTGATTACTTTAGTTAGTTTGTCAGCAATCTCATTTCCAGTGAGTCCTATGTGGCTAGGCACCCACTGGAAAAATATTTTATTATTATTATTATTATTATTGACATTTGTAGAGTTGTAGGATTCTTGTACTATATTCTGGTGGCAGCATTTGTAGGGTTCTTTTTTTATGGAAAGAAGTGCTACTTTACTGTCTGTGATAAACACAATTTTTTTATTTCTTTCCTTTTCTCTCCATTTTAAGGCTTCTTTCAGTGCCACGAGTTCTGTGTCTGTTGGGCTGGTACATGTTGTCAGATTGAAACGAAATCTACAGTTGTTTTCTTTGTCGTAGAATGCCCCTAATGCAAAGTTAGTTTCATTCTTTGAAACTCCATCCGTAATTTTTTTTATGTGAGAAGTAAAAGTTTGTCCAGGTGTCTTTCTGTTTTCTCTAGGATATCTTCTTGAATGTAATAGTGTTTGCAAGTTTGTGATTCCTGGAATATCTGTTATTATTTCTGGAATGTCGAGGGTCCAGGGTGGCAAATCTGAGAGCCATTTGAATTTTTCTTTCATCTATTTTATATCTTCATAGATGGGATCTTGTTTTAAATATTGTAAGATTTTTCCTGTGGGTATAATGTTTGTAATTTAAATAAACAGATGATGGTTTTGATGACTGGTGGCCACTCTTACGAATTTTTTTTCAACTGTTCCTATAATCTGATTTTAATGCGAGGCATGGGGGTCTTTGCCAGAATAGAAATATCGGGACATGATGGAAGTTGTATTGTGCAAAATTTTAGGATTTTATGTTGAGATATCTCAATTTTTGGTTTTAGTGTTTTCGTTGCATTGACTGTTAGGTAGAGACCATATTCAATTTTGGACCTGGCTTACTGAGTAAAGATTTATTAGGCATTTTGGTTTGCATCCTCGGGTTGTACTTGCATACATATGAAACGTTGTAGGTGCTTTATACTGGCCAACTGGAGGCTATAATAGTGCTCATTCCAGAACATTTTGTTGTTGAAAATAAGGCCTAAAAATTTGTGTGATACCACCTGTTTGATATTTTCTTCCTCAATTTTAGTATTAATTGCTGGTGTGGCTCTTCTTTTTCTTCTGATGGATAGCATTACTCTTTCATCTTTCGAAATTTGAATGTCATTTTTTGAAGTATACTTGAAGCAAGTTTACGGAGAGTTGCATATTTTCTTCCAGCTTGTGGGAGGAGGTGTTACTACTCCATATGGCAATGTCATCCGCGTAAACTGTAATTTTGGTGTGTGTAACTGCAAAAATTTGGCAGGTCATACAGATAAATACTGAATAATAGAGGCGAAATTATGCTTCCCTGGATGAAGCCTGTCTTGATATGTTTTTCTAGAGAGAGCTGTGTCTAATTTTATTTCTATAATTTTATTTTTAATAATTTGTTGAATGGCTTGAAGCATATTGCCGTGGATACCATTTGTTGTATTTTGAAAAGAAGGCCATCTTGCCAGACTGCATCAAATTCGAAAGCCATTTGAATTTCAAATGGCTCTCATTTTTCAAAGAAAGAAACTATTCATCCCCTTTATATCCAAAAAGATGACCGCTGTAGGCCTGTTAGAGTGTAGTGTTTGTTCAAGATCTAGGATAAGATATCTGAGGTTATCTTGTGTACATCTAGCTTGTCTGAATCCTGTTGAGATGTTGTTTGTATCAATATACCAGTTGAGTCTAGATTTCATCAACTTTTCGAATGTTTTCAGAAGTCATGAATTCAGTGTGATGGGCCTGTATGCTTCTAGACTGGTGGTGATTTTATTTGGCCTTCTAATGAGTATAGTTTGTGCCAGGTTCGAATCCTTGGGAAATAGTTTATCCTCCCAAAATTGGTTGAATAGGTTTAGAAGCTTTTTTTTGGACGATGCTTGGTTGGTTTTTAATCCTACTCCTCCGCTTGATCCGTTTCTGTACAGGATGACCACAAAATTAAACAGTAATAACTCATGAAATAATGAACATTTTTATGCTAATGCTATTGTAAAGTTGCAAAAAGGGAAAAATATTTTATGCAACAACTTCACGAACACCATTCGTTGCACGAACAAGTCTATAATCAATCTCAATAATGCTCGTTGAAGCAGTGATAGTGGAAGTGCTGTTGGGGAATCAGAACGTGGGATTTGTTTCAACAAGATAGATTGGATCACCATCAGATGGGTCTTGTCTTATGAGGAACATTTGCAACAGAGAATTTCTTGAGAGTTGGATTTTTCTAAATGGACCAATCCTATGTGGCTTCGAAATTCATCCATCTTGACTCTTTGATGCTTTGTGAAGATATCTGCAAACCAATCCTGTTGCTGATCCTCCGAACCCGAGCAACAGGATCTCAAACATGATTTCCATGATCATGCTTCAAAGCAGAGGTGGGTCTAGAAAATGTCTTTTAGGGGGGGGGGGGGCGATATACGAGGCAGGTTTCCTTCTCGTGCTAAGAGATCCACTGGTGAGAAAATGGACTTCGCAACTTTAATACTTCTTTTAGCATAAAAGCAGCCTATTATTTTTGCTTTGAAGACAAAAGCGATTTAATGACCTAAGATTACACCCAATCCTCGATTTACACAGTAGGTAAGTTGTAGGATATCACGGTATAAATCGAGACCAACAACTTATGGGAAAAATGAGGATTGGTTCCAAAAGAAATCCTTGCTAAGAATGAAACGTGCATCTCTCTCTGATTATAGATCTGACATCTGATTTTGTTATCGAAGAAACTGAGTCATTATATTCAGGAATATAATGCCCCGCTGCTACCACATCTGCAACTTGTGCGACTGCACTGAACGGTATTGTTTTAAGGGTGGCAAATTTGAAAACCAACTAACAATTACAGCTGCAGAAAGATTGACCGGAATAAGTATGACGTAGTTTTCAACAGATAAATTTCGATTGCTTTTAAAAATGACAATTGAGTTAGCTACATTAATCGTTGATATCTAATGTCTGATTTGGAGAAAGGGTCAGCAGAATTCAAGTTCGCTCAGGGCTGCAAAATAGTTAGCCCTTATTGTATTCACATAGTATATCATTCCTGTCAGATATATTATTAAAGATGTAAGAACTAAAAATAGCCATCGTACCGTCAACTAAAGTCGAACTTTCTTCGTGTACTTCATGTTTTAGTTCACTATGATGTTCCGCCGCAGCTGCTACATCATCTACAACTTCGTAAATGCCGTTATTCTTTTTTACCTCACACATATAAGGATATATCGTTGGATTCTTCAGTTTCTACAGCTGCGCACACATCAAAAGCTGTGGTAGAAGGGCAATCGCCATTCCCTTACCCAGAGGAAGGATGGTGAAAGCTATGACATTGAAGGGATTTGACTTGACGTCATTAGCAAGCAGAGAAATGCAGTCTGGGAATCTTCTGGGAGCCGTTGCTGACCAGTGGAACCTACGATTACTGTCAGTGCGTACGCACTGACATCAGTGAGTCAGTACGCACTGACATAAGTGTGTACGTGCGTACGCACTGACATGCAACCGTAGGTTCCACTGGTCATACGTGCGTACGCACTGACATACGCACGTATACGCACTGACATACGCACGTACGCACTGACATACGTGCGTACGCACTGACATAAGTGAGTCAGTACGCACGACTCACTTATGTGAGTCGTGCGTACTGACTGACAGCAATAGTATGTTCCCAAGGGAACAACCCTTCCTAAGACGCCGTTATTGGCTCAGGAGGGTTTAGTCATTTGAGGGGTGAACAGGTTGTAGAGTTTCATGTTGCCCTGTGGATGGACACTATGGTCGACACTTATTGTTGACCACCAGGCTCCACAATATCTATTTGCCACATGGAGCGAACTTGGCTATCTGCTGCTGCCCCTTTCTTCAGATCTGCCATTAGCTTGGTCAACTTTACATCAGCTGAGGTTAGCTTATTAGCAAATTGGCAGCACGGTGCGCCTTCGGGTTCCAACTTCCTCTGGTATGACTCAGACGATTGCGCTAAACGAAAAGGAACAGGTCAACCCAGACCTACGACAAGAACAGAGCAGATGCCTTTATTTTTTAGAGTATTTCGGGGATTGAAACTTTGCAGTTGTTAAAACTCCCCAATGTAATTTTGCAGTTGAATTAAATTTTTACATTTGTTATAGTTTATTTTGTTGTTTGAGATGGCTTTCCGTAACTAAGGCTCAATTCTTATATTCGACCTAATGCACATCACGTGATCGACATTACTCTCGGTCAGACCGATTCAGCCTTTTTCGGGAATAACACCTTTCCGTATGCAGTTTGTAGGGGACGCGGAGAAATATCGATAATACGAGATGGTTGGTAACCCTTGGTGTATTCAAGTGTGTGTGTTTGGAGGGGGAAAGGTTTGAGTTCTACCCCCACTCCCGCCACTTGAGATTTTGAGTAACATATTTTTTCTAGGGATACATCTAAAAATTCGAGCAACAGGCTTGCCATTTTTAGGAAATGATATTAAAATATGTCAACTTCCATAATTCGTAACTGTTAATTCGTAACTGCTAATTATTGAACCTCATGCTGTGTTTATAACGTTATTTTGAAATGTCAACTTCCATTTCAAAGTTTCTAAGTATGCCATTGGCAACGCTGTGAAGAACGAAGGTATTCATTGTGTTGACTTTCACTGTTGCTATTCGTAACAAACAAAGTCAACAGAGTTGTATTCGTAACAACAAAGTGCGAAACAGAAACATTCATTACGAAACAATGAAAAAATTATTTTTCAGCTTCAACGTCGAGAAGTGGTTCCTTTCTGTGGACTTTCGTCATTTGTTTCTTCTCGTTTGTGCGTGGAGAGTTTGCTATGTCAGCCTACGCCAGCCAGTATCTAAAGTATCAACGTGGGACGCAAGTGTGCTCAGTAGAGTGTTTTCCCTGAGCACTAGGACGAATAAACGGGTTCCTGGCGCTACTTGTGGTGATCTTGACATCCTCCTCTGTGAAGGTAAGCCTAACTCTCAATGCCCCATTTATCTAGTCATGTTATGCAGTAGTGAATATATACAATGCACAGTTATTTTATTTCTTTAGCCAATATCGTTGTTGTTTGTCGGGGGTTGGACGCCCAGAAGATTGGTAGCCCCGCTTTAAGTGCGGACGTCTGTAATATCGCGCTGGTAAGAAATGGTAATATATTTGGGAATATTTAATATATTGGGATTTGAATGGGGGATAAGCAATCATTTTCTTGTTATTTGACTATACTTTAGCTCAGGAGTTATTTCTCTTGTGTTTTATTACTATAATATTTATGTGTTAACTCAGTGACGGAGACGTGCAAGGCTTTGAACCTTGCAGGTTTCCGTTTACTCGGTGTTACGATACCAGAGTTGTGTTGTTTTACCTCTGAGCTGTATACAATGGAGTAAATAGCCAAGTCACAGGTATCCCGAGTGCTTAGAGGAGGTTAGGGGAATAGAACCCACTGGACAGCTGTTAGGAGACAGATGGTAGTCTCCTCTCATGGCCATCCAGCGTGTTCTCTAAAGTTTGCAGGGTATGGCTTTCCCTGTCAAGGCGCCATGGCTTAATGATCATCTGACGGACAGTGGCCTTTCCAAGCCCATCGATGTCCCCTACTGACCGAGGGCAGGGCGAGGAGTTTTGAGGAGATAAATCTCAACATCGGCCCAGGTGGGATTCGAACCTGGGAACTGCAAAGATACTAGAAAGATGTGGCAGTGGCACCAGAAGTTTCGTCTTGGTTACCTAAACCGAAAAAAATAAAAATATTAAATTTTGTTTCGTTGCCGAGTGGTTAGCGCGCTTGGCTACTGATCTAAGGGACCTGGGTTCGAGCCGGGTAAGGCATGGCTGTTTGTGTCGTTTTTCTGATGAGGGCCTGCCATCCTCTCAGACCTACTATGGCATATAAACTGACAGGCTCCTGTCTGACCTCTGTGGCAAGCAGTTGCTTGAGGGGGTATTTATTTTTTATTTATAAATTTAGCTATGGTAAATTGGTAATACGACCTTCGTTTTAGACTGCTAACAGAATATTCAATAGGAAGGTATATTTGATTTTGTAATAAACCCAGATGAAACGTGGGAGCATGATGGGAAAACTTTACTCACAACACTGGATGTTTCATTTGATTTGAACTCGAAATCGGGTTGTAATTATTTTGGCAAACCTCCTGTTGCTCCTCTTTGAACAGCGAAGTATTTTTACCGAGTATTTTTATATATTCAATTAGAGTAAATCACATTTTTATATAATCAAATCTATATATATATACACACATTGGTAGTTAAATATTTCTTCAACGGCTATGATGCGACTACCACACATTTCTCGTATCATTCTCCAACGCAATGTCCTGCTTCGCCCATTGGGCAAGTATCAGTGTCCACTCCCGACTTGGGGCCTGTGCGACAGAGATGCTTTCCAGAAACTGAAGTCGTTCAAGAGAGCATTGAGAGGGACGTAATATCACCAACTGTTATCTTTAATCTATGGGCATAAAATCTTTTTGGAGAATTGTTCGTTGGGTGTCTCTCCTGCTTTCATTTTGTTGATATCTTGTATAAATAAAAAATAAAAAATATTATTTAACCAGCTGTATCTATTACTTAAATGGTTTTATTATTCTTATTAATAAGAACTTTTCATTTTATTAACATTTGAACCGTAAAATCAATTATTTAAAGCATGTATATATTTTAATGCTTCTATATTTTGTAAAAAAAAAGTGGAAAACCTTTTTTTTTAAGTTCTGAAAACTATCAAGTATATCTATTAGTCCTTTAATGTTTTGCGTTTCGTTCAGATGACAAGGTGCCCAAAAGTTCCAGGAAAACGTCATCAGGACCCAGATGTTCTCCGTTCTAACAACCGTTTCCTGGCGCTGCCTGTGGTGATCTTGACATCCTCCTCTGTGAAGGTAAGCTTTACTCTCAATGTCCCATTTACCTATGTCACAGAATTTATCTATTTATGCAGTAGTGAATATATGTAGTGCACAGTTGTTTTATTTCTTTAGCCAATATTAATGCTGTGTGTAGGGCGTTGGACGCCCAGAAGATTGGTTGCACCGCATTAAGTGCGGATGTTTGTAATATCGCGCTGGTAAGCCTGGGTTCGAGCCCCGGGTAAGGCATGGTGTTCGTGTTGTTTTCTGCTGAGGTCCTGCCATCCTCTCAGACCTTCTACTATGGCATATAAACTAACAGGCTCCTGTCAGACCTCTGTGGCAAGCAGCTGCTTGAGGGGGTATTTATTTTATTATTTTTTAAGAAATGGTATTATATTGGGGAATATTTAATGTATTGGGATTTGAATGGGGAATAAGCAATCGTTCTCTTGTTACTTGACTATACTTTAGCTCAGGAGTTATTTCTCGTGTGTTCTATTACTATAATATCTATGTGTTAACTCAGTAGACGGAGACGTGCAAGGCTTTGAACCTTGAAGGTCTCCGTTTACTCTGTGTTACGATACCAGAGTTGGGTTGGGTTGTTTTTACCTCCGAGCTGCATATAATGGGGTACAGTCGCTCAAAAATATATCCGAACACTATGGTTGATTACAGAATTCAGAAAAAATTACCTGGCTACGTTTTTTTAGAAATTAGTGAAGATCTCTTTGGAGAACCTTAATTGTTTGTGGGGTGTCTATTCTGCATTCACTTTGTTCATATCTTGTATAAATTAAAAATAATAAATAATATTTAACCAGATGTATCTATTACTTAAATGGTTTTATTATTCTAATTAATAAGAACTTTCATTTTATTAACATTTGAACCGTAAAATCAATTATTTTAAGCAGGTTTATATTTTAATGCTTTTATTTTTTGTAAAAGATGTGGACAACCTATTTTTTTTTTATTAAAGTTCTGAGAAATGTCGATTAAATCTACTACTGCTTTAATGTTTTGTGCTTCTTCCTTTGGTTCAGATGACAAGGTGCCCAGAAGTTCCAGGAAAACGTCATCAGGACAAGAAGTTCCAGGAAAACGTCATCAGGACAAGAAGTTCCAGGAAAACGTCATCAGGAAAAGAAGTTCCCCATGTGGGGAAAAGCGCGAATTCGACGACAATGAAGGTACGTCTTGAAAAATTTGTCCATTCAGTCGAATGTACGGATTTTCTTTTTTGAACCTTTGTTTCGAAAATGATGATCAGCTTGAAAATTATATGTAGGTTTTATATGCATTTTGTGAATTGTTTTCCCATATGAACTTTTCTTTGCCAGATGTAACATTGTCACCCATTCGTGCCTCCAAGAGAAGAGATGCAAGAGACAGCGATTCCGGACACAGCGAGGATCTCATCGACGGATTGGACAGCAGAGTGTGACAAGGCACAATCTCTGGGGTTGCTTAGAGAGAAGGGAAGTTCCTTTTAAGGGGGCTTCTTCCAATGGGAACGGGTGGGAGCAAGGTCTAATCTTTTTTAATTAGATCTTGCGCAAGATGCTACAAAACATTTTCATTAAATTCGCTCAACAGAAAATAAATTCTGATTGACACTTTAATGGAAGTTTTGTGGTGTTTTGAGCCCTCTTTTTCCCTCCACACTAGCTGCTTATGTGTGGAGGGGTTTTCTCCTGGTCAGAGCAAAACACTCTGACATGGATGGTGCCTTGACGTGGCGTCAGAGCTTTTCACTAAACCATCTGGAAGACATCGTTCTAATCATAAAAAAAAGATGTACTATGAGTCAGCGTATAGGCGAAGGGGGAGCTGGAATCCGCAATCCTTCCCGAAATTCTAGTATGGCGGAAAAGGAAATTAGAAGTGTTCCCAAAATTTGAAATGTAAAGTGAGTAAAATTAATTTAACCTTCTGATCTACTTTATAATGCGAACAAACCGTTTAACTGTTGCAGGAGATATGAATTAAAATACGAACGTTCGTATTATAATTCAGACCTTCTGCCATCGAAATTTAATGATGCAGAGGATCTACATTTTGATACGAACAAAGTGTTTAACTGATGTCAGCAAAAGATCTTCATTTTGATACGAACAAATCGATTAGTAGAAAGTTAAACGGTTCTCCTAAAACTTTCATCTATGTAGTTTTAGGAAACTGCAGAGATGTAGTTCTGTCATTGGATTGTAACAGTGACAAGGAGTTAAACTGTTCTCCTAAAACTTTCATCTATGCAGTTCTAGGAAACTGCCTTATCACCTTCTGCCATTAGTTAAGCGATTTCTTCGTATTATAATGTAGATCTTCTGTCATCATTAAATTTTGTATTATAATGCAGTTTTAGGTAAAACTACATTATAATACAAACTTTGTCTAGAATATACAGTCTGAACTGCTGTATACTCTCCCTTCTAACATCATACTCGAAATCAGCATGCTATATGTTTTCAATCAACTATACAGAGTTCTGGTAGAGACAAACCACTGTGTCGAGAATCTTCTGTCTTCAGTGATAACAAGATTATATTTCAACCAGGCCCTGATTTAGAGAAAAAGAAAGGGGACTCAGCTTTTATGAAACAATTCTTACTTTCATTGGATTGGTGATAAAAATTTCTTGATTTAAACATGCTTTAACCTGCTTGTGATTATACATGCTTGTGATAATACGTTTTATGATTTAAACCTGCTTGTAATCAACGACAAAGTATATCGATCAGCAAAGTCAAAAGTCATATTGAAACTTGTGGTTGATTGTGAGTTAGGCTGGGTTTGTTTTTTTCTGCACATAATAGATTAAATAACCGTGTCACAAGAACCTCAAGGGTTGAATGGAAGATAAGAGGACCCACTGGACAGCTGTTAGGAAACAGATGAAAGCCTTCGGTCAAAGCCATACAGCGTGATTTTTAACGTGCACAGGGTATGGGCTCTCCCGCACACTGCACCACCGCTTTACGTTCCATTCGATGGACAGCGACCTTTCTAAACCCATCAGTGTGACCTTTCCTACCAATCGCAGAACGGAGATAACAAACATGTTATATATCATCAATTGCAGTAGTTTCGACTTTGTTAGCCTTTTGCAAAATTTTGTTTGCTAACCAGGATTGCTTTTACCAATGGTTATTTTCTAATGTCTCTGATTGAGAGCAAAATAATTTTTTTCGGTATAAAACAACTTTAAAAGTAGATGGGAGTAGCTTCCCGTTAGCTACTTGACAAAACAAATGCTCCCATTTGAGGGTGGGGGAGGCAGTTTGATCTAGTATAACTATAAATATGTGCCATAAAGTGGTAAAACACATTGAAAACTTCATCTTAACTTAAGTAAAGGTCCCCAACCAAACGACATTGGTTTTCAATAATTTTTTTTTGTTCGTATCACCCGAGTAAACTGACAAATTTCTCATCGCGAAAGTAATGAATTAATATAATCAAAATATATATTTTTATGAGAATATAAAACGAAATACAAAATCAAGGGCAAACTCTTAAGTCGGTGATTTCCTACGTCGGTACACGTGGGACTCGAACCTGGGAACTGCAGATTACGAGCCTAGCTCTGCGGAGTTACTAACACCCTCTTCCCACTCGTGATCTTGCTATTTTAGCTATTGTGTGTACAAAATTGCTCTCAGAGATGAGATAACCAAATTCTTAGTCCAAATATTTTCTGGGAATAGCTAACAGAGTCAAGTATATTACAATGACAAGGAGTAACATTGTCAAAACATAGCCTTTCTTTCTGCACTTTTATAAAGTTGTCTTTCTCATGACTAAAAAATAATAGATTTCTACGATTACAGCTTTTTTTCGTTTATCTTCAGGACACTGGATCCAACTTAGATTTTTTTTGTTGATGGCCGTGGCCGAATGGTTAGCACGCTCGACTAGTGATCAAAAGGACCTGGGTTCGAGCCCTGGATAAGGCATGGATGTTTGTGTTGTCTTTCTGCTGAGGTCTCGCCATCCTCACAGACCTTCTACTGTGGCGTATTAAACTAACAGACTCCTGTTAGACCTCTGTGGCAGCAGCAGCAGCAGCTTGAGGGGTATTTATTTTTTTTTTTATTTATTTAGTAGGCACGAGATCCATAGCCATTTCCATCTGATTGTTGTATCCCTCTACGGAATGATTCATTTATTGATGCGGGATGATTCTTGTTGATATTTCCTATGTACCGTATTTCTTCGATTCTAAGACGCAATTTTTTCCCATATAAACGTCTCTAAAAACGGGGTGCGTCTTAGAATCGATAACGTCTTAGAAACGCAGTTTTGTTTTTCGATTTTTCTCGCGCTTTGCACACGGCACCAAACGTTATGTTTTTACGCGGAAACCCCGCCTCCAAGTTTGACCGTTATCGCACTCTCCAATTCCATTGGAGAATAAAGTGGCGTGGGTATTTTCCCGCGCTTTCCAAATGTGAAGACATCGTTATTTCATTATAGTGGAGCTCTGTGAGAGGATTATAGTGAGCTCTTATAGTGAGCTTGGAACCTGGCTGTTGACTGACAACCTTCCGCTGACACCTTCCGGAAAAATTAAGAAAGCGCCGGCATCAAAATTGCCGGAATGGGTATCAACAGCTTGGAAGCTAATCCCAGAAAGAATAGTGCAGCACTCTTTTAAAAAATGTTGCATCACCAATGCTGACCGTGGCTCAGAAGACCATATATTATGAGATAATGAAGATAAAGACTGCTCAGAAGAATCAGACTCTGAATTTGAAGTAGACTCTGATATTGATTCAGATGCAGATATCGACGGCTCAGAAGAATCAGACTCTGATATTGATTCAAAAGGAAGCGATGAATATCATACCTGCTGATAAATAGGTACTATTCTTATTAGTAAATTGAATTCTATTATAATAAAAATATTTGTTAGATATATTTTAGTGTTTTTTTTTCGTAGAATCAAAGTTTTTTTTCTGTTGGTGGTACTGAAATTAAGGTGCGTCTTACAATCGATGGCGTCTTCGAATTGAAGAAATACGGTAATTAGTTTAGTTTTGTTATTAGCAGCCAATATTGCGTGAAATCTTCCCCATTTCTTAATAAAACGGAGAGATATTCCGGCTAATGTGTGGCAGAGTTGCGACATCATTTAACCTTTAACATGCCAGGCTTATAAAACAGAATTTACTCTGGTGGCTGGGAAAAATTTTAAATGCTTCCGGCAGAATTAAAGACTAATTTAAAATCTTATACTGAAATAGCTAATAGACAAAAATAGGTATGTCATATACCAAAACAATGAGCATTTTATTTTGAATTTCAAGAAAAAAAAAAACGTTTGAGAAAAATAACGTATATATTAATTTTAACACCACTTTTTGAATTGATATAGAAGAAAAAGGAGTAATTTCATCGGATTTAAACCCTGCTCTGAAATAATTAATGAACAGAATACGGCATGCTATATCTCAAAAGAAGTAGCATTTAATTCTATATAATGACAAATAAACAGATTTATTTGAAACAGAATAATTACATAGTACCGTATTTTTTCTTGTACAGTACTGCCAGAAATTTCTTTCGAGTCGTTATATTATGTACTATCACTCTTATTATCAACATTTAATACTAACACATTACCCAGGTTATTTTTGAGAGAATTTACAAAGCTCAAGAAGAAGTTTAATGGCAAGTGTAGAAGAAACACTCTCCATGAAAGTTTAGTTTAGGAACATTAAAATAAGGAAGAAAACAACCATATGCTTCGGTGTCATAAAAAGCCCCAGTAATGGCTGCTACAGCAATTGCTTCTTTTTCATTTTTTAGCTTTATTGAATATATAAATCATCAGGTTTTTATATTCTTTCGTAAAACTTTTGTCCATAAACTTTCAGGATTGATTAAAAAAGCATTTGAAATGGCCAATTTCTATGGGAAATGAAATAAACTCTTAGAGCATACTATTCTGGGAACTATAATTCCCAATGGAATGAAAAATAAAAATATGCAGTTTAAAAATGAAACGCACGAAGTGCAGGATGCCGCTAACTTAGAAATAAATTAGGAATATGATAATCTATGAAAATTTTAATTTAGTCTTTCGTATCAATCGTTATAAGTTGAGTTGGGTTGTTTTACCTCTGACGGGCACTTTTTTGTTCTCACAATGGGTTAAATGTACAGGTCACAAGGACCCCAAAAGCTCAGAGATGGTTGAGGGGAGGGGACTCATTGGACAGCTGTTGGTAGACATAAAATAGCCCTCCGTGAAGGTCATCCAGAATATCGTTTAACGTGAAAAGGGCAAGTGATCAAAAATTGAATGTGTGTACGCAAGGTACGTATATTTATTGCAGATTATCAGTACATAGTCGCATATTTCATCAGTACATAGTCGCAGATTTAATCAGTATATACTGACCCACCTCGGCCGGTTATACAAGCCTGTAGAGCTCTTGGCATTCCATCAGTCAGATGGTTATTGGCATCCTAAAGTATGGCGTTCCAAACTGCACCCAGTTGGGCACGTAACTGTACCAGGTTCGCCGCCAGAGAGATCTAGCGACCCATAAGGGCGCACACATGCTCAATGGTGACTAGTCTGGGGAGTATGGTGACCATGGGTGGAACTCCACACCTATGAGACTGTCCATTATTGCAAGTGCAGTGTGTGGGGTGGAATTGTCCTATTGCAGAATCAGTCCAAGAATTGTAGTAAGGGAGGGTCTTGATACAGGAATAAAGATATCAATGTAACGTCTCGCCTTTAGTGCACCAGAAACATGGAGCAGAGGTGACTGGCTGCCATACATAACCATGCATCATGTATTGTACACCTCTCTTTATTTCGGGGTGGGGGGCGGGTCTCGAAGGACCCGCCCCCCATGGGGTAAGCACGTATTCCGTCTCACGACACTACACGCGCTTGGCAAGAGAAGCTGGAAGTAGAAGATAAAGTTTTTCTCAGAGGAGACCAGTAGGGACTTGGAGTATGGGTGGTGTTAAAGGAGGTGCAGAGTGCAGCGAGGTTGAAAATGGAAAATAAGGAACAGAGCGAAAGCAGCTCCGGTCTCAAAGAAGAGAGTCCCGGAGCCGGCAGACAAGCCAGCCCGTCCCTCAGATGTGCCCTAACTCGGGCACTCTCGATGGACACCGTG
This sequence comes from Ryuthela nishihirai, assembly GCA_038380435.1. Classification (NCBI taxonomy): domain Eukaryota; kingdom Metazoa; phylum Arthropoda; class Arachnida; order Araneae; family Heptathelidae; genus Ryuthela; species Ryuthela nishihirai. The sequence goes on along the minus strand of JAWZYU010000030.1, from coordinate 6,908,625 downwards.
ACCGCCTCGCCTGCTACCTCACTGATCGCCTGAGAGCTCCTGAGTTCGTTAGCGAACTCTTCCGTAATCGGGCACCTGAGGATATGGAGGTAGGAAGATAAGGAGACGCCTTAACGCGCTTTCCCTGTCCAAGGAAAATGATGCTTAGGCAGCAGGGCGGTAGCCATATTGTTGCATTCAAAACAAACCGTCTGCCGCTGCAATCAAGCCTACTTTTCACGTGTTATACTCAGTTTTACTGTGCGTTATATACGGGAAGATTTTTTTTTACGACTAAGAGAAAGCCCATTTAAGCTATTTGGAATTTATATTGTTTTTTTCAGTGCAATGAATATTTCAATACAGAATTACTATATAGCAGAACTATTTATGTATTTCGTTGAATACGACAATAACAAACAATTACCAGATTTTTAAAGTTTATTTATACTGCACTGAAAACAGTAGAACACATTTTATGGATAAAACACTAAACATTATATGCAATAGCAGCATTTAAACTTAAAAAAAATCACATTTGTAAGAATCAGAAAATAGATGTTTTACGTTAAAAAAATTCTCATTCTACAAAAATAAAAAAAATTTGCTTAACAAAACTAAATAAAGCCAATAGTATAAGTAAAAAAAAGAACTAATATAAATATATATTTATACAAAAAAAACGCCCCAGATGGTGGCTCGAACCCACCAGCTCTATGTTTGTACCCTCAGCTTCACATCTCTCCCCCATCTCATGCTCATTCTCCTCCCTCAACCAGAGTTAACAATCAATACAAAATACACAATTATTACAATCTCTCAAAAAAGAAATCTCATAAGGATTGAAATACATCCTTCCTCAGCCACAAAGGAAAATTTCAAAATAATATCTGAAAAAACTATATGAAAAAAAAAGCAACTAAAAATTATACTAAGCAAAAATAATAAAAAATTAAAAAAATATAAGAAAAAGAAAAAAAAAATATATCCACAGGGTGAAGGGAACATAATATCCATTTAAAAAAAAAGGCAACGTTCCAGACAGTGGCTTGAACCCGACATCTCAGTGCCTGACTCTTCAGTCTCTCATACCTATCTTCATGTACGCCTAACCTACCCCTGAACTAAAGTAAAAATAAAATAACTATAAGCAATAAACTCGCTCTATTTGAAATCCATACAGAATTAAATAAATTCAGCATTCACCTTAAAAGGGACAATTAGAACCCTATCAGAAGAATTAACGAAAAGGAGAAAAGCATTACATTCTCCTCTTTTAACTAAAATTATTCAAACAGTTTGAAAAATTTTCACCCTAACTAATGATCGCTGTCACTCACCTATGATAATTTATACCAGATACATTAAATTAATCTAAATAGAAATTCAAAAATATAAGACTCCAATCCAAGAAAAAAAGGGGGCATTTAAACAAAACCCTTAAATGCTATCCAAATTTAAAAAAAAAAGATTATATTTCTCACCTTATGAAAATACTTTATTGCAATTTACTTTTCCCTTCTTACACTGAACTTATTAAATCATGAAGAGAGAGGAATTTAAACACTGAAACATTTAAACAAAATAATATCTAATACTTCCACCTAAAATAAAATAAAAAACAAGAAAGAAACTCCTTGATATTTTAATCACCTCTATTTAAAAGTATGTATGGATGTATGTGTCGTTTTTCTGCTGAGGTCCTGCCATCCTCTCAGATTCTTCTACTGTGGCATATAAACTGACAGGCTCCTGTCAGACCTCTGTGGCAAGCAGCTGCTTAAGGGGGTATTTTTTTTTAAATTCATCATCCGTTAAATAGAATACACACTAATATTCAATTACAGCCAGCAAAATTTTTTAACTGAGAAAGCCTGCAGAAGGAATTCTCAAATAAGTGTAATGTAAAATCAATCAATCAATCAATCAATCAATATAAGAAGTACATCTTCACATTTATCACTGAGTACAATCCGAAGAAAATAAAAAAAAATCTGGTGAAGAAGCGAGGTTTGTAACTTGAAATAAAACCGATTTCATAGCGGCGTAATTTCAACACGAAGTTGCTTGTATCATTATATAATTATTTAAACTTTTATAAAAATGACAAACTTACCGATGAAAGTAATTCCTGGTATCTTTTTTGAAGGGCGATTCGTGCAGCCGTAAGCTGAACAGGCTGCCGTAATACAAATGTCGAAAAAAATTAAATTTTTATAGCGCAACACTTCGTTACTCACCTATACTACTGATCAATGTTTTGAATAGAACAACATGCCGCGCAGTCGCCGATGCATCATTTTCAAGTGCTTAGGGCTCCTCCTCTTATCTTCCTACCTCCATTGCCTGAGGATATAGTGCCCGACATCTGCATCTGGAGCCCCACAGCCGCAGTAATTGTGGGTAGCGATCTAAAAGTACTCCAGATATTTTGGGAAACTCCCGTGTCCCGTCAGTACCTGCGTCAAATAGTGGTCAGAGGACATTAGGGATAGACTGAACCTTTTCAAGAATGTCTTTGTTTGAAGACCATTCTCAGTCGTATCCCAGAGCCGCTGCCACTCCTCAATTTCTGTTCGACATTGGATAGACTTCAGGGTAGTTTTTGAGGTCTTTACCGTTATCACAGGTTGAGTATTATTACCTGCTGAGCGGGCCAGTTGGTCTGCCCGCTCGTTCCCCTCATGACCTACGTGTGCCTTGATTCAGGAGAAGGAAACTGTGGGCATGTTCGTATTACCTAGGATGCGCTTGATCTCGTTAATAGTTTGATGCTGTTGTTTGCATCTTCAAGCGCTTGCAGAGCTGCCTGGCTATCCGTATACAACCGGATGTCGCTATTGTAACCGCCGTCATGGAGGGCCCACTTAAGGGCCTCTCTGATGGCAAGCAGCTCCACTTGGAAGGCTGAGCCATTATTTGAAACCTTCCTATTATAATCATACACTTTGGCTCCTTGATTGTAGATTGTGTAGGCTAAGCCTACACTATCCTCGCTCTTGGAACCGTCAGTGTATATCTCAATTCCTAATCCTGATGGTATCTCCTTGGACCATGACACACTCAGTCTTTTGGTGGGATGGATATCCCACTTAGCGGTATTTGTCTCGTAATCCTGTGGTCATACTGGACTCCAAGGAATGTTGCTTTCTCTTTAGCTTGCAGGACTCTGAAAATGGTCGCTTCTTTACCGACCGTCAAAAATAGCAGAGGGATTCTTGCTAACACCAGGAGGGCATCCGTAGATGTGGTCCTATAGGCCCTGGTGATTAGCAGTAAAACAGGTCGTTGGGCTGCAATCAGCTTTCTACACATGATGGAGTGGTCCGTCAGGCGCCACAAGGCGCCCGCTCCATAAGTTATGATCCGCTCCGTGCCACTGAGATATATTTCTTTGGGGACTTCACCTCTGAGTTCCCATGAGACGTGAGCCATTCGCCCTAGTTTGCACATAACATTTGTGCATTTAAGTTTGAGGTCCTGCAAGTGTGGGATCCAACTCATCCTTTCATCCAGAGTGATCCCCAAGTACTTAACAGTAGTCATATGGCGGATATTATTGCCATGTAATTTATAAATCAGGTACCTCTTTTTGAGGACACCCTCTTTGGCCATAGTCATGGACGTTCTCTTTGCAAAGCTGAACCCAAGCTTGTTGTGCAGACTCCATCCCTCAAGTATTAACAATGCTGTCTTGCCGGCTATCTCTAGTCTAGCTCTGGAGGATGCCGATATAACAAGCAGCATGTCATCAGCATAAGCCTGGAGCCAGACACCTTCAGGTATGGTCAACTCCAGGGCAGTATCGGCGACCAAGTTCCAGAGGAATGGTCCACTGCACGAACCCTGTGGGCAGCCTCTCTCCAAGTTTCTTGAGGCTGTCTCGCTAGGTCCTTGTTAGAATTGGTGTGCAGTGGCCAGATGCAGCAGATGTAGCTCAGGACAGATATGCTTGGAGAATTAAACTGCGCTGTCTGGTTGGACCTCCGCAACCCATGGCTGCTTGAGAATCATGATGAAGTTTCGCCAAAGGAAGAGGTCTTGGACCCATCTCCTTTGCGAACATATTCAATTTCGAGGGGTTTTATGTCCTTCCCCGTAGCCAGCTTGTACTGCAGAGTAAATGATTCTGTGCAAAGACATCACTACAAAACTGCTGCCAAGAGGTCAACTGTGCTTGGCGTATAGCGAGATTATACTCCGCCTGTTCCTTCCTGTACATTTCTTCTCTGAAACTTCTGTCCCCATTGCGGCACCTTTGATACCGTTTCCTAAGAGCTCTGACCCTTTTTCTCTTAATACTGAGCTCAGGTGTCCACCAGGGTACCGATCTACAGCCTGTGCTGGGTTGCCTCTTGAACCCAAAGGTTGTCTCACATCCAGAACGTAAACACTCCTTCAGATCTCAGGATTTATTCAGAGTTAGACAATCACCAATACTAGAGACGCGCTGGCCGATCTTCGCCTGATCCGGCGCAACACAACGCGCGAGTTTACACCAGTCAGGGGTCCTGCCCACCGCAAACCTTTTTATCTAGTGTGGGGGAGGTGTTGTTCCACCCACAAGGAACACAATATAGTTGTGGTCGCTGTTAGTGACCTTGTCGCTAACGCACCAATTCTGGATCTGAGGAAACATCCGAGGCGTTGCCAGGGTCAAGTCGATCCAGCTCTGACCTCGAGGGCCATGAAAAGTTGCTGGTGTATCCAAATCATTTAATAAAATAAGATCAGCAAAGTTGATAAAATCCAGAGTCATTTCTCCTCTGATGTCTTGTCTGTTTGATCCCCACAAGGGGTGGTTCGCATTGAAGTCACCACCTATCACTAAGTTCTTAGAATTCACACGAGCCAGGACGTTTTGCAACTCAGTTAGTGAGTCCTCGATGTTATGATTCGGAGGATAATAGATAGAGATGGCATGTAATATTAGTCTCCCATAGCCAATCTTCGCTACCACCATAGTGTCAGAGTGATATGCCAGGATGGCATTCACTTTGGGGTTCAAAACGACAACTCCAACTTCCGGCTTAGCTCCTGTAATACAAAATAGCCTGCTGGTCAGAGGGAGCCCCCTAATGATGTTCTTTGTGCAATAAGGTTCTTGCACTAGAGCAACATCGACTCCTTCTTTTATCTCCTGGCTGCATTGGACCATTGTGGCCCTTGCCCTGTTCAAATTTATCTGGAGAAATTTCAGACTCGCCCTAGGACCACCTGGAAGCCTACTTCCCATAGTCGGTTCTCTTCCGCAACAACTTCAACTTTCTACAGTACGACGAACAGCTACTGTCCATCGCACTGTGGCCAATGTCATACTTGGCTCCGTGATTTTTATTGGCATACTTGCATACTATGCACCTGGCTTGGGCTTCTCGCACTCCCTGTACGAGTGCTTGCCCGCGCATTGTGAACACCGTTGCGTCTTAAGAGTACAATCCTTTTGCATGTGCCTAAATGCATAACACTTATAGCATCTGAGCACACGAATATACTCTTTAATAATACAACGCGACCAGCTCACGTTTATCTTACCTACCTCAAATACCTTTCTGTGGGAGGCGCAGTTGGCTTCCTTAATCCAGTGGACGGTATTGTCAACTCATCCTTTTAAAGAGAACAGCGGTGTTAGATCCTCGTGTTTTTCAGTTAGCCCATTCTGGGTTTGGATGACCCTCTGAAGGTCTTCTCGGCGGATGTCCTTGTCAACTCCGTAGACTATGAGCTTTGGCCTTAGCCTCTTGGCTGACTTGGTCTCTAGTACATCCCTCAGCACGTCATTGCTGTCTACTGCCTTTTTTAGGCAGTCCATGTCAAGGGGAGTCATTAACCCAGGGAGGCAAGCTCCTAGGTCTATTGTTTCGCAGTGTCCATTTCTACATACTGGGACTCGAGACGGTATACTGGTGTCTTAGGTTGCTGAAATTGAGCAGCATATCTAATAGGTTTGGTGGCAAGCCAGTGTTTTTAGTGTTTGACGGGCCCAATCTGTGCAGTTTTCAGGTTTTATCATGGTTGCCATGCCTAGTGTGGCCCACCTGTTTACCGTTGGTGGATACCCGTAATGTTGAAAAAGGGATCCTTGAGGCTGAGGGTCAGAAAGCTGGAAAACCCAATACGCCATTTTGGCCCCTGTTTCAATGAAATGAGAGGTCTGAGCTGGCTCACTCAGATCAATCGGTTCGTGAGGCATCCCCTGTCCCACCTATCACATCCTGGGGTGGGTCAGGGGGGGGGGTGCAAGAGCCAATCGGGTGGTGGTGATCCTTGACGACTGAAGTGGAGTCCAGATGGACAACCGGATCAGTCCAAGCCTTGGCCCGGATCCTGCTCTGATCTAATGTGTGTTCCTAATTCTGGGTATAACTTGGGCGTAGCTCTGAGGTTTGAAAAGCAGCTAATTAAACTCGGAGGCCTAGTTGGGCTCGGTAGTGGGTGGAGAACGCCTGGGTCGAACACCAGAAATTACTATGGACTCAAAAACTTCATCACATATATAAAGTCAAAACGTATCAAAGAAAAGGTCAGGCAAAAAGGACGGTAAGCCCAAAAAGGCAGCCACTCCTGCCATGGAAGTGGAGGAGGTCTCAGAGACTCCCCCTCCCACCACAAGTGTTACTCAGAAAGAAGAAGAGCTTCCAAAACGAGAGGAGGACCCTAAAGAAGGAGAGGAAAAACGTGGCCGCAAAGAGCAGACTTAGGAGGTCCCCAAGTAGGATGAACTCAATCACGATTGCTAGAAGGGTTCAGTGAGGCTGTCTGCTGCGACCGACCTCCTGCAGGAACTTGCGGTGGTGCTTTTCCAGCACAACGTAGACAAAAACGTGAGAATTGAGTGATGGGTGTAGCTAACAAGCTACATGCTATTGTCTATGAGCAGGAGCTCATAGTAGCAACCGTCAGTGGGCGTCTAGCCGATAGAGCTGTGTGTCCCCCCAAAAACACAGGGGCCAAAACCGACATTTGCGAAGACTGTCGGAGGACAATGGGTCGGAAAGGGAGGTTTGGTGGAGGTTACGAAACCCACCCCAACCCCTAAACAAAGGCATACCCTGCTGGTCTTCTCCAAAGATAAGGAGTCAGTAACAGAGGTTAGGGATAGCCTAAAACGAAATATCAACCCCATCGAGCTGAATCTCGGGGGATGACAGTCAAACCCATGTGAAAAAATGGGGTCTTCATCGAGTGTGGTCCGCATGGTGACGTGGACTGTCTCAAATAGGCAGTAGACAGCCACGAGGCGCTTAAAGAGGAACTCGAGGCCAAGCCTGCCAAGAAGCTTAGGCCCAAAATTATTGTCTACGGCAATGGTTCTCAACCTTTTATGCTACACGCACCCCCTGGAAATATGTATATAACTGGCGTACTTGTATAGATAGATAAAACTATAGTTATAGTATGACAATGGGAATAAAATAAAACATATATATATATACATTAAATTTTTTGTTCATAAATTACATATATCGATAAACACAAAAAATGGCATGAACAATTTAACAAATGTTATAAAATTATAAACATTTTACTGGGTAATCAGTGAAATGGACTTGTTACTAGATCTAGCGACTTTTGATCTCTCGCGGCGTATCCCAAAAACTTTTGCCGCGTACCCCAGGTTGAAACCCTCTAATCTACACTAACGAAAACACTAGTCTGCTATAACACCATCTGCCACCGATTTTGCTGGAAATAGTTCCCAAGTCTTCAATCTCCACAATTGACCTGTTTTCTTTGTAAAGGATTAGTCTTATGTGATCCTAAGTGAGAAAGTTGCTTATATTTTGCCCAAGATGAGGCTTAATTCCACTGGTCATAAGATATCAACTGAGAAAGCAAAGGGGTTAGTGTCAGTGAAGTTCCTAGGGTGTAATGTACAATTGGTAAAGTTAAAAGGACTTAAAGGTATATCGATAAATATCTATCAGTTTTTCTGCCGAATAAGAAGACCATGTGATCGCCAATAAAGAACAAGCGCAATGCATAAGGCATTTTTCTCAAAAATATTCAATCTTTTGGCATTGTTTTCAAAAAATTTAAAAGTTTTTATATTTCTTTACAGTAGCAAATTAGAGAAAAACAAAAATCCCTTTTATTATTTCCTGCTTTTCGCATAACTGTCTTTTCTTTATGATCAGACAATCATGTATTTCTGTGTGTGATGCAAAAGAATACAAACTAAACATTACTGATATTTCGTTATTGTTTAATCCTTAAATTACTCAGATGTTGGGTATTAAAGTAAATCATACTTTTCTGATAGAGCAATAAATCAATGAATGGTGCAATCCTTTGAGTTAGACGTGCAATTCATTGAAGAAGACAGTGATGTAAGGGATATTTTCATTGCTGATGTGAGTAACTAAAATAACTGTCAACACTTAAAATCTATATATCAGTTTAGTTATAGCAATATCAAGCAACTAGTCGATTGCATAAACCGAAATTTTGTGTGGTCCTATCGAGGGCCTTGTGTTTTCTTCTGGTATGTATTAAACGGAATGTATGACAAGTCCCAACCTATTAGCATTACAGGTTCATTACAAACTTTAGTTTGTAATGAACCTGTAACGGTTTTACTTAACGGTTTTATTTTAATAAAACCGTTATTTTTAAACGACGTCTCGTAGGGTGAACAAGTCTTTTGAGCGACTTCCATTTACCCCTGAGTCATACGTACAACACAAGTGATCCTTGCAGTTTTAATCCAGCAGTAGTGATGCCTCGTAACTGTGTTAATGGTGCAGATACATTTTGTTACATTTGCGGGAAAGTGACGTTTGCAAGCCAGAAAAGGGCCATCACTCCAACAGTGAAAGTGGCGTATGAGTTTCATTTTGGATGCAAGATCGGGGACCAAGACAAGACCTATGCTGCAGTACGTGTGCAAGAAATCTTCCGAAGTGGCTGAAAGGTGAAAAAGTGGCGATGCCGTTTGCTGTTCCTATAATTTGGAGAGAGCCGAGCAATCACACAGATGACTCCTACTTTTGCATAGTTCCACCTGTTTATGGAGACATCACAAGGAATCTAGAAGTCGACAATATACAATCTGCTCTTCGACCAGTTCCGCACGGCGAAGGCCTTCCCATTCCCGAACCTCCAAAGAATTTGCCATCGATTGAAACGATGAGGAGGGAGGCGAACCAACGTTGGGTTCTCCGCAACCTTCAGTGTCTAATGATGACCATACATCTGCCACGGTGCTTCATCTATGCCACATATTCTCACCGAAGAAGAAATGAACGTTCTTGTTCGCGATCTGAGCTGTCCAAGGTCAAAGCAGAGTTACTTGGATCAAGAGTTAAACAATGGAATCTTCGCAAGGAAAATGTCCGAGTGATTTCGTTTCGAACTCGTCATGAGCAGTTTGTACCTTACTTCAGAAAGGAAGATGCCCTTGTGTTCTGCTACGATGTAGATGGCCTGACGAATGCCCTCGGAATCAAACATGACCCTCAAGAATGACGATTATTCATAGACTCCTTGAAATTGAGTCTCAAGGCGGTGTTGCTGCATAATGGAAATTGACTTCCATCCATTGCAGTCACACACACTGTCTACGTGATAGAAACCTATGACAACCTAAAACAGCTATTGAACTGTCTTCAATACAGCCAGTATGGCTGGTATCTGTGTTGTGACTTGAAGGTAGTGGTTCTGTTGATGGGTCTGCAGCTGGGGCATACGAAGTACTGCTGTTTCGTGTGTGAATGGGACAGCACTACGTGAAGAGAAACTGGCCTCAGAGGAAATATCTGATGGTCGGAGAGGAGAATGTGGAACACCTAGCACTGGCAGAAACGCACAGAATCCTGCTACAGTCCCTACACATCAAACTCGGTGTGATGAAAAACTTCATAAAAGCCACGGACCAGACTGCATCAGCTTTCAAGTACTTGGCTGCCAAATTCCCTCGACTCAGCGAAGCGAAAATTAAAGAGGGAATTTTGGTGGGTCCTCATATCCTCGAGCTGTTCAGAGACCAGATGTTCGACAAGTGACGAGAAAAAAGCTTGGGACGTGTTTCGTCTAGTGTCAATTAAATTCCTCTGGAATATCAGAGTACACAACTACAAGAAACTGGTTAAGGACATGTTGTCTCTGTATCACAAACTTGGCTTGCAATGTTTTCTTAAAGATTCACTTTCTCTATTCCCACTTAGATTTCTTCTCCGACATCTGTGGCACGGTTAGTGATGAGCACTGTGAACGTTTTTGCCAGAACATTGCAACGATAGACAAACGATACCAAAGAAACTGATCCACTTCAATGTTGGATGAGTACTGTTGATCGCCAGAGATGATTCTGAGCAGCTGTACAAGCGACGGGCAAAAGCGACGTCGGAAATAGAAGCTGAGTTTTACCGATGCATGTCATATGTACGTATCATTCTATTATATAAGAAACTATTGTGGATTTCTCAGAAATCGTAGCGAATTTTGTGTTTTCATTGTCATATTCGTGTTCAGCACCCTGATATCTTTAAGAAGTGGCTACTTTTATCTCAGAGGCATGACTTTTATGAAAATTTGTTGCCCAGTGTAATGAGAGCGGAGGGGGGGGGGGGGGATTCGAATTGGAGAACAGAAATGAAACAATGTATTTTACCGTTTCAGCTACACTTTGGTTACAGTATATCATCTTAAAATGCATTATTAGCATTCTTTTAAGGGTGATTCAAAACTCTTAGGCCAAACTTTGAGGGCTGATAGAACACACCTAAACAAGCACTTTTCGTCATGCAATGCATCGTTGGAACTGAAGCGGTGAAGCGCTCTCGCGGTACAGTCTCTGGGCTTCCCTCGCATTCCCGTCCACAGCTCTGTACGTGAAATGCATGTCCGCCTTCTCCTGATTCGTGAAGCAATCCATCCTTTCTGCAATCCGCGGTAGAAGATGATGAGTGCGAAAACCAGCGCTTATAAGTGTTCATTGGAAAGCGCCCTCTAGCGCTTCACCGCTTGAGTTCCGACCATGCATTGTATGATGAAAAGTGCTTGTTTAGGTGTGTTCTATCACCCCTTAAAGTTTGGTCCAAGCATTTTGAATCACCCTGTATTGACCATATGTTCAACATATTTCCGATTTTCATATATAATGTTATTCTTAAATTCTTCATTAGAGGTACCTTTCCTTAGCAAAATAAAAATTTTGCAACCCAGTTTAAGTTCAGACACATCTTGTCAGAGAGTTTTGGCCTGTTGAGCATACGCAGTCAAACGTTTAAAATATTCGCAAAGTGAAAAGATTATTTAATATATTGCTTTGTCAGAATAAGCCAATCAAGAACCACGGGCCACTACAGAAACGTAGACCTGGCTCCTGCAGTTCAACGCTATTCTATTACAGAGCATATCTGTTTGTGTCATTGCTATTGTTAGAGATTTTTAGTTGTATTTGAACATTTGGTAACTGAGCGTGAATTACAAAAAAAAAAGACTAAGTGATAAATATAGAGGAAATTTGTTATTTATCAGGTAGGATCAGAACCTACGACGTCCTGATATCATGTCAGGTGCTCTGACCGCTGAGCTACAGGTCACCGAACAATCATCCTCTATTAATGGATTTAAGCCACTAATAGCTATGTGTCGAATGAAAGCTTGTGACACAGAGAATGTCGTAGGCTATAAAAAAATGTCCTCCGTTATCTCTTTCTCCCTAAAAATCTGAATAATATCGGAAAAGAGCTATGTGTCGAATGAAAGCTTGTGACACAGGGAATGTCGTAGGCTATTAAAAAATGTCCTCCGTTATTTCTTCCTCCCTAAAAATCTGAATAATATCGGAAAGTCGTTCTACTATATCATCGGATCGGGTAGACCTACAGTTACCAGTTAGATGTCAAATGAAAGCTCGTATAATTCTACTATACAAGCTTTCACTATTCCCCCTGAAAATATGTGGGGGCGATTTTCGCGGGGGTCGACTCTAACGAGTCTTATCTCTATTTCTATAGCTTATGTTGTCTCCAACATTATTGCTATGTGTACTTCCAAAAGGTAAATGTCCAAAAAGGTAAATGTGCTTGGTATTTATAAGTTGTATATCAAAGTTTTTGAAGGTAGGTGTTTTAAGTGACACAAAAAAATTAGAAATTAAAAATTAAAAAAATACCTATCGATCTCTAGGGCCCTAAAAAGTATAAAATAAACTTAAAGAATATCGATAGTGCAATCTCACTGAGTTCGTATGCGCTTCAAAGGAAGGTAATGCGCCGATTTACCTACTGAACAAGATCTTCCTTCGAAGCGAATACGAACTCAGTGGCAGATTGCACCACCGCTATGCTTTAGTTTAGGGCTCTATAGGAAGATAGGTATTTTTTAAATTTTTTAATTTAATTTTTTAGATCATTTGCCTTAAGTGATGATGAATGACTTTGTAACTAATGATGAAGTTAGGCAAAGGAGTCTGAAACCTCCTTTAAGCAGCATATTGTGCAGAGAGAGACTCCGCTGGTTTGGCCATTTTGCTCTTATGGATCATTATAGATTGGTGAATAGAGTTTTCAACCCTGTGCCTAAAGGCCTCAGAAAGAGGGGAAGACCTAGGATGCGGTGGGCAGACAATGTCAAATAGGGCCTTGTTAGAATTGGTGTGTAATGGCCGGATGCAGTAGATGTAGCTCAGGACACATATGCTTGGAGAATTAAACTGCATGGTCTGGTTGGACCTCCGTAGCCCATGGCTGCTTGAGAATAATGATGATGATGATGATGACGAATGAGTTTAGGCAGAATAATAATTATTGTTAACCAAACATTATTTATTGAAATAAATGTTTTCTTTTTTAAACAAAACAGGGCAGAACGTTTACGACTGTGACATCTGTCAGTACAGGTTTACATCATTACAATTCCTCACTAAGCACAAGAAGAGGCATCGAGGAGAAGGAAAAAGTTAGAAATATTCTTGTTCATTTTGTCCTTATTCTACTATTTGGCTAATGAATATCATTTGCTTACCCATTCTGGAGGACAACACAAATGACACACAACAAGTGCTTCATTCCTTACAAGTGCTCTCATTGTGGAAAGAGTTTCTCAAGAGAAAGAATATCTTGGAGTACATCTTGGTATCCACAAAGGTGAACGACCATTCCCTTGCGATCTTTGTAGCAAGTCTTTCAGAGCGCAGAGCAGTCTATTTAGTCATAGACGAATCCATTTGATGCAACGGCCATTCGTGTGCACACACTGCGAAAAGGCATTTGCCCGAAAGCTTAATTTAATTGTACACGAAAAACATATTTCTGAATCTGGGAATTTGTTTTCGGAAGTATTATTTGAAATTTTTTTTAAAAGGGTCTGAAAATATTTCTAATACATTGGATTTCCTATAGAAAGGAAAAATTAATTTTATTATTCGATAAATTTGATGTTCTTACAAAAGCTCATTGTGAGACATGCACCACAAATATCATAATCATTAAGAAATTTCCACTCTGTTGCACTTATATTGATATTCGCTTGTATTGTAATTTTCTTTATTTCCTTAGATTTTAATCATCATCATCATCCTCAAGCAGCCATGGGCTACGGAGGTCCAACCAGACCGTGCAATTTAGTTCTCCAAGCAAGTCTATCCTGAGCTACATCTACTGCATCTTGCCACTGCACACCAATTCTAACAAGGTCCTGTTTGACATTGTCTGCCCACCGCATCCTAGGTCTCCCCTCCTTACTGAGGCCTTTAGGCATACTGTTCATAACCCTATTCGCCAATCTATAATTATTCATACGGGCAACATGGCCAAACCAACGGAGTCTCTCTCTGCACAATATGCTGCTTAAAGGAGGTTGCAAACTCCTTTGCCTAATCTCCTCATTAGTTACAAAGTTGAACCACCTAATGCCCAAGATACTGCGTAAGCATCTGGAATCAAAAGCATCTAGTTTCCTGTTATCTTGTTTACAAAGTGTCCAAGTTTCACTACCATAACTAACCCTAGAAAGAACCAAACTATTATACAGTCTAATTTTAGTCTTTAGGTGTATACGCCTATTTCTCCACACTCTCCATGGATTCTTAAAAGTCCCGGCAGCAATCCCTATTCGTCTGTTAATCTCATGCCGCATATCACCATTATCTGTTACATAGCTCCCAAGATAATTAAACTGTGACACCTGCTCAAGACTGCAACCATTCAGATTAACTGAATCACAGCCTGCCTGACCAATTTTCATCACTTTAGTTTCTCTCTGTTTATAACCAAACCTACTCTACTACCAGTCTCATCAACAGCTCGAATGAAAGAGTTCATCTGATCAACATCATTTGCCAAAAGGGCTAAATCATCAGCATAATCTAAATCAGAAATTTTCGTATCTCCAGTCCATTTAAGGCCAAAATCTTTCCCTTGAAGTGAATTTCGCATAACATAGTCAATAACCAAGCTAAAGAGAAAAGGAGACAAAATGCACCCTTGTCGAACACCAGAAGTAATGCTAAACCAATTGCTACAAGCCTTACCAACTCTCACACACGATTCCTTGTTATTATAGAGAGCTTTCATTATGCTAACTAACTTGTGTGGTATACCATATGATTTCACAATCAACCACAAATTATGACGATCAACAGAGTCGAAAGCCTTTTTGAAATCAACAAAGCTAGCAACCAAAGGTTTCTGAAACTCTAAACATTTCTCAAGAATCTGCCTAAGTGCCTAATCTTTTCGACTCACCTTCTGTCCTTTTTTTCAAAATTTTTAAAGAAGAGTCATGACCTCCTTTCATTATTCCCGGCTAAAGACAATTTTTTCCTCTATATTTATCTAACAAATTACTTCCAGGTGTATATCTGAGAGATTCTATTATTTCAACAGCAATGCTTACGCTCGATACTCGGCTTGTTGGCTTAAAAAAACACACCATGCCGTTTGACGGCCGTGTGAATAAACTGAGAAGTACCTTCTGGACCAAAGTCTTCAATTACAGTCAACCACATTTCCAATAACTAATTCTATGGCATAATGCTTAAAGCCACTAATAGACGATGATTGTTCGGCGGCCGATAGTTCAATGGTCAGAGCACCTGACATGTTGTTAGGAGGTCATGGGTTCAGACTCCAACCGGCTAATGGCAATTTTTCCTCAATATTTATCTAACAAATCTAGTCTTGTGTAAACGTAATATGTTCTATGCAGTATACTAGGTTGAGCAATTTTTGTTAGGTTATATCATAAAACCGCGAACCAAACAACTTATTCTATTACTTTGGTTGTTTCACATCTGAGTGACACTTTTTTGCACACAATGGCTAAATGGCAAGCTCACAAAGACCCCAAGGTCTCAAAGAACACTGGGGAAAGTGAACTCACTGGACAGTTGTTAGGAGACAGAAAGAAGCCTCCCATCACTACCATCCAGGGTGTTCTTTTAACATGCACCACAGGATATGGCTCTTCTGCACATGATCCATGGCTTTATTTCCTTTCTGACTCGATAGCAGTCTTTCCAAGGCCATTGATGTGCCCCTTACTGACCAAGGGCAGGGTGAAGATGTAGTGCAGATAAATATCAACTCTGGCCTAGGTAATTCATGCTCGGTAATTCAGCCCATTATGAAGGTTTCATGACATTAAAGTGTTCACTGTTAATTACACTAGACAACAAATTTAAAATTTATTTTATAACATTGGTCAAATAGAATGTTTCAAACTAATTTTGGGGTGCTGAATTCAAATATGGCTGTGAAAAATCTGCAGCACGTACAATGATTTTTAAATTACGGATTAATGTATTTCAAATGTTAATGAATACGCATATTTGGAAAATGAAAATAAATGTGACTGCTTTATTAAATTGCAACTTAAAACTCATCAATTAATTACATGATTACAGTGAAAAAAATTAGAAATATCATAGTTACAGACCACTGAATATAAAGTAACAAATGAAATAATATTGAAACGAAAAATAAGAAAACATGGGTAAGGATCTTTTACACTTACAAGAAGTTCATTTTTGTCTTTTATGTGCTGAGGTATCTTCCTTCTGCAAGAACCCGCAGTAGTCACCCATCATTGCTGGGTCCCACCTGCCTTGGAATCGCTCCTCCATCGTTCGGATATCCTGGTGAAATCTTTCCCCTTGTTCATCACTGACAGCTTCTAAGTTCTTGGGAAGAAAGTCGAGATGCGAGCGCAAGAAATGGATAAAAAATATTCGGCAGACAAGATTTTCATAGTTTTTGAGAAGATCTTGAATGAGCTGATGACAGTTTTCCTCTTTGTGATTCTCCAGAAAACCTTGAACCAGACATTAGGGATTTCCATGCAGCGCTCCTTCGTATTCAGTTTTTCTTCGAAAACACTTATTCAGACTTCCTGAAGACTTATTCCTGATATGAAGACCAAAAAAAGATCCCTTCTTTGAGTTTGGCATCACTTAGTTTAGGATATTTTGCCTTCAAGTGCAAAAATCCTTTACCAGTTTTGTCGGTAGCCTTTACCGAGTTTTTCATAAGCCCAAGTTTGATGTGTACTCGTGGAAGCAGAACATCAGAGGGGTTAACTAGAGGCTTATACCTCACATTAATCTTTCAAGAATAAAAACGTTCCTTTTGAGCCAGTCTTTTGTTTTGTAGTGTTCCTTTCTGGCCCTACTGTCCCACAAACACAGAAAACTGCAAACTTTTGTGAAGCCTCCTTGAATCCCGAGCAAGAGAGATATGAACTTTTAAGTCACTCCATATTGTCCATTTAAACTGGTTATATTTTATAGAAATGAGAATTTTTTCAATGCTTTCATTTTATTTCATTCCCACAGCGTGTGTCACTGAAATGGAAGGTTTATAGCTTTCTTTATGCAAATGAACAGCTTTAAAGCTGAATTTTGACGAATCTATAAATAGACGCCATTCTTTAGGGTCATGAGTTGTTCCAGTTTCTTCCATCAGCCCTGAAATATCTGTACAGAAACACAAACCATCTTTCATTTCGTAATAAGCAAATAAAGTCAAATTTCTCTTTCTGAACAGAGAAACTCTGGTACCTTTGGCCAGAAGATTCGACTCTTGAAGTCTTAAACCTAAACCTCAGCTTTGTTTGAAAAGTCCTACGTCTCGAACAAGATCATTTAGTTCATTTTGCTGTATCAGATGAAGCTCGTCTAAATTTTTGGGGTGTATGTAGAATCATGATCTATATGTGCCTCAAAATCTTCTCTGATGAATGTGAATCCATCTCCTCCCAGTTGGTTGGAGGTGTTGTTACAGGAACTGGCCTTATGGCTGAAGGCACATTTGGATATTGTATTTTGCTTTTATTCTTTTTTTGAAAAGCCCGACACTTTAGTAAGCCAAAAATAGCAATCATACAAGTGACTAGTTGGCTCACGCCAAACCACTGGAACTGCAAAGGGCCCTTTATAGTTCCATTGTATATACATATATATTTTATCATAATTTATCATATATACATACACATATATAAACATATATATTTTATCGTATATTTTATCATATATATATTATCTTACATTTCAACCATCCACTCAGGCCAACAAAGCACGAAATTCAGAACACATGTGGAGCCCGTGTTTTGTCCTGATCTCCAAGTATACAGCCTGCCTAACCAATTTTCATCACTTTAGTTTTCTCTCTGTTTATAACCAAACCTACTCTACTACCAGTTTCATCAACAGCTCGAATGAAAGAGTTCATCTCATCAACATCATTTGCCAAAAGGATTATATCTTCAGCATAATCTAAATCAGAAATTTTCGAACGTGTCTCCAGCCCATTTAAGGCCAAAATCTTTCCCTTCAAGTGAATGTCCATTAACATTAATTTGGTTATTGATTATGTTATGCGAAATTCACTTCGCTTTCAGAGAAAAGGAGAGAAAATGCACCCTTGTCGAACACCAGAAGTAATGCTAAACCAATTGTTGCAAGCCTTATCAACTCTCACACATGATTCAGTGTTATTATAGAGAGCTTTCATTATGTTAACTAACTTGTCTGGTATACCATATGATCTCACAATCAACCACAAATTATGACGATCAACAGAGTCGAAAGTTCTTTTGAAATCAACAAAGCTAGCAACCAAAGGTTTCTGAAACTCTAAATATTTCTCAAGAATCTTGCTCAAGAATCCACATTGCTCATCACGCACTTGACTGTCAACCATATTCTTAATTCTATTAAGCACAATCATGGAACGCACTTTACCTGGAACAGAGAGTAAGCTTATAGCCCTATAGTTATCACAAGAAGTGCGATTACCTTTTTTGAAAATAGGGAAAACGATAGCTCTGGTAAAAACCATTAGGAACCATGCCTTTATCATAAAGGTTATTCAGAATTTCAGTCATCCAAGTAGTAACCGAAACATTCCCAGCTCTAAGCATTTCCATAGTAATTTCATCTACCCCTGGGGATTTATGAAGTTAAGTTTAGAAATAGCCAAAATAACATTAAAGCCACCAATGCATTTGTCATCATTGTAAACAATGGGAGTAGAACTAATCACATTGTTTAGAACATCACTGAAATGCTCAGCCCACCTAGCCATGACATAATCCTCACCTTCTATAACCTACCTTGTTTATCCTTCAATCACTGTATACCTGTACGTTTTCTACCACACAAAACATAAACTATCTGGTACAGCTCTCTGCTGTTGTGCTGTCTAACAGCTTCCTCGGCTTTGTCAGCCAAACCATCAAGCCAAAGATTCTTATCAGCAGTTAACTGATCTTTTACGCGTTTATTAAGCTCTCTGTAATGCTTTCTATTATGACTAATAGTGTATTGCTTAAGGACATTCCTGCAGTTCTTTCTTTCTGAAATAAGCTCAAGTGCCTTATCACTCAGATAATTCTGTCTCCTCTGCTCCTTTTTTTCTAAAAGAGTGCTGTTAGTGTCCAAAAAAGCCTGTTTAAAATGATCCCATTCGTCCTGAACTTCAGTAGTAAGAATATAATGACTGTCATAATGACTAAGTAACCTATGATGGTAAGCTTTAGCTATAACTGGGTCTTTCAGAGCTTCAGTATTAAATGTAAATTTTTTAACCTTAGCATAATACTTTTTAAGTTTAACTTGCAGGATACTTTAACAAGGTAATGGTCAGATCCAATTTCAGCTCCCCTATATGACCTGGTATCCCTAACAGAACTAGTCCATCTGCTGTTAATTAATATATAATCAATCATATTCTTTTGCAGCCCATCGGGTGAAACCCATGTGTACTTATGTATGTCGCGGTGTTTGTAATAAGTGTTAGTTATTCTGAATCCATTGAGTTTACTTACCTGTAGGAGACTTTGCCCATTGCCATTGCAGCTACCAATACCAAAAGAACCTATCACCCCTCCACAAAGGTCAGAGTCAGTACCAACTTTGGCATTGAAGTCACCTAGAACAAGGGCAATATCTCCTTTCTTGACAGAATTAAAAATATCCTGAAGTTGTTCATAAAACCTATCCTTCTCATCCTCAGCGGCATCCTCAGTGGGGGCATAACAGCAGATAACATTCAAGTCTTTAACGCTTGTCTGAAATTTTGCTGTAAGAAACCTTTCATTAATGCACTCATATCCTAGAAGAGCATCACTAGCGTGTCTGCTGAGAAGCAGACCCACGCCTTGGTGATGCTTTTTGTCGTCCTTCCCTGAAAAGAGAAATTTATGATTATTTTTAAGAATCTGACCTTTATCTGTCCATCTGGTCTCTTGCAAGCCGAGAATATCTAAATTATAATGGTGGAATTCTTGTGTGAGGACATCAAGAGAAAAAGCTCTGTGCAGAGTCCTCACATTCCAACTACCTATGGAGAGAAAATGATTAGTGGGATGTTTAAAGAAACTATGTTTATTGAGAGAGGGAATGCCGACAATATCAAACAGCCCCCTAATCGCAGACATGGGGCAAAGACCCGTTCCCCCACCACTAAAGGCTGAAGCCATCTACACTGGAAGACTTCCTCCAAAGTAGAATTTGACGATGCCAGTAGAAGCAAAGAGTTCAGGTGCCTGCGATGACCTCTGCTCAGAATTATCCACCAGCTGATAAACATATCCTGTGAATCTATTCACTTGGGGCTGTCAACCCTCAAACAAACAGAAAACACAGCGGAAGCTTTTCCCTCCACAGAAACCCACCAGTGCAGCAAATTCAGGATCTATAATCAAGCTAAGAGCCATAATTCCGTTCAGGTTGGTATATATGGTCAGCACCAGGATTCTGTGTGGTTGACCACTCCTCAGCAGGGTGGAAATAAAAAGAAAAGCAGTCATAGTAGGCCACACTAATCTGGCAACGCTCCGCTTCCGTTCACTTCCACAAGAGAGTATTTCTTGTGAAAGGTACTAACGGTCTGCACCACGAGAAGAAAGAATCGGACTTCTGAAATAAATGTCAGCAACAGTTTTACGTTGAACCCAAAAATTTATGTAGTGAAGAATTCAATTACTTTTCGTGGGTTTTTATTACAGTTCTTTAATGAGTTAGTATGTCAGAAGTGGAAGAGTGTGAATGCATCAACACTGTGACTTCATGTGCCATCTTAATTCTCCAGTACATGTCTATGAAGAGGGTTAAACAGAGAACATCTAATGCAAGCAGCATTATGAGAACTATCATTACTGTACATGATTAGGAAATCATAGGAACAAATAATGCAAACAGGTCAAACACTAACTCTACAATTTAAGCACACAATTAAGCATGTTCAATAAATGTTTATATCTGTGTTTTATAAATATATATATATTATCATATCTATATGTATCAATCAATCAGGGTTGAATAAATAATCATGGTTCATAATTTTGATTTGATTTTTACATTTCTTGTTATACATTTTCAGTATACATTAAACATTTATTATCTTTAACTTTCTTCATGAACACTCGTTAATGTGCTACTAAGGAAATGAAGAGAATTATGATTGAAGCAATAAGTACCTCTGAGTGTCGTAGGGATAATCCTTTTGATAGTTTCAGCTACAGATTAGGAAGTCATAAATGGGTTGTTGGGTTGTTTTACCTCTGAGCGGCACTTTTTTGCACACAATGGGCTAAATGGCCAAGTCACATGGACCCCGAAGGCTCAGAGAAGCTTGGGGGAGGGGACCCACTGGAACAGCTGTTGGGAGACAGATGATAACCTCCCGTCAAGGCCATCCAGCGTGTTCTTTAACGTACACAGAGTATGGCTCTCTCACGCACACGGGGCCACGACTTAACGTCCCATCCGACGGACGGCGGCCTTTCCAAGCCCATCGGTGTCCCCTACTGACCGTGGGCGGGACGGGATATTTTGCGGAGATAAATCTCAACGCTGACCCAACTGGGACTCGAACCTGGAAACTACAGATTACGAGTCTGACGCGCTACCGACTGAGCCACCCTCGCCCCAGTCATAAATGGGATCAGGAGTTGAGCCACAGGGAAATACGTGTTAAAATATATTTCCCATTTGCAACTGTTTCTTTTGAAAACTAGTAGATACCTGTCAGATTATGACCTATTCTACTGACCTTGGGATTGTATGAGTTTGTGCATAACTTCCAATAACAACAAACCTCCTAAGACTAAAATCAGGACCTAAAATGCGACAGAAAACCGTTCTCGTATCCACAATGAACAACACAGTAATATTTCAGATTGCTGAGTTTTTTTTTAAGATTGGAATCATAGGCATATTTATGTCCTAAATATTTGTTTAGCTTTGGAGTGTCTTAACTTTCTTTATTGGGGAGAGGGGGTAACTTTTAAAATACACACTGACATTTTCTATTCCTCTGTTGTAACATATTTTCGTAATATATATTGGCTATCGACCATTTTAGCACAAATTTCATATCCTAAGACTATTTGCATGGCAACACAACCGCAACTTTTCCATCCCAAATTTTTATACCTGTGATTTAAACGAATCCGCTGGACTGATCGTTTCTGTAACTGCTTTCCCCCCAAACTTTAAGCCCTGACATCAGATACAATAGAATCTTATTTTATCGCCTTCGTTTTAAAATCAATAAACAGAAAAATATCTCTATTTTTTTAAGAAATGAAGAAATATCCTTCAATCCCACAAAAACCAAATTACCGATTATACAAAAGTTTTAAATTAACAATTTGTATGCTGAGGAAAGTTTATTTTCCGTAGAGATGAAATTTTTCGCTTGACATATTTCACATGAATTGTAAATTATTCCCAAAATACGAGAGTTACTTAATTTCTAAATCGTATTTATCTATCTTATACTAATCTAATTCTGCGAAATGATAATTCACACATGATAAAGATATCACATCATGCTAACTGTTATGGCACCAGCAAGCGAGACAGCTCGAGAACAACACACCTAAGGCCAAAAGGTTTGCGCATTAAATCAATGAAATTCGGGAAATAAATGTAAAAATACTCACTCTATCCAGTGTTCCTGAAGCTCATCTATTACCTTTTACATCGAGTTGATTACTTTACTTCTTCTTTTTTTAAACTATACTTCTAAACATCTTTATTTAAACTATAACAACTTTAACTTTACTATTAACAAGGGATGAATATAATGCTTTAAACGAAGAAACGGAAACAAAGTCTCTTGGAATATTTTCCAATGATCATGAAATACATTTTGAAATTTCACAGAAGGCTCGAATTACTAATTCTGATTATTGTCTTTAGCAAAGCGATCCTCTCGTGACATGACGTCTTAATCAGTCTTTTAAGTTTCTTTTTGTATTTACAAGCGCATATAATACAATTAATAATACTCTGGACCCAGAAAACTAAGTAAATTGTCTCTAAATAATTAACTGTCACATTATGTAATATACAATGGCATGTGTTCAGTGAAACATCAGTTTTTATAACAAAACTAGAAGAACACGTATCGTCACTCACAAATATGAAATCTTGCTTTCAAATGATGATATGAAATCTTTGCTTTTTTTTTTGTTTTTTGAAATATACTTTTACATTTATCGGCTTTTGAATTCTTTAAAATTTTTAATTCAAACTAATTAAATACTGGGAAACCGCAAAAAGCAATATGTTTTTAAAATTCATGTAACACAAGAATATTTTTCTTTTATCTATTGAAATGAAAAAATATTGCTTTTCTCATAATCTCTGAGAAACTAGAGGCAGATTTTTGCTTTTAGTGAAATATTTCTTCACCCTCTATCAACGCAATTTCAGATTTGTACTGTAAAATATCGCTTGTAATATTCGCTAAAAGTTTCATTTTTTCCATATTTAGTGCCCTCTGACGATGCAAATTGAAATTTCCTAAAGATTTAAAAAATGTGATTCATAATATTTCTTTACTACCTATCCAACTGAAAAATGATTTTCTAATTACCTCTTAAAACAAAAAAATTGCCCCCCCCTCTTATGATAAGGGGGTAACTTATTGTCATAAATGTAAACCTCGTGATGATCACTTACCACCAGCAAAATCAAAATTTCGCGTATTAATGCATCGCTTGCAAAATTCGTTTAAAAGTGTGCAATTTTGTATTTTTTAACACTTTTGTATCTCTTAAGAGAAATTGCTTTTTCCCACCCACCCTGGGTTAAGAAGACAACTCATTGTGCCAATGCAAGCTTCATAACCTTCACATTCCTTGCCTCCTACACACATCTCGTCTTGAATATTCTAGTATTTATATATATATATCAACTCATTCATTTAGTATTTAGGCCATAATCTGAATGTAGTTAATGCTTGAGAAGAATATTTATTTATTCCTTTATTTTAATACAAACGTACAGTGTTTTCAACATTAAATAACAAGTAGAATAATTAATTGTTTTTCTAGATGTATTAAAATGTTGCTTTTTGGGTTAATTTACTAAATATTGTGTTTGTATTAGTTGCATCACTTTCGAACATATCCTCAAAATTACTTCATTCATATTTAGTGGATCCCTTCCACTGGTTTCTAAATAATAATGTGTACATTATTGATGTCCGTGAAATATCTCTTGAAAAGCTACCACTAAGATTTCAAATTTCTATTATATACATGTTATTTTTAAAACTCATTAGCAGTTCTGCAGTTTCCACACTTAGTTATCGGTAAAGATTACATATGTTACTGTGAAAGACTTATATGAGAGAATGTCGATATTCTCCGGTGAATGTCGACACATACCAAATACGTCGGTGAAAGACCGAATATTAGGTTATATTCTTAGACATTCGGACCATCGCCGGTGTATGTCAACAAGCACAGATAAGCTCTGGTGGGGATCGAAACGAGAAGCCGAGAAGACACAGCTAGAGAGGCGACAAAAACGGCAAATCCTTTGTTCTGCCGCAAGGTCACGTAGGATCACGTGATCCTACGTGGCATCTATTTGTTAGACTCTCGAAAACTCTGCTGTTTGTCAGTCTTATGCAAGGTTTGCTGGTGCGTGCAACGTTTGCTTAATTTGATTTTTTTTTATCCGATACCTTAATTTATATTGAATAGCTACTGCAGTGAACCGTGATCTTTTTTTTGAAAAGTTACGTGCATTAATTGCGAGGAAACGAGAAGACAATTGTTTTTATTTTTCTCAAGTACTCTAAAATACTTTCTGAAGTGATTTCTGCAAAAACTAAGTGTAGTACACCTTTGGATTACAGACGATTAAAACGTTTAGACATTTTAAAAATTAATGATGAAGAGAAGTTAATTGTGCCATTAAAACCAGGAGAAACGAATATACAGTATTATGTTACCAATGACGAATTGTTCAGTATACTATCCGAAACTCACATCAGAATAGGCCATGGAGGAAGAACACATATGCTTAAAGAATTGCAAGTTAAATACAAAAATATTACATATGAAGTTGTAATGTTGTATTTAAATTTATGTAAACAATGTCAAATGAAACATAGTGCACCTAAAAAAGGTATTGTTGTGAAACCAATGGTCAGTTCGAAGCTAAACTCAAGATGTCAAGTCGATCTGAAGGACCTGCAGTCACACAGGGATGGCGAATAGAAGTTCATAATGGTCCAGTTACGACCTTTGAAAACTAAGACAGCTGAAGAAGTATCGTATCACCTTCTTCAAATATTTTTAACATTTGGTGCCCCAGCTATATTGCATTCAGATAATGGTAGGGAATTCAGTAATCGAGTCATATCCGAACTACGCGCTATGTGGAAAGATGTTAAGATAGTTCACGGAAAGCCTCGTCATAGTCAAACACAAGGCTCAGTTGAAAGGGCCAATCAGGATATACAGAATATGTTAACTGCATGGATGAACGATACAAATAAATGGTCAGATGGTTTGCCCTTTGTTCAATTTGCCAAGAACACAACATACCACGAAGGAATACGCCAAAGTCCTTATGAGGCCCTGTTTGGCGTTAAACCAAAAAGAGTCAGCATCGTCATCTTTGCCTGGCGAGCAAATCGCAAATACTGAAACCGAAGAACAGCTCGAAGAAATTGTTAATACTTTTGAAGAAAATTTGAGCAGTGACCATACCGAAAACCATATTCCAAAGGAAAATATGGAAGAGGAGCTGCAACCTACCACGTCTTCATATCAAGCTCTGACTGAACAACACGAGTTTATTTCTATAAAAAGAGCGGCCGCGAATGAGAATCTTCTACTGCAAGCAACGAAAATGTTACGAACCTCAAAAAGAAAATTTCCTCCTGCTCAAATTGGTGATACCGTACGAATACAAGTCCCTGATGTCGACCGTGGTAGTACAGATGCCCGAAATGTGTTGGTGGTTGTTGTTGGAATAGAAGACTCCAACTTTTATAAATTAGCAAACAAAAATGGTACCCTCAAGCAGCTTTATACCCGTAATCAGTTCATAATTTGTAAAGAAAAGTTACTTTCCATAGATGAGATTTCTTCTCAAGAAATGTCGCTGAGAGAAGCAGCTGCAACTAATTCGAGAAGTGGAGGGCAAGGCTATACACGCTGTAATTGCAAAAAGAAGTGTTCCACGACTAAATGCAGTTGTAAAAGCAAGGGACTCTTGTGCAATTCAAAGTGTCAGAACAGTTTAAGTTGTTGCAATAAATAAGATTGTATAACGTTAATCACATAATTTATGTGTAAGTTTATTATTGGTATTATTTTCTTTTCTCATTTAGAATGTACTGTTCGTTTTAGGTTCAACAGTTTATTTACATGTGCTGTTACTTAAGCTTTCTCCTATTTTGACATATATCATAATATGTTTTAATAATAAAGTATGATTTAAAAAGTTGCATTTTTGTCTTAACGTAAAATATTTTTATTCAACATTCACCATCAGTGCATGCTGAATGTCGACATTTGCCGGTGTAAGTGAGAAATAAGGATATTTCGCAAATATTTCAGACATACACCAAGCGACTATGTGAATGCTGACATTCACCGGAGAATATCGACATTTGCCAGATATCGGTCTTTCACAGTAACATATATATCAAAACTACATAAGAATTTGAAAAATGCGAATTATAATATTTCTTTAGTATCAATGCAGAAATATATTTGAAATTTCTCTCATTAATATATCGTTGTAATATTCGTTTGAAATTTTGGAATTTTCAAACTTTTTAACCGTTAGCGGGCTCAGTTATAGTGTTCGAAAGATTCCGAAAGTGTCAATCATAATATTTTATCAATTCTTATCTAACCCAAGAAAGAATTTTTCATTTATCTCTAAATACGAACAATTATATGTTAAAACAATAAAATGTGTTTACCCACTCCTATGGGTCTAAGGGGCCAACTTATTTTTGGTAATAAAAATTCCGTGACCTTCACATTCCACCACCAAAATTTCAAATTTTTAACATAACTACATCGTTTGCAATATTCGTTGAAAATTTTGGAATTTTCAAATTTTTACACCGCTAGAGAACTAATAATAGCTTTGGAGAGATTCTGAAAATGCATATCGTAATATTTCATCAATACCTATCCAACAGAAAAAGAATTTTTAAGTTATCTCCGTAAGCAAAAACGTTCTATGCCTAACAGACGGACAGAGAGGCAGCAGACAAAGCGGAACTATTATCTCGTTTTCAAAGAAAACGAGATAAAAAAAAGAGACATCAATTTAATTACTGCACTGAGAACTAGTTAAGAGTTTCCCAATAAAATTTTATTTAAACTTAAAAATCCTAGAATCTCCTATTTCTGAAGAATATCAGTTATTACATGCACACATTATTTTACATTGTTCTAAATGTAATAATTAAAAATTAACCCTTATCAAATCCTCTAATGTTAAAAAATTAATGAAACTTAAATTTCAAAAAATTAAACATTCTGTTTATCAAATTTTAATAATTTTTATCAAACAACACAATCTCTACAATTATTTATAAACTATACAGCTATTGAACTCTTCCTGAGAGAAAGCTACCACTCCCGATATATAGTTAGCATTTTATTGAAACCGGAAATGACGTCATCTATGTGAAGCTATAATTATTTCTGCTTCACTTAAACCGGAAGTTACGTCACCAATGTGAATTTATAGTTATATCTACAATACTCATACTGAACCGGAAATTAATACCCTTTTGCAAATTTAAGAATGTAATTCACTTTTAATTATTTGTGTCTTAGTCTTACTAGGTGAATCTACTTAATAAGACATTTCATTTCAAAATGTAGAAAATTTTGAATTAAGATATATTTTATTTAGAGCATTAATAGTGGATTTACAATCCGTTAATATTATCAAATATTTTTAATGTTGGGTAGCAACAGTTGATAGCAGCTTCAAATTTCTAGCATAAATGTATAATTTGAATGAAAAACTTGAATATATTAATAATTATATTAAAAATTTGAAAGCACAATACAGGGTAGGAGCGTACACAAGACACCATTGAACCTTGTACAGTGGCGCAGCACAGTTCGCAACGCAGCTAGGATTACAAATGTTTAATGTGACGGCCGTCATTCATGAGAATGGTTGTCAGACGTGGCACGACACTCTGCACAGCATTGAAGAGGGTTTCAGCTGTAATTCTTGTCACATGATGGCGAATAGCTTCTTTCAACATGGCCAATGACGTCGACCGACCGCTGTATACAGCGCCACCTGTCGGTGACAAATGTAACTATTATGGCAATAAGATTTTTCGTTATTAAAACAAATATGTCTTTCTGTGCATTTCTGTGAAAACCGCATCGCACTACTGTCTATACTTTTCCAATTATTGCATTTTTACTTTTTCTGTTACTTTTGGATCACCCGGAATATATATATTTTTGTACACCATGTATTAAAAGATATATATATTTCCTTTCCTGTTGACTCAAATATTACGGGGAAGCAGTGGGTACAAGTTTAATCATCTTTAATGATGCATAATCACACATACTCAAACAGAGTGAACATAACCTATAATTCCTGTACAGTTCTTCTGCTGATTTGGTAGCTAAACCAGGCACTCCGCCAGCTGCACCCATTACTGAAACTAAAAGTATAGAGGAAATTTATTTATTTTGTGAAATGGTTGACATTATAGATAATTTTGAAGATGGACCAATCTACACCTAACTGACAATATTAGAAGTCTGAAATTAAAATAATATTTAAGCTGACTATGTCATGGCCAGCATTTTAAAACTATTAGAGATGGGTGAAATGAGTTTTTTTAAATGCATACACACACACACACACTTCTTGCAATAAGTATAATTACTTGTTTCATAATTTGATACTAAAAATCAAAGTACTAGTTTGGTGACTTCAGAATTGACTGAATGAACCATAATCTCTAACCCATATCAATAACTTTTTTAACTGAAATACTGTAACTGAAGACAATAATAAGTTTAATATATAAAGGCAATTTAACTGAACTACCATCTGTAATTTAATTTGATATTACCCTTAAAAATTACGAATAATTGGATTGAGAACCAAAATTTACATATTTTTCCAATGGTAAATCTTATTACATGGCGAAAATGAAATGCATACACTAATGCTGAAATATTTTAAATTTGACTCTATAAAAATATATATCCCCCCCCCCCCTTCAAGCATATGTTTGCCACATAGTTTATACGCTGTAGTACTTCTTTGGTAGAGAGTCTGTGAGGAAGGCAAGACCTCAGCAGAAAGACAACACAAATATTGATTACCTAGGGATCGAACCCAGCTTCCTTTGTCTATACAGGGTGAATCTGAAAAAGTGGGCAAAGCTTTACGGGGTGGTAGAACGCAGCTATACGAGCAATATTCGTCATAGAATGTATGGGCGGAACGCAAACGGCGAGCCGCTAGGTGGCGTTGGAAATGGTATAAAAGGGTCGGTCCTCGCACCCAACGGCATTTCTACCGTGGATTGCCGAGAGGATGGCTGGTTATACTAACCACGAAATGGCGGATATGCACTTTGTGTACGGAAAAGCCTAATCTACGAGTGCCCCATTGAAACCGATATGGATCTAGTCGCCAGGATCGACGTTGTTGCCGGCGATATTCGGGAAATGCCTGGTGTCTTCGCAAATGTGCGTCGGTCCCTATCCCGCAGGTTTGAAGCCTGCATTACAGCTGGCGGCAGCTCTTTTGAGCAATTTCTTTGAGCATGTACCTCAATTAGATTCCTGTTAATAAAATGCTTTCTGAAGTATCTCCTCTCCTTCTTGTGTTCATTCTTTAAATGTGACAGTGGAAAACTACCTTTTAACTTCTCACCGCTTGCGTTCCGACCATACATTCTATGACGAATATTGCTCGTATAGCTGCGTTCTACCACCACGTAAAGTTTTGCCCACTTTTTCAGATTCACCCTGTATATGTATATGTATCTAAAAATGCTTTACAGATCCAACTATATTTTATAAACAAATATAGCTCACACATTACATTATGATTAATCAAAGAATTTTAAGGATAATACACATACCGTTCCACTTCTTTTGGAAACCTGAAAAGTTGTCTGTTGGGATAATTTTTTCTGTTAGTGCCGCAATAAATGCATCGATCTCTGTTCTTTCGTTTCCTTGTATTAAGGATGTTTATTTTTAATTAGAGAAACTTATTTAATATTTATAATACATATTTATAACATAAATGAATGAAAATTAAATTTATGGATTTTTATTAGATCTCTGTGACTGCTTCAAGGGTAAATTCAGTGTTATTTAATTCCAATCATTCATAATTGTCTATTAGAAAATAAACATTATACAAACTCTAATATGTATTTTTTTATTCTTTTGTGAAATGCTGGAAGACAATACTTATTACAGTTTTAAAACATTTTTTAGGTAAATTCTTATGACTCATTACTGTTTTGAAATATTACAGCTTCACTATTTAAATACTGATGAAACATTGCTTAAATTCGAGATTAAAGCAGATATCATTATTATCTTAGATTAATCTGCAGTAAAATACATATTTTACAATTTTTAGAGCTCCGAATTTATATTCCAATTGACTTTGGAATTTCTCTAAATTTTGGAAGGGCGGTGTAAACTTATACATTCCCTGCATATACTTATTCCTTTCCCTGTAATCCTCTATTACAGTAGTTCTCAACCTTTTATGCTTCTCGTACCCCCTGGAAATGTGTATGTAACTGGCGTACCCCTTGTATAGATAGATAAAACTATAGTTACAGTATAACAATGGGAATAAAATAAAACATATGTATTGTTACTAGATCTAGCTACTTTTGAGCTCTCACGGCGTATCCCAAAAATTTTTACCGCGTACCCCACGTTGATAACCCCTGCTCTATTAGGCAGACGATATGTGCAGGATAAATATTAGGCATTGACTGCACAAATGTAAATAGTACTCTATTCAGATACAAGAATAAGCCGCCTTATTCTATACGACCATAAATAAAATAATCAGCTAATGTTTACGAAGTTACAAATATTATATAACTGTGCTTGAATCAGTATTGGTTACACTTAATAAACATAAGAACAGAATAAGTTACACATAACTATTGTACATACAACATAATTTAAGAAAACAATGAAGTAGAATTAGCAAGAAAAAGCACATTGAAATCACAGGACATCGCCATCTTTGATTTTTCGGTACAACCGATACTTGCACCAGATTGAATTTAATATATATATAAACAGACTTACCTCGGAAATAATGGTCCATTGCCATCATCGAGAGGAGACTCGTTCGATATATCCGTACCAAAAATCGCAATGTTCTTTATTAACTGATTGGGATAATTACTCTACTTGTGATACACTAACAACCAACTCTTCGGCACTCTGAACTATAACAGCGAATGATAGATAGCCTTTCCTCTATTGTCCTCGTGGTACACCAACACACAACGATCTATGATGGCGTTAGTTACGTGTTTGCGAGCCTTACCTTCTTTATCAGTTTAATATTCTTTGGGGGAGATGCGAAATCAACAATCAGAATGAGTGTTGCTTATGAACGGAGAAGTCACGTTTGCTTAGTACGTCAAGGTGACATAGCTCTTTCTCGTAAACCCTAAAGGAGCATGGTTGGGTTCTGTGTTCGGGAGTGGATCACCACTCGTCTACGACATGACAGAGGCCCACTTTGAGGGTGTGGCCTCCGGCCATTATGTTAATTCGGCTTTGACCACATTGAATCATCAAGCCTGGAACGAGGGCCACAGAAATAAGAATTGCATGATAGATAAACTTTTCATTCATTTTACTCCGTGGAATAGGAACAATAGATTTAATAGAGTTTTATCATCATAATCATAATTCTATAGATTCTGAGCGTACACAAATATTTTCGCTTTGTTAAAAGAACTGAAAGTCGAATGAAATCACCCTTGGGGTCTCATGCTGCCCTTAAAGTACAAGCTGGGGACCACTGATGCGGAGTATTACTTCGAATAATAATAAAAACATAATTAAAGTTGCCTAACAAACCATAATTCTTGTGATGTGAAATGGAACTAATTTATACCAGGACTAGCGATAAATATCGGAAAGCAAAATGTTGACACAGCAAAAGGAGACTCATCTTCAGGCAGTCGAGAAGCAACAGCCTGCTTTTCGACTGCCTGGTTGCTTCTCGACTGCCTGGAGATCTACCGACCCTCCTGGGTCAAGGTCAGCCCTTGTGGCTCGATCGTTTCTCCCCAGTACTGGGGGAAGTACTAACTTGTTCTACTGAATTATACAGATATCTTGAGGCTTAGCGTATTGCTCTACCAAAGGAAGTTTACCCCTAAAATGTTCAATGAATATTTCATCCAAGGAAGCATTTGCAAAGTGTTTTCACTGCAGCGAAAACTTCGCGGAAAGCGGAGCATTGTTCGTTCATCATAATGCATATGATTAACATAATAAATGAGTTGATAACAAGGAATGGATACTGAGAGGAATGAACGCATGACAAAGAGGAAGCTCGGAAAAATCTGCTTTTGAAAACGCTATCTTCAGTTCAGCGAGTAATTTAAAAGTGAAATAGAGTTTGGGAAGTGCCATCACATGGGCTAATCCAGCTCGTTATTATTCCAAAGAGGTTTGAAAGGTACAATTATCTTCAAATGGATCATAAAGAGCTTGTCGTAAAAATCGAAGCCTTAGTAATCCGATTACACTTTATAGCGAGTAAAGACCGAATTGCGAGCTTTTTTTTTAAATTTGGTGAAATATGAGTAACGTATCTGAAGGAGCTGGTTTCTACTGAAAAATGATGCTATTTAAAATGAAGGGAGGGGAAAAGAAAACATACCTGTTATTTACACAAAATCTCAGATCATGATGTTTCAATGTTGGTAAACATTCCTAGAAATATTTATAATTTAGCTTCATTAAAAATGTAAAGAATAACACGTAGAGAATTTAAGTAATTGCAGAGAACACTTGAAATTCTAGCAATAGTTTGTTTCTGATTTTTTTGCTTATAAGGTAAGAGCAATGCGATAAAAAGAGAAGTATCGAACAAAATGGAATATAAGGAACTGGAAGACAAAAAAATCACTTCAGGCAGCCTATTCGTCTTTGAAAGGAACCTCTAAATATAATATACCACAGAGAATAAACAGTGCGGTATCTCAATTAAACACACACACATATAGAATTAGTAATTTGATATGACGCTTTTAATAGTTTTCCAACTTAGTAAACTGAAGTTTGCAGATTCGGATGATAACTGTGAGAGTTCACTTCCATCGCTCACACGTGGATGTGAAAAAATATATAACCGAGCTTGGAAAAGCAGACCTTTATCGAATAGTATGCAAACTGTAGCTATGCGCACAAATGCCACAACCTGTGCACATTAAAGAACACACTTTATGGCTTTAAGGAAGACTCCCACCATAACTTAACGATTGTACAGTAGATTCTTTAACCTTTTCCTGAGCTCTGGAGTCCATGTCACTAGGAAAATTACACCATTGTGAGGAAAAATGTCCCATTGAAGTATTAAGCAACCTTTAACGCACCAGGTTCATACATGTTGCACATGGGCATTTCGATATTCGAAGCATGCACCATCCCCATTTTCTATATTAGGGGTTCTCAACGTGGGATACGCGGTAAAAGTTTTTTTTTTGGGGTACTCCGTGAGAACTCAAAAGTCGCTAGATCTAGTAACAAGTCCATTTCACTGATTACCCAGTAAAATGTTTATAATTTTATAAGAATTGTTAAAATGTTTATGCAATTTTTTGTTTATCGATTTATGTAATTTACGAATACAAAATTTAATGTGTATATCTATATATATATGTTTTATTTTATTCCCATTTTTATACTATAACTATAGTTTTATCTATCTATCTATACAAGGGATACGCCAGTTACACATTTCCAGAGGGTACGTGAAGCATAAAAGATAAAAGATTGAGAACCACTGCTTTAAATAGTTATATATTAAGTTTCTCCATAAATGTAAAAGTATTTCCATAGCCTTCCTCCACGGTTAGTGTGTATATATATATATATGGGGGTGGGGGATTTAACATTATGTTTGGGTAAATAATTTATTGTTAACTATTCCAGTTTCCTGTGGGAGCTCTCTGGCAGTGCGTGGGTGCTAATCAGCACACCACTGTTCGAAGCTTTCTATAACTTTTAAAATATGCATTTAATGGAAAAATTTGATTGAAGATAAATTAATGATCATAAACATATCTATTTAAATCTTGATTTTTCAACGCTATTCGTTCAGTATTTAAATAGTTATGCAAGGCTAGATTTACCCCAGGAATTAATTAAGACTTATCTAATAAGCATTGTTTCAAATCATTTAATAAACTAAATATGCATTTTAGAAGTTTTCACAATGATTATTTCAATGTTAGACAAATATGAAATAATTTATTGTTAAATATTTCAACTTCCATTATTCTAAATACTGAACAAATACTGTTGAAAATCGAGATTCATAAGTTTCATTACGATCTTCACCTTCAGTCACATTTTTCCACTAAATGCATATTTTGAAAGTTATAGGGCTTCGAAGTTAAGATTCCCATTGTCATAACATGAAAATTTTCTAATATTTTGATAGGGCAGTGTATTTCATTATTTACCAATGATTCTTTGTATTTATGATAAATATTTATGAATGCTTTATTTCGACAGAAAAACTTAGAAATTGATGGATACACTATAAAAATATTCGTAAATTTTTACGCTAGATAAATACATTTTCAACGAGTTTAATACAGGAAAAATTATTGTGATTTCCAAGAAGTGGGCGTTAGGAAATATTACCTGGAGAAAGGGACGTTGGGGTTAAAATTTTTAATAATCGCTAAAGTAGACCAAACGAAACAGAGTACTGTCGCTCAAAAAAGTATCCGAACACTACGGTTGATTACAAAATTCAGAAAAAATATCTGGCAACGATTTTTTTAGAAATTAGTGATCTGGCAACGTTCGTGTCACGTGTCACGTGACACGAACACGTGTCACGTGACACGAAGGTTGCCAGATCACTAATTTCTAAAAAAATCGTTGCCAGATATTTTTTCTGAATTTTGTAATCAACCGTAGTGTTCGGATACTTTTTTGAGCGACAGTACAAGTAATTAAACAATTACCAACGCAACACCAGGAGATTCTTGTCAATTATTTGAAGTCACTTCCAGTTTTAAACAATAACAGGATTGTCAGAATGGATTAATATTTTTCGGTCTTTGTTGATCAGATAGCTTTAGCCTTTGGAGCTGTTGGGTTGGTTTTATTTTTAAATCTGAGCATCATTTCTTTGCTCCGTAACGAGCTAAATATTTAGGTCACAAATACCCTCATAAGTCTCAGAAAAGGTTTGGGAGTGGAATAATAGGAAGCAAATATGTTCCTCTAATAACTTTTATGCAGAGTTGTTAGGGGAAGATATTTGCCGCCCATTAATGCCATTCAAAATGTTTTCAAACGTGTACAGAATATGTGGCTTTCCTGCATACAGGACCACAACTTTAAGTATTCAACCAACGAAAAGTGAATTTTTTTTAAGACTATCAGTCGCTCTTTTCTCAACATGGGGAGGGAATAGGCAAGTAAAGACACTCTTTATCAGCAAGCTCTTCTGGGTAACTATAGGTAAGTATATTTTATTTATTTATTTTTTAAAATTCCAAAGTGGCTAAATGGTCACACGGAACCATTCATTCCGGTGACTTAGCAGTACTTTCTGATCACCGGTCACTAGTGGTGAAAGCCCTAGTGGACAGTCGCCTGCAGATCAGGGAAGGTGCATCATAGAAGGATTCTGCCACTGGAAGGGATGGGGGCAAGGTCTAATTTTTTTCTTTTTTTTAATTAGATCTTGCACAAGATGCTGCAAAATATTCCATTAAATGTGCTCAACAGAGAATTCTGTTTGACGATTTAATGCAACTTTGTGGTTCTTGATCCCTCTTTTTCCTTCCACACTAGCTGCCTATGTGTGGAGGGGTTTTCTCCTGGTTAGAGCAAAACACTCTGACATGGATGGTGCCTTGACGTGGCGTCAGAGCTTTTCACTAAACCATCTGGCAGACATATTTCTATGTAACAGAAAATGCTGATTGACACTTTAATGCAACTTTGTAGTATCTTTATCCCTCTCTTTCCTCCCACGTTAGCTGCCTATATGGCTCAATCGGTAACGCGCTAGGCTCGTAATCTGTAAATCCCAGGTACGAGTCCCACCTGGGTAAACGTCGAGATTTATCTCCGCAAAACTCTCAGTCAGTAAGGGACACCGATGGACTTGGAAAAGTCGCCATCGGATGGAACGTAATGTCGTGGCCCCGTCTGTGGGAGACCCTGTGAACTTTAAAAACATGCTGGATGGCCTTGACGGGAGCTACAATCTGTCCAGTGAATTCTCTTCCCTCAACCGTCTTTGAGCCCTCGGGGTTCTTTTGACCTGGCCATTTAGCCCATTTTGGAGAAAAAAGTGTGATTCAGAGGTAAAACTATTGACGATTCTATTTTTTTTCGTTTTCGGCTGTCCGTAGTTGCATTAGAGTACGATGTAGGCATAATTGCTGCATTTGTAACTGCGCTCATTAGTGAACGGCTTAAATATTTCACTCTTGAAACATTGATCCACCCCCCTACCCTCTGAAAAAGTATTTCCTAATGCCCATTGGAAGTTTCTAGCTGAAATATTTAGTGCGTTGCCTTGACCTAATTCGAAATGGTTTTACACAAATCTGACATCTAAGGTATGGGAAAATAACTGTACAAAATAATCTCTGAATGCTTTTGAATATCGTAAGAAATGTAATACCGATTATTAACATTTTTCTAAATACCATTCCTTTGTTGAATTTTAAATTTTTACCTGAAATTTGTTTATAAATGAGGAAATGAAATTCAAGTGCTCAAATATGTAATTATTCTTTTTTTCAGATTCCTAACTATATATATATTGAACTTAGGCTCTCTGAGATGAGTTCGAACTCGAGCGAGCTTGGACTCAGAATAATTTAAGTTTCAAATATATAGTAATTTGAAATAAACACCATGTGGGTTTCGATATTTTTTTTTTTTACATATTCTCTAGCGTTTTTAAATGAATAGCTCTTTGCGTTGAGCAGGAGGCCTACGAATTTTCAGTCTCTACTAGTATTTCCAATTTTTCGTTTCAAATACCATTAGCGTTTTAATTTTATTATAAAATGATTATAATTAATAAGAATAAAATAAATGATTAGCTACATGCATTTCTCTGTATACGTAGGTCTTATGATGCGTCAGAGAACGTTTTCTCCAAATGGGTCTCGGGCTCAAATAATTGACGAAATGGACTCCGGGCTCAGTAATTGACAAAATGTTTCAGGCTCAGACGCACTCGGGCTCAATAATTCAAGAAATGATTCAGGCGGTATCGGATTCAACAGCTTTGAGCTCGGGGTGATAAAATTGATCCCGTCCTGAACTCGTTTCTGCTAAGCTTCATTGCAACTATACCAATGAGAGAGTTGATGTGATGAACGTAAGAATGTCTCAAGTGGAATGGGATGAGTTGTTCACGCTTTGTATAAAATTTTATGAGCGAAGAATTCTTTGAATTCCTCTTCCAGATCCATAACCATTGTTAGTTTATTAAAGTGTCTCAAGACAGACAACAGTGGAATACGATATTGGCGGAAGAATAGAAATATAATTTATTACAGCTCACACATTTAAAAAAAAAAACCCCACCAACGTTTTCACTTTGTCGTTTGTAGATATTCACTCTTCTGTTTTTACAGATAATTCCTTTTGAGTTGGATAGATATTGATGAAATGTTACGATTCGTATTTTTCGAATATCCCAATAGTTTCATACCAAACCTAGGCACATAATACAAACAATGAAAATGACGATTCTGATCCGTTTCTAGAAAATGTTTTGACCAATACTTTTAGATGCATGATAATCAGTTCATAGCACTCATCAAAAATGCATATTTTTGGTTCTTAATCAAAATATTTTAATAATTGCAAGCCCATCGGTGTCCCCTACTGACTGAGAGTTTTGCGGAGACAAATCTCAACGTTGACCCAGGTGGGACTAGAACCTGGGATCTACCGATTGAGCCATATAGACAGCTAGCATGGGAGACAAAAGAGGGATAAAGATACTACAAAGTTGCATTAAAGTGTCAATCAGCATTTTCTGTTACATAGAAATATGTCTGCCAGATGGTTTAGTGAAAAGCTCTGACGCCACGTCAAGGCACCATCCATGTCAGAGTGTTTTGCTCTAACCAGGAGATAACCCCTCCACACATAGGCAGCTAGTGTGGAAGGAAAAAGAGGGATCAAGAACCACAAAGTTGCATTAAATCGTCAAACAGAATTCTCTGTTGAGCACATTTAATGGAATATTTTGCAGCATCTTGTGCAAGATCTAATTAAAAAAAAGAAAAAAATTAGACCTTACCCCCATCCCTTCCAGTGGCAGAATCCTTCTATGATGCACCTTCCCTGATCTGCAGGCGACTGTCCACTACGGATTTCACCACTAGTGGCCGGTGATCACAGAAAGTACTGCTAAGTCACCGGAATGAATGGTTCCGTGTGACCATTTAGCCACTTTGGAATTTTAAAAAATAAATAAATAAAATATACTTACCTATACTTACACAGAAGAGCTTGCTGATGAGAAGTAGAGTGTTTTTTCCAATCCATTACTCATTAGAATTGTATTTTTTTCGTTTTTAGAGAGAGAATTTTTCTTGCGCTCTTTCAGAATATAGTTTTTTTTTCGTGCTGGCTCTTCACTAAGTTTGTGTTGGATTCGATTTTTAACAGAATATCGCAAAAATCGTGGTCAGTGAACCAGTAAGGCCACAAAGTTTTCAAAAAAGTATTAAAATGAATTTCACATTTTCTATTCGTCCGACAGATGCCACTAGTTCACTTTAAAGTAGGGGTTCTCAATGTGGGGTACGCCGTGAGAGCTCAAAAGTTGCTAGATATATGTTATATATACAGGGTGTCCCTGAATTCATGGCCCAAATGTGACACCGAACCCACCAATATTCGCCATAGAATATGCGGCCGCAAACGCAGTGAGGAGTCAGAAATG
This sequence comes from Ryuthela nishihirai, assembly GCA_038380435.1. NCBI lineage: Eukaryota > Metazoa > Arthropoda > Arachnida > Araneae > Heptathelidae > Ryuthela > Ryuthela nishihirai. The sequence continues at coordinate 6,869,696 of JAWZYU010000030.1, read as the reverse complement.
AAGGACAGACACAGAGGTTTCCAGTGTGACATTTATTGGAGATCATTACAACAAATGCTCAAATGTCCGCCCACCAACGTTGATACAGGCGGCACAATGGCGGAATAGTGATCGGCGTACCTGCTTGTAAACACCGGGCTTGCCGCGCACATCAGCAGCTGAGAATGCTGGGGTTTGGCCGATCCAGCGCTTTTAAGCCGTGCCGCCTTGTCTGCGCCACTACCAGCACTGGGCTGCATTTGCGGCCGCATATTCTATGACGAATATTGGTGAGTTCGGTGTGTACTACCATCCCCTCTCGTTTGGGCCATGAATTCAGGGACACCCTGTATATATGTTTTATGTTATTCCCATTGTTATACTATAACTATAGTTTTATCTTTCTATACAAGAGGTACAGTCGGTCAAAAAAGTATCCGAACATTGTGGTTGATTACAGAATTCAGAAAAAATATCTGGCACGAAGGTTGCCAGATCACTAATTTCTAAAAAGTCGTTGCCAGATATTTTTTCTGAATTCTGTAATCAACACAGTGTTCGGATACTTTTTTGACCGACTGTACGCCAGTTATATACACATTTCCAGGGGGTAAGTGAAGCATACAATGTTGAGAACCACTCGTCAATATTACAGTTTTTGTGTGCCACACAGTATCATCTTTTCACGTTATTACGTAAGGCGAACTATTTCTAATCTTGCTTTATTTTTCGCTAATTCCATTTGAACGGTAGTTTACAATAGCTGTCAAGAGCGTTATTAAAAACAACGTATTATAGAACTTCCTTTTTGCTCTTGGACGTTAATTCTGGTAATTAAATTTTGCAAAAAGCTTCATTGGATTGCCGACTTTGGTTTTCTAATAATTCGCAACACTTCGGACAAAGCATCCTACTCCTAGATTTTCTAGGACTTCCCGTACATGGACATGCTATATCATTAACTATATACTGTTCAAAATATACAAAGCATACTTTCAAGTGTATACAAAGCATACTGACTATGCTCAACAAACTTTAGAGTTTGTTTGACCACTGCCTCAATCACAACTAAAACAATGCTTGGCAGTGTAAAGGAATTGGAGGCAAGGTTACCTAATTCCGTGTTATTTTTATTTTGTTTTACCTACGTTGTTTATTGTTAAAATTAAATACAATTGTTCGAGATGAAAGATTACACCATGAACTAAATATCCGTGAAAGGTTTTTGACTAAGCAAATGATACATCCTGACTTAAAATTTTTTTAATGCATATTCCGCGCAATGGTTTCTAAATCCTTGATAGTATTTCGTATTCCGTTATAATGGTGTCCTAACTCAGCGACAGCGTTCCTAACAGTGACGTAGCAAGGTGACTGGGCCTTCTCGCGATACTTATTTTTTGAGCCCCTTCCCCCTCCTTAAAAACATATTTTGGAAAAAAAATTAGGAAATCATTTTTTAATGAAATAGAAACACCTTTGTTTTATAGTTTTCTTAATTTAATTTTGCAGTGTACACATATAAATCACGAGATATCATATCAGTATCATTCAAGCCAGGATCTGAAAAAATACAATAAGGATGGAAAAAAATGGGGGGGGAGGGGGAGCGAGTGCAAGTGACTCAACGGAGCCGAAAAATGTAAAAAAAAAGGGGGGAAGACAAGAGACTGTCTTTACATTGAAGTATAACATTTTCCCCTCCGCTTTAGAGGTCTTTAAAATTTTTTGAAAAATGTGTGAAACATGCGCATACGGGCTCTGATCTAGAAAAGGGGGAAGGAGCAGGAAATACAATCGAGTCAGACAAACGTAAAGAGGGAGCAGGAGGCTGGTTTTCTAATGCAGTAGAAGATTTTCCTCTTATTTTACAAGTCTTTAAAAATTTCTTAAAATATGCAATGAAATATAAATAAGTTTAATAATTTTTTTGCATCCATTACACATACTCATTCTCAAAGGGTGAAGACATGGCCATATATCGAACACATTACTGCAGTTTGCTCCCACCTGAATCAGAGTAATTTTTCAGTTGCTCTATTAAGCTTTTTTTATACATCCTAAGTATACTTATTAACTTAGTGCTTTTTTAAGATTTCTATGATTTTTGTTTTCGTTATTAGAGTAAGAACAATAATTTTAATTTCCTCAACGTAGCAAAACGTTTGAGAGTTAAAAATATTTTTATTTTATAGACAATCTTCTAGTAACGAAAAAAGAAAACAGACACCCATTATCATTTTATTGTAAGGTAGATTTTAATGAGAGTAAGATTACATTTGTGTTTTCAAACTAGCAGATGAGTCTGCGAATTTAGATATCGTTTAACGATACATCAGAGCATTTTATTCTGATATGTGTGAATCTTTACAGAATTGCAGGGAAAATGTTTGCCTTCTATTTCAGCCACTAAGGTCTTTGGATATATGTTTGAGATTTATCTAGCATAGTTTCAGAATCTGACATATGAGAATGACTAAAAATAAATTATGAATCTGAACTTCTAATAAACCTGTTTTTCGTTTTAAAAGTCATAACAAAGCGATAATCACTTATTTGATTTCATCAAATAATAATTTAAATACGAAAATAATTTTGAAATAAGCACTGAGATCTACCATAGCATGCAAAGGTTTTAAAACAGAAAACTATTGAACACATCAGAGCAGTTTTGAAGACATAGAGGTGACACTGCTCTTCTCTGTATATCGAAAAGGATGGGAAGGGGAGACGGGAAGATTTCTGCCTGAAGGTCGGACACAAGGAGTGGCGTTGCGATTGGTTCAATTAGTGGCTGCCTATGATCGGGGGCAAGGAAACAAGCAGGAGAGAGTTGAGGCGGCAGTCGGCCGGACTGGCGTTTTGCATGACGGCCGGCAAAGATACGGAATGGCTTTCAAAAGGTTAAGAAAATAAGCGCAAAATTGCGCGGCAAAATGGTATCAGTTAATGTCGGATTGAAAGGGATCAATGGAGTAAATCTACCCATCTTGGACAAGTTTGAACTGGCAATCTAAGTGATAGGAGCAAAATTTGTATACTCTCTCATAGTAGTAGACAAGGAATTTAGTGGAAAAATATGTAGCCATATCTGGTTATGATTTGTTGAGAGCTCAAGGTTTTGTGTGGGATTTGAAGAATCAAATGTTAGAAAGAGAGAGCGAGTCATGCCCCCTTCGCTATGCCCCTGAGCCCAAGGGAGATGTACCCTGTCATAATTTGGAAAATGAGTCACGAAATTAATAGTGAAGCCATTTCGGCCACGATGGAAAGAGCTGTAAATAAGATAATGATAGCCCCTCCTACTGAAAGGATTGTTTTGGTGAGGAGCACTCAAGGAAACCTCGCTTCCAAAACTGTCTTAGCACAGCAATGGAAAGGAATAAGAAACGAAACAATAAGATTAGCAAGGTCCTTAAATGTTGTGGATAACAATGGACTACTAAACATTAGAGTCGCGAATGTCTCGCAGCAGCCAGTGTGGATAAACAGGGGTATGAAACTGGCAACTTCAGAAACCCTGCAGGCGACGCAGCTGAAATATGTAAATGCAATTGAGGAAACTAAGTCTGAGCCCCTGTTCATTGATGACTTTGATTTAACACGTCTCACACAAGCTGCGCAAACCCTTGGGAGCCCTTCTAATGAGAAATAGAGATGTTTTCGCTGGAGATATAAGTGAGCTTAGTAGCACAGACGTTATCTATCATGAGATACATTTAGAGGATGATAGACCTGTTAGACGCTCTGCATATCGAGTGCCCTATGCCATGCATCCAGTATTGGATGAACAAATAAAGGAACTCCTCGACAATGGCATAATTCGTGAAAGTGTCTCACCATATGCTGCGCCTATCGTGCTAGTAAAGAAACGTGATGGAAGTTATTGATTTTGCGTTTGATTATAGAGCCCACAATGCCAAAATCATCCCAGACTCCTACCCCTTACCTTTGATCAATGAGGACATTGATTTATAGCAGATGCGAGCTATTTCAGCTCATTAGACATGACATCTGGCTATTATAAAGTGCTTGTACATCCAAGGGATATGGAAAAAACAGCATTCATCAGTAAAATGGTCTGTATGAATTTACACGACTTCCGTTTGGCTTTAAATGTGCACCCACCAGCTTTCAGCGCTTAGTCGATGCGATGTTCTTGGACTGAAAAGTGATCAGATTTTGATATACCTTGACGATATCATCGTGGCATCAAAAACATTCGAGCAACAGTTGTCTAAATTACAGACCGTCTTTGATACGTTGAGGAAATTTAAGCTCAAGTTCAAGCCTCAAAAATGTCAATTCTTAAGAGAATCTGTATCCTATCTGGGACACCTGATTACCTCCCAGGGAGTTAAACCCAATGCGCGAAATCTGGATGCAATCAAAAACTTCGCCATTCCGAAGTCAGTGAAGAAGGTGAGAGTCTTCCTGGGTTTGACGGGCTACTACCGCAGGTTTATTGACAAGTATGCTGAGATCGCCCTACCTTTGATAAGCTTGATAAAGAAAGATAGATCCTTTGTGTGGACCGCTGACGCAGAGGGGACTTTTTAAGAGCTGAAATTAAAACTGATGACGGAACCCGTGTTGATCTATCTCAACTTCGAAAGATTTTTTTTATCCATTGATGCCAGCGGAGAAGCTGGGGCTGCAGTAATTGAGCAGGAATGAAAAAGCGGAGTTTGACAAGCAGTTTCCTATGCTAGCCAGAAATTAAAGGCAGCAGAAACCCGATATTCTACCATTGAAAAGGACGCTCTGGCAATTAAATTCGGCATAAATTAATTTAAACTTATTTACATGGGAAGAAGTTTACAATCATCAGTGACCACGCCCCACTGTCATACCTCTTGAAACTAAAGGACACGTCAAGCAGGTTCGCAAAGTAGAATTTAGCCCTTCAGGGCTATGACTTCTATATTATTTATAGGCCTGGGAAACATAATATCCCCGATAATATATTATCTCGTAATAAAAATACCAATGAGGAGAATGTAATTTTGTCTAACAAGTTCGCAGACAAGCAACAGCTTCGGGATCTACAGAGGGAAGACACCCAGCTAAGGGATATAATAGAATTTTTAGAGGGAGCTAGCAGCAAGCTTCAGCAAAAGATGCCTGATTTACCTGGAAGACGGGCTGTTTTTCCATTATTCAGTGCCACACTGGAAGGATGTCAGAAATGAGCTCGCACAACAACTAGGTATATCCAAGAGTTTAGTTGGACAGATTTTAGAACTCTGCCACGACCTGCCATGCTCTGGTCATTTGGGGGAACTGAAGACACTACAACGCATTCGATCTCAATATTTCTGGCGGGGAATGTATGCAGATGTACGGAAGACTTGTGCCTCCTGCTTCGAGCGACGAGGCTACGTGGCCAGGCGAAAGTCGAATCTAGAAAGAGTTCCACTTGCTTCCCGTCCATTCGAAAGAGTTGCAATGGATTTCATAGTGCCGCTACCCATGACGGAAAAGGGTAATAAATACATACTGGTAATTACTGATTATTTTACGAAATGGCCCGAAGTCTGTCCTATGCCGGCTCAGACAGCAAAAGGGGTAGCGAAAATATTCGTGGAAGATTACGTCGTCAAAAGCATCTCGCAGTTTGTCATCAGTGACAATGCAAGAAATTTCACTGGAAAAGTAATGACTTCCGTTTATGAAAAGCTAGGCATTTGCAAGTGCCGAGCAATTCCATATCGGTCTCAAAGCAATGGATTATGCGAACAGATGAATGCAAACATTCTCAACATAATATCGCATTATGATTAGATTCCGCACAAGTATACTGGGATGAGTTTATACCCTTTATATTATTGGCTTATCGGAGCGCAGCTCATACTTCCACCAAAGAATCCCCTTATTATCTGACCTATGGACGCGACTTGGTACTTCCTTATCGGATTTGGGCGACGCAGAGGGCACCCCTGTATTTCGCATCAGAAAACTATGGAAAATACATCATTGCAAAGATGCAGAGGACGTATAAAATCGTAAGAACCAATCTAGGAAAGGCAGCAAAGCCAAAGGAGGAAAGTGGCGTACGAAAAACAGATTAACGAAGGAGAGTTAGTCTTCCTTTATACTCCAAAAGTTAGGCGAGGCAATATGAAAAAACTGGCAAGGCTTTCTACAAGACCGTGGAGGGTGATTAAGAAATTATCGCCAGTGAACTTCAAAATAAGCCTTGTAGTTCGACCTACGAAGACGGAGGTAGTACACGTCGATAGGCTAACGAAGCTGAGAACGCGCAAAGCATTCCTTACCCCAACTGAAGAGAGCAAAGATCAGACAGAGCCAAAGGGGCTCATTCCGCCGCAATCGGAAATTGAGCCTAGGACGGCAATGAAAGAAACTGAGGAAGAGGAAGAAATATATTATCCTCCTAGAGCACGGTTTCTTACAGCAAAATTTCAGACAAGAGTTAAAGACTTGAATCTGCTGCTATGCCCCCACTGAGGATGCCGATGAGGATGAGAAGGATAGGATTTATGGTCAACTTCAGGATATTTTGAATTCTGTCAAGAAATGAGATATTACACTTGTTCTTGGTGACTTCAATGCCAAAGTTGGTACTGACTCTGACCTTTGGGGAGGAGTAATAGGCCCTTTTGGTATTGGTAGCTGCAATGGCAATGGGCAACGTCTCCTACAGGGTTGGGTTGGGTTGTTTTACCTCTGAGCGGCACTTTTTTGCACACCAAGGGCTAAATGGCCAGGTCACATGGACCCCGATGGCTTAGAGAAGGTTGGGGGGAGGGGACCCACTGGAACAGCTGTTGGGAGACAGATGGTAGCCTCCCGTCAAGGCCATCCAGCGTGTTCTTTAACGTGCACAGAGTATGGCTCTCCCGCACACGGGGCCACGGCTTAACGTCCCATCCGACGGACGGCGGCCTTTCCAAGCCCATCGGTGTCCCCTACTGACCGTGGGCAGGGCGGGGAATTTTGCGGAGATAAATCTCAACGCTGACCCAGCTGGGACTCGAACCTGGGAACTACAGATTACGAGCCTGGCGCGCTACCGACTGAGCCACCCCCGCCCCTCTCCTACAGGTAAGTAAACTCAATTGTTTCAGAATAACTAACACTTATTACAAACACCGCGACATACATAAGTACACATGGGTTTCACCCGATGGGCTGCATAAGAATGTGATTGATTATATATTAATTAACAGCAAATGGGCTACTTCTGTTAGGAATACCATGGCATATAGGGGAGCTGAAATTGGATCTGATCACTACCTTGTTAAAGGTGTCTTGCAACTTAACTTAAAAAGTATTGTGCTAAGTTAAAAAATTTATTTTTAATACTGAAGCTCTGAAAGACCCAGTTATAGCTAAAGCTTACCATGATAGGTTACTTAGTCATTATGGCAGTCATGGTTTGCTTACTACTGAAGTTGAGGAAGAATGGGGCCGTTTTAAAAAGGCTTTTTCTGAAACTAACAGTACTCTTTTAGGAAAAAAGGAGCAGAGGAGACAGAATTATTTGAGAGATAAGGCATTTGAGCTTATTTCAGAAAGAAGGAACTGCAGGAATGTCCTTAATCAGTCCTAATAGAAAGCATCACAGAGAGCTTAATAAACGTGTATAGGATCAGTTAGCTGCTGATAAGAATCTTTGGCTTGATGGCTTGGCTGACAAAGCTGAAGAAGCAGTTAGGCAGCACAACACCAGAGAGCTGTACCAGATAGTTAATGTTTTGTGTGGTAGAAAACGGACAAGCATACAAGGATTGAAGAATAAACAAGTAAGGTTATAGAAGGGGAGGATTCTGTCATGGTTAGGTGGGCTGAGCATTTCAGTGATGTTCTAAACAATGTGGTTAGTTCTACTCCCATTGTTCGTAATGATGATAGACGCATTGGTGGCTTTAATGTTGGCCCTATAACACAATCTGAAGTTATTTTGGCTATTTCTAAACTTAAACTTCATAAATCCCCAGGGGTGATGAAATTACTACTGAAATGCTTAGAGCTGGGAATGTTTCGATTACCACTTGGATGACTGAAATTTTGAATAACTTTTATGATAAAGGCATGGTTCCTAAGGATTTTACCAGAGCTATTATTATCCCTATTTTCAAAAAAGGTGATCGCAGTTGTTGTGATAACTATAGGGGTATCAGCCTACTCTCTGTTCCAGGTAAAGTTCTTTCCATGATTGTGCTTAATAGAATTAAGAATCTAGTTGACAATCAATTGTGTGATGAGCAATGTGGATTCAGAAGTTGTAAGGGATGTGTGGATCAGATATTTTCACTAAGGCAGATCCTTGAGAAATGTTTAGAGTTTCAGAAACCTTTGGTTGCTAGCTTTGTTGATTTCAAAAAGGCTTTCGACTCTGTTGATTGTCATAATTTGTGGTTGATTGTGAGATCATATGGTATACCCGACAAGTTAGTTTGTATAATGAAAGCTCTCTATAATAACACTGAGTCGTATGTGAGAGTTGGTAAGGCTTGTAGCAATTCCTTTAGCATTACTTCTGGTGTTCGACAAGGGTGCTTTTTGTCCCCTTTTCTGTTTAGTTTGGTTATTGATTATGTTATACGAAATTATTTGCAAGGGAAAGTTTTTGGCCTTAAATGGTCTAGAAATTTCAAAAGTTCTGATTTAGATTAATGCAGATGATTTGGCCTTGTTGGCTAATGATACTAATGAGAAGAATTCATTCATTAGGACTGTTGATGGGACTGGTAATAGAGTTGTTTTTGTGATAAACAGAGATAAAAATAAAGTTATGAAAAGTGGTCTGGCGGTTAGTGCTTCAGTCGCTCTGAATGGTTGCGCCCTTCAACAAGTGTCTCAGTTAGTTATCTTAGGAGTTATGCAAAAGATGCTGGTGATGTGCGGCATGAAATTAACAGAAGAATAGGGATTGCCTCTGGGATTTTTAGGAATCTATGAATAGTGTGGAGAACTAGGCGTATGCACCTAAAGACTAAAATTATACTGTATAATAGTTTGGTTCTCTCTAGGGCTAGGTAGTGAAACGTGGACTCTTTGTAAACAATATTTCAGAAAACTTGATGATTTTGATTCCAGATGCTTACGCAGTATCTTGGACATTAGGTGGTTCAACTTTGCAACTAATGATGAGGTTAAACAAAGGAGTCAGCAACTCCCTTTAAGAAACATATTGTGCAGAGAGAAACTCCGTTGGTTTGGCCATGTTGCCCGTATGGATAATTATAGATTGGCGAATAGAGTTATGAACAGTGTGCCTAAAAGCCTCAGAAAGAGGGGGAGACCTAGGATGCGGTGGGCAGAAATGTCAAACAGGACCTTGTTAGAAGTGGTGTGCAGTGGCCGGATGCAGCAGATGTAGCTCAGGACAAATATTTATGGAGAATTAAACTGCACGGTCTGGTTGGACCTCCGTATCCCATGGCTGCTTGAGGATGATGATGATGATATGACCTGGTATTCCTAACAGAACTAACCTATTTGCTGTTAATTAATATATAATCAATCATATTCTTACCCAGCCCATCAGGTAAAACCCATGCGAATTTTGGTTATGGGGTTATTTGAAAAGCCGAGTTTACCAAGGCAATGTTGAATAGCTTGCTGAACTGAAGGCAAGAATAACACAGCATGTTGCACCCATTCCCCGAGACATGTTTCAAGCAACTGTGGACAACGTATTACGTTGCGGGCATATTTTGCATACGAATGGTTTACATATTGAGAATCTTGATTTTAAAAATAAATGTTATGTTTGTTCAACTTGGTATTTTCTTTATTTTAGCGCATCCACGCCACCTGGTGGCACTAACACTAACTAATTTTTTTATTCGCAAATGCTCTACCCGGTGCTCTTATTTAAAGGTATCCACCACTTTTAGCTGTGATCCGTTGAGTAGATTCTTCTCTACATTGCTCTGAGTACTGTCAGTTTAATTATAACAACCCTGTATTTTCCCCCCATATTATTCGGAAAATTCATTGTATCCACTGCTAATATTCCATACAAATGCTCCTTAGACCTAATAATTTTCACAAATATCCTCCGAAAGTTTCTAAAAATAGAAAAAGAAACTATGCACCGATCTCTGTGATGTAGCACAGAACAGGCCAGGTCGAGCACTTAAGGTCTGACCCTATCTTCCCGAGGTGCAGGCCGTTAGTGCCTTTCAAAAGAGATATTCTCTTGTGGAAGGGAACGGAAGAAGAGGGCTGTCAAATCAGTGTGGCCTATTGATCTGGACTACTGTGGTTACCTTTCCATTTATTGTTTTCTTTACCCTGCTGAGGAGTAGTCAACCACCCAAAATCTTGCTACTGACTATGTATACCAACCAGAATGAAATACTGGCTCTAATCTTTATTACGGATTCTGAAATTACTGCACTGAAATGCCTCTATTGAGGGCGAGACCTTCTGCTGTTTTCTCTTTGTTTATGGGTTGATGGCCCTGAGTTAATAGATACACAGGATACTTTATACCAACTAGAGTATAATGCTACTCAGTGGTCATCGCAGGTACCTGAACCCTTGCTTCTATGGGTATCGCCAAACCTAAAAGCGTTGGTCTTAAGCCTGTTGTGGTGAGTAAACAGGCCTTTGTCGATGCCTGCAATGAGTGGTTGTTTTGATCGTTTCTTTTAACAGGTAAGTGAAATTTGAGGATCCCGTACAGAGATTATTCTCTTGATGCCCTCACACGGGAATTTCAGTGTTATAAACTAGATATTCTGGGTTTGCAAGCGACCAGATGGACGGGTAAAAGTAAGATATTTGAAATATCTTACTTTTATTTTATAGGTTTCCTTCGTAGCAACACTGTAATGATGCTTTTCTGTCTATGACTCATGAAATATTTTTAACTGCTGACTTAAAGCTAAGATTAAAGATTTGAATGCTATCTGTTATTATGCCCCTTCAGAGTACTTTGATGAGAATGAGAAAGATAGCTTTTACGGATATTTTGAATTCTGCCAAGAAACCAGATATTACTGTTCTGATAGGTGACTTCAGGGCTAAAGTTAGTACTGATGAAGTCTCTAGGCAGAAGTGTCCTGTCAATACATCGTATGTCAATTCATCGGGCTCAGTTCATCGCGACGTCAATTCATCGCAGCGTCAACTTATCGAGCATCAATTTATCGCAGTGTTAGACATATTGCTTTATTGACTTTCTACATCTGTAGATTGTTCAAATGAAGTCTAGGGACGATAACTTAGACTTTGAAAGATTAAACATGCATCAGAAGAATTTACCTCAGAAATTAATTAAAACTGGCATATTAAGCATTCTTTCAAATCATTTAATAAATTATGCCTTTTAAAAGTTTGAGTAATGATTATATCTATATTAGCCAATCATTAATGATATTTCTGAAAAGAATTTGCTGTTAAATATTCCAGCTTCCGTGCCTCTTTCAATACTGAGCGAATATTGTTGAAAATCGATGTAACATGAGAATTCTCTGTATTGGTAGGTTTTAGATCATGCCTGAGCAAATATTTTAATGGGAAAATCGATGTAACATGAGAATTCTCTGTTTTGGTAGGTTTCAGGTCATGTCTGGGAAAATATTTTAATGGGAAAATCGATGTAACATGAGAATTCTGTGTTTTGGTAGGTTTTAGATCACGCCTGGGCAAATATTTTAATGGGAAAATCGATGTAACATGAGAATTCCCTGTTTTGGTAGGTTTTAGGTCATGCCTGGGAAAATATTTTAATATGAAAATCGATGTAACATGAGAATTCTTTATTTTGGTAGGTTTTAGATCATGCCTGGGCAAATATTTTAATGGGAAAATCGATGTAACATGAGAATTCTCTGTTTTGGTAGGTTTTAGGTCATGCCTGGGCAAATATTTTAATGGAAGGGTCGTATAGGAAACTGAAATGAAATGATAGGCCATCAAAAACTACATATTATCAATAACGTATGTATAACCAGTATAAAAAAAGAAACATAAACCATATGATTTTATTAAAATTAATTATTTTAATGAGCATTCGCTTCGCCGAAGTTCGACCTTTTATCCTATATACGTTCTTTTTCTCTTTTGCAAAATGAATTAATTTGTCATCAGTCCCTCACGGGGCGGAACAGAAAGAAGTGGCTGCTCGTAATTTGTCCAGGTTTTTTCTAGGTAAATTATTCGGAACTGAAATGATGATTTTTTTAACCCTTATTACTGGGAGGATGCAATTTATTTGTTTTAAGAGATAATTGTTTGTTTCTAGATATAAATTAAAAATTATTTTTGTGTTGGATAAGTATTGATAAACTGGCTTCGTTCAGAAAGGGAACACCAATGAGCATCCGACGTGGCGCCGTGTGTAGGAAAGACATACAATCGCTCAAAAAATATCCGCACACTGTGGTTGTTTACAGAATTCAGAAAAAATATCTGGCAACGATTTTTTTAGAAATTAGTGATCTGGCAACCTTCGTTGACACGAAAGCTGCCAGGTCACTAATTCACGTCAGGCAATCATTAATGATTGCCTAATGTTGCCAGATCACTAATTGAAGAAAATAAGTGATCTGGCAAATATAAGTGATCTAACTAAGAAATTAATGATCTGGCAACCTTCGTGTCAGCAAAAGTTGCCAGATCACTAATTTCTAAAAAAATCGTTGCCAGATATTTTTTCTGAATTCTGTAATCAACCACAGTGTTTGGATACTTTTTTGAGCGATTGTACCTAGTGCATATTAAAGGACATACGAGATAATCTTGATAGAAGGCTTCAATCTGTCTCCTAACAGCTGTCCACGGGGGTCGCTCAGAGGTAAAACAACACAACCCAATCTTAACCAGCGTATATTTGAATTACGGTCCGCGTACAAAAAAGAATAGAGGGCATTAACAATTTAATATAATAGTCGCATTTATGAGATCTGGCAACAGTATGCCAAACTGTCAATGTGCTTATTCGTTTGTACGCGATTTTTTGGTGAATTAATATAGTAAATACTGCTATTTAGTTCTGCTTTCTTATTTTAGAGCGAGTCGAACTGGTTTGTTCGCGATTTGTGGTAGGTTGTTTTTGTAATATTTCGTCATTTTGCTTTGATATGTTTTTCAAGTATGAAGTAGACTGATCGAAAAGTGTCGCCATTAAATGAGTGGTTGTGCGTGACTGCAAAGTGCCTCGAAAAAAGTACGTTAGCCACCGTTGGTGGCGGTTGATTTTGAATTGTGCTGTGTGTCTAATTTGATAGTAAAGTAATTAAAGTCAGTTTTTATCTTTAATTTTACTTTAAAGTGATTATATCTTCATTTTCTATAGTTTATTTAGCATTTTTGAAGTAAGCAAAGTATATTAAGCTATTTTGCACGGAATGAAAATCTTATAAAATGACCAACGGAACGAGGAAAAAGAAATCTTCACCGACTAATATGAAAATAAGAGTTAAAAAGTCCAAAATGTATCAGCATATAAATAAACGTGATAAAAAACCCAAAGAAATTTCCATTTTAGAGGAGGACGTGATGGTTTAGACTGACTCTGTGGTGTCACCAACAAAGTCAATAGAAGACAACTCACAACCAAAGAACATTTCTACTACTGATCAAGAAAAACCAGAAAAGGAAAACTTACAGGTAAATTCTGACAAAAATAAAATACCTATAAATGAAAGCCATATCAGTAATGATAAAAACATTATAGAAGAAAATAATAACCTCAATAATATCACAGTAAATAACAAAATAAATAACATTTCTGAAAATGAAAAAGATAATAAATATGCACTTGTGATTTCCCTCGATACAGAAAACTTAAAGTTAAATGATAATAAAGACTTAGCATTAGTGATTACAGGAATTAAAGATGACATAAGTTCTCTTGATATTCGAAAAGTAACTTCATTTTTTATGGTTTATTGGGAGCACATATCACTGGGAAATTTATCTCGTTTGGACGTCTGCTTTTATTTCCTAAAAACTCAACTCAACAAAGTAAAATTCTTGAACTCTATGACTTATTATCTATACCAACAATAACTCAATTTCCCAAATTCATAAAATCTTCGTTAGGAACAATCATTGGTGTACCTGTTAACATAAATTATGATGAGTTACTTGATATTTTATCCGATCAGAAGGTATTAAGTCTTCGCCGAATGATTCATTTTGTCAAACAAGCTGTTTCTAGGAAAGATTCTAACGGCGCAAGAACACATAAAGTAGTTCTTCAATTTGAGGGTGATTCATTTTGACAAACAAGCTATTTCTAGGAAAGATTCTAACGGCGCAAGAACACATAAAGTAGTTCTTCAATTTGAGGGCGAGAACTTGCCTCTTAATGTGTATATCAACTTTAACAGACATTATGTTAAAAGTTACACTCTACCCCCAAATCTATGTCTACGCTGTTATAATTTCGGACATGCAGTTTCAACTTGTAAAGACCGACAAACTTGTAAACGCTGTGGTGGTAAACACCACCACAGACAGTGTACTTCCAAGACTCTTAGATGCCCAAACTGCTCAGGATCGCATCCAGCGACCTGGGCTGGTTGTATCATTCGGATAATAGCCTGTAAGGCAAGAGAAATTCAGTTAGCTGAAGGAATTAACTGGAAAGAAGCTTTTATTAAAGCAAAAACTAACATAAACCTTCTTAAAGGCTTTAGAAATACTGAAACTTTTGTCCCCAAGTAGATCGTAGATCGTCATAGGATATTCGATGTACAGGGCAGTACAGTGCCCTTGACCATCTCCATCTAAAGTTGTGCCCAATTGGCATAAGTAAAAACAAAAGGTAAACCACCCTTGGGTGGGCCTCGAAGGGCAAGTAACTAAAAGAGCAAAAAGCAAGATCAGATCGCACAAGAGACCTAAAATGGGAAGTTCTCCTCGGAGAAGGCCATCATTTTAGGCCTCTTGTACCTATTCGAAACAGAATGATCGTAATGTAAAAGACGAGAAATAATCTCGTTTGGATTTTCAGTCACACCCTCGAAGAACGTTTTCGAGGTGCGCTTAATATGGGTGTAAATGTGGTCGATGCCCAAGTCAGAATGAAGTCGTCTGTTAGCAACAAACCATGGGGGCATCGACCGCAGCTCTCAATATTTTATTTTGTAAGACCTGAATCTTATGAATTCAGGAAGGCGGTGGTGTTCGCCCATATAGGCGATGCATATAAAATCACCGGTCTGATGATGGCAACATAAAGCAAAAGCTTATGATCCAAAAGGAGGATGGAGTTTCTCCGAAGCAGAGTACCTAGCTGGCCTCTAAGCATGTTTACTTTAGAGATGATATGATTAATATGATTGTCCCATTTTAACCTACGGTGTAAATTCACACCGAGGTACTTGACTGAGTCTTCCCAGTCAATGGGAATGTCATGGAGATGAAGGCAAGCAGGATTTGCAAGGCGCTTGTCAGTAAAGAGGATGGCAGAACTCTTTTCCGAGTTAATTTTTACTTTCCACTTGTCATACCAGTCTCCCATCTGGGTCAGGCAGCATTGCAATCTTTTAACAGCAATGGCTGGACCCAGGGAGGGAGATAAGATCGCAAGATCATCTGCATAAAGAGCAAGATGAATGCGTTCAAAGAAGGTAGATCGTGTAAATAGAGAGAGAAGAGTGTCGGGCCCAAAAGATATCCCTGAGGCACTCCAGCAGAGACAACTCTTCTAGTAGAGATAACAGACTTGATCTGTATTTGAAAAGTTCTATTAAAAAGATAGGACTGAATGAGGCTGATCAGTCCCAAAGGAACGGCTGCATGAGTGAGCTTGTAAATCAGACCATCCAACCAGACGCGGTCAAAGGCTTTGGCCACGTCCAGAAAGACGGCCGCAACGCATTCCTTCTTGTTGAGGGATTCTGCGACTTTCTCCACCACCCTGAGGATCTGATGTTCTGTAGATCTCTTTCGCCTGAAGCCAAACTGGGCCTCAGGCAAAACAGGGTGGTGGACGAGAAAATCGTCAAGTCGGATGATGATGATCCTCTCAAAGAGCTTGCCCAAAGATGACAGCAGGCTGATGGGACGATAGCTTGTAGGGAAGGTAGAATCCTTTCCTGACTTTTGTAAAACTTTCACAATGGCATTTTTCCAAACATTTGGAAATAAGTGACGTCTGAGTAGGTAGTTGAAGATGGAACACAGATGTGTTATGGCTTTCGCTGGTAGATGTTTTTGCATCTTGTTAGTGATTCCATCCTGACAGGGGGCCTTATTAGGTTTAAGGCATTTGATGGCCTGTTGGATTTCCAAGGGTGTATTAAAGCCAACCCTGGATCGGTCAGCTTGATCGAAGTTAAAAAGAGTCTGCTCCACCATTTCACATGTAGAGAGATCAGACAAATCATGGTTTTCAGTAAATTGAAGTTCGAAGGCATCAGCAAAGGCCTCCGCTTTGTCTTCATCACTGTATTTGAGACCAGTTTCGCCATGTATAGGTGGGAAACTGGTCATCGGATTTTTCAAAGCCTTGGTCATTTTCCAAATGGAACGGTCAATCTTTGACAGTGACTGCACCTTTTTGTTCCATTGGTCATTTCGGAAATCTCTGAGCCGAGATCTCACCTCAAGTCTCAGGTGATTGTAAATCGTCTTGTCTGAATTTGATCTGAGTCGCTGCCACCCATGCCTCGCCCTATTCTTCTCTTTGATAAGGCGAGTGAGGTGTGGTGGCAGGACGCAGAAATTAGGCTTGGGTGTAAATTCTTCACTGGCCTCACTCTTGGAGGTCAGTAACAGGTTAGTGAAATCCTCAATGACACTATTAATGGTCCTGTCATTTAATGGTTGACACGTACCAAGAATCTTGTCACTGACAAGAATTTTGTAAAGTTGCCAGTCTGTCCGGCTGAGCGTACCAGTTACAATAGGCGTAGAAAGGTGCAGAGTCAGAAAGACCGGCAGATGGTCAGAGTTAAGCTGGTTTATGACATACAGGTCATAAGATGGCAGAAAGTTGCCAAAAATGGCCATATCCAGTACATCGAGTATATGTAAAGTATTAAAAGAGTAGAATGTAGGCCTCACTAGGAGCATCGATGATCAGACCCTTATCTCTAGCATATTCTAGTAAAATCTTTCCGCTGCTGTTGCAAGCCCTCGAATGCCAAGCAGTATTCTTAGCATTAAGGTCACCCGCAACAACAGTGGGTAAGTTGGAATCGAAAATTGAGTCCAAATCAGCAGTCATAAGCCTTGAATTTGGTGGCTTATATACCGCAACCAGGTGTAGAGTTGTTATCCAGTACGGCCACAGCAGTGGCTTCCATGGTGACGAGGTTTAAGGCAGGAAGTAAATGATGTTTGATTGATCGTTTGATCAAGATGGCTGTGCCACCACCGCTGTTTTGAAAACGATCACTGCGATAAACCTCGTAATTTGGGATCTTGAGAACATCTGAAGCTCTCAAATGTGTTTCGCCTAGCAAAACATCTGCCTGAGATTCCGTCAAAAAAGAGCGGAACTCAGGCAAATCGGTAAGAATCCATGGCAGTTCTAGTAGAAAATCTGCAGGTGGTCTTTGGAGCGTCTTACTGCCATTTAGGTGAAGGTTGAGCTTTTAGACCTATTGTCAGTTTTCCCATCAGGCCATTGGCCTTCTGATAGTCTGCCATCAGACATTTGACAATCAAAAGTATCTTCGAGACATTAAAGCTTTTAAAAAGCAAGAAGATATCTTTCAAGTCGTTGAGGATGTTAGCATCAAATTGATCACCTGCAGGTGTTCGAGTATCTGAAGTTTTGGCTGCACTTGGAGCAGGTCTGGTTTTATACTTTGGTTTGATTTTGTCTTCCTTTTTGGACGCAGCAGCGGCTGCATATGAGACACCAGGTGTTACCTTAGAGCTGGTAACAGTTTTAGTAGTGACAACCTCTTTTTGTACCGCTACATCGGATATAACATCCTTTTTTGGAAAGTGGACACACCCTTTGTAGTTTGTGGTGTGTCCTAATACGCAATTCGCACACTTCGGGGGGCTGTTATCCTTTTTCCGGATGCAGTCTTTTGTGAGATGCCCACCAGCGCATTTCACACATCTGGGTAAATTGTAGCATCCGCTTTGTGCATGGCCATACCTCTGGCACTGAGTAGGGCTTTTCTTAGCCCTGTAGCTTTCAACATGCACTTTCAGATGAAATAAATCAGTGATGTCAAAGAATTATTCCACAATAGTCCACACTCACCGAAATATCAGAGCAAATGCTCATTGACTTCCGATACTTGAAAAAACAACTAAATTTTCTAGCCTACCAGACTTTATAAAACATTAAACTATTTTATGCATAAGTTGAGCATTTAAATGTATATGTGAAATAGGCTTTATTTCACATAATACAAGGAATGCTCAAATTATTAAGTTTCACGTTGCCGAGAACGTTTTCAGTACAGCTAACAATATAGAATTATAAAAAGTAATAAATATAAATAAATATTCAAATTAAGTTGAAGGTCTTTTTTATATACCAAATGCTCCATATTGGCCAAGACATTTAGGTCGACTGAACACGAACTGTTGATTAAAGATAAATTTTACATATTAAATAGAAACTTAATTTTAGAAATTAATATACTATTTGGAAATATCTCTGATAGTAACTTATTTGATAAAAAGGGTTACTAAATTTTAATGCCTGTAATAATATTTTACTGAAATTGTAGTGAATAACCTTTTTTATTTCATATTAATGATATACCACGTAATAAAATTTTGAAAGTTAAACATAAATTGATTTAAATTTCAAACATTACTGACGTTTCCTTTCTATATTCTAGATCTGTCCGGACCCTGTAGCATTGGATGGATCTGTTAATGCTCAGAACAGGGTTAGGGAATAAGAACAGTTCAGTAACAATATTTTACTTCGATTTTGGTAAATATTGTTTTGTTTCATAGGAACACATCAAAGCCCACGCAATCAAATTCTTTCAAAAAAGCAGAATATTATCAAAATCACCTTATCTGTAGTGCCATTAATTAAGATGCTTCTGTTCAACAAAAGAATAACCGATGCGAGACTGTTCTAATCTACTTTATTACATTACCTGATTGTCATTGTAAAAGCGTTTTGCTCCAACTTGCTTTGTTTATAAAAATTTGTTAATGGAATTATTATTAATTTTTGTTGAAATTATAAAATTTTGTTAATCTAAGTTTGAGCAAGATTCTCTAGTAATGTGGTAAAGATTAAACAAATAAATTCCAGTCACACATATTCATTTCATACTACTCATGTTTTATAAAAAGTGAATATTTGTGATTCTATTCGTTTTTCGCAAAAGATCATCATCATCATCATCATCATGCTCAAGCAGCCATGCGTTACGGAGGTCCAACCAGACAGCGCAATCTAGTTCTCCAAGCATATCTGTCCCGAACTACATCTGCTACATCTCTCCACGGCACACCAATTCTAACAAGGTACTGTTTAACATTGTCTGCGCACCGCATCCTAGGTCTCCCCCTCTCTCTGAGCCCTTTAGGCACACTATTTATCGCTAATCTTTAATTATCCATACGTGCAACATGGCCAAACCAACAGAGTCTCTCTGTGCACAGTATACTGCTCACAGGAGGTTGCCGACTCCTCTGCCTAACCTCTTCGTTACTTACAAAGTTTTGAACCACCTAATATCCAAGATAGTGCGTAAGCATCTAAAATCAAAAGCAACAAGTTTCCTGTTATCTTGTTTACAAAGCGTCCAAGTTTCACTACCATAACTGACCTTAGAAAGAACCAAACGTGTGTTAAAACGGTAGATTTGCACTAACGATGTCTATATTTTCGGACCCATTCTCATACTGTTTTCAGGGTTCCGTGTGTATTTCTACAATTATTTGCACAGCTACATTTGAACAAGCGCGTAAGTAAACTCTGTGGGTGAAGGTGGTTATTTTCCTCTGCAAACACATGTTTTTCAACAATGATATATATTCCCATACGTGTTTCACTATGTGAATATATCTAACACGCGCATTTCATATCTAAGTAAGAATTGGTTTAGTTATTTTTCCCGCATGAGAATGCATATTTCTATACCAGTGTGGAATTCTTAGAACAAGTATGTAAGTATACCATGTTTGTGTAAGTGTGAAAGTGGTTGTTTATAGGAAATTCATTTTTATAGGAAATTCTTGAGCGTGAGTTCAAAAGTCGATTTTAAAATATGTTTATCTCTAAAAAAGAAAAAGGAAAAAAAAACTATACGCAGAGACAGATGGCAAAAGGAAAGCATTAGCTCATTTGTCTTTTTTTTCCAAAATGAGTTAAAAAGTTTTTTCAGAGTGTTCATTTCGGATAATCATCGCTCAACGGCACCTAAATATTGTCTTACACTGGAAACCTAGAGATTATAATTAAATTGAATTTCATTTAATTCTCTTGCCTTAACAAATATTACCTTAACAAATCATTTGGTAATAAGCAAAAAACATTTGACGGTATTGCGTAGACAATGCGCATGAACGCAAGCGTGTCATTAGACGTCATAATTATTTGAAAAATCGTTGTTAAGGAACGTCACCTGTCGAAATTACATGACTTTGATTTCCTCTAATCTGTTGTCATTAATTGATTTGATTTTGTGATAGCAAATGTGTGAATAAGTTATTGTAGAAGACAAAAGTTAATAAGATGTCAGGAAGAAAAAGAAAAGGAAATTGGTATATAGGAGAAGTTACTGAGTAAGTACAACGATTTTTTTCATTGAATCAGAATTTCCTAGTTATTTTAATAAAGTTTTTATTCGCTGTTCCCGTCTAAAAATTATATATATATATACTTAATGGCTATCCGGAGTTATCTCTTTCATTTTCACTGCAATGATCTTATTAGTGACGATAATCGATAGGTGCCGAAGTCATTCGGTCTAATGTTCAACTGCTATTAGGGACGAGACTACAGTATTAATTTTCTTCCCATCAATTAGGTGAAAAAAATGAATAGCCTTAAAGTCCAGCCAAAGTTTACCTCACTGAGAGAGAAACTGAAAAAATTAACTGAAGCTGAATATAACGTTTGGGTTGTTTACCTTTAAGTGACACTTTTGTGCACTCAATGGGCTAAACCACCAGATCATAAGGACCACAAAGGTTCAGAGAAGGTTGGGGAAGGAAACCCACTGGATTACACTTAGCAGACAGATGAGAGCTTTCTGTCTGGGCCTTCCAGCATGTTCTGTAACGTGCACAGGGTATGGCTCTCCTTCATACATGGTCAGGGCTCAACAACCCATCAGAATGACCGCGACCTTTGTAATCTCATCGGTGTTCCCTTTCACACCGAGAGTAGGGTGGAGCTTATGGGAGATAAATCTCAACGCTGATACAGTGGGAACTCGAAATTGGGAATATCGCATTACTAGTCTGGTGCTGGTGATTATGATTCAGGCAAAACATGGTGGCTACCTCAGGTACCAAAGTTTCAGTTTATGCTTCCGTACAATCAATCGGGTTAGCTAGATAATCAGCGTTATCTGCTCTCTGATTGGCCCATTCAACACACCGAAATTGTCTTTCATTTTGAGAGTTTAAACTCTCTAGATCGCTCCTTGAGCTGAGTTTGGTTAAATTGACATCGAATGTCAGCGAATACACTAATGATCTTTAAGCTGATCGCAGTGCTATGACTTTACTCTTTTTACCTACAGGGTACCGAGATTTATGAAAATTACATGATAAAATTCAAAGCAGTATTTATATAGCTTACTAGTTATAAGAGCCAAAAAAAGTAACATCAAGTACCAGGTTACCAATTAAAAACCCATCAACACCTGATAAATAATGAATAATGACGTAACTCAGATAAAACATGGCGATATGTTTTGGCAGTTCCCGAAGATGGTCATTCTCAAGTGTAAAAGATATATTTCGAAAGACATGGAGCTGGCCATTTCGTTGCAATCCGAGAACACGGTGCAATTCCAAGTTATCATGCAAACTGCCTTTGTGTTTCACATAAAGGTTACGTTATTTTTATTTACTTTTTATTGCGTTGCAAACTTTAACAGCTTTAGTACAATACAGTGTTAAGATGATTTTCAAATATGATTTAATACACAAATTCCATGTGATTAATTTTTTAGAGAATGCGTTTAATAACAAGTTAGTTTACCTCACGACTGTTTATACATTGTAGTGCGTACTCAACATCTCATGTAAGAAAAGTTGAGGGGTTTTGATACTTTGGCGACTAGGAGCTACCATATTCCATAAATACTTCTCTTAATATGCATAAAGTATATATTTAAGTGGGTAATAGAGAATTACAACTTGTATCTTAATCCTTGCGTACTCTACCAACACGTTACCATATGGAGACAATAAAATCTTAGAATTTATATCTTGGGATGAGTTACCTGTTTTCGTTTTACAATTATCACTTATAGATCCACAAGGGTTGATAGGAATGGCATTCTGTGTAGGTTAAATTTCTTCAGAACAATCTGAAATATATTCCATAAGACTGGAATCAAGGATTGAAACTGCCAAAATAGATACAGCAGATCACTGGGATGCTCCCGAAATCACTCATGACCCGTTGAAATATGGACGTGATCATGACTACCATTTCAAAGGGAACCACGTCGATCTCAGTCCTTAATAACTGCCATTTTGTCCACAGGTACAATGAATGCCAATAGAAACTTCTCATGCTATAATATCCCTACCATCAGCCAGAAGTTTGGGATTGAAACAATCTGAGCGATGTTTCACTTCATCCGCAACACATTTTGGACGTTCTTTATGAGATTTTTTTTTCCATTATGAGAATTTGAAATGAGAAGTGATAATGGCTTAATTAACAACACTGCATGCAATCAATTGGTCACTTGAAGGGATTTAAAGCAATTTACTAAAGAAATTCGCAGCCCACTGCAAACGGTTGCCTAGTTCCTTATCTAAGTGAGCTCTTTACGGTAAATCCACGGCGAGAACTTCATTCACTTTGGAGATGGCGAAATCTTCTCTTACAATATTTAAATGTGGGCTCAGATAGGAAAGATTTTGTGCAATAATATTAGAATTATATCATTGGTGGTCATTGCATCTCTTTCGTCTTCATAATCTATCTGCAGAACCATCACATTGATTACAAAATCACATTAATTACCTTTACCTATTTGTAAGAGAGATGCAAACGATTCAACCCTTTGCTTGAAGAAGCGTGATCACAGAGCCAGGATGGGTCTTTCTCCTGATGCTTTAATGGGATATTAATTATTTGAATAAATGTTTTCGTACTAGGAGTGTGTGCATGACAAACAATACACATTGTGTATTCAAATGACACTTATAAGTCGGATTGGTTTACATTTGCTTCATCGATTCGACTTTTTAAAAAATATTTTTAACAGATCGGGGATATGTTTTGCAAGGGATAGCCGAGATTACATATTTGTTACAAATCATCGACATCTATCGAAACTACAATGATTATTCCCTAAAATAATGATGATGCTGATGGGCCTAGAAAGACTGTCATCCATCAGATAGGACGTTAATGCAAGGCCCCGTATGCAGGAGAACAATATTCTGTGCACGTTGAAGAACAGGGAGACTTCCATCTATTTTTAACAGCTGTCCAAAGGATCTCTTTCACCAACCTTCTCTGAAGCCTTTAGGTCTTTGTGTCCTTTAGGTCTCTGTTCATTTAACGCATTGTAGGAGAAAAAGTGTCTTTAGGAGGCAAAAAAATCGAACATTTCTATGTTTACATTTCAGGAAAAATAATTATTTCAAAAATAACCCTGGTGTTCGTTTGAGGAAATACTTGAGATTTCTTCTCGTGTATCATGTCTTCTTTTAAAGTTTATATCTTATGATGAATGATTTTTCTTTAATCAGTAACATACGGCAAGCAAATTATAATCTTATTAGTTGTTTGCGATTTATATTCAGTTGTCGCCGAATGTGAGACTCATTATTATTTACTATTAAATTCTGACAGATTGAGCAACATTGATTCTCTTTCTCTGTTTTATGTAGGTATGATGTGAAGAAGCAGCACGAAGACCCCGAGCAGTCCGGGGCGAAAAGGATCTGTCCACCACGCTGGCGTGAGGATGTTATGATGGAGCAAGACATCGACAACTTACCAGGCGCTCCTGAAGGGGTAGGAACAATGGACGTCTTTCGAAATATAGAAGGGTCTATCAGATCTCGGAGTCTGCGCTGTCGCGGAAAGCAGTAAGTTGACATACTTCATTCGTTTGCTGATATTGAATTGTTATTAATCATCTGAGTTTCTATTAGAGGCAAAATACAGTTAAATAATGAACTCTGAACAATATTAGAAATAGGATTATCTGAAGTTTTACATTTTTAACACGAAATCTTTAAAGGAAACATAATCTGAAATAGCTCATACTCTAAAATTAGCGATGACGACAAATGCTTAAGAAATAATTGTTTGACAAAGCATTCTCTTTTGGTCGATTGAAAGAAATCTCATTTTGCAGTGAGAATGACATAGGAGTTGATTAAACTAAATATCTTTAAAAGAAAAAATCTGAAATCGCTTTCGATCAGTAATTGTCGGCAGTGATAAGCAACTTTCGTTTTATAATATATATATTAATTTATCAGTATAATAAAAATAAAAACTAATCTGGAAATTATTAATTATTTAAATATACGATTGCTTTGAATTTTACTTAAAATGAAATTAAAACAAAAGTTTAATACTTGCTTGAACTTGAGACTTAACAAAATGCTTCTACCTTACAGATGCACAGCCAATATGAGCAA
Organism: Ryuthela nishihirai; assembly: GCA_038380435.1. NCBI lineage: Eukaryota > Metazoa > Arthropoda > Arachnida > Araneae > Heptathelidae > Ryuthela > Ryuthela nishihirai. The sequence goes on along the minus strand of JAWZYU010000030.1, from coordinate 6,844,994 downwards.
TGACCCCTTAGAAGACGTCCATGGAGAGTACCTTTTTGGACCTCCACAGAAAAAAATGATCCCCACTTCCTACACCGATGATGATGTGAAAAGGATATTGGGTAAGTTTATCCCACCGGAAATTAAGTTGTATTATCCTGAACTAACTAGGCGTTACATTCCTAACGATGAGAGGAAAGAGCAGGGCGACAGATTGCAAAAGCGAAAAGCCATGTTGAGTATACAGAAAGATCGAGTGAAGGAAGAAGTGCAGATACAAGCTCCTGGCCCAGAAAGCAGGGAAAGAATTGCCAAAGATAAGAACGTGAAGAGATGTAGAGGAGAAGCACTTCCACGAGAACATCCTGCTACAAAACTTATTAAACTTTCTCCTCCATCAGAATTGCAAAAGGCACATCCCGATACGATAGAAGCCAAAAAAGAAAACAGAGAAATGACTGACAAGAAGAAGAATATAATGAACACTTGGAGATTACAGCAATTGTCGCCAGATCCTTCTACCAAGACATTTCTTAAACCACCACATTTGGAAATAGGACACCTTGGTAGGATTCAAAGTCCTGCAACAGAGAACAGTGTAAACAGTGAAAAAGATAAGATTATGAAGATAATCTTATCTTTTTTTTTTGGAAAAGTGAGATATTGTCAACAGATCCTTCTACTAAGAGAGTTCTTAAACCGCCTCCACCAAAGCTGGGAAAAGTTTATCCTGGTACGATAAAAGTTCCTGCTTGTGATAACAAAGGAATGAGTGCCAAGGAGAAGATCTTAAAGAGCTGGAGCGGCGAAACATTGCCAAGAATTCCTTCTGTGAAGAGACCTATTAAATCGCCTCCACAACAGTTCCCAAAGGTACCTTCTGGTATGATAGAAGTTCCTGCTTGTGATAACAAAGGAATGAGTGCCAAGGAGAAGATCTTAAAGAGCTGGAGCTGTGAAACATTGCCAAGAATTCCTTCTGTGAAGAGACCTATTAAATCGCCTCCACAACAGTTCCCAAAGGTACCTTCTGGTATGATAGAAGTTCCTGCTTGTGATAACAAAGGAATGAGTGCCAAGGAGAAGATCTTAAAGAGCTGGAGAGGCGAAACATTGCCAAGAATTCCTTCTGTGAAGAGACCTATTAAATCGCCTCCACAACAGTTCCCAAAGGTACCTTCTGGTATGATAGAAGTTCCTACCCCAGAATGCAGCAGAATGAGTGCCAAGGAGAAAATTATGAATATGTGGGGAAAAGGACAGGAAAGTGCAGACAATTATACTAGAGAACAGGTCAAACGGTCAAGTAAGATGAGTGAAATGGACTATAATGCACTCTATAAGTCGATATTCGTCCCAGTGCCCTTGAAAGGAAAGTCCCAGCAGGTTCCTAGATTAAAAAAGAAGGAAACTCTCTTTGCTCCATTTAAGGCGGTTGACTCCATGATGAAGACATCGAATAAATGGGATGGAGAAAGGAAAGAAAACTGTTAAAATAAATACCCCCTCAAGCAGCTGCTTGCCATAGAGGTCTGACAGGAGCCTGTCAGTTTATATGCCATAGTAGAAGGCCTGAGAGGATGGCAGGACCTCAGCAGAAAAACAACACGAACATCCATGCCTTACCCGGGGCTCAAACCCAGGTCCCGTAGATCAGTAGCCAAGCGCGCTAACCACTCGACCACGGGACGGCTGTTAAGAAAGCTTATTTATGATCCCTCTTTTTCCTTCCACATTAGCTGCTTATGTGTGGAGGTGTTTTCTCCTGGGTTAGAGCAAAACACTCTGACATATCAGTAATGACATTTAATGGAACCGGATCCCTCTTTTTCCTTCCACATTAGCTGCCTATGTGTGGAGGGGTTTTCTCCTGGGTTAGAGCAAAACACTGTGAAATATCAGTAATGACATTTAATGGAGCCGGATCCCTCTTTTTCCTTCCACATTAGCTGCCTATGTGTGGAGAGGTTTTCTCCTGGGTTAGAGCAAAACAGTCTGACATATCAGTAATGACATTTAATGGAGCCGGATCCCTTTTTTTCCTTCCACATTAGCTGCCTATGTGTGGAGGGGTTTTCTCCTGGGTTAGAGCAAAACACTCTGACATATCAGTAATGACATTTAATGGAGCCGGATCTCTCTTTTTCCTTTCACATTAGCTGCCTATGTGTGGAGGTGTTTTCTCCTGGGTTAGAGCAAAACACTCTGACATATCAGTAATGACATTTAATGGAACCGGATCCCTCTTTTTCCTTCCACATTAGCTGCCTATGTGTGGAGGGGTTTTCTCCTGGGTTAGAGCAAAACACTGTGAAATATCAGTAATGACATTTAATGGAGCCGGATCCCTCTTTTTCCTTCCACATTAGCTGCCTATGTGTGGAGGGGTTTTCTCCTGGGTTAGAGCAAAACACTCTGACATATCAGTAATGACATTTAATGGAGCCGGATCCCTCTTTTTCCTTCCACATTAGCTGCCTATGTGTGGAGGGGTTTTCTCCTGGGTTAGAGCAAAACACTCTGACATGGATGGTGCCTTGACGTGGCGTCAGAGCTTTTCACTAAACCATCCGGCAGATAAATGTTGCAGTGAGAGCTGTAATCATAAAAAAATTCTACTATGAGTGAGCATATAGTCGAAGGGGGACACCAACCGGCAATTCTTCCCTAAATTATAGTATGGGGGAAAAAAAGGACCGGAACTAAGAGGCTTTCGGCAAATTGAACAGTTCATTCTGCAAGATTCACCGCGGTCGAAAGTTTGGGCGAGATTAGTTAAGCTATTGACTGTTTTGATTTTCTCTCAGTGTTATTGTGCAGGGGCGTAGTGAAGGACTACGGTTGTGGGGAGGGGATAGAAAAAAAAAATTTCCAACTCGAAAATCAAATTTTGCCAGCTGAGCAAATAATGTTTAGATTTTCGCTCGGGGGGGGGGGGGGGGGCAAATTTTCACAACTCTTTTGAATTTTGCCAACTAGCCATAATTTCACGGAAATTATCCCAATATTCATATCTCGTCGGAATTGTAGCAAGCCAGTGTGAATTTTGCCTGAATTTTGCCTGATTTGGCCAAATCTCCTTAATTTCACAACACTAATACGAATCCTATCTTTACATCTCTCCTTCTTTGTCAAGTCACTTCAAAATTTTCAAACTCCCCAATATTTTGCCAAGTTTTCTCGATTTTGTCAACTCTCCTTAATTTCACAAACCCAATCCCAATTATCACACCTCGCCTATATTTCACCAAGTGGATTGTAATTTTGCCAACTACCCTACGTTTTGCCAACTCGCCATAATTTTACAGAAAAAAATCGCAATTTTTACATCTTCCCTGTATTTGCCAAGTCACTTCGAATTTTATCAACTCTCCTTAATTGCACAAGAAAGGCACAATTTTCACAAATCCCTTGTATTTTACCAAGTTGGCTTCGAATTTTGCCAACTCCCCAAAATTTTGCCAACAGTTCTCGATTTTGCCAACTCTCCTTAATTTCACAAAAACAATCCCAATTTTCGCAACTCGCCCGTATTTTAGCAAGTGGACTCGAATTTTGCCAACTGCCCTAGATTTTGCCAAGTTTTCTCGATTTTACCATCTCGCCACAATTTTACAGAAAACAAAATCCAAATTTTCACATCTCACCTGATTTTTGCAAAGTCATTCTGAATTTTGCCAGCTCCCCCAAGATTTGCCAACTCTCCTAAATATTGCGAAGTTGCCTCGATTTTGCCGACCCGACATAATTTTACAGAAAAAAGATTGCAATTTTTAAATCTCACCTGAATTTTTCCAACTCACCACGATTTTGCCAAGTCCTCCGAATTTTGCCAACTTCCCATAATTTTACAAAAAAAAATCCCAATTTTTATATCTCATCTGAATTTTGCCAACTCCCCACGATTTTGCCAAGTCACTCCGAATTTAGACAACTGCCCCTAGATTTTGCGAACTCCCTAAGTTTTGCCAACTAGCAATAATTTTACAGAAAAAATCCCTATTTTTACATCTCACCTGAATTTTGCCAAATCCCCACGATTTTGCCAAGTCACTTCGATTTTGGCCAACTTCCCATAGATTTTGCCAACTCCCTAAGTTTTGTCAACTCGTCATAATTTTACATAAAAAATCCATACTTTTACATCTCACCTGAATTTTGCCAACTCCCTAAGTTTTGTCAACTCGTCATAATTTTACATAAAAAATCCATACTTTTACATCTCACCTGAATTTTGCCAACTCCTCACGATTTTGCGAAGTCACTTTGAATTTTGCCAACTTTCTATATATTTTTGCCAACTCCCTAAGTTTTGACAACTCGCCATAAATTTTACAGAAAAAAAATCAAAATTTTTACATCTCACCTGAATTTTGCCAACTCCCACGATTCTGCCAAGTCACTCCGAATTTTGCCAACTCCTTAAGATTTTGCCAAGTTGTCCCAATTTTGCCAACTCACCTGTATTTTACTAAGTGGCTTCGAATTTTGCCAACTGCTCTAAATTTTGACGTCTCTCCATTTCCCAAACTGCCCTAGATTTTCCAAATTGCCTCGATTTTGACAAGTCCCCTTAATTATGCAAAAAAAAGATCATAAATTTTCACAACTCATCTAGATTTTACGAAGTCGCTTCGAATTTTACCAACTCCGAGTTATTTTGGGTGGAGCTCCCCCTTCCCCCCCCCATGGCTACGCCCCTGTACAAAACAATATGCAAATGGCCACACAGGTTATTCTGGTGATGTAATTTCACAGCTCGCGGAGTTGCGCGCAACATGGAGTTAACTATAAAACCCTTCACAACGTTCCGACCTATCATTTTTCAACTGATAACGAACATCATTATGTTCGTTATCAGTTGAACAATGTTATTACGTGTGTACACACATCAAAGATCATCTGATTTATCGGACGTTGAGCCTGCAGATATCTCATGCAATAGTTATGAAGCATGATGGTATAACCATTGCCATCGGCCAAATATATTTTGCTAATGATTGGTACGGGTCCTACGCATCCTCAAAAGTCATTTCTCCCGCAAAAATATTCCTTGAATTCTATTGCAACAGGAAATCTCTGCATTTGCTACTGATTGATAGAGCAGCTTATTGAAATAATGATAGGCAACCGTAGTACACACCACAGATTGCCTGCAGAAATAAACTTCAGTAAATTTTCATCTGAAAAAAAAAAATTATCGGTCACGCGGGGGGGAATTGAACCCGTAACTTTCTAGATACATACATGCCAGAGCGCTCTACCGTTAAATCACGCATTAGAAGCTAATAATCTTCCAGGATTTATCCAGGTCCCCTCTATAGGTCTTAAGGACCCCAAAGTCTCCGAGAAGGACACCGGACAGCTCTTAGGAGACATATGGTGGCCCTGTGAGCAAGAGAGCCATCTCCTGTGCATGTTAAGAAACACGCCGTCTTGACGGGGGGCTTCCATATGTCTCCTAAGAGCTGTCCGGTGTCCTTCTCGGAGTCTTTGGGGTCCTTAAGTCCTATAGAGGAGACCTGGATAAATCTTGGAGGATTATTAGCTTCTAATGCGTGGTTTAACTTCTAATGCGTAACTTTAGATCCGACCCGTCGAACGGCGGCTTTTCCAACCCCATCGATGTACCCTTTCTCACCTTGGGAAGTGGGAGGATTAGTAAAGATAATTCTGAATGCTCTCATAGTCGAAACTACGAATTGCAGATAACGAGGCTTACACTCTTCCGACTGAGAGACCCTTCTCTTCTATGTATCAGTGAAATATCCGGTGCTGCCAAGGAACAGCAAGAAGCAGATGGCCTTTATGGTTTGTAACCGGTGCGTAAAATGCTTATTTTTACTTGTTCTGTATCATCATTGGTGTTTAAAATACTCTCTATCCACCACTGCTTTCTATATTCAAAACTCGCATCATTTAAAGTTCCAAATCACCATACCATGTAATGATTTCTGCTTTTGAGCTTGGAGAAATGGATTAACGTTTTGTTGCTTTGTTTGCAACTTTTATACATATTGTCTTTCTGATCTGTCCGAAAAGTATACAATTACTCAGGTTTAATTTGAACTTCTTCGTTTAAAAAATCAATTGTTAATGAACAGAATGAACTGTTGTGAATGATTATGATGAAAATAATGGGATAGTATAACAAAGCTTTCATGACAAATGTTCTTAGTTCCTACTAATACTAAACTACGAAAAGGTGCATTGTGGCCTGTGCATTATTCCAGAGGATTCCTTTTTGTCTCATAACATGAATGAGGAATTTTAAGAAGTCGCAAATTATGATGCTATTTAAAATAATGATCGTTTACCTGAAATGCATTTCTCTGTTCTGCTTGAAATAATGATTGTTCGATGGCATAAATGTATGACCTATCAGAGTTGATAATTTTTCCTTGATTTTGAAAAATTCTTCGATATCTTTGGTTAATGGTTTTAAGCGTTGATCTGTCGACTGTTGTACGTTATACGTTGAATGCATTCAATTAAAATTATCTGTAAGTCTTGGGCACAGTAAACATTCTTCAAGAAGGCATCTTAGGTGAAAAGGGTCATATATGAGATCCTTGGATAGTCAGCCGTAACTATCATTACTGGCAGTTTAGATACAATGAGCAGATATTTAATGGATTAGAAAAACCGCAAACGCTATGTGTTCCATTTCCCGAGCTGAAATAAAGTTTTTTTTTTACTGCAACTCAGCAAACTTCGAAAATCCAATAGAAATAACAGTTGAATCCATAACACTCTTGGAATAAGTATTTAAATTCAATACAGGAAAAATATAACTTTATTTACTTGTGATTTCTATCCCTGACAGTGATCGTTCTCCGAGGAAGTTACAGTCCTGTTGGAACTCTCTTCTTTCTTCCAACAAGACTGAAATTCCTCGGAAAGCGATGCCAGTCGGGGATAGAAATATAAGGAGTAATTGTTCACAAGTGAATAAAGTTATTTGCTAAGTGTTACCTATATTGAATATAAATCCAACAGAGATATATGGATTATTCTTTCTAAAGAGTGGTCAGAAGGCAGGGATGGCTCAGTTGAAAGTGCATCAGGTCGTAAACTGCAGTTCCCATGTTCAAGTCCCAACAGACCAGCGTTTAGATTTATCACCGCCATGCCCACAATCAGTAAGGTCCACCGATGGGCTTGGAAAGGCCGCCATCCATCGGATGGACGTTAAACCTTGGCTCCGTGTGCAGGATAGCCATACCTTGTGCACGATAAACAACATCCTGTATTGTCTTGACGGGAGGCTACCATCTGTCTCCTAACAGCTGTCCAGTAGGTCCCCTTCCCCCAACCTTCTCTGAACCTTCGGGGTCCTTGTGACTTGGCCATTTAACCAATTGTGTGTAAAAAAAAAGTGCACCTCAGAGGTAAAAAAAAAACAAATTTAAAGAATGCATATAGTTATTTAAAGCAAGCTTTTCTAAACATGCTGTCTTTTACCTTCCTTTCTAATAAATACAAAAGAGTTTCTTCATTCATGGTTGTTGGGTTGCTTTTACCTTTAAAGCTACTCTTAGAACTGTTTTGCACACAATGGCTAAATGGCAGGTCAAAAGGACCGCAAGGGTTCAACGAATGTTGGAAAGGAGCTCACTGGACGGCTGTTAAGAGACAGATGGAAGCGCCTGTCAATGTCATTCACCGTGCTCTCTAGCGCACACAGTGAATGAATCTCCTGCCACATCTTTGGGTCTCATCAAAGGAGGGCGGCCTTTCCAAGCCCATCGGTGTACTCTTTCTGACTTAGGGAAAGGGGGAGTAACGCTGGCCCAGGTGGCACTCGAACCTGGAAACTGTAGATTACGAGCCTCACGTGCTATTGAATGAGCCAACCAGCCCCTGTATTTTCATGACATAATCATTTCTCTTTCACAATCTTTGGCATTTCTTATCTGGACGTTTCCAGATAAGAATTATTCTTACTGGACGTTCCAAACTCTTCTTGAATTTATCTTATGCTCCATATCTTTGCCAAATTGAAGTTTTTGTATTCCACTTCTGAATCACTTTGAGAAGACATATTGTTCAACAGTGTCACTTGTCATAGATTTCGTATTGTTGTTTTTGGTCAGATACACCATCCATGTAAGTCAGGTCTTAAACTATTTCTTACATCATGTTTTCTTCTCTAAATGGGTTATAGCAAAGTACAGAGTGATTATAATTAAACTGGTATTACTCAGAGCGATGTAGAGAAGGATCTACTCGGCTGATCACAGCGAAAAGTGGTGGATACCTTAATAAAAACATGGAGTAGAGAATTTTCGAATAAAAAATAGTTATTTTTAATGCCACCAGGTGGCGTGGGTGTGCTAAAATAAAGAAAATACGAAGTTGAACAAACATAACCTTTTTTCAAAAATCAAGATTCTCAAAATGTGAACCCTTCGTATGCAACATGTGCTGGAAACGTTATACGGCATGATCCACACAGTTGCTTGAAACATTGGCTGCAGCATGCTTTGCTATTGTTGCGTTAATTTCAGCAAGCGATTCAACATTGCTTTAGTAAATTCGTCTTTTCAAATAACCCCATAACCAAAAATCGCATGGGTTTAGGTCGGAGGAATGTGGTGGCCAAGCATTGGAAAAAGTTCGAAAAATTATTCTGTCTTCACCAAATGTGGTACGCAACAATTGCGTTGCCGTAAGTGCAGTATGGGGTGGCTTTTCTATGGGTGAATTTCTTTCTTACAAAGCCGGAATAATCTTGCTGCGGAGAAGGTCTGTGTCACGTGATCCACTCACCGATCGACGCACGGAGGCTTAAGGCGTGATCTCCTCAACGAAAAACAACTCGATTATAAATTTTGCGGTAAACCTTAACCATACAGTTACATAGTCGGAATGTAGGGACACATCATGCACAGCATGCGGATGTGTAGGTTCCCATATTCGAAAGTTGTGCGTATTCACTGTTCCATGTACGAAAAAATGCGCCTCATCGGTCCATAAGACTTTCGAAGGGCACATTTCATCCAGCTGCATCCTCGCCAGAAATCGCAAAGCGAAGTCGGCGCGTTGTTTTTTGTCACGTGGTTGCAGCTGCTGCACCCTATACATTTTTAAAGGATACCATTTCAGGATGAACCGTATAACTTTACAGACAGTTGACCACGGAAGTTGCAGTTGCCGAGATACCTGTCTTGCACAAACTACGGATAGTTCCGATTGTGACTGGATTTCTGCAACGGTAAGTGCGACGTCTTCCATATTGCTTTTTGCAACAGGTCACCAGCCTCTACCCGGAGCCACACCCTTGCCTGTTCGTCCTGGTCCACACCCTTGCCTGTCGGAGCCACACCCTTGCCGGTTGCCACACCAACGCCTGTTTCTTCGAATTTCTGTATCATATTCTTCAGTCCGTTTAGCGACAAAGGTCCTTTTCTCATAATTTTCAGACGAAGATATTCACGCAATGCAGCGGCGGCATTACTGCCGTTTTGGTAAAAGAGTTTCACTAGCAAAGCTCGATCCTTATTGCAGATACCCATGGTTCCTTTTACCGATTACAGGGAAGACATCGCATTTTATAGTGTCCCTTATGCGACTCTCACATGTAATTTATTGCAATGTCACGAGAAATTGGCATGTTCTACTACGCTTTTAGCGCGCCCACACCACCTGATGGCACTAACACTATAACTATTTTTTTTTATTTGCAGTTCTCTACCCCATGTTCTTATTAAGATATCCAGCACTTGTTGCTTGATCCGTCGAGTAGATCCTTCTCTCATCATTACGCAAATCTTTCTTCATCATTACGCAAATCGCTCTGAGTAATGTCAGTTTAATTATAACCACCCTGAATGTTAAAAAAAACAGAATCCGTTTCAAAAAACACTTTATTTTTTTTTTCAAACTGCTCATGCCAGACTTCTCTCTGCACTGAGCCTTCTTATACCAATGCGCAGAACCTCAACATGAATTTTTCACCCTCCTTAAAAATTAATTATTATAAGAAATGATTCACTGACCTTCTGGATCAGAAACAAAGCCCATTAACATTTGGATGAAATCATGGAAAGGTGTATGAGAAACGGAGTAAATCTGTCTATTAGTAAACAAAATAAAGGCAAAATTTTAAAATTTAACCATGCACAGCTTCTGCGAGATCGTACACATTCTCCAGTGAACAAACTAATGCTACAATTCAAAAGTTGATATCTCATTCCAAACGATATTTTCTGTAGTTTGAGATATATCGTACTAAGTAAGAAAGTTCTCAAAGGTTATTTGAAAAGTTTCCTTCGTTTACTGTTCATCCACATCATCAACACCATCACGGAGGTCCAACCAGATCGTGCAATTTAGTTCTCCAAGCATATCTGTCCTGAACTATATCTGCTGTATCGGATCACTGCACACCAATTCCAACAAGGTCCTGTTTGACATTGTCTGTCCTCTTTCTGAGGCCTTTAGGACACTGTTCATAACCCTATTTGCTAATCTACAATTATCCATACGGGCAATATCGCCAAGGGAGAATCAACGGCAGTCTCTCTCTGCACAATATGCGGCTCAAAGGAGGTTGCCGACTTCTTGACGATTAACTGAATCACAGCCTGCCTGACTAACTTTAGTTTTCTCTCTGTTTATCAACAAACCTACTTTAGTACCAGTCTAATCAACAAAGTGATAATACGTGACAATCCCGGTGCACCGCAATACGAAGACTGCATATCACCATAGGGAGTTGTCACTGAAATCATCATAAGAGTTTATCTCATCAACATCATTTCGCAAAAAGGATAAATAATCAGCATAATCTAAATCAGAAATTGTCGTATGCCCAGACCATTTAAGGCCTAAATATTTCCCTTGCAGTAAGTTTTGCATAACATATTCAATAACCACACTAAAGAGAAAAGGAGACATAATGCACCCTTGTCGAACACCAGAAGCAATACTAAACCAATTGCTACAAGCCTTACCAACTCTCATACACAACTCAGTGTTATTATAGAGAGCTTTCATTATGTTAACTAATTTGTCTGGTATGCCATACCATTTCACAATCAACCACAAATTACGACTATCAACAGAGTCGAAAGCCTTTTTGAAATCAAAAAACTAATAACCAAAGGTTTCTGAAACTCTAAACATTTCTCAAGAATCTGCCTAAGTGAAAATATCTGATCCACACATCCCCTACCACTTCTGAATCCACATTGCTCATCACGCAATTGCCTGTCAACCAGATTCTTAATTCTATTAAGCACAATCATGGAAAGAACTTTACCTGGAACAGAGAGTAGGCTGATACCCCTATAGTTATCACAAGGACTGCGATCACCTTTTTTGAAAATAGGGATAATAATAGCTCTGGTAAAGTCCTGAGGAAAAATGCCTTTATCATAAAATATATCCAAAATTTCGGTCTGCAGTGTGGTAACAGAAAAATTCACAGCTCTAAGCATTTCAGTAGTAATTTCATATAACCCTGGGGATTTATGGATTTTAAATTTAGAAATACGCAAAATAACTCATCATTGTTTTGTAATGATGACATGATGATAGTAACGCATCTATCATCATTACAAACAATGGAAGTAGAAAAAATAACATTCTATAGAACATCACTGAAATGATATGCCCGCCTAGTTATAGAAGAATCCTCACCTTTTATAACCTTACCTTGCATATCCTTCGATCCCTTATACCAGTCCGTTTTCTACCACACAAAACATAACTATCTGGTATAGCTCTCTGCTGTTGTGCTGTCTGTTTGCTTGCCTTTGGCAGCCAAACCATAAAGCCAAAGATTCTTATCAGCAGCTATCTCTACTGCTTTCTATTAGGAGAAGTAGGTTATTGAATAATAATATTTCTAGGGTTATTTCTTTCTAAAATAAGCTCAAGTGCCTTATCACTCAAATAATTCTGTCTCCTCTGCTCCTTTTTTCCTAAAAGAGTACTGTTAGTTTCCAAAAAAGTCTGTTTCAAATGGTCCCATTCTTCCTCAATTTCAGTAGTAAGCAAACCATGACTGTCATAATGACTAAGTAACCTATCATGGTAAGTTTTAGCTATAACTGGGTCTTTCAGAGCTTCAGCATTAAAGGTAATTTTTTTTAACTTTAGCACAACACTTTTTAAGTTTAAGTTGCAAGACACTTTTAACAAGTTAATGGTCAGATCCAATTTCAGCTCCCCTATATGCCCTGGTATTCCTAACAGAACAAGCCCATTTGCTGTTAATTAATATATAATCAATCATATTCTTATGCAGCCCATCTGGTGAAACCCATGTGTACTGATGTATGTCATGGTGATTGTAATTAGTGTTAATTATTCTCAAACCATTATGTTTTCTTACCTGTAGGAGATGTTTCCCATTGCCATTGCAGCTACCAATACTAAAATGGCCTATCACCCCTCCCCAAATATCAGAGACAGTATCACTTCTGGCATTGAAGTCACTCAGAACAAGGGCAATATTTCCTTTCTTGACAGAATTAAAAATATCCTGAGGTCGTCCGTAACACTATTCTTGTCATCCTCATCGTCATCCTCACTAGAGGTATAACAGCAGATAACATTCAAGTATTTAATGCTCTTCTAAAATTTTGCTGAAAGAAACCTTTGATTAATGCACTCATATCCTGGAAGAGCATCACTAGCGTGTCTGCTGAGAAGCAAACCTAAGCACTGGTGATACTTTTTTACCTTAAATCCTTGAAAAGAGAGATTTAAGTTTATATTTAAGAATCTGACCTTTATCTGTCTTCTGGTCTCTTGCAAACCCAGAATATCTAATTTATAACGGTAAATTGTGTGAGAACATCAAGAGAATAATCTCTGTGCAGAGTACTCACATTCCAAACACCTATGGAAAGAAAATGGTTAGTGGTATGTTTAAAGAAACTATGTTTATTGAGAGAGGGAATGCCGACAATATCAAACAACCTGTAACACAGTAATGAGGCAATGTCCCGTTCCCCCGCAGGGGCGGGGGTGGCTCAGTCGGTAGCGCGCCAGGCTCGTAATCTGTAGTTCCCAGGTTCGAGTCCCAGCTGAGTCAGCGTTGAGATTTATCTCCGCAAAAATTCCCCGCCCTGCCCACGGTCAGTAGGGGACACCGATGGGCTTGGAAAGGCCGCCGTCCGTCGGATGGGACGTTAAGCCGTGGCCCCGTGTGCGGGAGAGCCATACCCTGTGCACGTTAAAGAACACGCTGGATGGCCTTGACGGGAGGCTACCATCTGTCTCCCAACAGCTGCTCCAGTGGATCCCCTCCACCAACCTTCTCTGAGCTTTCGGGGTCCATGTGACCTGGCCATTTAGCCCATGGTGTGCAAAAAAAGTGCCGCTCAGAGGTAAAACAACCCAACCCGTTCCCCCGCTAGTAAATGCTGAAGCCATCTACACTGGAAGACTTCCTCCTAGGTAGGATTTGACGATTCCGTAGAAACAAAAGTTCAGGTTCCTGAGATGACCACTGCTCAGGATTATCAACCAGCTGATAAAATATATTCTGTAAATCTATTAACTAGGAGCTGTCAACTCACAAACAACAGAAAACGCAGCGGAATATTTTCCTTCCACAGAGGGTCACCAGTGCAGCAAATTCAGTATCGATAATCAAGCTCAGAATCTTATTCAGATCATTATATTGTGGCTCAGAGCACATAGTGGTTAGTGTATATGTCAGCACCAGGACCCGGTGTGGGTGACCATTCCTCAGCAGAGTAGAAAAAAATAGTCATGGTTGTCCAGATCAGTAGGCCATACTGACATACTGATATGGCAGCCCTCTCCTCCGTTCAATTAACATTAATTGAAACATTAATTGAAAGATACTAACGGCCTGTTCCACGAGGAGGCGGTATCGGACAATAGGTGCTAGGTCTGACCGGTTCTATGCATCATCACATAGAATTGGTGCATAGCTCTCTTTCCAGTGACTACATAAGCTACCATTCACAGATCATTGTCAGACAGTATTTCTATAATTATTGTGTTCATTCTCTATTAGGATATTATTTTGAAGAGATAGCCATTGCTTTGCATAACCTTGCCAAATTTGAAAATTTATAACTACGAAACCCATGGCTGACCCAAGATAAAAATTTCGTGATAAGCAGTCGCCTAAAAAGCGTTTTTAGCTCAATTTTTCTGAAAAAAAGTTAAAGTGGTGTGCTTTGAGTTATCCACGATCAAATGTTTGGATATGAAAACTTTATCTACTTTACTGTTAATTAAATAAACATCTCACACCTGGTATAAAAAAAATATTTTAAAGACACTAATTTCATTATTTTGATTTAAATAAAATTGAGATTTATAAGAATTTAAGGAAAGATCAATATTTTAAATTTCCAATTTCTATTTAGTATTTCGAACATGTAGAAATGGACAGAAAAAACAACTTGATACTCAACAATATTGATAAACTTTTAATTTTTCAAGTCCTATGTATTCAAGATAATAAGTTTTATATTTGATGCAACAATGAATGGAAGAAAAAAAATGTGTTTTTTATAATTAAACACTTAAAGTTTGCAGTTTTGATTCCAACCTACAGGGGTTTATCAAAATAATGGAAACACCGACGACGACTGGAGTATACGCAATGTGCCGTATGCATATCACAGGGACGACATCACCAGAGATGTGAGGTATATAAAGGGGAGAAGTATGATGTCGGCAACCACGTAGCACTGCCACAGGCGCAGGTGAAACATACGTTGCGGTGTAATTGTCGACAATGTTAGATCTAAGTGACCTCCAAAAAGGCATGATCATTGGTACGCAGGAGCTTCAGTAACCAGAACAGCGGAAATAATAGGTGTAGCACGAGGAACTGTATCGAAGATTATGACTATCTATCAAAAAGGACAGGGCGTTGCACCAAACGGGAAAATTGTGGACGCCATATGAAGTTGTCAAATAGGGATAGGTGAACGTTGGTACGGATTGTACAGTGGAAGCACAAGACTATGGCACGGATTGTACAGTGGAAGCACAAGACCATGGCACGGATTGTACAATGAAAGCACAAGAAATAGCAGCAGAGTACCACAAATAGCAGCAGAGTTGAACACCAGTCGGAATGATCCCGTTTCCGTCATAACAATTCGTCGGGAACTTCATCGTGCCGGTATTTATGACCATGCTGCAATCCACAAACCTCTGATTACCAACATCAATGCAACAAAACGTATAAGGTGGTGCAAAGCACATAAAATCTGGGATGCTAAAGACTGGCAACGTGTCATCTGGTCTGATGAATCATGCTACACATTGTTTCCCATGATTGGTAGAGTGTACGTCTGGTGACAACCTGCAGAAACGTACCATCCCGACTGTTTGGTTCCAACTGTGAAGCATGGAGGTGCCATATCATAGCATTCCTTAGGGCCATTAGTTATTCTGCAGGGTCGTGTCACATACGCAACGTACGAATCCATTCTCGGGGACCACCTGCGCCCAGTGTTGCGGTCTTTGTTCCCTAATGACCTTCCATGGTTTGAAGCGGTTTGCACCGTGCATTGCGCGAAACGTGTTAAGTAGTGGTTTGCAGAGCATGAGGATGAAGCACAGGAGCTACCACCTCAATATCCAGCCCTAAATATTATTGAAAATTTGTGGGAATATCTGGAGCACAAGGTCAGTTCACACTTTCCACCTCTATCATCATTGGCACCGTTGGGCCATATTTTACAGGAAGAATGGTCCCACAATCCATTACCGTATATGCATGACTTGCATAAGTGTATTCTACATCGAATTGCGTCTGTTCTGGAACCCCTAGGTGGGCCTACAGCTTATTAATAAATTGTTCTCCATAAATAACATGTGTTTCCATTATTTTGATAAATCCCTGTAGATACATTCGAGATTTTCCCAATGCGAGAAGAATCTTAATTGAAATGGTAACATCATCATCACTTTCAGAAGGTTGATACATTGAAACCTACTGCAGATTATACGAAAACATGCTTTCTGAACTTCAAAACGCAAAACTTCTGAACTTCAGAGTTCAAAATGAAGCTCTCAAAATCATCAGCAAAATATATTTTAACTAACGATAATCTCTAACACTAACTAATATTCGTTCCAACTACCAAATTCCCACTCTTGTATCTAGAAGAAAGCTGCGGTTTATTACCCTTATTCACGACACTATTTATAACAAGCCTGATCCCCTTCATTCGATTCTTACACCTTACATTCGATTACATCACCACATCCTTCGCTCTGAAAATAAAATGTTTCCTGCTCGCAAGATTTTAAAGCTAAGTATGGCGAAATTTCTTTTGCCTTTCAAGCAATCCCTACCGAGCGATATCAATTCTTTAAATTCTAAAACAAAATTCAAAAACTATATTACCCCACTCCTATTAAAATATCGAAACGTTTAAACAGAAATATATCCTCACCCCTATTCCCACTCCCCATCTTTGTTCTTTGTCTGGATTATTCTCAATCCTTTTTGCCCTCTTCATTCATTCAATATTACTCTTTGTTATCTTAAACCTTCTTTTTCCTCCCCCTGATTAATACCTTTCATATTTCATGTTATATGTTTGTCTTCGTCTGTCATTCTCATTTTGTTTACGTGTATCAAATAATTAAAACAATCCTATAAACACGTTTCTATTTTTGTACTAATTTAATTTCAATTCAATTTCAATCCATTATTCCATTTTGCATTTCGTACAATTTACATTTTATACGTTTTTATCCTTAATTCTCTTTTTAATTTCTCAAATGTACTGGGGCATCATAGCCACTTAAACATTTAAATTAATAGCCAAAATTACCAGTGATGCTACCACCTCAATCTCCAGCCCAAAATATTTACTGTAATCCCCCGCATGGAATAAATTATTATTATTATTATCTCAGCAGATTCGGAAAAGGAATTTTCCTACTCCTCCAGAATTCTGTTAGCATTCAGTTACAAGCAGTGTTGCTAATTTGATTTGAAGGAGTTTGTCACTCCTCATCCCAGAGACTCCCTTCCCAATCCTCTTTTGATATTTTGCATCTTCGTGGTCTGGCCAATTCTATACAGGCAGCAAAAACAAACTCTGATCATTCAGCACAAACACATGTATTAATATACAATGAAATATTTGTACGTTAATACGCACATTACAAAAACACCCCAAAATACACACAGCGAAATAGATTAAATCAAGGGGAAATTTGCAGCATATATCCCAGATAGGAATATATAATTTTTAAAAGAGCTTCCTACCAAAGCAGTATGGAAACTTCAGAGTTATTTAAGGTATAATGTATATCAAACCAAGATACAAAATATTCTTCATTTGTTAAAACAGAAACATTTTCAGAACAGAACATACAATTGATTCACAAATTCATTTCACACAAAACAAATTGATTCAAAAACGATTGAAAGCAAAAACAGTTAATAAAGTTTATACACATATTCGTAGAATGTAAAACTATATCTTTAATTGTATTTTAAAAGGCACGGAGACTTATTTTTTCATTTTAGTATCATATGGTAAATATTACATAATTTTATAAAACATCAAATAATTTGGTGCGGTAAATTCAATATCATTTACCAATGGTGTCAAAATTCGAGTTCAATATCAAAATAAAGTCCTTTAATTAAAAATCCTTTAAGAGAAATTTTTATTTCAAAATCTTAAATGTTATCCATTCCCTTGAAGCTGTTTCAATTTAAAGACCGCATGCCCTTGGGAGTAACGCATCGCCTCAGTTGCACAGGAATGGAACTAACAACGCCTGATTTAGTATCGTTTGCAACTTTTCAACTTGGACATGACACAGACGAGAAATGTTTCAAACGAGAAAAACAGTCATTACCTAATATCAATATCACTAATGCTTAAAAGGCACAAGGTGACGTAATTAACTTCGCATTTGCTCTAATCATCACCTTCATCGTTAGCCTCTGATCACTTCTTTACAATCCTACAACTGAATTTATCTCTAATTTTGAATTAGTATAAAACTTTTATCGATACCAACCTTCATTACGTTTTGTAGTATATTCGATACTATTGAAGCACCTACGCTTTGTAGTATATTCAAAGGGTTGGCTGAAGTACCTACGTTTGGTGGTATATTCAATGGGTTGGCTGAAGCACCTATGTTTTGCCTCAATAGCCCTCTTACCCAATAGCCCTCTTTTGGTGATGTGGAGTCCTATGGGAATATTGAAAACGTTAATCACTGTTATAGGAGATTTTTCCAACACAAATTTATTCACAAGCACATATAACATTAAATAGTTTATCTGTATACTGGGTTCGGTTCATTAACCTCTGAGAGGCTCTTTTGAGTACATAAAATATTTTTGAGTACCCCTAAATTATCAGGGCTAAGAACGGGATCTGCTGGAAAACTGTGAGGAGGAAGAGGAACCTCTCGTCAAGGACATCCAGAGGTTTCTTAATGCGCAGAGGGTATGGCTCTCCTTAACCCTGAGGCACGGCTCACCTTACTGTTATAGCTTGGACACCTACCAAGTAAAATTCCTCTATAATTATTATAAGAATTGCAACCACCTTTCTCAAAAATAGTAATAATTATACCTCCCGCAAAACCCAATGGTGCAATGTCTTTATCATAGGAAATAGTCAATACTTGAATCAGCCATATGACAACAGATCATCTCTAGTTTTGAGCATTTTTATTAAATCCTGATAAACGTGTTGCTTCAGTTTTGAGATCGTCAAACAGATGATAAGAACGTTGGCAACATTAAGCCAGAAATGAATTTTTCGTAATTGAAAATAACGCAATTAGAACTAACGACATTTATTCACATCATCTTTAAAAAGCTCTGCTACACCTTGCTAGGAAATATTCCTCCACTTCGATTACTTTGTCATTTTTATCCTGCAAATACTGAATCATACTCTATTTCCCTGCTACTGGAAATGAAATTAAATATCTTTCTAATGTTGGAGTCTGTGGTTGATGTTATGCAGTACGTTGGAACTGTAAAAGGTTATTGATATCCTGTAGTGTAATATGACTTACTCTAAACTGCTCTTCAGTTTCTACATTTCAAAATATTCTTGAACTAGCAGCAGGATAATTTCAAAGGAATTATGTACATCTACAGCCCAGATTGCCATTACTAATATGGCCCCTGCAGAGCGTACGACTGCATATGATGTCAACAGAAATACATCTTCCCTTGTGTGGCTGTATCGTTGGCTTATTTATAGCTACTAACAAGAGTCAACAGTGCAACAACTTGATAAAGGAAGCGGGCAAACTTTTGTAGTGTATTTTGTATTTAGATGGATGTAAAAATCTGTAATAATCCACAGGGTAGTTCATTTATTCCCACAATGTTTTATTCACGAAATTGATTTTCATTTTTTGCACTTAACCTAAATAGTGTTTAAAAAATATAAATATTAATGAACTTGTAGAATCTATGCTGCATGTTTTATTACAAAAGCTCTAAAATCGAGACACGGTCAACTTCCAATTATCACCATCGCCAAACGACAACTCTATAGCTTTATTATTAAACTAATGAACTGAGTTGTTTTTCTTCTGGACAACAGCGCTTTTTTTCCACAGAATGGACTAAATGGCTAGGTCACAAGGACCCCAATTGCTCAGATAAGGGGACTGGACAGCTGTTAGGAGACAGATGGTAGCCTCCCGTCAAGATCATCCAGAGTATTCTTTAACGTGCACAGGGTATGGCTTTCCTCCACATGAGGACATTGCTTAATGTCCCCTCCGACGAACGGCATCTTTTCCAAACCCATCGGTGTCCCCTTTCTGACCAAGGACTGCGTGAATGTTTAGCGGAGATCCACAGATTACGAGCCTGGCGCGTCGCTCACTGAGCAAACTCCAATCCAATGGACAAATGAAAAAAAAGGAGCCTAACTTTGTGTAATTACTCCAAATAAAATAATTTACAAATGATCTCTTAAAAAATATCTCTAACTGCAAAGCTTTCGAACCCTATCTATGGAAAGCTAATTTTATGAAGCCGCCGATCAAAATTTTACTCCAACCCACTAGCTAATTGGTGGACTCCTTGGCATTCGCAATACGAAATACTGATCCACTTCGACTCCCTCGAAGAGTCTGCACTTGAATCAGATAATTTCTTTCTGTTCTATCATACTGAAGGGACGAGAATGAAAACATTTTAAGTCATGTAAACAGGCGCCTAGATATTCTTTGCGAAGTGAAATAATTAATCTCAATAAACTGCTCTGCCAGTGGAAAAGCAGCAAAAGAGTAAGGATCAAGTTTCATCGTTGACGTTTAAATCTTTAATTTCAAAAACATTCGTATAATACTAGAAATAATATGGAAATTGATATATGCAAAAGATTAAAAGAATCATTAAGAAAGCTTTTTAAAACATCTGTATACTAATAAACAACTTAATAGTGCTTATGAAATAATTAACCGAAAATGAGTGGGATTCGAACCTTCCCAGTTAGATGTCAGGTGTGCTGGCCACTCCACCATCAGCTGATGACTTTATATTAGCTAATGCGACTTGTACACTTCCCCTCATGTTGTTTGCTTCGCGACATCTATGTCGAGTTGTTGGGTTGTTTTACCTCTGAGCGGCACTTTTTTTGCACATCATGGGCTAAATGGCCAGGTTACATGGGCCCCGAAGCGTGTTCTTTTACGTGCACAGGGTATGGCTCTCCCGTACACGGGGCCACGGCTTAACGTCCCATCCGAAGGACGGCGGCCTTTCCAAGCCCATCGGTGTCCGCTACTGACCGTGGGCAGGGCTGGGAATTTTGCGGAGATAAATCTCAACGCTGACCCAGCTGGGACTCGAACCTGGGAACTACAGATTACGAGTCTGGCGCGCTACCGACTGAGCCACCACCACCCCTCTATGTCAAGCAAAGGACTACAAGTTTCATCTATGATGTGCTCAAATATTCATTCATTCAAGCTCATGGCGTCAAATCAATAATTCAGCAGTAAAATATCGCAGAAGATATCATCTAGACATGGGACACATGCAGTGCCGTCGCCAGATGAGATCGCGCCCTGACGCAAACAAATAAATATCGCCCCTGGTGAATTATAAGACAAAAATTGCTATTTTGTTTTTATTACAAGAGGAACATTAATGCAAAACAATTATATAATAATATTAATTAAATGTTTGCTCTACGGGAGTATCGCGTAAATTAAGCAAAACCTGTTGCTACACCCTGTCGATGGTATTGGAGTCATGAAATAGTTAGCTAAAAAAATTCGTTTGGCCTGGGATGCAACTGGGAAGTCTAGGTTCGAATTCCACTCAGGGCGAAACTAAATTTTATCAGCTAACTCTTTCATGAGTTCCATGTCTACAAGACATTTCCTGTGATACCTTGCTGCTGAACTTACTATTGAAATTAACTTCTGAGTTAAATTCTCATGACTATCTATTTCTAATAAATGTTCTTGCTTCCAAAACTCCTTAAATAGCTAAAAAAGATTTTAGAAAATCAAATTCGGTAGATTTGATTGAGAACTTTAGTCGATCTTCAGTGTTTTTCTCCTAAAAAAATTATAATTCATAAGTTACGTTAAAAAAAAAGCAAAAAGATGCTAATCAATTAAAATCTTAATTATAAGCTTGTCATTTCGCTATCCGCTGACGAACATTGGAGTTCTCAGATCATTTAGTAGTATTTGATTCCATTTGTATTGGTTATGATACAATACAATATATATTTGGAAATACACAACACCACAGAGTTCAAAGACTCGCACGTGGGTTAGCAGGTTAAAAAACACATAATTGAGCATTAAAAGCAACAGTTTTTAATATCTTACAATAGTAATGCTTTCTATTATGATACATCACATCAAAAGCAAAGCAGATTTAACAAAAAAAAACTGTAATTGCAACAATTATTTCATTCGAAATTTCAACGTTTTAAAGAGAGATCAAAAGAAAGAAGGAAAATATTAAAAAATTACAAACATAGGAGCAGTTTCCTAATTTAAAGAATTTTTTCTATGTCCTCAAATTCATAAATCCAAGTTTTTAGTTTTCGTGAAAACGTATGAGAATTTATTTCATCTTTTATGATTTCAGTTATACTGTTGAATATTTTTGGCTCCAAATATATGTAATGTAGCAAAGTAGGAATCTTTGCTACTATTATAACTTCACTACTGCTTCCTTAGCACTTAGCAATAATGCTCTGTCTATATAATGCAAAATGAAATATTTCACTTGAATGAACTGATGCAACCACGCAAAGCAGCAAAAGATTTTGAATGAGCTTCATCGTTGATGACTGACAAGAACTTTTGAGGTGAGTTGAAGTGACGGAGAGACAAGGAGGAGTCAGCTGCCGCTGGATGCTGATGACGATATTAACTTCAATGGACCAAAAATATATTTGACTTCACCTCTTTTCACAAAATACAGGTAACCCCCGTTCATCGCGACCCCGGCGAGTGCGGATTCGTTATATCGCGATCTTTTTTATCTCGGCACTTGCGTGGCTTTGAAACATGCCAGGAAAAGTCAAAACCAATGTTGCACGTGCGGTGCTAACTTTCTTTCTCGCTCAATCACATCATACACATGTTCAGTCGCTCAAAAAAGTATCCGAACACTATGGTTGATTAAAAAAGTTCAGAAAAAATATCTAGCAACGTTTTTTTAGAAATTAGTGATCTGCTTTAGAAATTAGTGATTAGAAATTAGTGATCTGTCACGTGACACGAAGGTTGGCAGATCACTAATTTATAAAAAAATCGTTGCCAGATATTTTTCTGAATTCTGTAATCAACCATAGCGTTCGGATATTTTTTAATAGAATTAATAATATTTATTTTATTAACAAAGTGTTTTTCCGAATTTTAAAATATTTTTTTAAAATCCCCCGTTGATCGCGAAATTTCGCTTATCGCGACCATGTCCAGAACGTATCCTTCGCGATGAACGGGGGTTACCTGTATTGGTTATTATTTATTCGGCGATTTTACTACAAATATTAATCTTTAAATTATTTTGCAAAGAGATCCTGATGTTGAAATCATTTGCGGGTCTCAAAATCAAGACACAACGAAGTATACTGACGCGTGGTTTAATTTCCAAATCCGTTATGAAAGCTGCATGACGTATTATTCACACACACCTGACAGCTGATCGAAGAAGTCTCACGGTTTATGCTCTTCTGGACAACACAAGACAAACGCTGACATCTAAGGAGCGTTTCGTGTCCAATCACAAAATGATAGCATTCGAAATGAAGAAATCAAATTGATGAGTTGTTTTGCGATTTTTAGTTCAAGCCAGTGGCATATCTAAAGAGGAGAGTTGAGGTTTAAATCCGACTCTATTTGGGGAATTGAATGCTCCCAAATAGGGTCTAATTTTTTTCATTACAAAACAGGGTATAATTTTTTTAGAAAAAATTAGTTAACTAATTTGCATCAACAAAAACATTAGCAAAATGTTTCAAACACTTCCTGGTCAGATAATTCTGGATAATCTCCGCTTTTCAGTCATGTTAATAAATATATAAAAATAGATTTTAACTAGAAGGACACATATCGCCTCTGACTGATATGGGAATCTCGTTTTCAAATAGAATGAAGTTTTCGTTTACCTACTTTTTCACTCCTTAAAAGTTTTAATTTGAGCAAATGGAAGACGGAGAATATGAAAATAGTAGTATTTTATTAGTAATTAGACAACATAAAAATTAACTGTCTTTTATTTCATAAATTGAAAAAAATGTTTATCTCTCACCCCTCTGGGAAACAGGGAGCAGATTATTGCTATCAGTGGGATATCTCTTGATACTCTTAACTCGAAACTTCAAATTCTACTCTAAACAGATCACATGCAACATTCATTAAAATTTTTGCCGTTTCCATGTTTAGCGATCTCTAACAATATAAATTAAAACTATCTAGATATTAGAAAAATGCGAAATATACTATTTTATTACCAATCCAACTAAAATGAGTTTTCCAATTATCTCTTAAGTCCGAATCTCGCAATGATTTTCAGATCGCATTGTATCGATCAGAGGTGAAGGATAGAATGCAGTTTAATAATTCTGCCAATTCTGTGGTGAATAAGCATGGTCAAATCCTTAGAATGAATAATCCTGAGGTAAAATGTGATCTTCCGATAGAAAGAATATGCAATTTGGAACGCAAGAGCGAATTTCCAATGAATAAAGTATCTGAAATAGATGTTAAAAATAATTATCATTCAGACGAGGATCCTAATTCTAGAATAAAGATTGATGTCTGTGCTAAAAAGGCGGAAGAAATTAACCACGTAAGCCTTGATAAAAACCAAATAGGTGTTATATGTAGTTTTGTGGTAACAGATAATATAGAAATAGTGGATAAGAATAAGTCAGAGGAAGTTAGACAAGTGCTAGGCCTGGCCGGTTCTATGCATCATCACAGGGGATTGGTGCATAGTTCTCCTTCCAATGACTACCTAGCTACCATTTACAGACCATAGCCATAGTAATCCAGATTAATAGGCCACACAGTCCTCCCATTCCGTTCCTCCAAACCTCTTGGGCATTAGGCGGTTTGATTTTGTAAGTTATGTAAATAATGAGGTTAGAAGAAAGAGTCGGAACCTCTGCATGCATGTATGTATGTACATTTTTATTATTATATATTGCGCTAATATTAGACAATTTTCATGTTATGTCAATGGGAATCGCCAAGAAATTATATTCCTAAAAGGGCTTTCCGTAGTATCCTGCAAATGATCAGTGACATTGTCAGGCTAGAGGTCTTTTTAGATATTTTTTTTTGTTCATGATTTGTATATTATTTTGGATTTCACCAAAATAGGCATATACTACGTGGGTGGCCCTCTGTCCCGGCATCTGGAAAGTTAATTGAAGTAGCAGTGCCCGGGGGGGACGGAGGTCACCCAAAACGCTCGCGTCCGCTGACAAGCAACCCGGAGGCTAAGGGACTTCCCAGATGGTCAGGCGGAGAGAGAAAGGGTTGGCAACAACGAGGAGGAAGACAGAGCCAGTCGAGGAACGAAAGCGGGCAGACATAAAATTGTAAAGCTGGTAAATGCCGACTGGTAATAACGGCATTGGGCTCTGTGAATACAGCTGAACAGGCATAGTAAGCTGGTGTTGTTGTAATCTATGTAATTGAGCATATGTCCTTTCCATCAAGCATGTTTGGAAGGTTCAATAAATATTTGTTAATTTAAAGTAAAGGCTGAAGTTGAACCAATTTATTGGGGAGGAGCCTCAGTATTGACTCCCTGCAATTGTGATAAAATCTTTGATTTTTGTTCCGAAAGACTCTTTCACCCGTCGCGTATTGCGATCGAACCGAGGGGACGTTACTAAGTGGTCCCAATAGACCGACAAACGAAGAAGCAACATCACAGACATGTTCCTCTTATATTCCGCTACTCCATCTTTAAACTTCGTCTGCTGGCAAAGAAAATCGCACATACAGAATCTGGTGCAGAGAAAGAATCTGGTTTAGGGACAATTCCGTAATGAGCAGTGTGGATTCAAAAGTGATAGCGAATATACTGATCATATGTTTTCACTTAGACACATTCTTGATAAATATTTAGTTTCAGACGACCAGACAGATTTGGTTATTTGCTTTGTAAATTTCAAAAAGGTTCAATAAATTTCAATAATGACGCTGTTGATCGTCATTATTTGTGATAAATCGTGAGATCATATGGCATACCTGACAAGTTAGTTAACATAAGGAAAGCTCTCTATAATAACACCGAGTCATGTGTGAGAGTTGCTATAGCTTTTAGCAATTAATTTAGCATTACTGCGTATTTGACAAGGGTGCATTGTGTCTCCTTTCTTCTTTAGTTTGGTTATTAATTACGCTATGCGAAATTAATTGTAAGGCGAAGATTTGGGGCTTAAATGGTCTAGAAATTTGAAAATGTCTGATTTAGATTATGCTGATGATTTAACCTTTTTGGCGAATAACGTTGATGAGCTATGCACCAATCCCCTGTGATGATGCATAGAACCGGCCAGGCCTAGCACCTAATGTCCGACCCCGCCTTCTCGTGGTGCGGACCGTTAGTAACTTTCAAAAGAGATATTCTCTTGTGGAAGTGAACGGAAGGGGAGGGCTGTCAGATTAGTGTGGCCTACTGATCTGGACAACTATGGCTACTTTTCTTTTTTTTCTACCCTGCTGAGGAGTGGTCAACCACACAGGGTCCTGGTGCTGACCATATAAACCTACTGGACTGGACAGATATATGGCTCTGAGCTTGATTATGGATCCTGATTTTGCTGCACTGGTGGGCTTCTGTGGAGGGAAAATCTTCCGCTGTGTTTTCTATTTGTTTGTGGGTTGACAGCCCCAAGTGAATAGATTCACAGGATATGTTTATCAGCTGGTGGATAATCCTGAGCAGAGGTCATCGCAGGCACCTGAACTCTTTGCTTCTATTGGCATCGTCAAATTCTATATTGGAGGAAGTCTTCCAGTGTAGATGGCTTCAGCCTTTAGTGGTGGGGGAACGGGTCTTTGCCCCATGTCTGCGATTAGGGGGCTGTTTGATATTGTCGGCATTCCCTCTCTCAATAAACATAGTTTCTTTAAACATCCTACTAACCATTTTCTCTACATAGGTAGTTGGAATGTGAGGACTCTGCACAGAGCTTTTTCTCTTGATGTCCTCACACAAGAATTCCACCGTTATAATTTAGATATTTTCGGCTTGCAAGAGACCAGATGGACAGATAAAGGTCAGATTCTTAAAAATAATCTTAAATTTCTCTTTTCAGGGAGGGACGACAATAAGCATCACCAAGACGTGGGTCTGCTTCTCAGCAGACACGCTAGCGATGCTCTTCTAGGATATGAGTGCATTAATGAAAGGTTTCTTACAGCAAAATTTCAGACAAGCGTTAAAGACTTGAATGTTATCTGCTGTTATGCCCCCACTGAGGATGCCGATGAGGATGAGAAGGATAGGTTTTATGAACAACTTCAGGATATTTTGAATTCTGTCAAGAAAGGAGATATTACCCTTGTTCTTGGTGACTTCAATGCCAAAGTTGGTATTGACTCTGACCTTTGGGGAGGAATAATAGGCCCTTTTGGTATTGGTAGCTGCAATGGCAATGGGCAACGTCTCCTACAGGTAAGTAAACTCAATGGATTCAGAATAACTAACACTTATTACAAACACCGCGACATACATAAGTACACATGGGTTTCACCTGATGGGCTGCATAAGAATATGATTGATTGCATATTAATTAACAGCAAATGGGCTAGTTCTGTTAGGAATACCAGGCCATATAGGGGAGCTGAAATTGGATCTGACCATTACCTTGTTAAAAGTGTGCTGCAACGTAAACTTAAAAAGTGTTGTGCTAGGGTTAAAAAATTTACTTTTAATACTGAAGCTCTGAAAGATCCAGTTATAGCCAAAGCTTACCATGATAGGTTACTTAGTCATTATGACAGTCATGGTTCGCTTACTACTGAAGTTGAGGAAGAATCGGATCATTTTAAACAGGCTTTTTTGGACACTAACAGTACTCTTTTAGGAAAAAAGGAGCAGAAGAGACAAAATTATCTGAGTGATAAGGCACTTGAGCTTATTTCGGAAAGAAAGAACTGCAGGAATGCCCTTAATCAATACCCTACTACTCCTAATAGAAAGCGTTACAGAGACCTTAATAAACTTGTAAAGGATCAGCTAGCTGCTGATAAGAATCTTTGGCTTGATGGTTTGGCTGACAAAGCCGAGGAAACAGTTAGACAGCACAACAACAGAGAACTGTACCAGATAGTTAATGTTTTGTGTGGTAGAAAACGGACAGGCATACAAGGATTGAAGGATAAACAAGGTAAGGTTATAGAAGGGGAGGATTCTGTCATGGCTAGGTTGGCTGAGAATTTCAGTGATGTTCTAAACAATGTAGTTAGTTCTAGTCCCATTGTTTGCAATGATGATATATGCATTGGTGGCTTTAATGTTGGCCCTATAACACAATCTGAAGTTATTTTGGCTGTTTCTAAACTTAAACTTCATAAATCCCAAGGGGTAGATGAAATTACTACGGAAATGCTTAGAGCTGGCAATGTTTCGTTTACCACTTGGATGACTGAAATTCTGAATATCTTTTATGATAAAGGCATGGTTCCTAAGGATTTTACCAGAGCTATTGTTATCCCTATTTTCAAAAAAGGTGATCGCAGTTCTTGTGATAACTATAGGGGTATCAGCCTACTCTCTGTTCCAGGTAAAGTTCTTTCCATGATTGTGCTTAATAGAATTAAGAATCTGGTTGACAGGCAATTGCGTGATGAGCAATGTGGATTCAGAAGTGGTAGGGGATGTGTGGATCAGATATTTTCACTTAGGGAAATTCTTGAGAAATGTTTAGAGTTTCAGAAACCTTTGGTTGCTAGCTTTGTTGATTTCAAAAAGGCTTTCGACTCTGTTGATCGTCATAATTTGTGGTTGATTGTGAAATCATATGGTATACCAGACAAGTTAGTTAACATAATGAAAGCTCTCTATAATAACACTGAGTCGTGTGTGAGAGTTGGTAACGCTTGTACCAATTGGTTTAGCATTACTTCTGGTGTTCGACAAGGGTGCATTTTGTCTCCTTTTCTCTTTAGCTTGGTTATTGATTATGTTATGCGAAATTCACTTCAAGGGAAAGATTTTGGCCTTAAATGGGCTGGAGATACGAAATGTCTGATTTAGATTATGCTGATGATTTAGCCCTTTTGGCAAATGATGTTGATGAGATGAACTCTTTCATTCGAGCTGTTGATGAGACTGGTAGTAGAGTAGGTTTGGTTATAAACAGAGAGAAAACTAAAGTGATGAAAATTGGTCAGGCAGGCTGTGATTCAGTTAATCTGAATGGTTGCAGTCTTGAGCATGTGTCACAGTTTAATTACCTTGGGAGCTATGTAACTGATACTGGTGATGTGCGGCATGAGATTAACAGACGAATAGGGATTGCTGCCGGGACTTTTAAGAATCTATGGAGATTGTGGAGAAATAGGCGTATACACTTAAAGACTAAAATTAGACTGTATAATAGTTTGGTTCTTTCTAGGGTTAGTTATGGTAGTAAAACGTGGACGCTATGTAAACAAGATAACAGGAAACTAGATGCTTTTGATTCTAGATGCTTACGCAGTATCTTGGGCATTAGGTGGTTCAACTTTGTAACTAATGATGAGATTAGGCAAAGGAGTTTGCAACCTCCTTTAAGCAGCATATTGTGCAGAGAGAGACTCCGTTGGTTTGCCCATGTTGCCCGTATGAATAATTATAGATTGGTGAATAGGGTTATGAACAGTGTGCCTAAAGGCCTCAGAAAGAAGGGGAGACCTAGGATGCGGTGGGCAGACAATGTCAAACAGGACCTTGTTAGAATTGGTGTTCAGTGGCCAGATGCAGTAGATGTAGCTCAGGATAGACTTGCTTGGAGAACTAAATTGCACGGTCTGGTTGGACCTCCGTAGCCCATGGCTGCTTGAGGATGATGATGATGATGATGAATGTTGATGAGATGAACTCTTTCATTCGAGCTGTTGATGAGATTGGTAGTAAGGTGATAAACAAAGAGAAAGCTAAAGTGATGAAAATTGGTCAGGTAGGTGAAGGCCAGTTAATTTGAATGGTTGCAGCCGTGAGCAGGTGTCTCCACTTAATTATCTTGGGAGCTATTTAATAGATACTGGTGATGTGCGACATGAGATAAACGAAAGAATAGGGACTGCTACGGGGACTTTTAAGAATCTAGGAAGAGTGTGTAGAAATAGGCGTATACACCTAATACTAAAATTATACTGTATAATAGTTTGGTTATTTCTAGGGTTAGCTGTTGTAGTGAAAATTGGACCCTATGTAAACAAGACAGCAGGAAACCCGATGCGTTTGATTCTAAATGCTTACCTAATATATTGGGTATTGTTTCAACGTTATAAGTAATGATGAGGTTAGGCAGAAGAGTCGGTAAACTCCTTTGAACAACATATTTTGCAGAGAGAGTCTCCGTTCGTTTTGTCGTATTGCCCATATGGATAACTATAGATTAACGAATAGGGTTATGAATAGTGCGCCTGAAGGCCTCAGAAAGAGGGGGAGACCTAGGATGCAGTGGGCAGACAATGCGACTGGAATCATTAAAATTGGGCTGCAGTGGCCAGATGCAGCAGATGTACAGTCGCTCAAAAAATATTCGAACACTATGGTTGATTACAGAATTCAGAAAAAATATCTGGCAACTATTTTTTTTTAAATTAGTTCTGTACTGTACAGGAAGGTTGCCAGAAAAAATATCTGGCAACCTTCGTGTACAGTACAGAAAGATTGCCAGATCACTAATTTCCAGATCATTGCCAGATCACCAATCACTAATTTCTTCCATATTGGAAACTGAAGAATCTAAATGTTCTTCCTCCAGGACCGAAAAACGAGTCTTGGAGGCGTAGGTAGAATCGTTAGTAGGAGACAAGGCTCTCTTGTGCCCTTTTTTAGATTTTTTTGTCATTATCCTTCCCTTTGGGTTTTTTGACAGTATCAGAAATACTATGAATTAAATCTAATCCAGTTTTGGGGAAGAGGTTAAATTCTGAATGGCTTCCAAACCGTTGATTTGAGAAGAGCAATGTTCAGTACATACAAGCTCATTGATGTCTTTCTCAATATAAAATCTTTCCAAAATTGCATCATTAAATTTGTCGCGATCATCTGGTAAAATGGAGTGAATGTCAGTAGTAGAGTCCCATTATACGGTACCCCTTTTGCACAGTGCTTCCCCCTACGACGTCACCGGCCACGCCCCCTTATTAATATTTATAACTGACCACGTCCTCTTATTAATATTAGTAATTAATAATTAATAATTCATATTTCATAATCAATAATTAATAAAGACCCCCTTGGTTGACCTGTATTTTTTAATTCCCCCTCATTAAAAAAACCCTCCTTATCAAAAGTTCTGCTCCCCTTTATTTTAACTTTATTAAAACTCGTGGCGCCATTTAGTGTATATCATGAGTACTATACTTTAGAAAAGCCCTCTATTTTAGCCATAATTTTTTCAATTTTTTGACTCCCCCTCATTAAGAAACTCCCTTATCAAAAGTTCCAACCCCTTTATTAAAAACCCTATCAAAACTGCCCCGGTTGACCAACCAGTATTTCCTAACCCCCCGATTTTAAAGACCTCCTGGTTGACCGACCTGTATTATTTAATCCCCCCCTCATTAAAAAAACCCTTATGAAAAGTTCCGCCCCCTATATTAAACACCCCTCACCGATCACAAACTCCCGAATAAGTTCCTTGGTTTCTACCCTCATCTGAAATTTACCAAGTTCAACTGAACTTTCGGTGACAAAGTTCAAGGTATCCCTCTCATCCCTTTGGCAGTCATTTTCGATAAATCCGTTATTCATCAAAAAGTCCTCCCATTTCCCATTTCCCATTTATTAAGAAAACCTTCATTAATTAAAACTCGGCAAAAGTTCCACCCCCTCACATCCTGGGTGGTAGTCTTGAAAGGTTAATCCTTCTCGAAATTTCTAGCAACGGTCATCTTGGATCACGTTACCTGCCATGCTGTCGACCTCCCTTTCTTTCCATATCAGACGTGATGTGTTACAACATTAAAACCCACTGGCACTCTTGATCGTAATTTTCGGACCCATCTCGAAATTTTTCTAAGTCCAGAGGTGTCACTCATTGACAGCCCTTCTGACTAAACCGCATTGTCACCCCTATTTCTACCCCCCTTTGTTTCAGGCCATCACAGGAGATACGGTAGGTAAACAATGTTTTGGAAATAATTTTCCATCCTCTTATCGAAACATCTCATCTCCCCTTTATGATAGGTCAGCTATTTTGCAAATAAACAATGCACCTCATCGGAAGAAGACAAACCATTTTGAAATTTCCCTTTACGCCCCTAAACCTCCAAGTGTTGCGCCTCTCTTATTAAAATTAATCTCCATTGGGTTGAAGGATGTTTGCCATCAGATGTCTGTGTTCACACATATTCTGCACTGCACTTTCCGAGTCAGGACTTGTTTTGAACGATAAAGTGATTTTACGTTAAATTCTTATTTCTGCCGTGTCTCAATTGATTACTCTCCTTATTTTCCTTTACTAACCCATTTCAAAGGCATCGTGATTGCAAAAGAATAACCAATAAAACTAACTCTTTTAATTCCCATATATCCGTTACGCTACTTGGTCTCAAGTTAAAAACTTTTTATTCCTAATACTTATTGTCGCTGTATCCCCAATTCAACACATGATTCACTTATGCAAAATATTACTCTTTCCAAGGAAATAACGCTATTCAGTAACAATCGATAAAAAAATATTATTTCTTCCTCAGAAGAAAATTCAGCTAATTTTTTGAGTAAGATGTCATTTTTTTAAAAAATCTGCAATTGTAAACGTTCTTACAGTTTTAAAAAGCGTCTTTTCCTCCGTTTACTGGAGAACGTGTGATCACAAGACCAATGACACATCACGTTGATGAAATTTGATTTTGCGTTGCGACCCTTCGTTAGTACACGTGTGTCCGTTATGCTTGTTTACAAGGTCAGTTGTCTTTCATCGGATGAAAAATAATTGTGCAAAGAGTTTTTGTACAAGGTTGAGTTTTATAGAAAGTAAGCAATGGTGAAAGTATAAAACAATTCATACGTTGCGGGTACGCTTGCGTTTTCACTTGCGTTGCGTAAAACATCTATCTTTAATTCTACATCCAAACACAACTTAAGTGTATGTTAATGGAGGTCTGATGAATTTTTTTCCTATTTTCGCGAATGGCTGGATCAGCGAAGGATTGCAGCACCCACACGCCCGGATGTGCAGCGGGTCAACTACGTCACACACCAGTGAATTTTGCACTTAATTTTCATACTCACCCCCAATAATGTCTTTTTACAACCCTAGCAACAATCCAATATCTCGCACTGGTGAGGGACGGTGTCGTTTGCTCTGACATATATGTTGTGATCGGGCCTCAGTAAAAGAATTCTCCACTTACGTCTAAAAAATCGATGTTCTCATGTAGAGCGTACATTGGATATAAGTGACAGAAAAAAATAATGTCTTTACAAACTAAGAGTCACTCTGTGTGAAACATCCCAAGTGCAGAAATACCCTTCTTAAAAAATAGGAAAATTCCCGCCATATGCTCTCCCACTTCTTAAAATTTAACACGACCTTGTTGCTTAATTCGAAGAAATGGGCCAGAGACACTCTGCACGAACAGGCAGCCCAACCGGTGATAACTCAAAGGTCATGGGGCACTTATGCACTGACCTATGGAACACCCCGTCGATGTGAAAACAGATATGCTACTGTTTATCTAAATCCTATTAGATAAACATCCTATGCTACTGTTTTTTTTAAAAAATCCTATGCTACTGTTTATCTAAATCCTTTACTCATGGGAAAAGCTTCTCACTCGTGAGTTTTATCTTCCCCAAGGATCTTTTCAACTCTAATGACAAAGTGAAATAATTATTCGTTTCATGATGTAATGGATATACGGGAATTAAAATAGTTTGTTTTATTGGTTCAATGCGGTTTAGTCAGAAGGGCTGTCAATGAGTGACATCTCTGGACTTAGAAAAATTTCGAGACGTGACCAAAAACTATGATCAAGAGTGTGAGTGGGTTTTCCACAAATCGTGGTCCCAGGTACGGGTAAGGTACTAAACGCTTGTTGCGAAATGCCCATCGCCAGACTTAGAATTATACGAAGGTCGATGTCACAAAATATTGGAACTTGTAATTATTTTTGAGGATTGCATCAGCCAATCTGAGAGAGGATGCCACCGAAAGTTTACTTGGTCTTTGTAATTATTTTTGAGGATTGCATCAGCCATTCTGAGAGGGGATGACCTGAACGTGGCCACCGAAAGTTCAGTTAGACTTGGTAAATTTCAGATGAGTAGAAACCAAGGGACTTATTTGGGAGTTTGCGTCGGTGAGGGGGAGTTTAATAGAGGGGGCGGAACTTTTGGTAAAGGTTTCTTTAATGAGGGGGGAAGTCAAAAATTGGAAAATTTTCGGTTAAAATAGAGGGCTTGCTAGAGTATAGTACTCATGATATACACTAGATGGCTCCAAGGGTTTTTAATAAAGGGGGCGGAACTTTTGATAAGGGTAGTCAAAAAATAAAAGGGCGGAACTTTTGATAAGGGGTAGTCAAAAAATTGGAACTTGCACTTAAAATCTTGCTAAAGTATACACTAGATGGCGCCACCAAAAATCGAAGACTTTTTTCAGGTGACATTTCAGGGGGGCTTAAAAAATACAGGTGGGTCATTCAGGGGATCTTTAAAGAGGGGGGCTTAAAAATACAGGTGGGTCAACCATGGATCAGTTTTGATAGGGTTTTTAATAATGGGGTGGAACTTTTGATAAGGGGTTTTCTTAATGAGGGGGATCAAAAATTGGAAAAATTATGGCTAAAACAGAGGGCTTTTCTAAAGTATAGTACTCATGATATACACTAGATGGCGGCATGTGTTTTTAATAAAGGTGCTAAATTTTTGATAAGGTGGGTTTTAACGAGGGTGGATAAAAAATACAGGCCAACCGGGGGTCTTTTATTTATTATGAATATTAATAAGGGGCGTGGTCAGTGACATCATATCACGTGACCGAGTGGGGGCGTGGCTGGTGACATCTAGGGGGAAAGCGCTATGCAAAGGGGGTCCGTATAATGGGATAATACTACTGATGTCCTTCATGGAAGGTAAATTGACTAATGTGGAGTTTAATTCATATAAAGGTTTATTTTTCTCCGAGAAAAACGTGCAGATTTGCGAGTTATAACTCAGTTGAGAGCTATCCATAGAGACTTCAGCTCCAAAGGTCTCTGTGTAGTTCGCAGTGACGACAAATCCAGAGCAGCTCTCTGTGTGGGCCGCGCTGGAAAAACCAGTAACTTCAAATTTTGACATTTTGAAAGCTTTGAAATTTTCAAATAAAAAGTAGTTAACAAAAGTGAAATAAGTATAAAATAAGACTAAAATAGAAGTCAGTTTAAAGAAATAGAACAAATTTACATAAATATATGTAAAATATTCGAATATTTCGAACGCAAAAACTCAGTTACAAGAGTAAGAAACCGGTACAAACCGGAATTTGAAAAGAACGGATTTCCGTAAAATACCAAAAATCTATCCAAAAACAATGAAAACTTTTAATTTTTAAAACTAAGTATAGAAATACCAAATTAAAAATGTACAACTATAAATTTAGTAAGGAACGAACGGTAAATAGTGAAAAGCTAGTCTACCAGTAGCGACTGGAAACGCAGCTAAGACTAAGGAATTAGATAAACTAGGAATCTTAAACAAACTAGGAACTTAAACAAACTAAAAACTTAAACAAACTAGTGGACCTAAACAGAGGTTTCAACGCAGGTTTACCTGTAGAGTAGAAAAAATAATTTCCAAGTCGTGAGTTAGTTCTGATTGAGAACCTTAAAAGAGAAAACGTCACTAATATCGCAGCGTTACTTCTATTATGAGAAATATGAACACTATAAAATAAAAAAATACCCCCTCAAGCAGCTGTTTGCCACAGAGGTCTGACAGGAGCCTGTCAGTTTATATGCCACAGTAGAAGGTCTGTGAGGATGGCAGGACCTCAGCAGAAAATACGAATATCCATGCCTTACCCGGGGCTCGAACCCAGGTCCCGTAGATCAGTAGCCAAGCGCACTAACCACTTGGCCATGTGGAATAGATAATTTATTTTTTTTTCTTATTTAATTAATGCATTACATACCACCGGAAATTGGAATAGATAGATACTCTCTAGAATGAGATGATTAATTGTGACACACTCGTTTCGAACAACAGAGATTTTAAGAAGTTCCGGTCAAGGGCTCTGTTGCATAACAGAAGCAATCTGTTAAGAACTCTCCTGACGACGCGGGAAAGTTAACATTTTGTAAATGTTTTTGTGAGTAGTAGCAAGAAAAAAGCTCTGTAGGTATAAGAATTCTATGATGAGATTGATTTGATTTAGTTCTGAAGAATTTGATTTAGTATTTCAGGTTAGATTAGCAGTTTTATAGGTATGTAAACATTTTACATCTCATATAATTTTAAAATATATCCCAATATTTTTGACTCCAAAACTTACTTCAGTTGCATAATGTTTATTTGGGACTCGCATTCACTTAGTCTCCTACGGTGTACAATTCAGAATTCATACAGTTCTTATTACGTAAAAAGATATTTCATAAATAGAATATTAGTTGATTTAAAGTTTTATTTAAAAGATTAATATTTTAGAAGGCAGCGATATAATTATTATATTATTGCTATTAGATAAGAAATAAATTGACTTTGTAAAGGTTAAGTCATCATCATCTTCTTCTCAATGATTTGTAACTCGTAATGGTAGCTAGGTAGTCACTGGAAGGAGAGCTATGCACCAATCCCCTGTGATGATGCATAGAACCGGCCAGGCCTAGCACCTAATGTCCGACCCCGCCTTCTCGTGGTGCGGACCGTTAGTAACTTTCAAAAGAGATACTCTCTTGTGGAAGTGAACGGAAGGGGAGGGCTGCTAGATTAGTGTGGCCTACTGATCTGGACAACTATGGCTACTTTTCTTTTTTTTCTACCCTGCTGAGGAGTGGTCAACCTCACAGGGTCCTGGTGCTGACCATATAAACCTACTGGACTGGACAGATATATGGCTCTGAGCTTGATTATGGATCCTGATTTTGCTGCACTGGTGGGCTTCTGTGGAGGGAAAATCTTCCGCTGTGTTTTCTGTTTGTTTGTGGGTTGACAGCCCCAAGTGAATAGATTCACAGGATATGTTTATCAGCTGGTGGATAATCCTGAGCAGAAGTCATCGCAGGCACCTGAACTCTTTGCTTCTATTGGCATCGTCAAATTCTACATTGGAGGAAGTCTTCCAGTGTAGATGGCTTCAGCCTTTAGTAGCGGGGGAACGGGTCTTTGTCCCATGTCTGCAATTAGGGGGCTGTTTGATATTGTCGGCATTCCCTCTCTCAATAAACATAGTTTCTTTAAACATCCCACTAACCATTTTCTCTCCACAGGTAGTTGGAATGTGAGGACTCTGCACAGAGCTTTTTCTCTTGATGTCCTCACACAAGAATTCCACCGTTATAATTTAGATATTCTCGGCTTGCAAGAGACCAGATGGACAGATAAAGGTCAGATTCTTAAAAATAATCTTAAATTTCTCTTTTCAGGGAGGGACGACAATAAGCATCACCAAGGAGTGGGTCTGCTTCTCAGCAGACACGCTAGCGATGCTCTTCTAGGATATGAGTGCATTAATGAAAGGTTTCTTACAGCAAAATTTCAGACAAGCGTTAAAGACTTGAATGTTATCTGCTGTTATGCCCCCACTGAGGATGCCGATGAGGATGAGAAGGATAGGTTTTATGAACAACTTCAGGATATTTTGAATTCTGTCAAGAAAGGAGATATTACCCTTGTTCTTGGTGACTTCAATGCCAAAGTTGGTATTGACTCTGACCTTTGGGGAGGAGTAATAGGCCCTTTTGGTATTGGTAGCTGCAATGGCAATGGGCAACGTCTCCTACAGGTAAGTAAACTCAATGGATTCAGAATAACTAACACTTATTACAAACACCGCGACATACATAAGTACACATGGGTTTCACCTGATGGGCTGCATAAGAATATGATTGATTGCATATTAATTAACAGCAAATGGGCTAGTTCTGTTAGGAATACCAGGGAATATAGGGGAGCTGAAATTGGATCTGACCATTACCTTGTTAAAAGTGTGTTGCAACTTAAACTTAAAAAGTGTTGTGCTAGGGTTAAAAAATTTACTTTTAATACTGAAGCTCTGAAAGATCCAGTTATAGCCAAAGCTTACCATGATAGGTTACTTAGTCATTATGACAGTCATGGTTTGCTTACTACTGAAGTTGAGGAAGAATGGGATCATTTTAAACAGGCTTTTTTGGACACTAACAGTACTCTTTTAGGAAAAAAGGAGCAGAAGAGGCAAAATTATCTGAGTGATAAGGCACTTGAGCTT
This sequence comes from Ryuthela nishihirai, assembly GCA_038380435.1. Lineage (NCBI taxonomy): Eukaryota > Metazoa > Arthropoda > Arachnida > Araneae > Heptathelidae > Ryuthela > Ryuthela nishihirai. The sequence goes on along the minus strand of JAWZYU010000030.1, from coordinate 6,806,946 downwards.
ATTTCGGAAAGAAAGAACTGCAGGAATGCCCTTAATCAATACCCTACTAGTCCTAATAGAAAGCATTACAGAGACCTTAATAAACTTGTAAAGGATCAGTTAGCTGCTGATAAGAATCTTTGGCTTGATAGTTTGGCTGACAAAGCCGAGGAAGCAGTTAGACAGCACAACAGCAGAGAGCTGTACCAGATAGTTAATGTTTTGTGTGGTAGAAAACGGACAGGCATACAAGGATTGAAGGATAAACAAGGTAAGGTTATAGAAGGGGAGGATTCTGTCATGGCTAGGTGGGCTGAGCATTTCAGTGATGTTCTAAACAATGTAGTTAGTTCTACTCCCATTGTTTGCAATGATGATAGATGCATTGGTGGCTTTAATGTTGGCCCTATAACACAATCTGAAGTTATTTTGGCTGTTTCTAAACTTAAACTTCATAAATCCCCAGGGGTAGATGAAATTACTACGGAAATGCTTAGAGCTGGCAATGTTTCGGTTACCACTTGGATGACTGAAATTCTGAATATCTTTTATGATAAAGGCATGGTTCCTAAGGATTTTACCAGAGCTATTGTTATCCCTATTTTCAAAAAAGGTGATCGCAGTTCTTGTGATAACTATAGGGATAGCAGCCTACTCTCTGTTCCAGGTAAAGTTTTTTCCATGATTGTGCTTAATAGAATTAAGAATCTGGTTGACAGTCAATTGCGTGATGAGCAATGTGGATTCAGAAGTGGTAGGGGATGTGTGGATCAGATATTTTCACTTAGGCAGATTCTTGAGGAATGTTTAGAGTTTAAGAAACCTTTGGTTGCTAGCTTTGCTGATTTGAAAAAGACTTTCGACTCTGTTGATCGTCATAATTTGTGGTCGATTGTGAGATCATATGGTATACCAGACAAGTTAGTTAACATAATGAAAGCTCTCTATAATAACACTGAGTCGTGTGTGAGAGTTGGTAACGCTTGTACCAATTGGTTTAGCATTACTTCTGGTGTTCGACAAGGGTGCATTTTGTCTCCTTTTCTCTTTAGCTTGGTTATTGATTATGTTATGCGAAATTCACTTCAAGGGAAAGATTTTGGCCTTAAATGGGCTGGAGATACGAAATGTCTGATTTAGATTATGCTGATGATTTAGCCCTTTTGGCAAATGATGTTGATGAGATGAACTCTTTCATTCGAGCTGTTGATGAGACTGGTAGTAGAGTAGGTTTGGTTATAAACAGAGAGAAAACTAAAGTGATGAAAATTGGTCAGGCAGGCTGTGATTCAGTTAATCTGAATGGTTGCAGTCTTGAGCATGTGTCACAGTTTAATTACCTTGGGAGCTATGTAACTGATACTGGTGATGTGCGGCATGAGATTAACAGACGAATAGGGATTGCTGCCGGGACTTTTAAGAATCTATGGAGATTGTGGAGAAATAGGCGTATACACTTAAAGACTAAAATTAGACTGTATAATAGTTTGGTTCTTTCTAGGGTTAGTTATGGTAGTAAAACGTGGACGCTATGTAAACAAGATAACAGGAAACTAGATGCTTTTGATTCTAGATGCTTACGCAGTATCTTGGGCATTAGGTGGTTCAACTTTGTAACTAATGATGAGATTAGGCAAAGGAGTTTGCAACCTCCTTTAAGCAGCATATTGTGCAGAGAGAGACTCCGTTGGTTTGCCCATGTTGCCCGTATGAATAATTATAGATTGGTGAATAGGGTTATGAACAGTGTGCCTAAAGGCCTCAGAAAGAAGGGGAGACCTAGGATGCGGTGGGCAGACAATGTCAAACAGGACCTTGTTAGAATTGGTGTGCAGTGGCCAGATGCAGTAGATGTAGCTCAGGATAGACTTGCTTGGAGAACTAAATTGAACGGTCTGGTTGGACCTCCGTAGCCCATGGCTGCTTGAGGATGATGATGATGAATTATAGACATGTGGTTTCGTTTTCGAAATAACTAAAATCGAAACAAGATAATTTTGTTTTTTATTCTAATTCTTTAAAGTTGGGCTTACAAAATATTGCTCTTAATTTCACTCTACCAATATTATTAAATAAAAGTCATACATTAATATCTAGTTTATTTCTTGTGCATATGAGGTTGTTCATTGCGAGTTTTATAAAACTGATTGAATCCATTTACTTCCAAAAAGATCTCTTAAATGACAGAAGCATTTTTATTTCTAGTCGTAGACGTCTAGTTCAAGAAGAGAATATGAGGAGAATTGTAGAAAGAAAGATTAGAAACTTAAGCAGAATGCTTTATTTTAAAGCAATTAGGGAGGCGATGGATGAAATAATCCTTGAGGTGAGTGCTATATTCAAAACAGTACCCAAAACTAATTTTAACAATTTTATTTCAAGTTATTTTTTTGAAATTCAATTACATTTTATTATACCAAATTTTAAGGCCTCACTCTCTTTCAAAAACATTCTATCAAATAATCAAAAGCAAATACAAGGTTATTAATTCTTTTGAATTGGAAGTAGCTTGATGGAGATATATTTTAGCACTTAAGTTAGTATATAGGAAACATTTTTTAATAAATAGTTGAAGGGGGAAACAACTGCAATGGATAACGAAAAATCTGAAGTAGCAAAATAGTTCTTTACACTTTATTTTGTGGGAGAATCTGACCTTTAATTAGGCAGCGAACACTTTTTCTGATTTTATCCGATGAAAACATTTTTCTTATTACGATCCAACACAAAACAAGGGGCAGGAAATTAATGAAGACAAAACCCAGATGCTCCGCTAAATATGATATTTATAATGATCATAGCACTACATCTATCGGGATAATGCCATAATCTCCACTACCTATGTCGAGGGCAAGACAACACCATATAGATGCAGCTCGCCCCACGACTACCTATGGCGAACAGTCCTATAGAAGGAAAGTTCATCCATCGGTCAAAACCTAAATTTAATCTGTTCCCCGGTTAGCCACAAACAAAGATATATAGATCAAAGTTGATTCGGCTCCCGGGGTGGAGACTCTTAATTTGGCTTTTCCATCGATAAGCCTGTCAACCGGGGATCACACTCCCAGTCGCAAGCCCTCACCTTCGTCCTCTCCATCAGAGTCACGAACCCGCTGCCTCCAGCAGCAATCTGCCGACCCGAAACTTCACCGAGGCTGCACCGATGAGCCCGCTTGACCAGGTTCCCCAAGCCCAGTCAACAGAACCCTCAGTTACAGCCCCTTCATTGGGGCTGCAACCCGGAACTTCTCGGAGGACAAGCCGATGAGACCGCTTGACTTGGCGAATCCCAGTCATCAGGGCCCTCAACAGGCCCCTCCATCAGAGGCTACAAGCTCTCGTGCAAACCAGGGACCAACAAGCCAGAACCCTATTTCACAAAGGCACCGTAGGCCACCCACCACGTCAAGGTGGTCCCCTAATGGGGGGACAAGGGGCAGGAATTAACTCAGTCGTCAGCGTGTTTGAATCATAACCTGATGATCCCAGGTTTGAGTACCCACTGTGCTTGAATTAAGATTTTCTTCGCAAAGTCCCGCTATGCCTTCAGTGAGTAAAAGAACAGCGATGGCTTTGTAAAGGATGTCGTCCGTCAATGCGACATTAAGCTGTGATTCCGTGTGCAGGAAGCCATAAACTTCTCATGTTAAAGAGTTCGCCGAATGACCTTGACGAGAGGTTCCATCTGTCTCCTAACTGTTGAAGTGGAAACCATTATGATATTAGTTCAAAAATCCCGCTCAAAGGTGAAATGACTCAATTTACAACATGCGTAAACCATTTCAATAAATCATTCACACCGAAGAAATAGTGATAAACAAATTTTAAAAAAAGATAAATTTACGTTATTATTCTTTGATCATAGTACAAGTAAATTTTATCATTACAGGTGACCCGCAAAGCTTAAAGTTTATCTGAAGGATATAGAATAATTACATTTATTATTTGTTACAATAGTATGATTAGCCTTCTTTCGTGATCATTACAAAGCGTTTTCATTTGCATTTTCAGCAAACTGCACAAGAACAGGAACCTTCAGTGAGCAAAGAGGCTTTGAATAGCTCAGATGTAAAGAAAGTAAAGAACTCGAATAGGGCCAAAGTAAGGAAGTCAAATATAGTTTCTATAGTATATTTTTATGGGTGATTTACGCAATATTAAGAATATTGACAATGCTTAATAATTAATTTAATCTATATTAACATCAAAGGTAAATTAAGCAGAAGAGATTTTTTTACTGATGGATAACGCATCAATTTCTGCTTGCCTTTCTTCTTAGGCCAATCTTGGTATTAAATTATTTGAAATACATCCCATCCCATTTATGAAGTTTTTAAGAGATACCTAATCATCTCGATATTATTAGATGTTTTAATTCTTTACGCAAAAACGGCAGTGAGGAAGTTTGATTTTGGATACCTTTATTTTATCTGTCTTTTCTATCAGTTTTAGAATTGTTAAAAGAATGAATTGGCCTCTCATAATTTGCTTAAAGTCATTGAAAGTTAAAATATATTGTAAGGAAAACCAGCTATTTTAAGATCGCCATTACTAATATAACAGCTGCAGAAATGAGTTTATGTAAAATTAGTGTCAGGCGCGGATCTAGAAAAAAAAATAGAGGGGGGGGGGCAGTGACGCAATCGAGTCAGAAAACCAAAATAAAGGGTATTGGAATTCCATTGCAATACATCATGTTATCCATCGTTTTACAGTACTTTAAATCATTTCTTGAAAAACGCGAAAAAAAAATGTTTAATAATTTTTTTGCCTTTATTACCATTACTGGTATTTGGAATGGGCCATAGCTCATTGCCATCCCCCCTAAATCCCCCCTTGTGCTGCAGATATTTTTTCTCCTCTGAATATGAAATACATCATGTTATAATCGTTTTACAGTACTTTAAATCATTTCTTGAAAAACGCGAAAAAAAAATGTTTAATAATTTTTTTGCCTTTATTACCATTACTGGTATTTGGAAGGGGCCATAGCTCATTGCCATCCCCCCTAAATCCCCCCTTGTGCTGCAGATATTTTTTTCTCCTCTGAATATGAAATTCAGTGTCTCAAGAGAAACAAAACACGTTTATTTATCTCTCTTCATCATTTCTTTAGGATTACGTTTTGTGTTAAATGAGCGAGAGTTCCTTTGTACATGATTTTGCTATATTTGGTAAAAGAATGGTTACAGGATGCAATTCTGAACTCTGTGTGGTAATAGAAGTTGAGAACTTCTAAAATTTATTTATTATGGAATGAATGCAGAGGTAGTTGTTAAAATGTTATATGATTACGTTCCAAACTTCAATTTGTAATTTTTCTTCGTTATTAAACACATTGCTCGTTAGTGAAATTGCTCTCACCAGAAGGAATGGCCGGAAATTTGCGAAACTCTTCACATACACAGATGATGAGATTTGTATCACATGATCATATTTACATCTGAATGCAATGAACTGAACAAAAGGGTTAAAGTAAAATGCACCTAATTTAATATGTACTGAAATCATTTTATTTGTGATGCATTCAGCAGCACATTGCTGCATTGATGTGTAAAGATTTCTGATGTTGTCCTGAGGAATATCTCCCCACCCACGTGCATGTGGTATGGGCCAGTTGAGAGTGAGCTTGCAGAGAAAGTCCGATCATGTCGCAAACATGCTCGATGGGAGGGGGAAATGATTGGCCACGGAATAGTCTGGAATTGTCCTTGTAGACAACATCCTGGACAGGAGTAGTGTTTTCATGCTGGCAGATGTCATTAGCGCTAATCGCTTGAATTAATACGACTGCTGGCCGTAGGCATCGACATATCAACCAGAAATTCATATTACCTCTTACAACTACCAGAAGTGATCTGTTTTTGTAACTGATGGCTAACGTAATCATTTACATAAAACTTTTAAAACAGATTATTTACATAGTAACCTCTGCTATTACATGTTGATTTACGTGTAAAGTCGACCGTACCTGCTGGGTGGTTCCATTTTCCATTTAAAATTTAATACCAAGCTGTTGATTTTGATTTGCCTAAAGTGATATTAACAAATGAAATGGTTAATGTTAAGATGAAATTGTACTAAATATTTGGTGACAGTTATTCGTCACGAATTGCACCCGAACATGCTCCGGCACATTTATGCCGCTGCTTATAATAATTTCATTCATCCTCATAATTATATATCATCATTACTGAATTCATTAAGTGTTTATTAACATTCACATGCCCAGAGATAAACATCATAACATGCTCTGAGAGCTGGTTTTCAGGAACAAAGGTTATACATTATTTGCAATTAGCACATAGAGCAAATACAGTAAGACACTATAAACTTTTGTTATAAAGTATAGTATTGTTGGGTTGTTTTACCTCTGGGCGGCGCTTTTTTGTAGACAATGGGCTAAATGGCCAGTTCACAAGGACCCCAAAGTCTCAGAGAAGATTGGGGGAGGGGACACACTGGAACAGCTGTTAGGAGACAGATGGTAGCCTCCCGTCAAGGTCATCCAGCGTGTTCTTTAACGTGTGCAGGGTATGGCTCTCTCCCGTACACGGGACCACGGATTAAGGTCCCATGCGACGGTCGGCGACTTTTCGAAGCCATCGATATCCCCTACTGACCATGGCAGGGCGGAGAGTTTTGCAGAGATAAATCTCAACGCTGACCCAGCTGGGACTCGAACCTGGGAGCTAGAGATTACGAGCTTGGTGTGCTACCGACTGAGCCACGCCCACCCTACAGTATAGTAAATAATACTATTATGTTACGTACAAAATTTATAATATTATTACACTAAACATTACCGTATTCAGAAGAAAATACTAAAAATATTTTCACCGGATGAGAAATATTCAATTTTCGGTTTTCTAAGGAGTTTGCTTTATATACTTTATGAACCCTCAACCTCGACGCGATATGCGTTTATTTGAAGGTCGCGGCAAGCTTAAACAGCAACGTTGTTCCCAAATTGTAGTCACCATCGTATGCGCATGCATAGATATTTTCTCCACTTCCTCTGCCTCTCTAGAGAAAGGGAAACAGATGGGCTTGAAAAGGATGCCTTCGGTCGGATGGGATGTTAAGCCGTGGCCACGTGTGCATGACAGCCAACTCTGTGCACGTTAAAGAACACGCAGAATGGCCCTGGAGGATGCTTCCACCTATCTGCTAACAGATATCCAATGACTCCATTTCCTTTGCCAACCCTTTAGGGATCATTGTGACCTGGCCATTCGGTGACAAAACGTTCTAACCCAAAACAACTGGACGTTTTCCTTTAAGATGCTATTTGTTAGCAACTGAGCTCTGTGACGGGATATTTCGAAACAACTTTATTTCGGACAAATTGAATTCCTTAGTGAAGTCATTACACAGCTGGATTTTTTCGTAATTCTCGTTTAATATTTAAAAAGTGACAAAACCTGAAATATTTAATATTCAATCAAGATCATAGACATCGAGGTCAATCCAGTGAGTGACTGATTAAGCTACGAACAACAACTGAATTGACGAGTTTTAATTGATAGTGGGTAGATTATGCTGATTGGAATAATGCAAAGCAGATACGAAGATTATGATACAGCCTATAGATGAGAGAATGCTGACCACTCTCAACTAATGATGACGTATTTGAGCGAACTGTTCTTTCGATAAAATGATGAAAGCGTTTTATTAGTACTGCGCCAGATTCTCACGCCTGAGTTTCACAGATTCCAGTCACAACCATACCAACTTAATGTTACATTAGTTTGTCCCTGGTCCACCGTGAATGCGAAAGTAGACATAATTGTCTTCCGAATTTTATGTAACTGATGAAAGCGTTCTGTTAGTACTGCACCAGAATTTTACACATTCCAATCTCAACCGCACCAACTTTAAGGTTTAATCAATTAGTCCCTGGTCCTCCGTCAACGAGAGAGTATCGTAGGTTTCATTGGTCTACGAACATCCTATGGCCGAGTGGTAAGCATGATTGGCTACTGATCAAAGGGACCTGGGTTCGATCCCCTGTAAGACACGATTGGTTGTGTTGTTTTTCTGCTGAGTTCTCGCTATCCTCGCAGACCTCCTACGATGGCTCCTGTCAGACCTCTGTAGCAAGCAGCTGCTTGAGGGGATATTTATTTCAATTTTTTTATTAAATCTTAAAGAATAAATTTAAAAAAATGCTCTACCTGAAAACTACAATTATTTTGCTCGTGATCCTCTTCCTCCAACTCTTCAACAGACAGGCGAGCGAAGGGGTCTACTTCGGCTTCAGTTTTGGCTGGCGTTTTGGTCGGATATTTCACGACCTTTTTTCATGCAGTCAGCGAAGCAGGAGTGTACGAGGATGCTCTGTGAGTGGATGCAGTGAGAGACTGCACGAGAGCAGAAAATGGAGATGGCGTTCTTTGCAACACTTTCTTCTAGAATATGTTGCTTCTTCTTGCAGTGGAGTTCCTTGAACAACTCTTTTGTCGGAAAGAGACATATGTTCACGTCTCGAGTGAACCTTAAACTCCTTTCCATCAAAGGATCGTACTCCTGCACCTTATCAGTTGGCTGTTTTACGAGTTGAAAGACTTCGCTGAACTTATGCCTGTCCGATCTCTTCTAATAATTCTTACTAATCTTTTCCTGTTAACTCGTCCCCATTCAGAAATTCTTCTACATCGTCCTTCGTCCTGTCGATGAGCTCTTTACCTACCTGCCTGAGAAACAACATTAACAATCGTTTCGCGGATTAATCGCGCGTTAGCGGGTTCCCGTGCTCTCAGTTCGCGTACTTTGCGACACATCTGTATTCGATGAACCTAAACCCGTGATATCATAAGAAACCAAAATAACATGCAAAAGTAATTTTTCAGTTTGTCTGTTTAAAATTCCAAAACAAACTATAATGTTCAAGTTTTAGTTCCCGGAATGGTATAAAGTATTTTAAAACGACAGCAAAGGAAATATCAATTAACTGACTGAAATTCAGCTAGAATACAGGGAAGTATCCAGGAAGGGATCAGAGGTCCTGACCCCAACCCACTAAAAATCGATCGTTTTATGAGAAATCTTAAACCTGTCTACCTGCTTTGAAATCCAAAGCAGTTGTCTTTGTATAATTTTATTTTAGCCTCATAGCATATTCCCGACGCTAAATTAGGTTTAACAAATAATTATAAACTTTATTCAATATAGAAATGTAGAATATCATTTTAATCTTTCCTGTCTGGTGGAATATTTTAGTAACTGGAAAACTACTCATGTTTTATTCTCAGAACACCCCTAGCGAGGTAAAATTCTCGAACCATCGCTTAAACTAAATTCTCGGACCTCTCCCACCCTCCTCTGAACTAAATTCTGGGTACGTGTCTATTACAATACTTAAAATACTTAATGTTTATTTGCACTTGCTTTTCCAATGAAAAGTCATTGCTGTCATAACTAATTTTCCATTCGACGGGAATGAATGTTCCAAGTATCGATGGGGCGGGGGTGGCTCAGTCAGTAGTGCGCCAGGCTCGTAATCTGTAGTTCCCAGGTTCGAGTCCCAGCTGGGTCAGCGTTGAGATTTATCTCCGCAAAATTCCCCGCCCTGCCCACGGTCAGTAGGGGACACCGATGGGCTTGGAAAGGCCGCCGTCCGTCGGATGGGACGTTAAGCCGTGGCCCCGTGTGCGGGAGAGCCATACCCTGTGCACGTTAAAGAACACGCTGGATGGCCTTGACGGGAGGCTACCATCTGCCTCCCAACAGCTGTTCCAGTGGGTCCCCTCCCCCAACCTTCTCTGAGCCTTCGGGGTCCATGTGACCTGGCCATTTAGCCTATGGTGTGCAAAAAAGTGCCGCTCAGAGGTAAAACAACCCAACCCCAACCCAAGTATCGAAATGCTCATTTCCTGGAAGTTGTCTAGGGATGCTAAGCGAACATGACTCTTAGAGCAGCGCCCCCTCGATATCATCAGATAATGCTTAGCAATGCATTTCTCAATACCTTTGTCTGTTCGAAGCTTCAAAATGGATCGCATTCTCAAAAGCCTCATTTCAGCTTTGGAGTGATTGTGACTGGCTATAACAAAAACACTGATGATTGATTAAACAACACAAACATACAGTTTATGAAACAACTGTATAAACTAATGGTGCAAGAAAAAATTCCACTTTGACGAGGGATTTAGAACAAATTTTACAATGCTGACCGCTTATTACATTTTTTTTTACACAGGATTTCGCATCTCGCATAAGTATGTCGGTTTCATTAAAATTTTAACAGGAAAAAAAATTAAACGTATTTATCGGATCATCGTTTCAGTTAGTTCCATTGCACTTTAACTTCGACTGTCCTACACAAATGCTTCCTTTAAGGAAATATTTTGACTCTTAACGACAAGACTCCAACAAAACGATTAAGAAAGTTTATGCTGATGATTCCAATGTAGAGTGTTACACACATTGCCTGGTCAAACTTTTATGGCCCACTACTTCGTCGTATGTATCAGGCTACAGTCCCTGAAAATGAAATTTTCTAATTCTCTGTGCATATTTCTTATTGAGATGGGATTTTAAGTACTACTAGCGGTCATCTCTCTCGTCCTGATAAACTGTAGCATCTCTAATAGCATATCGAACAAACGCCTGTCCCTGTCTGTCAGGCCTTTTTTTATTCCCGCATTTTGTCACGATTGGCAGACGTTTCTTTAGATCAGGCACGTCAAACACGCGGCCCGCCGGGAACTGTTCTGCGGCCTGCCAAGATTGATAAACAATATGTTTATTTAACTTTTGACAACACTGGATTCTTTAATTAAAATTATAAGTAAGTACACGGTACATAATTAAATAAACGTATTTAAGAAAACATTTCCATTTATATATAAGGGAAAAAAAGCTATGCTTCATCTTTATTTCCATTTGTTTTTTTTGCGGCCCGCGATTCAATATATAATACTTAATATGGCCCTCAGTGGTTAACGAGTTTGACATGCCTGCTTTAGATCATTGCCATTCCCCATACACTAGGGATATGGGTTGGGTTGTTTTACCTCTGAGCGGCACTTTTTTGCACACCATGGGCTAAATGGCCAGGTCACATGGACCCCGAAGGCTCAGAGAAGGTTGGGGGAGGGGACCCACTGGAACAGCTGTTGGGAGACAGATGGTAGCTTCCCGTCCAGGCCACACAGCGTGTTCTTTAACGTGCACAGGGTATGACTCTCCCGCACACGGGACCACGGCTTAACGCCCCATCCGACGGGCGGCGGCCTTTCCAAGCTCATCGGTGTCCCCTACTGACCGTGGGCAGGGCGGGGAATTTTGCGGAGATAAATCTTAATGCTGACTCAGCTGGGACTCGAACTTAGGAACTACAGATTACGAGCCTGACGCGCCACCGACTGAGCCACCCCCTCGCCTCATTACAAAAGAGGTATAGTGAAAAGAATATAAGTCTAAATCTTAGTTTTTTGTATTACGGCAGTATATATTAATTTATTGTTTAACAAGTTGTGTATATATATATACCTATAAAGTTTGCAATGTTTTCTAATTAAATGCTCTTGACTTTTCAGAAGAAAGTGGCTTTCACAGGAGTCACTGAAGTCCGTCTTTATGTAAGTTTATTTCGATGATTATTTTAAAATACTTTGGAAAATGATAGTGCTGCTAAACGTCTGAAGATCTTTAAGATAGGATTAGTATAGACTTTTAGAACAGTAGGGATCTTTAGAACAGTAAATGAAGTATTCCCAAATTGTTGCATGCGGTAACCCATTTTCATTTCTATTAAATTTTCTTACTTTAAATATTAATAGAAATTTTATGTGTTATCCACAAAATATTAACTATTAATGTTGAGAGTCTGCATTTTATTCACTCATTTTTTTAAAAGTAAAAGTTTGTGAACTCCTGTTATTACCATCTTAATAATTATATGAACAAAGATCTGTCAGCCAATGATAACGAAAAATATTTTTTTAAGAATTGAACTTTTAAAAATATAATATTGTTATTAATATAATTTTAATGTCTAAAGGTAAATGCAATAGTTTCACTTGATGTGATTAGAATAACCACTGCAATCACTTACAATTATGTTCCGTTTATAGGACGTATGGAAGGCTCCAAAGAAGTCCTCCTTCCTCGCCTATAGTGAGTACCTATTTATGCTGCTTTCGTTGTGATATCGTTTCGTCTTTGCCGATGTTTGCGATTGTTATTTTTGTCACCGTCGTTCATGTTTTAATCATACATTTTCAACACCAACTTGGCTCAGTTGATTATTCTTTCGTATTTTAAATTTCCTTTGCTTTCTTTTAAATATCTTTTATAACTTCTAATAATTATTGTTGTATAATAACAAATGGTTGGATTGTTTTATCTCTGAGCGGCCCACAATGGGCTAAATGACCAGGCCACAAAGACCCGAGGGCTCGGAGTAAATTGGGGGAAAGGGACACACTGTACAGCTGTTGGGAGCCAGATGGTAGCCTCCAGTCAAGGCCATCCAGCGTGTTTTTAACGTTCGTAGGGTCTGGCTCTCCCGCACACGGGGCCACGGCTAACGACGGACAAACGATGCCTTTACAAGCCCATCGGTATATGTGATGACCCGCCTGACCGAGGGTAGGGTGAGGAGTTTTGCAGAGATAAATCTCAAAGCTGTCCTAGACGGGACTCGACCCTGAGAACTGCACATTACGAGCCTGGAGCGCTACCTACTGAGCCATCCCTGCCCCCCTAGAATAACAATGGCTTCTAAATGTAAATATATAGTCATTAATATGAATCCCAGTGTCGTATACACAAAATTTGGGGTAGGAGGTTAAACGCAATTTTGTGCAGTAGTGAACAAATGTCTTTTTCTATACTTAGGCCTATGTTTATGGATGAAACAGATATTTATGTGATGTTCGGTCGATTAATCTCTTTTGCTTTGCTGAAGTATTTTTGCGTTGAGATCTTGTCTCTACCACATATTATACAACTTAAAATTCACATATTTTTTAACATTTTATTAGAAGAAAACAGATCAGGATCTACGGGGGAGGGGACATGACCACCTTCCCCTGTAGATTTGCCTTTGGGGGCTTCTGAATCTGCCCCTGTGGGCTCGGTAGAAATTTCTAAACAAACGTGGCATGTTGCAGAAAATGGTTGGCCACCGTGGTTGCCATCATGATACTCAAGATTATCTGTTTCTGCTCATCATACTTATTGTTTCAAATAACATTGAGATTTGAATTTTGTCTTCAAACAAATTTAAGTGTTTTAAAATTTCAATGGCGTATATTCTAAAGAATTTAAAAGAAAAAGTTATAGCTGGATACATTTTTGCATATATAAATCTTGCGACGTCATAATTTCTCTTTTAACAGAGATCGATATCCAAAATTTGAACCCTAACTTATCTCTAATACAGACGTTAAAGTTGTTAGAGAGAGCAAAATTATCATCATAGTTTCCCTAAACACTGGTCAGCCGTAGCCAAAAATATTTATTAAAGTACTAATCCTGTTAACCTCTAAGATCTATAAAAAAAGAAACGAAATTGTAGCCAGAAAATTTTTATCTTTCTTATAGCAGAAAAAATGAATGGACTTTAAAACTTTCTCTAGATATTCAGCCATGTTATGTACTAAATGAAAGTGAATTATATTTTGAATGACAATGAATATTAAAATAAAAATTAAACTAAGTTAGGCCTAATGTTTAATAAAAAAAATGTTTAACTGGCTTTAGATACTTAATGGGTTAAAGAAATGGGATTTTTATATATTTATTAACCAATTTGTTCTGGTTTCTCGAGTACTTCAGTTTTCTAAAATATGTATATAATAAATGACACTTGCAAAGTTGCAATGCATTTGGCATTTAAATTATTAGGATCAACTCTCGTGGAACTTTTCTTATAGTGGAAGAGAACGAAAAAGGGGGAACGTAATTTGAAAAATCCCATGATTCCGTACTTCAGAAACTTTCATTTAGCATTAGGCTCTGTAATAGTTTAGGCTTTTCCCGTTTCTTAATAAGTTCTTTTCCTGGTTTATTGGAGACAAATCCCTACAATGTTTATGATGTAAAGTAACCAACTACACTGGCGGAAATTGAAAAAAGTACACCATAAACAATTGAAGCGTAATCTATGAGATTTATTTAGTAGAAACAACTTGTTGAGAAAGGATAGTGATCACACGTGTGAAGTGATTCAATGTTTATTTTACCTTTTCACGAGTATTACATTTTTCAGAAGGCACATTTTAATAAGGTGTTGAACCACCTCGAGCAGCAATACAAGCTTCCAATCTGGCATGCAATCTGGCGTGCAAATGCTGGATATCACGCTGGGGGATACCATTCCATGCCCTTTCAACTTGGACGCGCAATTCAGCGATGGTCGTTGCCTGCCGCGGTCAGCGGAAGAGTCTTTGTCCGATCCAGTCCCAGACATGCTCGATTGGAGACAAGTCTGGAGAGTGTGCTGGCCAAGGGAGTTGGTGGGACGGAGTGAGGGTGGGCGTTAACCTGCTGGAATATCGCATTTGAGATTACACTGAAATATGGCAAGACGACCGGTTGTACGATGTCGCTGATGTACGTAATGCTACTCAGTGTACCCTGTACAAACACCAGCCACGTATGAGAATGATAACTAATCGCTCTCTATATCAAGATGCCCGGCATCGGCCCTGTGCGTCGCTGTGGGTGCACGATGGAAGAAGCCGCTCACCTTGTCGCCTTCGGATGCCTAAACCACCATCAGAGCTCCTAAGCAGAATCGGCTTTCATCACTGAAGACCACAGACTGCCATTCTTCCTTCCAGTGACCTCGTTCCTGACACCACTGCAAACGTGCTCGACACTGACGAGTGTTAACCATGCCAGCGGCACACGTACCCGTAGTCCTGCTTCCAAAGGGGCGGGGGTGGCTTAGTCGGTAGCGCGCCAGGCTCGTAATCTGTAGTTCCCAGGTTCGAGTCCCAGCTGGGTCAGCGTTGAGATTTATCTCCGCAAAATTCCCCGCCCTGCCCACGGTCAGTAGGGGACACCGATGGGCTTGGAAAGGCCGCCGTCCGTCGGATGGGACGTTAAGCCGTGGCCCCGTGTGCGGGAGAGCCATACCCTGTGCACGTTAAAGAACACGCTGGATGGCCTTGACGGGAGGCTACCATCTGTCTCCCAACAGCTGTTCCAGTGGGTCCCCTCCCCCAACCTTCTCTGAGCCTTCGGGGTCCATGTGACCTGGCCATTTAGCCCATGGTGTGCAAAAAAGTGCCGCTCAGAGGTAAAACAACCCAACCCAACCTGCTTCCAAAAGGCGATTGCGTATCATTCTTGTAGACATTCTTGGTAGGACAGAGGATCGAATTTGTGATGCCGTCCGCTCTGCCACAGCCTCCCTCCTGATGCACCGATCCTCTCGTGCGTTCATAACTCTGCGTTGCCCGGAACCACGTCTGCGAGGGTGCGAATGCTCGTCTGACCATCGAGGCCACCATCATACCACTTCTGATACCCCTCGTCCAACGCGGTGTGCAATTTCACGAAAAGACCAACCTGCTTCCCTAAGACCCACTATATGACCTCGCTCAAACTGCGCTAATGAACAAACGTTGTGCGTCTGCATCGTTCAGACATGGTAGCTTCTTCAAAGAGCACTGAACAACATGACACAAGACGAATAACTTTTTTCTTCACATCCTAGTCCTTAAATACGCGCTGCCGACATTTGCATGTTGTCGTCCTTAGTGACGTCTTTACTTCATCAAATGACTTTCAATCCTGGCTCACTGTTTCTGCTGCCCTTAACTATTAAAGTATTATATTATGACGTTCCTAAAGAAATACCTTCTGGGTGTTCATTTTTCAATTTCCGCCAGTGGATATGCAGAATTTGGTTGTCATTTAGGAGGAATTGCTCTCCCTGTTTTTGTGAGGGGGGGAAGGAAGAAAGTTTAAGGACTAAACATTTACGCTGTTCTAGGTACTATAAGAGAAAACTGTATGTGGACTTACCTTTTATGAGGAAAGAAAAAAAGTTTGGCGGTTAACCTATGATGAACGCCTCAGTTGACAGTCGTCCCCTTGCCCATTAACTCATGTCATCTTTAATTCTTCATGTGACTTTTATGCAGAATGAGCTGTTTCAGATGAAAATTTTAAGAGAACAATTGAAGATGCTTCGTAGAACACTTAACAGATCGTCCCGTTCTTATTGAATTCCTAAATTTCAAATATAGATATTTCTTATTCATATTTCGCAACCAATAAACATTGTAAAGTTGCATTTTCCTCTTTTTTTCAGACACCATAATGGCAGAAGAGCCCGCCAAAAGGCGAGAGGTCAAACGGCGTAGCTGGAAACCGAAAAAAACTTGGAAAAGCCGTTTGGCCAATTGGATAGGAGGCACATTCTGCAGCCTCTGCCAATGAGAATGGCAGAGGATAGACACTACAGGCAGGGATAACCACTATAAAAGGTATTTTTAACATATTTGTTTTGTAGTTAAAATCGTTATTTTCCTAAATAGTGATTTAATCTTTTAAAGTAACTGAAATTGCATATTTATCGCATCGCAATTAGATTTTACATAGGTGTTTTACATTGTATTTTTAAATTCTATAAGATTGTTTTCCCTTGTAATGGGTGGAATTTAATGAACTGTATTTATGTTATCGTAGTTCATTCCCATACACGAGAAATCGGGATTTCTTTTTTGTAGTCAAAGTGAAATCCTTATTTTCATAGCATTTTTATTTGGCTTTAAACACAGTGAAGTATTTCTTAAAACCAATACAAAAACAATCGCTATTTTACATATTTGCTGAAACAAGGAAGTTTACATTTCGCCTTTTTAATAATGAGAGATTTAAAAGCACCTACCGAGAAGAATTTTCTTCAGTTGAAATATTGCGATATCCCATAGTTGAAAGCCATTGATATAAACTGTTCAAATGCAAAAATGTTATTTCGATGAAGCTGGTCTTTGGGAATTATTGATGCTCGCCAAGTCCGTCTTTGAACACCTCGCTGCTCTCCTCCCAAAATGTTTGAAGGCCTGATGCAGCATTATAGAATTTAGGAAAGGATATATGAAAGTGAAACGTAATAGATACATACATATAAGGATAGGATACTTTATTCGAAATAACATTTGATGCGAGTTAAGAAAGCGGCATGCTACAGTAATCTCTCGCCAACTGTGGAGGTTACGTTCCTGAAAGTATCGCATTTGGCAACACTAAGGTGCAATAGAAAACCATGAAGAGTTAGGGGAACAACGATGAATATGCCATAAAAAGATTAAAAAGAGAAACGCAAATTTTGTTTTTCATTTATATAACATGAAAACGCTAATAAAGGTTCACCATACAATAAGTTAAACAAATAGGAATCAGTTTATATATAAAGCTATACATACATGAAATATCGACTATCCTCCTTTGACAGCATCTTCATTTGATACGGTGACGTTTAAGAATCTGACCTTTATCTGTCATCTGATTTTCTTGTGTGAGGACATCAAGAGATTAATCTCTGTGCACATTCCAACTACCTACGGAGACAAAATGGTTGGTGGTATGTTTAAAGAAATTATGTCTATTGAGAGAGGAAATGTCTACAATATCAAACAGCCCCCTAATCGCAAGAATGGGGCAAAGACCTGTTCCGCTGCTACTAAAGGGTAAAGCCATTTACAATGGAAGACTTCCACCAATGTAGGTTTGGCGATGCCCATAGAAGCAATAGTTCAATTGGCACGCGATATCAAAACTCGACCTCGAATGATTGGAAGAAGGTCATATGGTTCGATGAATTTCGTTTTCTGTTGCACCATATGGACGGCTGGTACAGTCGCTCAAAAATATTCGAACACTATGGTTGATTACAGAACTCAGAAAAAATATCTGGCAACGATTATTTTAGGAGTAAGTGATCTGGCAACCTTCTGTACATGAAGGTTGCCAGATCACTCACTGTAATCAACCATAGTGTTCGAAAATTTTTTTGAGAGAGAGCGTGTGCATCGTTTACCCGGGGAAGTGTTGGCACCAGGATGCACCATGGGATGAAAACAAGCCGGTGGAGGAAGTGTAATGTTTTGGGCAATGTTTTGCCGGGAAACCCTATTTCCAGTCATTCATGTGCAGGAAACTGTGACATCTACCACCTACCTAAATGACATTGCTGCCCAGGTACATCCTTTCATGGCAACAGTATACCCTTCTAGTAGTGCCTTTTTTCAACAGATAATGCGCCATGCCACACTGTCCGGATTGTTTGAAAATGGTTTGCGGAACATGAGGAAGACTTCTAGGTATTGTCCTGACCTCCAAATTCCCCAGACACCAATCCAATCGAGCATCTGTGGTTTGTGTTGGAACAGCATATCCGATCTGCGGCGGCGCAACCACGTAACTTACAAGAGTTAAAGGATTTGCTGGTAATGTGTTGGTATCAGATACCACAAGACACCTTTAGAAATCTTGTAGCGTCCATGCCTCGCCGGGTAAGAGCTGTTTTTGCGGCACGTGGAGGACCAACATCATATTTGGCAGGTGTTCATAATGTTTTCACTCTTCGGCGTAAATAACAGGAATCTCATTCACTTTCATTTCATTTTTATATGCTTTCATTAAAATATCCAGAAGTTTTGCCAAGTTGGATTCATGCGACCAATGAGAGACTGGGAGCCCTCTAACTTCAATAAGCTGTGTAGTGCTCATTTCACAAAGGCCAAGAGTGGTGCCCATTATTAAAAGAGCATTCACAAATATTCTGTATCAAGGAGAACTAATGTTGGATTTAAATGCAGTATTTCAAATAGTACAGTTTAGTAAAACGATCATCAATATCAGTTAATTAATGAAAGACAAAGATAAAAAGGTATTAGCAGGATTTTCAACTGTGACTGCCCTGGTGGCCAACTACATAGTGTGCTCGTCTACTAATAAAAAGGATCCTCTTTTCAAGCCCCGTATAAGGAATGGATATTTTCTTTCTTGTGTTGTCCTTCAGTTCATAAGTCTTCTCTATGGTTATTAATCTGCTAACCTTTTGTAGACCTTTGTGGCAAGCAGCTGATTCAGAGATAATTTATTTATTGTTCAACACTTTTCTCAATACGAATTTGCAATCTCTTTTGCACATTCAGTAAATTCAGATTTTTAATTTGGCGATTGGCATACCGTAATGATTAAAAAAAATGCAACGTTAAATAAAAATAATTATACTCACTCAGGGCCGCATCAAGTGGGCGGGTGGGGGTAAGAGGACCCCCCCTTTGGAGAATGCTAATAATAGTAATAGAGGAAAAAATTGTTACACCTCTTTACGTACATTTCAAGCATTTTGCAAATTGTTTTTTAAGAGCTTTAAAATGTAGGGTGAAATGTTATACTGCATGGAAATAATCTTTTTTTTTCTACAGGGTGTCCCGAGTCGCCGAGGCATTCCTCTCTATGAAGGAACAGTTTCGCTGTCGGCTTAGTGTCATCAATCAATAATGACATTTAATGGAGCCTTCTCCCTCTTTTTCCTTCCACATTAGCTGCCTATGTGTCGAGGGGTTTTCTCCTGGGTTAGAGCAAAACACTCTGAGATATCAGTAATGACATTTAATGGAGCCGGATCCCTCTTTTTCCTTCCACATTAGCTGCCTATGTGTCGAGGGGTTTTCTCCTGGGTTAGAGCAAAACACTCTGACATATCAGTAATGACATTTCATGGAGCCGGATCCCTCTTTTTCCTTCCACATTACCTGCCTATGTGTGGAGGGGTTTTCTCCTGGGTTAGAGCAAAATACTCTGACATGGATGGTGCCTTGACGTGGCGTCAGAGCTTTTCACTAAACCATCCGGCAGATAACTGTTGCAGTGAGAGCTGTAATCATAAAATAATTCTACTATGAGTGAGCATATAGTCGAAGAATCTTTCTTCGACTATATGCTCACTCATAGTAGAATTATTTTATGATTACAGCTAGACACCAACCGGCAATTCTTCCCTAAATTATAGTATGGGGGGGGAAAGGGACCGGAACTAAGAGGCTTTCGCCAAATTGAACAGTTCATTCTGCAAGAATCGTTACCTCGCCTTGGACCGGAAAACAACTTGGATAGACGACAGCGATCAGCGGCAGCTGTTGCAGAGCATCACCTCGGTCGAAAGTTTGGGCGAGACTAGTTAAGCTTAGTTTTATTGCCTGTTTTGATTTTCTCTCAGTGCTATTGTGTGTTATGTATTATACGAGGAGGGCAACGAAAACGCTGGATCAGACCAGCGACGATGCAAACTCGGAAAAGGACACACAACACTCGACTCTATTACCTGACACAGACATGGGGGGAAGTGAATGCTAACGGAGGGGAGGAAGATTGCCCTTGGAGTGAAGACGGGATGATACGACTTTTACCAGTCGACTAGCTGCATCGAGAGCGCAGTCTGTGAGAGTGAGTACGTCTGGGGAGATGAATGCGTATCATATGAAGCAGATGGAGATGCAACTTAGGAGGGAAGAGAGAAAAGATAGAATAAGGGAGCAAGAAAGGGAAGATTAGGAAAGAATTAGACCGAACTCATGAATTGGAGCTGGCGAAATTGTGGTTCAGGAGAGACAGCTCAGCATCGGGCGACGATATGACAGCCTTGGCTATGGAAGGAGCCGACCCCAAAATTCGGGAATTGGATATGCTGCGTAGGTATTCCCAGCTACTAAAGCATACATTGGGCAACGCTCCACAAGAGGTTGGCGAGATGCCTTTGTTTTTCCAGCAAGTGGAAGCAGTTTATGAGACTCATTATTTCCCTGCCTCCATAAGAGGAGAACTGTTAGCACCACTATTAGGCGAGAAATTGCGGCCGGTTATCGCTTAGGTACCGCCAGCAGAGGCAGGAGATAATGAGCAGCTGAAAAGATAATTTTACGTCAGTGTCGATTGACAGCCACATAGTATCACCGGCGTTTCGAAGAAGCAAAAAAGGTGGATAGCGAAAGCTGGACGGAATTTTCGGGTATAATTTCTGCTGTGCTTTCTCATTACTTGGACAACAGAAAAATTAAAGATCTGAAGGAGTGTAAGAATCTCACGGTGTCTGATAAGATCAAACGGGAAGTACCAGTAGCTACGAGACAATTTGTATTGCAGAGAGAAGCTGATGGAAGGATGAAGCCTCAAGAATTGGCAGATGTAGTGGAGCTGCATTTAGGTAGCCGTCGGGTGTCAAAAGTTGGTGGAACCAAGTGGGGAAGCAGAGCACAAGAAATGACAAACCATGAATCGAAGGTGAATGAGAGGAGATATGATCCCCCAATGAAAAGATACAGTGGGAATGCCCGCCCTCTGTCTTCAGTGTTTCTCTTGCTGTGATACGAATTGGACGCGTTTCGCGCGAACTCTACGTGCACGATTACGATTCTACG
This sequence comes from Ryuthela nishihirai, assembly GCA_038380435.1. NCBI lineage: Eukaryota > Metazoa > Arthropoda > Arachnida > Araneae > Heptathelidae > Ryuthela > Ryuthela nishihirai. The sequence continues at coordinate 6,785,569 of JAWZYU010000030.1, read as the reverse complement.
ATCGACGAAAGTTAAGACTGTTTTGTTATACGTTTTCTAAACCCTTAAAAATACTATGGCGTCCAAACGAAGTAAATCTGATTCTCCTGCACCTAGTAAGAAATGGAAAACGATATCTTTGGAATGTAAACTTAACATTATCAAGGATTTTGATAGCAGAATGAAAATTTGTGAATCGGCAATGAAGTTTGAGCTACCGGAATCCACAGTAAGAATAATCATAAAAGATAAAGAAAGAATTCTCGATGCGGTGAAGAATGCTCAATCCTTGAACTCAAGCATAATTCGTAAACGTCATGGTATTATTGCTGAGATGAAAACAATGCTGAAATTATGGTGACCATAATCAAGTAAAAGTGAAGAATTGTCCAGTCGATCAGAACACTGTGTGCTATCAAGCTAAGCTGATTTTTGAGAGGTTGAAAGCAGAAGCTGGGGAGGCGAGCGAAGATGAAAACTTTGTTGCTAGTAACGGTTGGTTCAACCGATTTAAAACCTCTCTAATTGGCACAGCATCGCGGAGAGTGGAGAGGCGGCAAGTGCCGATAAAGAAGCTGCGCCTTCTTTTCCTGAGACACTCACGGCTATGATAGAAGAAGGTGACTATAGCAGTGAAACCGTATTTAACGTGTATGAGACTGGTCTGTTCTGGAAGAAGATACCTAAAAGAAAAAACTTTCCAGGCTTTAAGATTTCTAAAGACCAATTGACAGTGATAGTTGGCGGGAATGCAGCTGGTGACTGCAAGTTAAAACCTCTCTTAATTTATCGCTCCGAAAACCCAAGAGCCTTAAACAATATATCTAAAATTAGCTTACCAGTGATTTGGAAGTCAAATCATAAAGCTTGGGTGACAGCTTTCGTTTCTGAGGACTGGTTTGGTCACCACTTCATACCCGAAGTCGAAAGTTATTGCAAGTCTAAACAGATTCCATTTAAAGTGATGTTTCTTATTGACAATGCACCCGGTCACCCTCCTGCCACCCTAATTGATTTCGACCCACGTGTGAAAGTTGTGTTTTTGCCTCCAAACACAACCAGCTTGCTTCAACCGATAGACCAGGGAGTCATCAAAACATTCAAGGCTTACTACACGAGGCGTTCGTTTGCACATCTGAATGAAGCTATGAGGCAAAACAGTGAGATATCTGTTAAAGACTTTTGGAAACAATTCAATGTTTTAGATGCCGTAAGAATCATTGGAAAATCTTGGGATGAAATTTCCCAAAAAACATTGAATGGTGTCTGGAAGAAACTTTGTCCATTTTTTTTCAAAAACGAGACGGAAACAACGCCAGAAACTGATCATGTCGCTCATGTGATAGAAGAAGTTGTTAATCTTGCCAGGCAATTAGATTTGGAAGTCAATGGTGATGATGTCAACGAGCTGTTGGATTCACATAGTCAGGAGCTGACAATCGATGAGCTCATAGAGATGCGTGAGCAAAACGTCACTGAAGTATCCGACACTTCAGACCCAGTTCCACCAGAAAAGCACATGACAATTGCAAGCTTGACAGAAGGTCTCAGCTCAATTGAAAAGGGCTTAAAAATTTTAGAAAACATAGACTCCAACGAAGAACGCGTTATAGCTAACAAAGAAATTCTGCGTGAAATAAAGAAGCCATTGTGTCGTCTGACGAATTTGTTAGATATCATGAAGCCATCGACATCGAAATAACATTTCTACGTAACTCATTTATTTTTTTTATATTTTTTATTAATATTTATAAAGAACTGAACTTTTATTAAATACTATTCTTCTAAACTAGTGTTTTTGTTAGTCCTTGGTCCCAATTAAACAAAATTTATATGTATTTATATGCAAAGTTGTACCCCGACTTACGCGAATTCGACTTAAGCGATTTTCGTCAGACCCACCTATAGCGTAACTTCGGGGTATTACTGTATTTAAATATAAAATTAGTATTCACATTACTTAGTACAATTATCAGTATGTAATAATAGCCGTCCACATAACAAAGATTTTATTCTACGTCTTTGTTCTGCAAAATTCTCTGTGTTAATGATCAATGTACCTTCGCCGTGTTTCTACGCAAATTGGCGCCTAGGAGGGTTGAGTAGGGCTAAGGGGCGTAGTTATGGGGGGATGATGGGGAGGCTCCCCTCCAAAGTAACTGGGTGATGGCAAAATTCGAAGTGACTTCGTAAAATCTAGGTGAGTTGTAAAAATTTGTAATCTTTTTTTTTTTGGTAAAATTGAGGGAGTTGTCAAAATCGAGGCAATTTGACAAATCTAGGGCGGTTTGGAAAGTGGCGAGACGGCAAAATCTAGAGCAGTTGGCAAAATTCGAAGCCACTTAGTAAAATACAGGTGAGATGGCTAAATAGGGACAAGTTGGCAAAATCTTGGGAACTGACAAAATTCGTGGTGACTTGGGAAAATTGTGGGGGCTTGGCAAAATTCAGGTGAGATGTAAAAATTACAATCTTTTTTATGTAAAATTATGGCGTGTTGGCAAAATTGAGGCAACTTCGCAATATCTAGGAGAGTTGGCAAAATTCAGAATGACTTTGCAAAAATCAAGTGAAATGTAAACTCTGGGATTTTTTTCTGCAAAATTGTGGCGAATTGGCAAATTGAGGAAACATGGCAAAATCTAGGGGAGTTGGCAAAATTCGAAGCCACTTGGTAAAATATAGGCGAGTCGTGAAAATTGGGATTTGCTTTGTGAAATTAAGGAGAGTTGACCAAATTGTGAAAACTTGGCAAAATCTTGGGGAGTTTGAAAAATATGAAGTGGGTTGGGTTGTTTTACCTCTGAGCGGCACGTTTATGCACACAATGAGCTAAATGACCATGTGACAAGGACCCCGAAGTCTCAGAGAAGGTTGGGGGAGGGGACCTACTGGAACAGCTGTTAGGAGACAGATGGTAGCCTCCCGTCAAGGCCATCCAACGTGTTAACGTGCAGAGGGTATGGCTCCCCCGCACACGGAACCACGGCTTAACGTCCCATCCGAGGACAGCGGCCTTTTCAAGCCCATCGGTGTCCCTTACTGACCATGGACAGGGCGGGGAATTCTGCGGAGATAAATCTCAACGCTGACCCAGCTGGTAATTTGAAGTGACTTGCCAAATTTAGGAGACATATAAAGATTGGGATTGGTTTTGTGAAATTAAGGACACTTGGCCAAATCAACAAGAGTTGTGAAAATTCATGCCAGAAATCAGACGAGACGTAAATTAACGTATTAATTGGGATTATTTCTGTCAACCTATGGCTAGTTGGCAAAATTGGAAGTCAAATGGTCAATTGGAAGTCTGTGCATCATCGCATAGAACCGGCCAGGCCTAGCACCTAATATCCGACCCTGCCTTCTCGTGGTGCAGACCGTTAGTACCTTTCGAAAGAGATACTCTCTTGTGGAAGTGAACGGAAGGGGAGGGCTGCCAGATTAGTGTGGCCTACTGATTTGGAGAGCTATGGCTACTTTTCTTTTTTTTCTACCCTGCTGAGGAGTGGTCAACCACACAGGGTCCTGGTGCTGACCATATAAACCCACTGGACTGGACAGATATATGGCTCTGAGCTTGATTATGGATCCTGATTTTGCTGCACTGGTGGGCTTCTGTGGAGGGAAAATCTTCCGCTGTGTTTTCTATTTGTTTGTGGGTTGACAGCCCCAAGTGAATAGATTCACAGGATATGTTTATCAGCTGGTGGATAATCCTGAGCAGAGGTCATCGCAGGCACCTGAACTCTTTGCTTCTATTGGCATCGTCAAATTCTATATTGGAGGAAGTCTTCCAGTGTAGATGGCTTCAGCCTTTAGTGGTGGGGGAACGGGTCTTTGCCCCATGTCTGCGATTAGGGGGCTGTTTGATATTGTCGGCATTCCCTCTCTCAATAAACATAGTTTCTTTAAACATCCTACTAACCATTTTCTCTACATAGGTAGTTGGAATGTGAGGACTCTGCACAGAGCTTTTTCTCTTGATGTCCTCACACAAGAATTCCACCGTTATAATTTAGATATTTTCGGCTTGCAAGAGACCAGATGGACAGATAAAGGTCAGATTCTTAAAAATAATCTTAAATTTCTCTTTTCAGGGAGGGACGACAATAAGCATCACCAAGACGTGGGTCTGCTTCTCAGCAGACACGCTAGCGATGCTCTTCTAGGATATGAGTGCATTAATGAAATTTTTCTTACAGCAAAATTTCAGACAAGCGTTAAAGACTTGAATGTTATCTGCTGTTATGCCCTCACTGAGGATGCTGATGAGGATGCGAAGGATGGGTTTTACGGATAACTTTAGGATATTTTGAATTCTGTCAAGAAAGGAGTTATTACCCTTGTTCTAGGTGACTTCAATGCTAAAGTTAGTACCGACTCTGACCTTTGGGGAGGGGTGATAGGCCCTTTTGGTATTGGTAGGTGCAATGGCAATGGGCAGCGTCTCCTACAGGTAAGTAAACTAAATGGTTTCAGAATAACTAACACTTATTACAAACAGCGTGATATATATAAGTACACGTGGGTTTCCCCTGATGGGCTGCATAAGAATATGATTGATTATATATTAATTAACAGCAAATGGGCTAGTTCTGTTAGGAATACCAGGTCATAGGGAAGCTGAAATTGGATCTGACCATTACCTTGTTAAAAGTGTCTTGGAAGTTAAACTTAAAAAGTGTTGTGCTAGGGTTAAAAAATTTACCTATGATACTGAAGCTCTGAAAGACCCAATTAGAGCTAAAGCTTAACATGATAGGTTACTTAGTGATTATGACAGTCATGGTTTGCTTTCTACTGAAGTTGAGGAAATATGGGACCATTTTAAACAGGCTTTTTTCGGAAACAATCACAGTAACCAGTGAGTGTAAATACTCCTGCGCATTTAACAATTTAATTAAATCACTGTTTTATACTTTTGTGGGAATGGGAATAAACCGGTGAATTAAATATATAAAGCAAATCTATCTCAATCAAGAATGTCAACAATGTTCATTTCAGTATTTAAAGCGACAGGTACTGGAAATGGAGTTTTTGAACTAAGGGTAAAGCAAAGTACATCGATTCTCTGCCTCCCGCAAAAAACAAAACAAAATCACATAGCAGGTTGAAGCGGAGAGTAACGCGGCTTCCCTTTTCTTATATTTAGTTGTTCAATAGCTAGTTTCTTCATCTTCTGAATTAGTTACACCTCTTTATGATTACATTTACACCTCTTTATGACAGCTGTAATATTTCAGAGCAGCTCCTTCCTTAACAAATTTCGTCACAATTGATCAAAATTGAAAGAAGAATTACCCGACTTCCTAAACATTTCTTGATATAATAATTTACCCCCCCCCCCCTTTGATTAACTGTTGAAATAAATTCCTATTACTAGACACCTTTGCTGCAAAATGTTCCAGCTTCTATAACATTTTAAAAATTGAACAAATATAGATGAATTTCAAGATTTAGACGAACGTGAATAAGATCTGTAATTTACGTTCAGTCTTATTCCCATAAAAGTTTATTTTTCTTGATATTCAGATTTTAATTTAGCTTTTCATAAGCCTAACATGGCTATTCTCTGATTTGATTTCCATATCTTTGTTTGCGAAATAATACACTCAAAATTGCTTTTTAAAAAATAGAATTGCTGAATTTTAAAGAATAAAATTCTTTCAAACTTTTCAAATGTTTTAGAATTAATAATGTTTCTCGTTAATAAATATTTATTATGTGGTTAATAATATAGTTTGCTTTAAAATAGTTGAACAAATGCCAGAGAGTGTTTGAGGATGTTCAATAGTAATGTTTTCGTAACTCAGACAAGACATAGTAATTTAATTGCAATCGATGTTTGAAAATGAATTTATTCCCTGAAAATACCCCAATTGTTTGTACTGATGATAGATGCATTGGCAGCTTTAATGTTGGCCCTATAACACAATCTGAAGTTATTTTGGCTATCTCTAAACTTAAACTTCATAAATCCCCAGGGGTAGATGAAATTACTACAGAAATGCTCAGAGCTGGGAATGTTTCGGTTACCACTTGAATGACTGAAATTTTGAATAACTTTTATGATAAAGGTATGGTTCCTAAAGATTTTACCAGAGCTATTATTATCCCTATTTTCAAAAAAGGTGATCGCAGTTCTTGTGATAACTACAGGGGTATCAGCCTACTCTCTGTTCCAGGTAAAGTTCTTTCCATGATTGTGCTTAATAGAATTAAGAATCTGGTTGACAGGCAATTGCGTGATGAGCAATGTGGATTCAGAAGTGGTAAGGGATGTGTAGATCAGATATTTTCACTTAGGCAGATTCTTGAGAAATGTTTAGAGTTTCAGAAAACTGTGGTTGGTAGCTTTGTTGATTTCAAAAATGCTTTCGAATCTGTTGATCGTCATAATTTGTGGTTGATTGTGAAATCATATGGTATACCAGACGAGATAGTTAACATAATGAAAGCTCTCTATAATAACACTGAGTCGTGTGTGAGAGTTGGTAAGTCTTGTAGCAATTGGTTTAGCATTATTTCTGGTGTTCGACAAGGGTGCATTCTGTCTCCTTTTCACTTTAGTTTGGTTGTTGATTATGTTATGCGAAATTCACTTCAAGGGAAAGATTTTGGCCTTAAATGGGCTGGAGATACGAAAATTTCTGATTTAGATTATGCTGATGATTTAGCCCTTTTGGCAAATGATGTTGATGAGATGAACGCTTTCATTCGAGCTGCTGATGAGACTGGGAGTAGAGTAGGTTTGGTTATAAACAGAGAGAAAACTAAAGTGATGAAAATTGGTCAGGCAGGTTGTGATTCAGTTAATCTGAATGGTTGCAGTCTTGAGCAGGTGTCACAGTTTAATTACCTTGGGAGCTATGTAACTGATACTGGTGATGTGCTGCATGAGATTAACAGACGAATAGGGATTGCTGGCGGGACTTTTAAGAATCTATGGAGATTGTGGAGAAATAGGCGTATACACCTAAAGACTAAAATTAGACTGTATAATAGTTTGGTTCTTTCTAGGGTTATTTATGGTAGTGAAACGTGGACGCTGTGTAAACAAGATAACAGGAAACTAGATGCTTTTGATTCTAGATGCTTACGCAGTATCTTGGGTATTAGGTGGTTTAACTTTGTAACTAATGATGAGGTTAGGCAAAGGAGTCTGCAACCTCCTTTAAGCAGCATATTGTGCAGAGAGAGACTCCGCTGTTTTGGCCATGTTGCCCGTATGGATAATTATAGATTGGCGAATAGGGTTATAAACAGTGTGCCTAGAGGCCTCAGAAGGAGGGGGAGACCTAGGATGCGGTGGGCGGACAATGTCAAACAAGACCTTGTTAGAATTGGTGTGCAGTGGCCGGATGCAGCAGATGTAGCTCAAGACAGATATGCTTGGAAAATTAAACTGCGCGGTGTGGTTGGACCTCCGTAACCCATGGCTGCTTGAGGATGATGATGATGATGATGAACAAATTTTTTCTCTATATTACAGTTAATTTACTGACTTGAGAATTTTATTTTTGCTGAATAGTTTTGCATTTAAATTAAGGAGGCGAGAAGAGAAATAGAACTTTCCTAAATTCACCCAAAAACCAAAGCATTGGGTTTGTTTTATGTTCATGGATTAATTCAAGTTAAATTAGTTGGACCTATTTAATTAATCGTTTAGTCGTATTTAATAGACGTAAAAATTGTGGGTAATTATGTCAGATGTATGAACGTTGCCTACTACTACTTTAAAGGAGAAAAACGTTTTTCAGACGCACGCGCTCTTGACCCATCGAACAGAACAATGAGTTTATCACGCGAAATCAGAAAGAAATCAGTTTGATGCATTCATTATTTCAAATATAATGGTGGCAACAGTTATTTTGAATAACTTCAACTGTTAAAGTTTAATCATGCAAAATCAGATATTAGTTTAGTTTGATGTATTCCTTTTTTCGAATTTATTAGTGGATTTTGCCAACTTCCCACGATTTTGTCAAGTGACTCCGAATTTTGCCAACTCACCAAGATTTGCGTACTCTCCTAGATTTTGCCAACTTGCCATAATTTTACAGAAAAGAAATCACAATTTTTACATCACCTGAATTTTGCCAGCTCCCCAAGATTTTGCCAAGTCACTCCGAATTTTGTCAACCCTACATAGTTACGCCAAGTCACTCCGAATTTCGCCAACTTCCCCTAGAATTTGCCAAGTTTCTTCAATTTTCCCAACTCGCCATAATTTTACAGAAAAAAATCCCAATTTTTACATCTCACCTGAATTTTGCTTACTCCCCACGATTTTGCCAAGTTACTCCGAATTTTTCCAACTGCTCTAGATTTTGCAGTCTCGAATTTCTCAACTGTCCTAGATTTGCCAAATTGCCTCGATTTTGACAGCTCCTTTTAATTTTACAAAAAAAAGATTACAAATTTTCACAACTCGCCTAGATTTTACGAAGTCGCTTCGAATTTTGCCAACTCTGGATTACTTTTTGGGGGGAGCTTCCCCCATCCCCCATAGCTACTCCCCTAGGGCTGAGTGCATAAGCGGACAGATACACAAACAAACAAACTTTCTTCTTTATATATTAGATCAGGGGTTCTCAACGTGGTGTATGCGGTAAAAGTTTTTGGGCTATGCCGTGAGAGCTCAAAAGTCGCTAGATCTAGTAACAAAGTCAGTGTTTTATTTTATTCCCAGTGTTATATTATAACTATAGTTTTATCTATCTATACAAAGGGGTACGACAGTTGCATACACATTTCTAGGAGGTACGTGAAGCATAAAAGGTTGTATCAGAGGACACCTGCCTAATAATGAGATCTAATATATAATTAGACGACCACCTACCATAATAATATGACGACCACCTACCTAATAATGGGAATGGGGGGGGGTGATATTATTCTGATACGACTGTGTACATGCTTCTTTATTTTTATTTCTATAACATACTTAATGCATTGATGTTGGGTTGTTTTATCTATGAGGGGTACTTTTTTCTCACATTGAGCGATGCCTTGAGTTGGCGGGGGGGGGGGGGGAGAGAAAGTGTGTCTGTTACGTCGCATTACAAGAGGAGAGGGCGACAATGGCGTAACCCGAAAGCTCCAAATATGGCGGGAAGGGGAGTTGGCGATGTAATCTGATTTTAGACTTCCTTAAAAAAGGTTAAAATGATATTCTTTATGGAATGAGATTTTATAGTCTTTTTTTTTTTCAATCTATTTTTAGTGTCGCCATAAAATATGGGGCTAAAATAAAATTTTAAAAAGACGTCTGTTTTGGATTTCAAAGCGGGTAGACAAGTTTGAGATAATTTGTCTCTATTCGCTTTGTTAGTTTAGTATAAGTTGGGTTGAGGGAACGTTTTTACACACAATGGATTAAATGACCAGGTACAAGGACCACAAGGGCTCAGAGAAGGTTTGGGAAGAGAACCCACTGAAACAGCTAATAGGAGACGACAGATGGTAGACTCTCGCCAAGGTCATCCAGCATGTTCTCTAACGCTCTCGCAGCACTCCCGCACACGGGTCACGGATTAACGTCCCATCTGACGGACGGCGACCTTTCCAAGCCCATCGGTGTCCTTCTCTGACCGTGGGCAGGGCGGATAGTTTTGCGGACATAAATCTCAACGCCGGCCCAGCTGGTTTAGTATAATATAATAGATTTTTGGGGTCCATCAGTTTTGTGGGACCAGGGACGCACACAGATGGAGGGGAGGAGTAATCCTTGGCGCTACAGTTCATATGTTCCGATAGCAAAGATGATATCGTGCGGGGGAGGTAAGTATAATGCGCATACACATACACCGTAGAGCTAATTATGACCATGGCGTCTTTATGCAAATCGAAGCAAATGCAGGTGAAGGACGGCGCGTGAAACGGTATAAATAACACCAGATAACTGAGCTTTGTTAATCAGTGTTATTCTTGTTCTTCAGATGGGAAAGGCAGCGGACTTAAGTGAGTTTGAAGAAGGCCAAATTGTAATGGCCAGACGACTGGGTCAGAGGATTTCTGAGACGGCAAGGCTTGTGGGTCAGCAGTGATTAGTACTCACGGTCAGCAGTGATTAGTACCTTCAAAAAGTGGTCCGAGGAGGGAATAACCATGAACCTCTGGCAAGGTGTCTGCCGACCACGGTTCATCGATGCTAGAGATGAGCGAAGGCTATCTCATATGGTACGAGCCAACAGAAGGGATACTGTGGCGCAACTCGCCCGTAATTTGAAATCTGGTACTGGGTGTAATGTGTCACAACACACAGTACATCGAACCCTGCTGAAAATGAGGCGAAGTAGCTGCAGGCCACTCCGAGTGCCCATGCTAACCTCAGTTCACAGTCAAAAGTGCCTATAATGGGCATGTGAGCATCGAAACTGGACCTTTAATGATTGGAAGAAGGTCGTCTGGTCCGATGAATCTCATTTCCTGTTGCACCATGTGGATGGCTGGGTATATGTGCGTTGTTTGCCTTGGGAAGTGTTGTCACCAGGATGCACTGTCGACGAAAACAAGCTACTGGGGGAAGTGTAATGCTTTGGGCAATGTTCTGCTGGGAAACCCTGGGTCCAGTCATTCATGTGCAGGAAACTATGATATCTAACTATCTAAACGTCATTGCAGACCACGTACATCCTTTCATGGCAACGGTATTCCCTCTAGTAGTGTCTTCTTTCAGCAGAATAATGCGCCATGCCATACTATTTGTGATAGATTATATTTGTGTATAGATTATTCGGGAATGGTTTGCGGAACATGAGGAAGACTACCAGGCATTGCCCTGGCCTCCAAATTCCCCAGACATTAATCCAGTCGAGCAGCTGTGGTTTGTGTTGGAACAGCATATCCGACTGCGGCGGCTCAACCGCGTAACTTACAAGAGTTAAAGGATCTGCTGGTAACGTGTTGGTACCAGATACCACAAAACACCTTTAGAAATCTTGTAGTGTCTTGCCTCGCCGGGTAAGAGCTGTTTTGGCGGCACGTGGAGGACCAACATCATATTTAATTTAATTGAATTGAATGACAAAACCCAGATGTATCGCAATTCAAGGACTGCACACCATCTATAGGGATAATTCCAAAATCTCCACTACCTACGGTCGAGGGCAAGACAGCACCATATAGATACATCTCACCCCACAAGTACAGTCGCTCAAAAGAGTATCCGAACACTACGGTTGATTTATAGAAAATTATATTATTAATAGAAAATTCAGAAAAAATATCTGGCAACGATTTTTTTTTTAGAAATTAGTGATCTGGCAACCTTCGTGTCACGTGACATGAAGGTTGCCAGAGTAGTCCGACCTGTCCATCTTAGCCTGTCCAAACCGGTGCCACTCCAGTCAGCAACGCTTTCAACTTCATTTAAGCCCTCAAGCCCCCACCTCGACAAGGTGGCTCCAATTCGGGGGGACCAACATCATATTAGGCAGGTGGTCATAATATTTTGGCTCTTCTGTGTATAACGTTTCTTGAGACAACACATGACCAGAAGGTCCAGGCGCATGCGCTACCACGCTACACCGGTCACTGGCACAAAAAAAACTGTCGGTTCGCCACTTGAGAGAGTTTGAGAAGCGCCACACTACACCATCGACAACTCAGGCGTTATCTGACATGGTATATTTTTAAAGTCAATCACGCCTTATCAAGCGTAGAGATGATATAATTACTAATAGGCAAACTCAGATATTAAAATTCTCAAGTAACTAAATAATCTCATGTGAGAGGTTTTGACATCTAATCAGAAAGTCGTGGGTTCTTATCCCACTCTGTTCAGGACAATTTTTCCTCTGCACTTGAGATTACCCTTAATATGTTAAATAACTCTTCCACTACAGAGAAATATTTACCGCAACCTTAATTCAAATATTTCTATTAAACTTATATATTGGATCAATATAACCTAAAATCAATTATTTATTTCTCCTTCGTGGAAGTAGGAAATAAATTTGGATGAATGAAGATATTAGTATTAGTGATAAAAAGAATGCAATTTAGAAAGACAAAAAGCGTAGTCAGTTAAATTTCCTGAAGGAGCAAAATGCCTGTTCATGTCATTTCCAGAGAGAACGGGAATAAAAAGGTGGGCGGGGGGGGGGGGGGTTGACGCTCTCTTCCCCCTTCATTTCAAAGATCCAACTTTCAACACTCTGCATTGAGGCTTATCTCCGCCCTTCCCACGGTCAGTAGGGGACTCCGACGGCTTGGAAAGGCCGCCATCCGTTGGATGGGACGTTAAGCCGTGGCTCCGTGTGCGGGAGAGCCATACCCTGTCACGTTAAAGAAGACGCTGGATGGTCCTTGACGGGAGGCTACCATCTGTCTCCCAACAGCAGTTCCAGTGGATCCCCTCCCCCAACCTTCTCTCAGCCTTCTGGGTCCTTGTGACCTGACCATTTAGCCCATGGTGTGCAAAAAAGTACCGCTCAGAGGTAAAACAACCCAACCCAACTCAACACTCTTCCAATTACTCTCCATTACAAATTTTGTCAACCAGAAATGGGTTAATCCACATATAACTTATTTCATATTTGGACAGGGTTGTCAATTTCAATTATTACCTTCCTTTACTTAAAGATTGAGGAATCCAAATGCTGCAAAATGTCACTGAAGAAATTAAATGCTTGTATTGGGAAGGTTCAAATAATAGCAATTTAGCTTAGAAATTAGTGATCTGGCAACCTTCGTGTCACGTGACACGAAGGTTGCCAGATCACTAATTTCTAAAAAAAATCGTTGCCAGATATTTTTTCTGAATTCTGTAATCAACCATAGTGTTTGGATACTTTATTGAGCGACTGTATTCCGAATGCGATACTCGTTTCTTGTATTTCCAAGTTGACATAACAGGGGGGTGGAAGTTTATGGCTCCCTGTAATTCGGCAGACACTTGACCAATAGGTCCCAAATTTGACATGGTGGTCCCACTTGCGTCCTTCTGCAGAAGGTTTATAGATCGGGTTCCTAGCTGCTGTGGGTCGAGATTTAACCCGACTCAAGTGTCCGAAATCTATGTGGCGCTGCCTTCGCCAACCTTATGAATAGAGAGTTTAGAATTATGAATGGATGCGTTCTTCTCAATAGGGAGAGTTATCAGTGGACGAACGTTTTGCGACAAACGTTTGGGGGAGGGTTTTCCAAAATTTAATAAGTTCGATCAGATGGGTCTGTAAATGGTAGCTAGGTAGTCACTGGAAGGAGAGCTATGCACCAATCCCTCGGCCAGGCCTAGGCCTAGCTAATGTTCACTGGAAGGAGAGCTATGCACCAATCCCTCGGCCAGGCCAGGCCTAGCTAATGTCCGACCCTACCTTCTTGTGTTGCAGACCGTTAGTACCTTTCAAAAGAGATACTTTCTTGTGGAACTGAACGGAAGGGGAGGGCTGCCAGATTAGTGTGGCCTACTACTCTGGACAACTATGGCTACTTTTCTTTTTTTTCTACCTGCTGAGGAGTGGTCAACCACACAGGGTCCTGGTGCTGACCCTATATACCAACCTGAACGGAATTATGGCCCTGAGCTTGATTATGGATCCTGATTTTGCTGCACTGGTAAGCTTCTGTGGAGGGAAAATCTTCCGCTGTGTTTTCTGTTTATTTTTGTGTTGACTGTCCCAAGTGAATAGATTCATAGGATATGTTTATCAGCTGGTGGATAATCCTGAGCAGAGGTCATCGCAGGCACCGGAACTCTTTGCTTCTACTGGCATCGTCAAATTCTACATTGGGGGAAGTCTTCCAGTGTAGATGGCTTCAGCCATTAGTTGTGGGGGAACGGGTCTTTGCCCCATGTCTGCGATTAGGGGGCTGTTTGATATTGTCGGCATTCCCTCTCTCAATAAACATAGTTTCTTAAACATCCCACCAACCATTTTCTCTCCATAGGTAGTTGGAATGTAAGGACTCTGCACAGAGCTTTTTCTCTTGATGTCCTCACACAAGAATTCCACGTTATAATTCAGATATTCTCGGCTTGCAAGAGACCAGATGGACATATAAAGGCCAGATTCTTAAAAATAATCTTAAAGTTCTCTTTTCGGGAAGGGACGACAATAAACATCACCAAGGCGTGGGTCTGCTTCTCAACAGACACGCTAGTGATGCTCTTCTAGGATATGAGTGCATTAATGAAAGGTTTCTTACAGCAAAATTTCAGACAAGCATTAAAGACTTGAATGTTATCTGCTGTTATGCCTCAACTGAGAATGCTGATGAGGATGCGAAGGATAGGTTTTACGGACAACTTCAGAATATTTTGAATTCTGTCAAGAAAGGAATTATTACCCTTGTTCTAGGTGACTTCAATGCCAAAGTTGGTACTGACTCTGACCTTTGGAGAGGGGTGGTAGGCCCTTTTGTTATTGGTAGCTGCAATGGAATGGGCAAGGTCTGCGACAGGTAAGTAAACTCAATGGTTTCAGAATAATTAACACTTATTACAAACACCGCGACATACATAAATATACATGGGTTTGACATGACGGGCTGCATAAGAATATGATTGATTATATATTAATTAACAGCAAATGGGCTAGTTCTGTTAGGAATACCAGGTCATATAGGGGAGCTGAAATTGGATCTCACCATTACCTTGTTAAAAGTGTCTTGCAAGTTAAACTAGGGTTAAAAAATTTTACCTTTAATGCTGAAGCTCTGAAAGACCCAGTTAGAGCTAAAGCTTACCATGATAGGTTACTTAGTCATTATGACAGTCATGGTTTGCTTACTACTGAAGTTGAAGAAGAATGGGACCATTTTAAACAGGCTTTTTTGGACACTAACAGTACTCTTTTAGGAAAAAAGGAGCAGAAGAGGCAAAATTATCTGAGTGATAAGGCACTTGAGCTTATTTCGGAAAGAAAGAACTGCAGGAATGCCCTTAATCAATACCCTACTAGTCCTAATAGAAAGCATTACAGAGACCTTAATAAACTTGTAAAGGATCAGTTAGCTGCTGATAAGGAATCTTTGGCTTCATGGCTTGGCTGACAAAGCCGACGAAGCAGTTGGGCAGCACAACAGCAGAGAGCTGTACCAGATAGTTAATGTTTTGTGTGGTAGAAAACGGACAGGTTACGGGGATTGAAGGATAAACAAGGTAAGATTATAGAAGGTGAGGATTCTGTCATGGCTAGGTGGGCTGAACATTGCAGTGATGTTCTAAACAATGGGGATAGTTCTATTCCCATTGTTTGCAATGATGATAAATGCATTGGTGGCTTTAATGTTGGCCCTATAACACAATCTGGAGTTATTTTGGCTGTTTCTAAACTTAATCTACATAAATCCCCAGGTGTAGAAGAAATTATTGCGGAAATGCTTAGAGCTGGGAATGTTTCTGTTACCACTTGGATGACTGAAATTTTGAATATCTTTTAAGATAAAGGCACGGTCCCTAAGGATTTTACCAGAGCTATTATTATCCCTATTTTCAAAAAAGGTGATCGCAGTTCTTGTGATAACTATAGGGGTATCAGCCTACTCTCTGTTCCAGGTAAAGTTCTTTCCATGATTGTGCTTAATAGAATTAAGAATGTGGTTTACAGTCAATTGAGTGATGTGCAATGTGCATTCAGAAGTGGTAGGGGATGTGTGGATCAGATATTTTCACTTAGGCAGATTCTTGAGAAATATTTAGAGTTTCAGAAACCTTTGGTTGGTAGCTTTGTTGATTTCAAAAAGGCTTTCGACTCTGTTGATCGTCATAATTTGTGGTTGATTGTGAAATCATATGGTATACCAGACAAGTTAGTTAACATAATGAAAGCTCTCTATAATAACACTGAGTAGTGTGTGAGAGTTGGTAAGGCTTGTAGTAATTGGTTTAGCATTACTTCTGGTGTTCGACAAGGGTGCATTTGGTCTCCTTTTCTCTTTAGCTTGGTTATTGATTATGTTATGCGAAATTCACTTCAAGGGAAAGATTTTGGCCTTAAATGGACTGGAGATACGAAAATTTCTGATTTAGATTATGCTGATGATTTAGCCCTTTTAGCAAATGATGTTGATGAGATGAACTCTTTCATTCGTGCTGTTGATGAGACTGGTAGTAGAATAGTTTTGGTTATAAACTGAGAGAAAAGATAGAAAAGTGATGGAAATTGGTCAGGCAGGCTGTGATTCAGTTAATCTGAATGGTTGCAGTCTTGAGCAGGTGTCACAGTTTAATTATCTTGGGAGCTATGTAACAGATACTGGTGATGTCCGGCATGAGATTAACAGACGAATAGGGATTGCTGCCGGGACTTTTAAGAATCTATGGAGAGTGTGGAGAAATAGCCCTATATACCCAAAGACTAAAATTAGACTGTATAATAGTTTGGTTCTTTCTAGGGTTATTTATGGTAGTGAAACTTGGACGCTGTGTAAACAAGATAACAGGAAACTAGATGCTTTTGATTCTAGATGCTTACGCAGTATCTTGGGCATTAGTTGGTTCAGCTTTGTAGCTAATGATGAGGTTAGGCAAAGGAGTCTGCAACCTCCTTTAAGCAGCATATTGTGCAGAGAGAGACTCCGCTGGTTTGGCCATGTTGCCCGTATGGATAATTAAAGATTGGCGAATAGGGTTTTGGACAGTGTGCCTAAAGGCTTCAGAAAGAGGGGGAGACCTAGGATGCGGTGGGCAGACAATGTCAAACAGGATCTTGTTCGAATTGGTGTGCAGTGATCAGATGCAGCAGATGTAGCTCAGGACAGACTTGTTTGGAGAACTAAATTGCACGATCTGGTTGGACCTCCGTAGCCCATGGCTGCTTGATGATGATGATGATGACGATCAGATGAAGCTGTAGACGAAGCTTAGTGGTATTAGCTCTCCCAATAAAGGAGGAGTTCTCGAACAAACAGACAGATACACAGACAAACGTTTTAAAATATATGCGATTTGAACAGGGTGCCATTCATATGACGTGCTGAAGCCATATCAATCGTTCCGAATAACCCTATATGTATATTCCTAAGATGCGGCCAATGAAACCAAATCTACACGTATCAATCCGGCTACTTGCTTTGCTTACCACGATTTGTTTAACAAATCATGAGGTTTGGTTGATTGTTTACCTTTAATCGGTGTCTAAAAGTAAAGCTCGGCTGACAAATGTGAGGAAGCTGTTAGACAGCACAACAGCAGAGAGCTGCACCAGATAGTTAATGTTTATAATAATATATAATTTTTTAATTGAATAATTTTTTTTATAATTTTTATATTAATACGAACTTTCAAAAGCATTCGAAATTCAATTTTTGTGTCCACTGAATTGTAAACACTTGCAAAGTAATTTCAGGAGAAAGGTCTTTCTTTCTCCATTCCGGTAAGTAGATGTCTTTTCGGGAATGGATAGCTATTGATTCTTGGCTGCAGGTGAATTTACGAGTTTCTAAATACTTCCTCCGTTCACTTGGTAAGGGAGATATCAGGCTGCCGACAAATCGTCGATTAGCAAGAGGCGTAATTATGTGGTCGATCGATTAAGCAAATATCCGCAGAAAGAGGCATCTTAAGGTAGAGCAGATGGCGAAGAAAGAGGAAGGGAAACGATCAACTCGGACTGAGTTAATCAGCAGCAAAACTCCTAATCCTGGTCGATGGAGCAAGGAAGCTGACTCATGAAGCTTGGACTTCATTATACGACCTGCAGATGGAAACGGAAGCTCTCCGAGGAAATGGTAAATGACGGCAAATCGGTGTTAATTGAAGAGATACGATACAACCTAATGTGGACCTGTTGCTTTCGAGAAAAAAGGATTATAGTCGATTAAAATTGTTTGCTTCTGAACTTTGAAGAAGTTCGAAACGGAAACTTTGTCTGATTGGAGAGTTTTAATTTTGAAATGATTGAATAATTAATTAAGGGAGGATAATGTATAAGAAAAGAATCATTTGGTTAGTCAGTTTCTAGGTAGTTTGAAGGAAGAGAATGTTTTGAATAAGAAGCGAAAGAGGTTTAATGTGATACGAATTATATTTGAAATGTACATCTAGGATTTGGTTGTTTTACTCCTGAGCGGCACTTTTTTTGCACATAACGGGCTAAATGGCCAGGTCACAAACACTCCAACTGCTCGGCAAAGGTTGGGGAAAGGGGATATACTGGAGAGCCTGTTAGGAGACAGATGGAAGCCTCTCGTCAAGACCATCCAGCGTGTTCTTTAAATGAGAAGAGGGTATGACTCTCATGCAACGGGACCACGGCTTAACGTCCCATTCGAAGGACTGCGCCAGGGGTTCGATACGTCGACCGTTCCGATACGTCAGAAAACTGGCATCTTAATGAGCCAATGGTAGCGCGACATGTATGGAAAACTGAGTTAAATTGTCTGGAATAATCAATTTTTTAACCCTATTCTGCATTCACATATACCGCGATAAACAACAAAACATTATATACTATTTTAAATTAATAGATAGAGTAAAACACTTTAAAATATGATTTATCACTTTCCAGCAACTTTATAAACACAATGTACATGCTCAGTTTTTCTCTTTCAAAAATTTGACTTCGCAAAGCACAGCTTTTTCTCCGTTACCCTAAATCTAAGTTTGATGTGACGTATAAACGAAGTGTACTATAAGAGAATAAGTACTTAAACGATTTCTTTATTAACACCCAAGATTTCTTTCTAAGAATGTGCTTCAGAATTAAGTGATTTGGTGAGAACAAAGTGAACACCTTGTTTCAAAATTGGCGCTTTCCAGGTTGTGTTGGGTTGTTTTACTTCTGAGCGGCACTTTTTTGCACACCATGGGCTAAATGGTCAGGTCACATGGACCCCGAGGTCTCAGAGATGGTTAGGGAGGAGACCCCCTGGAACAGCTGTTGGGAGACAAGATGGTAGTCTCCCCTCAAGGCCATCCAGTGTGTTCTTTAACGTACACATGGTATGGCTCTCCCGCACACGGAGCCACGGCTTAACGTCCCATCCGACAGACGGCGGCGGCCTTTCCAAGCCCATCGGTGTCCCCTACTGACTGTGGGCAGGGCGGGGAATTTTGCGGAGATAAATCTCAACGCTGACCCAGCTGGGACTCGAACCTGGCGCGCTACCGACTGAGACACCCTGCTTGGGGAGGGGTGATAGGCCCTTTCGGTATTGGTAGCTGCAATGGCAATGGGCAACGTCTCCTACAGGTAAGTAAACTCAATGGATTCAGAATAACTAACACATATTACAAACACCGCGACATACATAAGTACACAGGGTTTCACCTGATGGGCTGTATAAGGGTATGATTGATTATATATTAATTAACAGCAAATGGGCTAGTTCTGTTAGGAATACCAGGTCATATAGGGGAGCTAAAATTGGATCTGACCATTACCTTGTTAAAAGTGTCTTGCAACTTAAGCTTAAAATGTGTTGTGCTAGGGTTAAAATATTTTACCTTTAATGCTAAAGCTCTGAATGACCCAGTTATAGCTGAAGCTTACCATGACAGGTTACTTAGTAATTATGACAGTCATTGTATTCTTACTACTGAAGTTCAGGACGAATGGGATCATTTTAAACAGGCTTTTTTGGACACTAACAGTACTCTTTTAGAAAAAAAGGAGCAGAGGAGACAGAATTATCTGAGTGATATGGCACTTGAGCTTATTTCGGAAAGAAAGAACTGCAGGAATGTCCTTAATCAATACACTACTAGACATAATAGAAAGCATTACAGAGAGCTTAATAAACGCTTAAAAGATCAGTTAGCTGCTGATAAGAATCTTTGACTTGATGGTTTGGCTGACAAAGCCGAGGAAGCTGTTAGACAGCACAACAGCAGAGAGCTGTACCAGATAGTTAATGTTTTGTGTGCTAGAAAACGGACAGGTATACAGGGATTGAAGGATAAACAAGGTAAGGTTATAGAAGGTGACGATTATGTCATGGCAAGGTGGGCTGAGCATTTCAGTGATGTTCTAAACAATGTGATTAGTTCTACTCCCATTGTTTACAATGATGACAAATGCATTGGTGGCTTTAATGTTATTTTGGCTATTTCTAAACTTAACTTCATAAATCCCCCAGAGGTAGATGAAATTACTATGGAAATGCTTAGAGCTGGGAATGTTTCTGTTACCCTATGGCTCACTGAAATTTTAAATATATTTTATGATAAAGGTATTGATCCTAAGGATTTTACCAGAGCTATCTTTATTCCTATTTTCAAAAAAGGTGATCGCAGATCTTGTGATAACTATAGGGGTATCAGCCTACTCTCTGTTCCAGGTAAAGTTCTTTGCATGATTGTGCTTAATAGAAATAAGAATCTGGTTGACAGGCAATTGCGTGATGAGCAATGTGCATTCAGAAGTGGTAGGGGATGTGTGGATCATATATTTTCACTTACGCAGATTTTTGAGAAATGTTTACAGTTTCAGAAACCTTTGGTTGCTAGCTTTGTTGATTTCAAAAAGGCTTTCGACTCTGTTGATCGTCATAATTTGTGGTTGATTGTGAAATCGTATGGTATAGCTGACAAGTTAGTTAACATAATGAAAGCTCTCTATAATAACACTGAGTCGTGGGTGAGAGTTGGTAAGGCTTGTAGCAATTGGTTTAGCATTACTTTGGTGTTCGATAGGGGTGCATTTTGTCTCCTTTTCTCTTTAGTTTGGCAAATGATGTTGATGAGATGAACTCTTACATTCGAGCTGTTGATGAAAATAGTAGTAGAATAGGTTTGGTTATAAACGGAGAGAAAAGATAGAAAATGATGGAAATTGGTCAGGCAGGCTGTGATTCAGTTAATCTGAATGGTTGCAGTCTTGAGGAGGTGTCACAGTTTAATTATCTTGGTAGCTATGCAACAGATACTGGTGATGTGCGACATGAGGTTAACAGACGAATATGGATTACTGCTGGGACTTTTAAGAATCTATGGAGAGTGTGGAGAAATAGGTGTATACCTAAAGACTAAAATTAAACTTTATAATAGTTTCTTTCTTTCTAGGGTTAGTTATGGTAGTGAAACTTGGATACTTTATAAACATGATAACTGGAAACTAGATGCTTTTTATTCTAGATGCTTACGCAGTATCTTGGGCATTAGGTGGTTCACACTTTGTAACTAATGACGAGGTTAGGCAAAGGAGTCGGCAACCTCCTTTAAGCAGCATATTGTGCAGAGAGAGACTCCGTTGGTTTGGCTATGTTGCCCGTATGGGTAATTATAGATTGGTGAATAGGGTTATGAACAGTGTGCTTAAAAACCTCAGAAAGAGGGGGAGAACTAGGATGCTGTGGACAGACAATGTCAAACAGGACCTTGTTAGAATTGGTGTGCAGTGGCCAGATGTAGCAGATCTAGCTCAGAAGAGACTTGCTTGGAGAACTAAATTGCACGCTCTGGTTGGACCTCCGTAACCCATGGCTGCATGAGGATGATGATGATGATGTTTTATTCATCACGTTTTCTAACATTAAGCCTTACTTGCATAATCGAATCTATTTTTTCACTATATCAATGTGAAAATGTCATTTGATAAAACACATATATCAATGAAAAAACAATGTTATTAAAATTAAGATGTTTGTAAATTCGTTTAATTTTTTTTATTTTTATAGGATTTGGAGTTAAATTCTGTCTAATTTGGTAAATAACATGACCTATTTCTATTGATTGGTTATTTTTTTAAATTCTAAAGTTGACTTGTTTATCTGACTCAGCACAATTAGCTAAAAGCCGAACTTTTTTCAAAGTATGGTAAACTGAGAAAAAATTAGAAAATGATAAATATTCACTTGAAACAAGAAAATTAAATTTTTGCTTTTTCAGAAATAAATAACCTTTCTATTCATGTGCATTATAATCAATTCTATCTATTAGTTTTTGTTGCCAGATGCTTTTTTTACTATGTGCTCTCAAAATATCCTAGTAAAATAAAACTAATCATTTTTTTTTGTTACATGTTCTATTTTCATAAAATCCAGAATTAAATGCTGATTAATTTGGCATAGAACATGCCATAATTCCTTTCTTTAGTTATTTGGAAAAAAAGTTCAAAAATATTTTTTTTTGCCTGATCAGAGTGAAAAAAATTGCTGGACCTCTGGATGTAAATCAGTTTTTCAGGCTGGACCTGGAAGGGTTAACTATGCCAAGCTACATGGGAGTGAATTTTATCTAGAACTGAAAGAATTATAGAGGATTAGAAACATACAGCCATACCTTACAATGCAAGCAACCTGCTTAGATGGGCCACTAAAACTCAAAATTGATGCTTATATAGGTACTAATTTGCTTATCTCTGCAAGTTAAACCCAATTTTTCTGCTATTATTCCTTGTGAAATTAACTCAAAACAGAGTAATTGATCCCAAAGACTGAGGAGTTCCCACTGACAGATGGACACTATATGAATTATGAAACTGGATGTATGAAATCATGATGGCCTCCTCACTAATCATCGTGAATTGTGGAGTTTTCATATTTACTTTGCACAAATAGTCTGACCCCGGGGATCACCACATAGTAGATGTTTGGCAGATTCTGGTAAAATTGCTAAACCCTCTGCACTTTTTAGGATAAAAAGAAAAGGCATGTTCCCAATTCATTTTCCAAATCAATTTTTTATTATTTTTCTTTGTAAAGCATGAGACAGAGATGAATCGTAGAAGTTACTCCTAGCTTTTGCAGGGCTTCTCATAAAAGGACATACCTTACTAAGACCAAAGTCACTGCTGACCACTACCTTAATTAGAGCTAACACAACATACAATGTAGAGAGTGTAGTGGTAAATTCCATTAACCAAGCTGACAAAGGTGGAATCTACCTCATTCTCCTAACCCCATTTCACTTTCAGATACCCACCCCTCTTTCCATATCGGCTGCACTACACGTACTCTAAAACAAAGGATAGATGAGCATAAATGGGACATTAAAACAAAACTTCATGAACCACCTTTCCTAAAATCATCCTGGATGACAATGTAGTCCCCCAGTTCGACTCCACATTCATCTCCTCCACCTACTCCAAAACTCAATGTATTTTCCATGAAACCCTCAAAATTTCTGCCTTCAGAGATATGTGTTCCAACTTTAACACACCCCTTCTTCCGGCAAGCCTGGTGCATCTTGCTATATGACTTCCCACCCTCACCATCCCCCCATTGGCGAACCAGCAGCACCCCTCCCTTCCCCACTGCACAAGACTAATTTGGCACTTCAACTGCCCCAGCATTGCTCCTTTGACGTTAGTGACTGGCATGTGGTGAAAATGACTCACTATTCTGCACCTCTCACTACTGTCAAGAGATTACATCAAGTGCTACTGGTAAAGCACCAAACTTCTGATACTCAGCGACTTTTGCTCCATTACAAACATGCTGAAACTTCCATCACCTGCAGGACTCTCTTCAGTGAAAATATCTTCAAGAAAAAGGTATTACTTTTGCCTATCTCAATGTTTCACCAACGATTCACTTCCCAAGGAACTGTGCGCAGCCCTGAAGATGACTGCTGAGTGCAGTCAAAAGCACTCGGCTCCTATAAGCATGTAACTAGCACTCTGTAGTGCCTCGTTTAAACTTATTATGTATATAAATTTAATTGGCAATAAAACATTATCCATTCTTATGAGTTAACAGCATACAACATTTGTCTGCTGGAAGAGCAGCTATAAACAATATACAGTTAAAACCTAACCAATATACCAGTTATGCCAGTTAAAGCTGAACTGGTATAACCAATATACCAGTATACCAGTTAAAGCTGAACTGGATTTCTAAACCAATATACCAGTTAAAGCTGAACTGGATTTATGAAGTGGATAACCAGGAAATGATAATGTAGGAAGTGGAAATAGAGTATTGTGCAGAGGTCAGTTTGTTAACAACATAGGAGAATTTTGGTTATTTACAGACACACTTATAAATTAAAGATTCAATGTTGTGGTCCACACTCACCATGCAGAACAACAACATGGTGTCTAGCTGCAAGCCAGCGCAACATGTACACTACAAAGAGAGGGAGATCTTACAAGGAATAAATATCAGTAAGAAAACTCTCCTGAGCTGCATGACAACCCTCGCATAGACAACTGATCCTTGAGAAGTGGAAGGGAACACTCCAGAAATCATTTACTTTTCTATAGCAGAGACCAAATTGATGTTTTGAAGGTATTGCCTCTCCAGCACTACTAAACAGTGTGCTAGAGGTCTTTGTTCCATAATAACTAGTGATAATTCGGATTAATGTTTTTTGCAATATTACGACATTTATTTACTATTTAGCTGTAGTTGTTTAAAGAAATGATCACTGCACACCAATTCTAACAAGGTCCTGTTTGACATTGTCTGCCCACCGCAACCTAAGTCTCCCCCTCCTTCTGAAGCCTTTAGGCACACTGTTCATAACCCTATTCGCAAATCTATAATTATTCGTACGGGCAACATGGCCAAACCAACGGAGTCTGTCTCTGCACAATATGCTGCTTAAAGGAGGTTGCCGACTCCCTTTCCTAACCTCATCATTAGTTACAAAGTTAAACCAACTAATGCCCAACTACTGCGTAAGCATCTAGAATCAAAAGCATCTAGATTCCTGTTACCATATTTACACAATGTCCAAGTTTCACTACCATAAATAACCCTAGAAAGACCCAAACTATTATACAGTCTACTTTTAGTCCTTAGGTATATACGCCTATTTCTCCACACTCTCCATAGATTCTTAAAAGTCCCGGCAGCAATCCCTATTCGTCTGTTAATCTCATGCCGCACATCACCAGTATCTGTTACATAGCTCCCAAGATAATTAAACTGTGACACCTACTCAAGACTGCAACCATTCAGATTAACTGAACCACAGCCTGCCTGACCAATTTTCATCACTTTAGGTTTCTCTCAGTTAATAACCAAACTTACACTACTACCAGTCTCATCAACAGCTCGAATGAAAGAGTTCAACACATCAACACCATTTGCCAAAAGGGCTACATCACCTAAATTTTTTATTTATAATCTAAATCAGAAATTTTCCTATCTCCAGACAATTTAAGGCCAAAAATTTTCCCTTGCAGTGAATTTCGCATAACATAATCAATAACCAAGCTAAAGAGAAAAGGAGACCAAATGCACCCTTGTCGAACACCAAAGTAATGCTAAACCAATTGCTACAAGCCTTACCAACTCTCACCCACGACTCAGTGTTATTATAGAGAGCTTTCATTATGTTAACTAACTTGTCAGCTATACCATACGATTTCACAATCAACCACAAATTATGACGATCAACAGAGTCGAAAGCCTTTTTGAAATCAACAAAGCTAGCAACCAAAGGTTTCGGAAACTAAACATTTCTCAAAAATCTGCGTAAGTGAAAATATCTGATCCACACATCCCCTACCACTTCTGAATGCACATTGCTCATCACGCAATTGCCTGTCAACCAGATTCTTATTTCTATTAAGCACAATCATGCAAAGAACTTTACCTGGAACAGAGAGTAGGCTGATACCCCTATAGTTATCACAAGATCTGCGATCACCTTTTTTGAAAATAGGAATAAAGATAGCTCTGGTAAAATCCTTAGGATCAATACCTTTATCATAAAATATATTTAAAATTTCAGTGAGCCATAGGGTAACAGAAACATTTCCAGCTGTAAGCATTTGAAAAGTAATTTCATCTACCCCTGGGGATTTATGAAGTTTATGTTTAAAATAGCCAAAATAACTTCAGATTGTGTTATAGGACCAACATTAAAGCCAGCAATGCAGCTATCATCATTGCAAACAATGGGAGTAGAACTAACCACATTGTTTAGAACATCACTGAAATGCTCAGCCCACCTAGCCATGACAGAATTCTCACCTTCTATAACCTTACCTTGTTTATCCTTCAATCCCTGTATACTGGTCCGTTTTCTACCACACAAAACATTAACTATCTGATACAGCTCTCTGCTGTTGTACTGTCTAACTGCTTCCTCGGTTTTGTCAGCCAGGTCATCAAGCCAAAGATTCTTATCAAGCAGCTAACTGATCCTTTACACGTTTATTAAGCTCTCTGTAATGCTATCTATTATGACTGGTAGGGTATTAAGGACATTCCTGCAGTTCTTTCTTTCCGAAATAAGCTCAAGTGCCTTACCACTCAAATAATTCTGCCTCCTCTGCTGATTTTTTCCTAAAAGAGTACTGTTAGTTTCCGAAAAAGTCTGTTTAAAATGGTATCATTCTTCCTCAACTTCCGTGGTAACAAACCACGATTGTGATAATGACTAAGTAACCTGTCATGGTAAGCTTCAGCTATAACTGGGTCATTCAGAGCTTTAGCATTAAAGGTAAAATTTTTAACCCTAGTACAACACATTTTAAGTGTAAGTTGCAAGACACGTTTAACAAGGTAATGATCAGATCCAATTTCAGCTCCCCTATATGAAGTGGGAGATTCCTAATAGAACTAGCCCATTTGGTGTTATTTAATATATAATCAATCATATTCTTATGCAGCCTATCAGGTGAAACCCATGTGTACTTATGTATGTCACAATGTTTGTAATAAGTGTTAGTTATTCTCAAACAATTGAGTTTACTTACCTGTAGATGTTGCCCATTGCCATTGCAGCTACCAATACCAAAATGACCTATCACCCCTCCCTAAAGGTCAGAATCAGTACCAACGTTTAACATTGAAGTCACCTAGAAAAAGAGTAATATCTCCCTTCTTGACAGAATTCAAAATATCCTGAAGTTGTCTGTAAAACCTATCTTTCTCACTCTCATCAATATCCTCAGTGTGGGCGTAACAAAAGATAACAATCAAGTCTCTAATGCTTGTCTGAAATCTTTCTGTAAGAAACCTTTCATTAATGCACTCATATCCTAGAAGAGCATCACTAGCTTGTCTGCTGAGAAGCAGACCCACGCCTTGGTGATGCTTGTTATCGATCCTCCGTGAAAAGAGAAATTTAAGATTTTTTTTATGAATCTGACCTTTATATGCCCATCTGGTCTCTTGCAAGCCGAGAATATCTAAATTATAACGGTGGAATTCTTGTGTGAGGACATCAAGAGAATAAGTTATCTGCAGAGTACTCACATTCCAACTACCTATAAAGAGAAAGTGTTTAGTGGGATATTAAAGAAACTATGTTTATTGAGAGAGGATGTGCTGAGAATATCAAACAGACCCCTAATTGCAGGCATGAAGCAAAGACCTGTTTCCCTCACTATTAAAATCTACACTGGAAGACTTCCCCCAATGGCGAGTTGATGATGCCCGTAGAAGCAAGGATTGAGGTACCTGCGATGGCCTCAGATTAGGATTATCTACCAGCTGATAAAACATATCATGTGAATCTATCCACTTGGGGTTGTCAAATCCACAAACAAACAGAAAACACAGTAGAAGATTTTCCCTCCACAGAAGCCCACCAATGCAGCAAAATCAGTATCCATAATCAAGCTCAGAGCCATAATTCCGTTCAGGTTGGTGTATATGGTCAGCACCAGGATCCTGTGTGGTTGACCTCTCCTCAGAGGGTAGAAAAAAAAAGTAGCCATAGTTGTTCAAATGAGTAGGCGACACTAAACATATTTCTATTAATGGTTAAATTTTTCATTTATTCAGTTTTTTCAAAAATTTTTAGTCAGTTACACAACTAACACCTAATGCATACGCTTAGAATTTTGATGATCAGCAAACTCTAAGCCTATGGAAAGTAATGTCATAAAAAATTCATTTTGCTTCAAGAATGAGATAATTAAAAAAAAAACTGAAAAAAAATATATCTAACACAAGATAAAGAACTGTAAAAAATTAAATAAGATATTTCAAATCATTTAACGTTTAACTGAACATTGAGTATGAATAATTTTAGTATAAAGGTGTGTAACTACTATGGATAAGTTTAATTGTAAAATTACGGCAAAAAGTTTGGTTAAAAATTGCATTTTCCTAACTTTAATAGTGTATTTGGTTGAAATGAAAACAAAAGTAATCACTAATATAAGTTTACCTTTTAGAAAACACATTTTTAGGCTAATAGCTTTTAATACTTTGAATCTTCTGAAATCTACTATTATAGATCTCTTGCAGTTTCGTTTCAGATCATTTCAAATTAATATTTCTTTATAATCGCAGTATACATTTGAGAAGCAAAAAAAATATTATAGAAGCATTGAGAAAAAAGGTTTTTAAAATCCAAAATTGTTAAAATATTGACCAAAAGCGATGTATGTAGTTCATGGATGATGCGACCTCCGGTATCAATAAAATCTATCTCCTATGTTAAAAGTTTAGAAAGCATTACAACTCTGTTAAAGCAATAAGTCGGTCAGAAGACTGGAAATCACAACTGATTAATAATCTATACATGGTATGGCATAATAAAGGAGTAAATTAAAGCATAATTACTTGATGCTATTTACTGTGACTGAACATGTACAGAAGATCAGGTAGAGCACATGGTAAATACAACAAGATCAGATAGAGCACTCTGGCATGCATCTAGAGAGTTGAGGGTTCGATTCCCGCCACTTCAGCGATAATTTTTTCCAGATGTTTTTAATAATTGTTGAAGTCTATTTCTACAGGTAATCTGTGTATTTACCATGGATGAAGCTCAGGTAGATTTATTTTTAAATTTTATCATAATTTTTTCAAGCAGATAAACAGGTAAAATAACTATATATCATAGATTTAAATGTTATTTTCGATATTTGAATAGATACAATTTATAAAAATGCTGATTTTTATTCAGGTAAAAAGTTTTTTTTACAACCTTGAACTATGGTAGCAATGTTTAATTCCCAGGTCACTGGAATTCGAATGATGAAACTGGTTAATACTGCTCTGACATGGAAAGGGACATTGTTATAAATACCTTTAGCACATTTATGAATATTGTCCAAATTCCAGGTCCTCAAAATTACATTGTGTTTATATACTCACCTCAGTGCCACTTTATTAGGTACACCTACCTAATATTGAGTAGCTCTCCATTTTGCCTTCAGAACAGCCTGACTTCATCAGGGCAAGGGCTCAAGGAGGTATCAAAAGTATGCCACAGGGATGC
Organism: Ryuthela nishihirai; assembly: GCA_038380435.1. Classification (NCBI taxonomy): domain Eukaryota; kingdom Metazoa; phylum Arthropoda; class Arachnida; order Araneae; family Heptathelidae; genus Ryuthela; species Ryuthela nishihirai. Next base: position 6,756,567 of record JAWZYU010000030.1, on the reverse strand, counting down.
TGGTCCATGTCAAACACTGCTGCTTCCCATAGATGTTACAAATAGGCTGGTGGTGCATCTCTACTCTGTAATATTCATTCCATTTCATACCACCGGTGCTCGATTGGATTGAGAGCTAATGACTTGGGAGTCCATTGCAGTAAGTTGAAGTCATATGTTCCCAGAATCATTCCAGGGCAATTTTAGCCTTGTAAGATGGATCATTATCCTGCTGAAAGAACCAACTCATAAATGAATATAGTGCTGCCTTAAAGGCATGTAGTTGATTGCCAATGATGTTCGGTTATCCTGTGGCATTCAAACATTGCTCTATTGATATAGAGAGATGCAAGTGTGCCATGAAAACATTTTACCATTACTACCACCAGCAGATGACCACCTAATAGATGTCAGCCCTTCTAAGCCCATCAGTGTCCCCTTTCTCGCCAGGAACAGGAGTTAGAGAAGATTTGCAACTCAGGTACAGTTGGGACTCGAACCTGTGAAATGCAGATTTTGAGCCTGATGTGTTACTGATTGTACCAAACCACCACCCCATTTGTTCCAAGGGTTACATTCTTCACGAAAGGCAAACATGTGGATGGCCATTTTGGCAACAACAAAAATAATCAGACAAGTATTAATATCACATACATGTTTCCATAACAAGAGGTTCTTTATGTGATTCAGGTTATATTTTGCTAAAATATTTATAAATATGAATTAGATATTTCTGTTATGTCATTAATTTAACACAATTCTCTAAGTAGCTTCTCTTTGGTATTGGTACTGTAACTTGATCCCAATTGAATTTGAAATAAAAATGTACAAATGCAAGAATTAAATGCATTGTTATAAATACCTTTAACAGAATTAGTTACTATTATTTATAATTTAGGTTCTCCAGAGCAGCACTGCATATCAGTGGAATTTCACTAGAGCTGCACCAATATATCAGTGGAATTTCTTTCTGTTGCACTTTTTTTGAACAACACAAAACAGTTTGTTTCATCAATGCACAAGTGTTTTGATTGAGAAAATGCAGCCACAACCCACTGGTCACTTCACATCTGATCCAGATTGGAATATCACCTAGTAGGCTCAACTACCATTCATGTACGAGCTCTTGAAGATGACTGCACAGTACTTGAAACTAGTAAGCATGTGAACTAACATTCCAGCCAGGCCCCAATACAAAGAATATCAGCAAATTGCGACAGTATTTTCCCAAATGGGAAGACATGTTATATGTTAATGGAACAAACTGTTTCATGCAGTGCAAAATAAGATAACAACAGAAGAAACTTTCCGCTTCTATATGAACACAAGGAAACTTTGCCCTTCTATATAAACACAATGAAACTTTCAGGACTGGGATTTTAGACAACTGTCACTAAATGTGCTAAAGGGTTTTATAAAAATATCATCATCCTCAACCAGCCATGGGCTACAGAGGTCCAAACAGATTGTGCAATTTAGTTCTTCAAACATGTATGTCTTGAGCTACATCTGCTACATCTGGCCACTGCTGCCCAATTCCAAGGTCCTGTTTGACATTGTCTGCCCACCGCATCCTAGGTCTTCCCCCCTCTTTCTGAGGCCTTTAGGCACACTCTTCATAACCCTATTTGCTAATCTGTAATTATCCATATGGACAACATGGACAAACCAATAATCTCTCTGCACAATATACTACTCAAAGGAAGTTGCAGACTATTTTGCCTAACCTGATCATTGCTTACAAAGATGAACCACCTAATGCCCAAGGTATTGTGCATACATCTAGAATAAAAAGCATCAATTTTCCTGTTATCTTGTTTACAAAGTGTCTCCACACTCTCCATTTCTCCACACTCTCCATTGATCCTCAAAAGTTCCGGCAGCAATCTCTATTCGTCTGTTAATCTCATGCCGCACATCATCAGTATCTGTTACATAGTTCCCAAGCTAATTAAACTGTGACACCTGCTCAAGACTGCAACTATTCAGATTAATAGAATCACAGCCTGCCTGACCAATTTTCATCACTAGTTTTGAATCTGTTTATAACCAAACCTACTCTACTACCAGTTTAATCAACAGCTCGAATAAAAGAGTTCATCTCATCATCATCATTTGCAAAAAGGGCTGAATCATCAGCATAATCTAAATCAGAAATTTTCGTATCTCCAGCCCATTTAAGGCCAAAATATTTCCCTTGAAGTGAATTTCGCATAACATAATCAATAACCAAGCTAAAGAGAAAAGCAGACAGTATGCACTCGAGTCGAACACCAGAAGTAATGCTAAACCAATTGCTACAAGCCTTACCAACTCTCACACACGACTCAGTGTTATTATAGAGAGCTTTCATTATGCTAACTAACTTCTCTGGTATATCATATGATC